>OX337247.1:33247061-33847061 GCA_946965025.1 Blera fallax
CTATTCCTTTTTCTCCATTTCTGTCGCTCGGTCGCCTTTTTGACTGTTTATCAATCCTTTCCTTTCAGCCATCAGATAGAATCAGACTGCCAGGATTAACCGATTTGCTTTGATTGGTCAGTGGGTAGCCCCAAAAACAAAAAATAGTTCTCCAGGGTATTAGTCCTTTTTACTCACGGATGATCTGTCCTCCTCTGGGGCTTGAACCCGCATCGGTCGACTCACACGTGAATACAAAGTCATCTGCAGGTTTGTATTTGCAGTGCATATTATTTGGACACTTGCAACACTCCTGCCATTCAAATATTGGCAGATACATATATGTATATGAGTTTTTCTAATCCTTTTACAATGTATTAATTGCGTTTTACGATTTTTCGCATAATAATATGCATTAATGTCTATAAAATGTAAATAAAAATATTTTAACTCCTAAGCAAAGCAGGATAATTTGTTCTATTCGCCCAGAATCTGAGTAATCGCAAGTTGAAGCTCTGACTTTCGATAGACATAGCCTGGAACTTAAGGAATAAAATGGGTTATTTTGCACATTTCTTTAAATAAGAAAATTATAAGGTAAAACGAATTATTACAAAAATGGTTTTAAAACCCCCTTTACTCGAAATCACCTAGTATCCTATATCCTATATCCTATATTCCGAAGAGGTGAAGATCAACCTAGGAATCTATTAATTTAAAAAAATTTTCGATGGATAAGTCATTTAAACTGAAACAACAACAAAACATTAACTACGTTTTGCTGGCTCCTTTCTGACCAAACCCAAAACTACCGAACTCATCCTCAAAAATGTCACCCAGACTGGATAAATCTCCCAAACGACTGCAATCAATTTCCCCGAAGCGGTAATAGATCCGTAAAGCAAACATTATCCCCAGTGGCGAGTTAAACTATGGCCACGGTGATGATTTACTGTCAATCAGTGAATACGATTTTGTTTGGCCGCAAATCTAAGCATTCGAAGGAATACAGCAGGAAACGACAATCAAATAGGGGAGATGTCCAGGTCACCAGCCCCTCATTTACGACGAATTCCAACCCTTTCAATACATGGAAAATTAATATCCCGTAATTAACAGAAGATTGAATCTGATTTACCCACCACTGCTCTCTTATGGACAAAACCAGCAGCCAAGCCAAACAACTGAAGCACAGGACCGAACAAATAAACATACCAACCCCAAACCGCAGTTCTTCGTCGTCGACTATTTGGTCAATGTTATCATCATCCATTCAACCTCTTTGTATTTACAATCAGCTTTAATGTCTGTTTAAAGAAATTTATTATGCCCCCCTATAGGAAGCCACATTGTTATACGACCAAAATTGCTATTTAAGCGGGCACTTTTATTTGGGCCAAGCCCAGGCATTGAAGGATGCTTCTGATAGCGAAACGAATCGAATACCCAGCCCAGTATAGCTTTTGCTTATGGCAAAGCCGGATGTAGCATGGATGCATTTCAGCTTGATTTACCACGCGATATCATGTGTCAACGACGTCTCGGTTTTTGGGACGGGGTTCTTTGTTTTTCATTTGGAAAACATACATGTACTCGTAGAAGATGGGAGGATTTAAGAGATTTTGGTTGTGGCTTGTTTGCGTTTTTACATTGGAGGGGAAGACTTCCGTTTTATATAGAGAAGTAGCTATGTAAATAGGAAGTACATATTAACTGGTCGTTCCTGCAATTAATTGCGTTTTATAAATTTTTGAGAAATTAAAATTTTAGCAATTAGAAGAGATAAAGTTCTTAGTTATGTACATGGTTTGTTCGAGATAAAGACTCATTATCTTATTCCCTGGCGTTTTAGGAGTAGATATTTAAAAAAAACAAGTATCTTACGGTTGTTCCATCCCTTCTTTGTCCGCCAATTTTACTCTCATCTAAGCTTGACGAACCAAGGGTGACTAAATAGAAAATAGATAGTATATTGTTGAATGAGTTTCAATCCCCCAAGGAGATTATTGGTGGTATCGAACGAAAAAGAGAAAAGCATTTCATCAGTACACTTTATCCTGGATTCAGGCTGCAGCCAAACAACTGAGCACTGAGAACTGAAAGAGTAACATTTACATATTACAACTGCCCTGACTGTCGCATCGCCCTAATAGGTACTCGTAATACAGTGGATTCTCCCTAAGTCGAACTCTCCCTAAGTCGAATTTCTCTCTAACTCGAATTTTTTCGCCATATTTTAGCATTCCTATTTTTTATTTATTTTTTTTGTTTTGTTAACTTTTTTAAATTATGGTAACCTTTTTTTTTATTAAATAAACGCTTTAAAACAAAGAAAAATGTTTCTCTCTCTAACTCGAATTTTTCCAAAACTCCCTCTAACTCGAACAAATCATGGTATCCCGTGAAAATTCGACTTAGGGGGAGTCCACTGTACTTTGGCAGGTAAGGCGCCATAGTTGGGTAGGTAGTGCATTGAAATACTAAACAAGCGATTCAAGGTTGAAGTTCAAAAAAAGATTAACGATTTCACCTGCCGCGAATGTCTGGCAAGGTAGGTAGGTAGGTGGGGGGGGTGACTGCAACAGCAGGGATGCAATCTCACTCGGGTCTCAACGGATCCATTGTGTTCCCCCGGTGTGGGATACCTGAAAACAAAAAGAAAAAGAAAAGAAGATAGATATGGCGGTGGGTTAGCTGATTAGTTAGTAGCAGGGGTGGCCCTCCTGAACCAGCCCGATTTCATGATGAATTTCGCTAAGGTCTTTGAAGTGTGATTTTCCGAGGGTTGAGTATCTGGTTCTGAAGAGGCTTGGGCATTCGCAGAGGAAGTGTGTTGAGTTTTCCTCTACCTCTGTGTCGCCACAGCCTCTGCATAGGTCGGTGGTGCTGATTCTCTTTTTCCTCAGATGGGCCGCCATTGAATTGTGGCCAGTAAAGATTCCAATGAGGAGTGACGGCTGTGGTCTGTTTAATGATAGGAGTTCTTTGGTCGTCTTTTTGTCAAATTGGGTCCAAAGTTTTCTGAAGACTCCATGTGTAGGTCATTTGATTCTGAGCCTTTCCTGGCCAGCTTGTAGGCCATCTCATTCCCGTGGATAACCATATGGCCCGGGATCCAACAGAGCGTGATTTTCTACCTCGTGCTGAGGGATTTGAGTTCCTCAATGTCTGGCAAACATCGGAAAGTAATCACCGCCGTAAAAAGGATTGTAGTTTAGATCTATTCATTTCCATTCGCGTCAATGCAACACGCACCGCAAAAATCGCTGCAAGAAGCTCTGCGCGAACTGTTGTGTTTGCAATTATTTGGTGGTTAGAGCTCTAAGCTGAACGAGGGTCTTGATGCGATGGTTAAGTAAGATCGAAGATTCTCTAAGTGTGTATCCCACGATAAGATCAGAGGCCAAGAACGGAGGTACGGAACCCAGCGCTATGGGTAAGCCCTTTTATCCTCTCCCTCTTAAACCCTTCAGACCTCGGTCTTAGAAAGCCAACAGCTGGTAGCGATCATTGTTCGGAACGATCCAGATAGCAGGATTTTCTCTGAAAGGTGGAGATGTAGGAAAATCATGGACCCGTTTAGGTTATGTGAAGCTGATCGCTAGAATAGATTAGATATCCCACATTCTCTACAAGCTGTCTATCAGCCAAATTTGTGAGGTATGTCGGGTACACAACTGAAGGTCGTAATGAGGGAAGTTATTCAAAACTCACCTCGAATACAATCTAAAGATCATTAAAATCAACAATCCCGAGATAATAATTGGAATATCAGTAGGCTTTTGCCGAAGACTGATGGGGTTGTTAACTACGGAGAAAAGGTTGAAATGGAGTAAAAAAAAAAAGGCTGATTTTCAACTTTTCCGTTGTTCTTCATAAGAATTTCCTCTCCCGATCTCCCAAACATCTACTGAAAGGATGTCTCTCTACAATCAAAATCGAAGAAGCCCTTACACATGAACATATCTTCCTTACCAGCGAAAAAGTAAGAGACGAATCGGTAATGGATACGAAGAAGGAAGATCTTTTTTTTTAAATTCTCTTGAGTGAAAATCGTTTGGTGTCGTCAGACTCGCAGGGTGCCAATAGTTACTGGCCTAGCTTCTTATTCCTGAGTCCACACTGTCATCTTTATATTAAATGTTTCTGTTTTACGCCGTATATTTTATATTAAAAAGTAAACTCGTAGTCGGGAAGATATTTTTTTTTAAAAATTTCTATAAAAGTATTTGAAAAAATCAATCTCTTCGTGTTCACGAAATTTGCGAACTAAAGTTTCCATTTCATCACCGAATGTATGGCGCATGACAAAACGTTCAAGATGAAATTTTATGTTCATTATTTAAATCATGGACAACAAAACACCTTAATTAGTATAACAAAATAACTTATCAAGAAAAATATTATTTGGGACACAAACGACGACACGACGACAAAACAAACACACCTTCGACACATCACATCCCTGATATATTCGACATTCCCTTTATGACATTTCACTGTTTATTAAATGTAAAAAGTTAATAATTTCGTTTGATGTTGTATTTACTTCCCGAATTATATTAATATTTTTACAAATATGATTTGTAGATTGTGTTTAAAGGATATTCTTGAAGTTATAAACATTTTCGATGAAATTGGATCCGAACTTAATGTAGCTAATGTACTAAAGAAGTACTTTTGGTTCGAGGTACTTTAGGGTGATCCCAAATTTGAAAGCGTATTTTTTATAGCATACATTTGTTTTATAACTTTAAGCCCAAAATTGATGATCCCATATCGACTGCAATATGCAATACCTGTTGGCTACGGGTAGTCAACTTTCATGAATATTATCTATCGGTAGAGGAGGCCCATAGGTTACTGGCCGAAAGGTTCTTCGTTAAAAATGCAGAGAATGGCGAGAAAGATGAATCTTGTTCCGAATTCAAGGAAGAAAATGAGCAGCATGACACGAATTGGGATATACCAGAAATTACCTATAACTATCAGCTTTCGGAAAATGGTAAGAGATCAAGCACCTATAACCTATCCACTGATTTATTTATATTTAGACGAGAAACCGGACAAATTGGAGGAAGAGTATGTGTTTGGTGAACCCGGAGATGATACTGAAAACAATGAAAGCAAAGGTATTTTTACTTAGATTTCAATCATCTTATGCTTCACTTTTTCCTTATATCGTTATAACTATTTGAGCTACGTTGTACTTCGTCTAAAAGAATGTATGGAGAGAATAAGCAAAAAAGCCCCAAAAGACTGCGAAATACTTTTTAAATCCGTTTCTTATTTTCATTTGTTGGAGATTTTTACCATTTTCGATATCAAACAAGCAAACGTTTTGAACTGAAGAAATCACTATACATACATATATCCTTATCTAAATACTCTATAACAAAGTCACCAAGAATCACATTGCGTTAGTACATACTTTATAATTCAACCACAGCGTATATCGTTCCATTTATCTATTGAGAGTTTTATGACGTGAACATTTTTGAGTTTAAAAGTTCAAATATTTTGATATGGTTGGTATTGGCATTGTTGTTGCGAGTTTTTTTTTGTTAATACGTGATACTTGTTTCACTTTTTTTAAAAATAAACAAAGAATATCTAAAAAATACCCGAGAGAAACAACTGTCATTGAGAAGACTCAAATTCGCCTTTCGGATACTCTAATAGCTTCTTTCGATTCATATGAAATATTGCCCATTACATGAGTGCCCGCGAACAGCTAAACCATAAAGTATTTTTTTTTCGCTAAACGTTCATTTTCTCTTTTATTTGTGTGACTCGTAGATGAAGATATCAAACCAGAAACTGATGAATTATTGCAAAACTCAAAACGCGGATTAACCCTTCGATCGAGAACTTTAAGCAGGGTAACACTATCGCCTGAGATGGAGACAAGACAAAAAAGGAGAAAAGGCGAAAAGAAAAAATCTGCGGCGGATGCAGCTCTTGCTAAGAAGATATCGAAGTATAACCTGCGCGCAAAGGAATATGACCTATTGATAGCGAAGCACATGAAACTAACGTGTGAAATTTGTCACTCGGAGGTATCTGATTTCACGTCATTACGCCAGCATTTTTGGAACGTGCATGGACAAAAAGGCTACATCATTTGTTGCAACAAGAAACTCTTTAAACGTGTGCTCCTGGTCGATCATATCAATAAACATCTGGATCCAGAATATTTTAAGTAGTTAATGAAAAGTTTAAATGGTACAGATGTGCATATAAATTTTTTGTCTTCCAGATGTCATGACTGCAATAAATCTTTTGCCGATAAACAATGCTTGAAAAACCACATGCTCATAATGCATCAGTCCGACGAAGAGAAGCCATTTCAGTGTGAACATTGTTCAAAACGTTTTATAAAACAATATCTTCTTGATCAGCATCAAGCTATACATGTGCCAATGGACGAAAGGAAGTTTCCTTGTGATATTTGCCCGAAAGTGTGAGTAATGATTTTTTTTTTTTTTCATAACAAATACATAAATATGTATGCACATATAAATCTCGGGAACCGGTACCATTTTTCCAGCAACACTCCACGTGGCCTTGTGAATTGTAAAATGGAACCTATGCAGTATTCTAAAGGTGTACCTTGTAACCTTGGCGGCATTTCCTGACATAACTTATGGTTTTTTAGAGCACATTCTATGGAGAAGAATAATAAATGCTTCCCCTGGGGGACATCTCTGATGAAGGTGAACTCAATATTTAAAGCGGGCGAATTTTCACATACATGCATTGTACATTCCCCAGTGTTCTCAAGTTTTTCACTCTGACCAACGCTTGTACTTAAAACACGAGAGAGAGAAAGAGGGAACATGCTTATCTGCAATTATAAATGTGCCTCATTGATATTGGCTAAAAACTTAGCATTGCAAATGTAGAGCAAGATCTAGCACCATAAGATCTAAGTGAGTCTTTCTCCTCGCATCTCTTAACAAGATAGCTCAACAGTACAACCGTACCCTTGCTGGGTATTATAACAATTCACGGAACAGGGCAACTAACGTCCTGCCAGCGAATGCTTTTCCGACACAAGCACCCGTGTCGTTTACTAAGTATTTTATCCAAACTGTTTGCCTTAAGAACAACAGAGAAACATATAAAATTTTAGTTTTTCCAACTACCACATCAAAGAAAGAGTTCCTGCTTGGGAGTTTAATATACCTGATAGACTGTGAATGCTTCTTGAATTTGGTTGACCTTTTTTGGTAAAATTTTTATAACCGGTGAAGCAGTAGATAAAGCAAACTATAAACATACATACATACCTATGTATATACTAATGTGATACAGCTGGGCTACTATGGTTAGCATTGTATCAGAAAAAGTGCAACGACCTTTTTAGAAGATATTTCCATCGTCAGTTAATTCTTTAGTACACCTAAAAGTGGCCAATGTTTCTATTCTACTGGCTGATAATTAATTGTGCGAACTATTAGGGAGGGCCATCCATCAACATAGCATTTCTCTTGAAAATGTTGTAAATTCAAATCCGAGTGCGTACATAGTATTACCCTTACTTTAGCATTTTGTTTTACTTATGCACATCTAGAAATTCATATATTAGTTGTATGGTTGTTCCGTTTTTTTAGCTTTCCCAGTGAGAACACTCTTAATACCCACCGGAAAAACTCTCACACGCATGAATATGGTAAAATGTGTCATATTTGTGCAAAAGTCATTCGCGGCAAAGCTATGTTTGAAAAGCATCAATTGGAACATGCTGGAGTCAAACAACCTGAAGTACAATGCGACAAATGCGGGTCATGGTTAAAAAATAAACATAGTTTGCAGAAACATCTACGTCGTCATAACGAAGAGGGAAAATTACATACCTGTAATATTTGCGGGAAAGTAGCGCCCAACCAAAGTGCTCTGCGAAGTCATTTTCGTTATGTGCACGCTTCAGAGCGAACCTACGCGTGCAGTGTTTGTGATAAAGCTTTCAAAAAAGCCCTGAACCTAAAGGTGAGCAATTCGTATAATATTTCTAAACTGAATAGGATTATAGACTAATCCTTTGTAGGAGCACATGACAACGCACACGGGAGAAGTACTGTATTCATGTCCGCATTGTCCAAAAACGTTCAATTCAAATGCAAATATGCATTCTCATAGGAAAAAAGTTCATCCACAAGAATGGGAAGCTAATAGAAAACATAGAAAAGGTAAAGTTGCCAGTGGATCTTCTACACAACAACAGTCCAACGACAGTGGTAATGATATGCCAGAAGATGACAACTTAGACACTTAGTTCAGGGTGAAGTATGTATAGTAGTTAGTTGTCTTACAATAGAATTAAGTCTTAAATTTGAACAAGTTCATACTTGCTCTTGAATAAATTCCTAAGTGTATAAAATAAATGTGTTTTAACTGTTACTAGCGTACTTCATGGTCGATTTAAATATGTTTTAAACTTTCCCTATTGTATTTACGGTCAGCTTTGGTGTAGCTTTTACACTGGGTTTATATTCGCTCAACAGCTAAATCGTTGTTGCTCTATGGAAAGAAGCACCCACGCTATCGATGTTGTCTGTCGAAAGCAGCGAGAGAACCTTTTTCCGCGAACATTCCACAATAAGAGTATATATTATGTCTAATTACTAGATTTGTGTTTTCTTTCAGCGGTGGTAAAGTATGCAGTATTAGTTACTGCCTAGCAGTCCGAACAAACGTATTTTTTATAGAATTTATTTAGAGGCAGTCGCTTTCATCAGACGACTTTAGCTGTAGGGGTAAGTACAAGGTACAAACGCTATTTAAGGACATTTCCTTGTTCAGTCGTAGTGTTGATAGCAGACGTTTAAGCTTTTCACGGGTACAATATCCAATAACACAAGAAACTAAAACACAAGAAACTAAAAACCCGTGATAGTTCAGATCATAATGATTGCCAAATATCGCACTTTAGGAAGATGCCCGTTAATTCATTAATTTCGCGTTAAGTGGATGCTTCCGGCGGCAATGTTAGGGCCTTACCGCGAGATTCTGTTCGCAATAGAATTAAAGTCGAATAGAATTAAAGTCGAATAGAATTAAAGTCGATCTATCGGTACTGCGAGTTTCTATTGGTATCGAAGCTTTTCTGTTGATAGAATTGTCAAAAGTTCAATAGAATTAAAGTCGATTATCGGTACCGCGAGTTTTTATTGGTATCGATATTTTTCTATTTAATAGAATTTTCAATTCTATCGGAAATTCCTGGTCGACTTTTGTTTGAAAGGACTCTAAACAAAGAAAAAACGAATAACGACGAAAATAAGTATGTTTATTTTGAGTTATATTCAATTTACAACGTTTTTTATGTAAATTGATACAATTTTTACAAAAAATAGAGAGAATCTACGAATAGACGGCAAATGGATAAATTGGTCTGCTTATTGGAAAAAAAATCCGCTTGTAGCAAAATGAATTTGTCTTTGCATACCAGGACTTCCAGTCTTCTCGTTAAAGAACAATTTAGACTCCTCTTCTTCTCGAGTGAAGTGTAACTTGATCCACTTAGGACAAATATGTATATTCTTCAACTATGTACATCGATGAGTTCGCTTAAGACAATAGATACTGTTGAATGCCCAAGAGAAAGGTTATAGTCATTCCTAATGCAGAATCTCAATAGTTTTATAATTATGGGAACCGAAGAAGTCCTTTCACACACACACACACACACACAACAATTATTCCAAATGCAATTTTAATCTTCACTCTTCTGTGTCGAAGTGTTGTCAGTATTTCAACTCGTCGTACATTCTCTAATTAATCCTCAAATACATTTAGCCAAATAAAACTCATTATTTTGAGATTGAAATTGCACTTATAAAAATTTAAACCAACTACTTCTTTATACACACACAAAACAGACGGAGATTTGACATTTGAGTTGAAAGCTCAGGTTTTTCTTTTCTATTTCAGAAAGTCGATTCTGTTGCAGAAAGTCGATTCTATTTCAGCAATAATACTGCAATCCCCGGTACCAATTTTGAGCTTAATAGAACCGATAAAAGTCGAATAGACTTTTTGCAAATAGAATCTCGCAGTAAGGCCCTTAGCTGTGTTTGAACACGTGGAAAGCGTTCAACACGTTAGGAAAATAACCAAATATTAACTGGGACCCTACAATGTCTATGAAGTCATTTGTAGGGAATCGTCAAGTGTCTGGGCGACAAATTTGTGATGTAGTTCAATAAAACCTTCGACATACGTTTTATACCATTAGAAGTATTCAGTTTATGGTGGCCTAAAAAGCGGCGTGTGCTCCATGGAAGTCGGCTCGTCGGCGTTTCTTTTTTTTCTGATAGCAAAAAATTCCAGCCAGGAGGAAAAGGTCAATAGAAGGACGTTCAGTTCACTTATGCATAATCTATTCCTTGTTTCCTTCTCACAAACAACACTGGAAGGTGAACCTGATAACAGATGCACAGATGATGTCGATGGTCAGCACTGATTAGCTCTTAGAGGCTTATAAAAAAAATGAATAAAATGACAAAAAAGAAAACGTCGGAATTAGCATATACTCCAAGCCGGGCACTCAAATTGTGTTGTTATTAAGCCCTATATACATAGATAGTGTGCAAGTGGTGGCCAACATCAGCAAGGACCAAGATCATGAATTGAGGCTGTTATCGATGCTGAAGGTCAGTCTACTGAACAAATATGGGCTAAGCACGCATTAGTATGTATGTTCCAAATCATATTAAATTTAGGTTTTTTTTTGTTTCAAATTTGTCCTTAAATAGTATCGCAACCAACAAACAGAACAAATTCTTTTCATATATAAAGTTACTACCTTACGAAATAGAGACTTTTGTGCCACCTTGTATTTTGAAGTAATTTTATTGTATGGGTGGCGAAATTAGCGACGTTGCGCATGTAACATACGTATTTGTGCGCATTTAAGGTTTTTAATTATTGACCACAATCATTAAGTTGTATATTTGCCTTTACAAAAGAAAACAAAATTGGAATAATTACTAAAAAAAAAGGTTATTTATTTTCCATTAAGCTTGTAAAAGACCAAACGAAAAGTGGACAGATCATTTTTTAAATAAATTATTTCAATAAATATAACACTTTGTTACAGAGGAATGTAGTAAAATCATTATTTATCGAAATTTTTAATACTAACCACGCTCACAGATTATTTCAACAGCATTGGGCTCCATCAGTATTGACTCCAGACACCGATGCACAGCTGAACCAAGAATTTCATCCAAAAGAAAGTTCACCAGACTGAAAAAAAAATAATAAGATTTTCGAAAGAAAAACATAAATTTAGTATACTTTTCGTCGGTGACAAAACGCCAGAGATTCATTTGCAGATAATGAGTGTCGACTTGAATTTGTTGTAAGCCAAATTTACTGAAAGTTCGTAGACGAACACACTCCAACAAAGTCTAAAATAGACAACAAGCATTTTAAACTTAAAATTCAGCTGATGTAAAAGTCTATTATCACCTTCAACCCGATCTTGATTATACCAGTTATAATGGAAACCTTCGAGAATTCAACAGAAGTAAAAATGTCTATTCGTTCCGAGAACAAGCGGTGGATGTTCGAAACGTAATTCGACTCCAATTGCGACGGAGTGTAATTTGACCAATTCGATCGATACTGTTGCTTTGACGTAGTTATATTGCTAAAGTGAGTTTTGCGACTTGAGTCACTACTAGCTGCCGTTCTAGTGCCGGGTTCATACAAACTCGCGACAACATTCTCAATCGTTGACAATTCTTCAACGACACGTTTCATAACAGCACGTACCGAACGCGGTTCCAAGCAATTCAGCCAGTCTCTTGTTTCAACACTTTTGCGTAGCATCTGCAAATAGGAGGTGTAAATACGCTTCATATGAGAATTACACTTTAAAAATTCACCTGAGATATATTTGTACCCTGCAGTCGTACATAAGCGTCCAGAAGTATTTGTGCTGTCTCTCTCATTTCACTGCAAATTTCAGTTTCATGCGTCAATGTTGCACTGTTCTCCGAATCTATTTCATACAGATCATCACCAAGAGATATCTAATTTACGAATACATTTAAAAATGACTTGTTTTCAAGATTTTATTTCGATCTCTTACTAAAACATGAGCTCCATTCTGCTCCATCTCTAGGCAAGTTTTTGATAAAACCAACAAAAGATTTGGCGGACTTGACGAAGAAGTGTCCGCAAAAGAAGACATAACCCGGGAAATATGCCTCAGAAATCCTTAAAAAAATGATTCGATTCAAAACCGTCTCACAATTACCACATTCACTCAAATACTACCAATTAGTAAATTCTCCCGTATTCCTTCCACGCACAACGTTCCTTTATACTCAGCTTTAATATTGAAAGACCATTCTGTCTGCAAAAAAACCAGCAGATCTTGGAGAACGCCCTTAACCTTCTCCACGGTTGATACGTACAAATTTGTAATCAAATCATTTAAATTGGTGCTTCCACTTTCACTTTTTGCTGATACAAGAGATAACCGCACCGAACTCAAACTGTCAGAAAAATGATCCTTTAAATTCTTTGTATGAACCTCGCAAAGTTGATGGGCGGCCCCAATAATGATGTCCAGAGCATTGCGTTGAATTTCAATGCCACGACACATGTTACGCATTGCCATAAGACGTCGATGGAGGCGATCTAAGCCACGCAGCATTATTTGAGTGTCACCGAAACCAATTTCCGATTCCACGCGATCTTGGATCAAAATTAGGTACTTGTCGATATTTTTATTCAAGAAATCGTTAAGTTCCCGCATGGAGTTCTCTTGAAAATCATCCCTAAAAAGAGAAATGATATGTAGTACAAGCTCAACATAAATTTTATTATATTTAGGCTAAAAATACACCAATAATTTTCATAGTTTCACCTTGACGAAGTTTGTCTACCGTATCCGGACTAGGTTACTCGAATGTTTTCCTCAACTCTGAGAGTGAAAGACCTCAGAACCGGTGATTCTTATAATTTGAAAGAGAATTTATACGGCATAAATTGGACACAATAGGATTGGGGGAGATAATATGATTTTATGTAAGAGAATACAAATGCTGCTCAATGCCGGAAGTCCAAGACTATCCAGTGCAGGGTGCAAAAAGGGGTTTTATATTTTGGTAATCATCCGAATTTAATGGCCAGATTGCGGAATAAAAGATGAAACGTCACGATTTACGTGCTACACTCCCACAGACTTTCCATGAAAGGCTGAAAAAGAAACTTCTGCAATCAGATATGTATGTACCGCTTACAACGGAGTCCCAAGCGGTAAAATTGTTATAAATATGAGGGAATTAAATAAAAAGATTACCAACGAGACTAAAATGTGAATGTAGTCCAAAAGGCCTTCGAGTCCCAGTACCAAGGTAGACCAAACCTGTGCTTTAAAAGTCAAGCTGTCGAGGACGCCAGGGCGCTTGGTCTTAACAACTGGAAGCAGAGTGCGCGAGATCAGCGAGGATGGAAGGCTGGGGCAGAAAATGTTCACGGGTCGGGAGTAATTAAGTATAGATCGGTATATGAGCTCTTTGAATAGAATACAAATCTATATTTTTTTCGAATGTCGAATTTTTGTCAAATGTTTTAAAAAAAATTATAAATTTGAATCATCTTTTTTCTAAAAAAAAAAAAACTCCTCAGAGCGTGAACGTAATTGTGGTGACAACCTTTTCATTCTAAAGTCTATGTACATACATATATATGTATGTATATACGTATATTAAAAAACGTGGTTAGAGGCTTTTGCTTTGTTTGACTACATATGTCGTTATCTATTTAACTTAATTAAACATATCCATTCGCATTTTTTGGACAGTAAATTATTCTACAATTATTTTGATTTATAGTGTCTTTAAACATTGCCATAAAGCTAAGTGATCAACAATATTTTGTTTCTTTTTTTGTTTTTAAACTGGAGTAAAGAAGGACAAGTGTCGAGTTAGAAAATTGGAGGAAATGAAATATTGCTCTTCAGTTCAAAGGAGTAAAAGAATTCCACGACCGAAGACTTTATAATAACGATAACTGGCATCTGCCTTTAAACTATTCGAGATACTGGTACAGATACGCATGAGGTAGAAAAAGTTATCAACCTTAAAGAAAACTGAAATAAATTCAATGAAGAGCAAGTTCGTGCGTTTTTTCCGCATTTGCAGTCCAGGCGACAGAAAAAAGTAGATCAAAAGCAAGGAGAAACAATACCAAAACTCCAGGAGATAAGACATAGCTGTCGACAGTTACAACCTCGATGCTGCTGGATAGATAGTTCTTAAACCCGAGACTCGATGGCTAAAATAGTTTGGTCACAACGAATTCTTTTCCTTGGTCTGAGACAGCTGCGAATGCCAAGTACTTTGGCCTAGAAATCAACTGAGATGAAAACTGCAGTGATTCGGAATCAAAAAATATAATGACAAAGATGGTGAATTACCTCTCTTCTTCGTGGTGTTTGGCAAGAAACATATCAAAATAAGACGTGACTACCAGGGTCAAATCATTCAGAAAGCCTTCAATTCCCATGTCCACAAACTCAATCATGTCTCGCTCAGTCTGATCCTAGAACACTTAATATTAATTTGTATTTGTGAAATACAAAATATAACTTACCTGCAACATAACAATCTGCTCATGTAACCGCTTCGAAGCGCATTGCAACATTTCACTTGCAAGGTCAGCTGGTTTCTCATCCAGTTGCAACATCAACTCACCGATTTCCGTCAATGATTGCGCCGTATTTCCAGCCAGTTGGAAATCCTTCCGCAACTTATCCTTTAAATCATTAATTATAGTCTCACAATCCCTTTGAATACCATCAAAAGAAGGCTGATTGCCATACTGTTGAAATACTTTCTTAGCATGGATGTAATCTTGAACAGCTTGATTGTAGTTTTCTTCGTCAATCAGACTCTTCAACTTGCCAGGCAGTGACGATAGAAACTGTAATCGCTTAAGTAGTGAATGTTTTTCTGAAAGTTTACACAGTTGTGATCGTGTTCCCTGAAGGGTGCCCGTAATTTGATCACTGAACGACGTTATAGACTGCATTTTGGTCTTCAATAGATTCATATCGGTTTCCATTTGCTTAAAGTCAGTCTTCATTTTTCGAATAGTATCCGTTGCCGATATGAATTTATTGTAGTTCTCATAGACCAGAGTCTGCATATCACTATGCAGAGTTTGTGTGTCTTTTATAACAGCAGCTTCCGTGTCCATTATTTGCTT
Source organism: Blera fallax (assembly GCA_946965025.1). NCBI lineage: Eukaryota > Metazoa > Arthropoda > Insecta > Diptera > Syrphidae > Blera > Blera fallax. The sequence continues at coordinate 33,262,272 of OX337247.1, forward strand.
AAGTGTACAATCCTTGGGGGAAATAAGTTCATATTAAATGGCCAGTAGTCTCAGATTATATACCTTAAGGAGTTTTTCCAGATAACGATCCGATTCAAAATTTGTGCTGTCCATGTCATATGGACTCCCATTCTTTTCGGACATTTGTGTTAACTTAATTGTTCACGGAAATTTGGAAAATATAAATTCCGTGAATTGTAAAACTAAAATTTGTGTGCTGTCAATTTAACACATCCGTCAAAGTAACAAACAGTTGACTCAAAAATTCTTGATTTCCCCTAGACGCGTTTGATTTATAAATTTGGAATTCTCATGCACCTCTTATTAAAGAGGATATTAATCCAACTTTGAAAGATGACAGATGACCAATTTAACTTAGTATAGAATTTAAAATTTACTAATAGCAAAATTAGTCCCGTTGTTAACTTCAGTTTGGTTGGATTTGGTTATTAATTCTAAGAACGAAGGGATTTTAAGTTCCGAATCCTGATATCTGTTGTCAATCAACTTGGCTGAAGAATAAGAATTCAAAACTAGAACAATATTTCGCTATGTTGTACAAAACTAATTACATATGCAATTCTTCAGATGATGAAGATAATTTGCGAAGGAACAAAAACCCCATTTAATGATTTGATTGTGGAGGGTATATCAACATATCTCGAATGATGTCTAAAGAACTTAGTAAAAACTTTTCAGTTCTCACAAATTCCACATGAAAAATGTGTTCCTCTTTTGTAGAGAGGATAAAATGAATTTACTACTATCTTATTTGTTTGCAAGAAATAAATTTACATCCGTATCTCGATTTGTAAAAAAATCGTTGGTCTCGTTTATATTGGAATTCGATCTCATGGACCAAGCAAACAATCAAAAAAATCTGAGGTGTTAAATGCATTGTCATCGTTATTTCCATTCTAATAACTGAGATCCATTGTTTAAGAATTATTTTTTATCTGCATTTTATTTGGTCCAACTGTTGTTTTGTTTATAGCAACATTTTTTCTCGTTTCCGGAGTATTGATTCACAAGGATTTATTTTACAATTAACAAATATGTGTGCCCCAAATTAAAGAAAGGAGGGTTTTGTATTTGTCACATAAGCGGATTTAATATGCGTATTTGATTATTTTTTTTTTTTTTTTGTTCAGTTCTTACGTACGGAAGTCAGGCCAATAAAATCTACATTCGTCACTGTTTCCAGGTCAACTTTTCGAAAAATGAAGGAAATTTATTTTTCCGGTCAACATATTGTGAGAAAAGAACACAAATAACTCAAAGAACGGAAAATGTATATTTTTTTTTAAAGGGAAAAAAATCATTGAACTAATATAATATTATTCAAGTTCATAGTTTCCACATTGATTATGCCATCTGGAGTTAAATAGACGAAGTGGAATAATCACTTCCAACTTCACTTGCCTACGTCGACTACGTGAACAGGAGAAAGTCAGTGATATGCCAAACTTTTTTCGTTCGTCGACGACATCATTTAACACTTGGAAGTCGGTACGTACGTAGATTTTCGCTGTGTTGCGAGTTTCCATATTTTTAGAAAAGAAAATTCACATTTTCCATTGATAAAATCCATTTGCAATTGAAAATATCTATCGTAAATCAATAACTCGTTTCATACTCTGTGATATTAGCGATAGTAATCTGAATTAATCATTTGAAATTCACTAGAATATTGTTTGGAAAATTCTCTTCGCTGAGCTGCAAATAAAGATTTTTTTTCGGAAAAAAAGGAAAAAGTGACGGCAATATGTGTGTGCTTGTGAAAGGAGCGTGTGAAACCGGAACTCTTGCAAAGAAATTTTAATTTTCCAAATAATATTCAAGTTTAAGTGAACGCAAACCTCTGAAGCTATTTAAACTTATATCACAAAAACAAAATTTGAATCTTTTCCAGAAGAAGACACGCCAAGTTCAAACTGGATTATACGGTAGCAAATAAATAGGCCGGATTTTTTGGATTTACAGTACAGTAAGTAGTGAATTTTTTATGACGATTTTGTACAACGTGCTCATTCACATAACCAACAAAAATAGTCGCCGTCGTATTTCGTCCATCTATCCAACATCATTGCCGTCAGCCTACTTCTGTTCCCCCCTCATGACACCTACACCTCCACCATCATCACTTATGATACTCTTCTACACATACGTAGTAGGGGAAAATAGTAAAAAATCTGAAAATGTCAAAAATTCGTTCTCATCTATATCTATGCGTGTCTCGCTCTCACTTGGGGCACATGAATAGAAAACGTTCCACATTTCATCCTTTTTCCACGACACGTCCGCAAGTTTCCCCAACCCCACACGATATACTCTAATCGCTGTGTTGGGGCGATTGGCCGCGTTTTCTTTCATTATTTATGCGACAAGAAAGTATTTTCCTCCTCCGGGAGAGTGGAATGTTGCACCCGCAGCTTTGTGCGGCGCTTACATGCGACTTGTTCGCATGTAATCGGTTATTAAATAATTTTCTAAATTAGGTCATTAAATGTACGGCCAAGTTCCAGCAGCAGCAGCAGCAGCCGGAGAAGTAACAGCATGCTCTTGTTGAGCCTGTACACGTATGCACTGCACACGTAAATATTTACCGGCTGATTAACTGCCTCTTTGTGTGAGAGTAGCTGCGAGATGGTAATGTTATTTTTATGAACAATTTTGTGAATTCTACCGTCGTTAGGAAGACAACTTCTTTTCGAAACTTGAAATTCTTGTAATCGCCAACATTGATGCATTTATGGCCTTTCCGACGATCGCGTGGGTAGAGCAGGTAAAAGAAATGGCTGGATCCTCAATTAGATGCTCGCAGAAGACATTTTGGTTACGTGTGATTTCTAATTTCGTTTGTCTTCCTTTTAGCGGCAACGAAAGCTTCAATTCAAAGTCTATCGAGGCTTCGATTCAGTGTGGTTACATAACTTGTTGGATTCGTTATCTCTAGCATGCTTTACTTCACGTTAGTTGTTTTTTTTTTTTTTTTTCTCAATGTACATACATATGTACATATATTGCTGAAAAGAGTTTGACACACTCCTCTTTGTAAATCAATATAAAATGTTCGTACAGTTGTTTGTTAAAGAATGATGCATTGTTTGCCGATTTCAATATAGCCAGTGCTTTAGCGTTTGTTGCGCGCCTATAAAAAATATTAAAACTACATCCATACTTGACTGAGTTTAGCCAAATGTTAGCTTCAATGACTAACATGTTACTATTATTTTCATTGCCATGGTATAAGTACATACATACATATGTCTAATAAAATCTTATTTTTGTTATGTATCAACTCTTCGCTCATAAGATTCACAGTGCCATTACATCGTTTTCTTTGTCAAAAATTGCACTAAGTTCTGCAGGTACTCCTTTGTTCGAAGTTATTGAGCTAGATCAGCAAATACAGTTTGAAAATAGTGCGTTTCTTCAATAGTCGAAAATTTAACGATTATTTACCAGAAGAATATTACACTGTCTTGTCATTTATCTTTTTAGGAAGTAGAATTATTGTTATGTACGTAAACCATTTAAAGTTTAATTACAACCAGAATAATTTAACGTTATTTTTCATAAGTCTTGCCTTTACATGTCTTGTTGTAAGGATTAGAATATTTGACAAATTCTTTGATACCTTAGTGAGGTGAGGTCATACGCTTTAAACTGAATTTGGTTTGATAAGCTCAGACCGCCCTTTTTGCATTTTATTGTGTACTCTTTCTTGACCATAATAGACGATCTAAGCTTGCAATTCGTCGCAAAATAGCCGTATCATTGTTAACATGTTTACCCATTTGTTGAGCTCAATATTTTCAAATAATAACGATATTCGACACAAAGCATATGGATATGTATACATATATGTATGTACATATATACATACATGCATACATATATACGATGGTGGGTCAATAAGTCCCTGAAAATTTAAATAACAAACACTCTTTTCGGCAAAAAACGTTTTGTTTTTCAACATAATCTCCTTTTAACTCGATACACTTCGTCCGTTTCTCCAATTTTTTGATGCCCTCCAAATAAGACGATTTCTGGAGGCTCTCTTCATATGTACATACATATGTATGTCCGTCACTGCATTATACAAAATAGTTGAGCCTTATATTTTGAATTAGGAAAATTTGGAATACATATAAAGTATTGCGGATCGGGAAGCAGTACAAGTGAAAACGTTCTTAAAATCCTCTCAGGGGCACTCAATATTTAAGAAAGGTTTTTTGTTCAATATTGCCAGAAACTAAAAAAAAAAAAAAACAATTTGAAGAAACTAATTTCGTGCACGCGTTACAGTTACACGCCTTGAACAACTGCAGGTGAAGCCGAAGACCGGTCGGTGTATGAGTTGCATAGATGTCCATATTTACGCGCCTCCAATCACTGTTTACTTTGCAGCCAATGATACATATATTTAAAGTTGTAAACACACCGCCTATTTTTTCCATTAATTTTTTACGTGATTTTGAAATATTGAAATATTTTGAAAAAAAAAAAAAACAAATCTAACTTTCAGCGAATTTTCCATATTGGAAATCCTTCCCTAGCTTTAAATTGTAGGTTTCTTCTATTTAAATGGTCGGGAGGAGCTATGTATGTAGGTCCTGCGCCACGTAGGAAAATATATGCATTCTGCAGCGCCAAATAATTGTATTTTTAGTATTTACGATGACATTTGAGCTATATACATACATATAAAAGGGATAGATAATCTTTCGATCAAATTACAAATAACAATTACAATCTGAGGAACTTCAATTGCCCTATGAAAAAAAAAGAAAACAAGTTTCCCGCATTGGGCATCACTACGCGATGCTAATCTAATCCAACACAATTCATTCTCGCTAATACTAATACTATTTGAGTATTGCCAGATCTATGTAGTAGCCACAAAACAAATGAAGTTAAGCTTAAAAAATACTTGCGCGTAAATTTAATATGAGAATAAATATGCAATCGCAAACACGTGATATCCAATTTCTTTATTAATTGCTTACTGGATCCGAATTATTTTAGGGCAGTACGAACGACGCAGACTTTGGTTGGTGCTGTGTTTCTGTTGTGAATTCACATAAAATCAGAGCATACATTTTTGCAAATACAATTTCGTTCGCTTACTCTTTAAGTTAATCTTATGTATGTATCTATAAGGGGATCGAATACATAAGAAACAAGGAGGTGTAAGCAATTGCACGACATACTTTTTTGTGTAAATAGATTGTTAAGACTTTTATTGTTTAGAAGCATTCTTATGTACATACAACAGAGGTATTATCAAAGATGCAAAAAAATCCAGACACATACATATGTACAAACATTTTCTCCAAACGCCTCATATGCGACCTAGAGCCTAGTCATTAATGTTGCGCCAGCCTGAAAGGTTTCATGAAAGTTATTAGTCTTGAGCGTTTATTAAGTCATTTAGAGGGGTGAAACTGTGAAAAACTCTTTAGGGTTTTCTGAGAGTCGAACTTGAAACTTCCCAGTAAATTTTAATGTTTGTGAACTATAGCCTTTGTCTATAGATGCTTAGCAGTATGTCATTAGCCAAGTTGACTCTAATTAATTAATTTTGTTTAGCGCATCGGTGTGGATGAGATACCTAGCATAAGACATCGGTGCGTCATAAGACATTTGCTATAATTATGCTATTAGTACCGGAAGAGCATAATTGAGCCAACTCGTCAGCCACGCAGTTCTCCGGGACGCCACAGTTACCCGGTACCCAGCAAAGGTTGAGACAATTTCAGTAGGCAAGAGATGACGATGCATCATAAGTATGTATAACTGGCAGACCAGTGTCTTGCTCTTTCTATAAAGGCATAAAATTAAAATTTATTAGTACTCTTGGATGGATTTATAAAAATTTTACAAATATAAAAATCGTAAAATACTTACAGTGGACTCCCCCTAAGTCGAATTGTCACGGAATACCATGATTTGTTCGAGTTAGAGGGAGTTTTGGAAAAATTCGAGTTAGAGCGAGAAACAATTTTGTTTGTTTTAAAGCGTTTATTTAATTAAAAACAAAGGTTAACATAATTTAAAAAAGTTAACAAAAAAAATAAATAAAAAATAGGAATGCTAAAATATGGCGAAAAAATTCGAGTTAGAGAGAAATTCGACTTAGGGAGAGTCAACTGTACTTAGGTGGTGCTACAATCCGGGGTGGACCTGGGCCCCAACCAACAAACCTTTACATTTAGCCTGGTTACGAGCCAGTTGTCTCCAGTTGCGGACGCCAAGATGGTTGAGGTCCTCTACGGGGTGTAGTGGAAGATTTTCCGACATGGAGCGTTGAGTTCCATCTGCTCTACATGACCCAACCATTTTAATTGCTGTATATGACCTCTTCTGGTTAAGTTGATGTCATTGCATAGGCCGTATAGTTCGGCACTTTCTCTTTCTCTTCTTCTCGACGTCTATGCAGACGATACCAACTTTTCGAACAACAACTTTTCTCTCAAAGTAACCAAGGTCATCCTTATAGGATTTTGATAAAGCCCTTGTCTATGCGCCATACACCTGGACTAGGATGATAAGTGTCTTATACAGGGATAGGTTTTTTGTGGCGTTTTGTCCAAGACCGATATTGGGTGTTCTTTCTTTTTGACAACATGTATTTTGTTCTATTTTCATTGCCTGCTATCCTGTATCTCAATATCCGCGAATACTCCACTGACGGCCCGCTAAGTTCTTCCGACTATGTCAATGTATGAGTGAGCAGTTCTATAGACTTGCAAAAAATTGTACCTCCGGTGTTGACTTTTGAGTTTCATACAGTTGGTAAAATGTGTAAATATTAAGAACATTTTTGAAAGTCTATTTTTCAAAATCCACTTAGGCACAGGTTCTATTTAGATCATTACACTCCGGCCTTGGTTTACGTCGTCCCTGCGACCGGATAAATGCGATATAAATGTTATGTATACGTATGTATGTATATGCATATCTGTGGAGAATTTCCACGAATTTTAATCAGAGCATTGTAACGACATTTCTTCGAAAAGAAGACTGCACCACATTGAAAATTTAGGTCGTCAGTATGTTTCATATAATAGAGGTATTATTGCTTTTCAGAAAACTATGGAAATAGAACTAAGAATCAGAAGTCTTAGCAAAAACGTGGGTAGAGTACAAATTAATAACTGCCTCTAGCACCACGATGAATCGCTAAAGCCATCACTGAAATTGACCACATTTCGGTCATAGTATCCTATGGCTGCATCTACCCGGATGTATTTATTTACATATTTACATAGTTTATGTAGTTTCAAGTTCTTCTCTTTGTAGCGTTTCTTAAATTAGACTAGGACTTAATAACAACTTGAAACTCGAATTGCAGTAATTATTGTACAGAATAGATTGGTGTTTATTATGAAGGGAGACCCTAAATGAATTTACTTTTTTCCTCTTACGCAAGTGATGCATTGCATATAATGTGATAGTAACCGCAAAACAACGCTGCGTTGCGGTTTTATAGTGGACAGTTTCTTAAAAGTATGTACCTTCACAAATAGTTATCTGATGTTGTCAAATCAATTTGAAAGGATTTCTTAAATTCTGTGGTATCGCAATAGGGTTATTAAGTATCTGAACCCTACAATGAAAAGCTCTACAACACACTTTTTACAGTAAATAGGCAGATTGAATTGTATTGCTAAACGAATTGCCCTGCTGTTGAGTCTCACTTGTATTAAAAATCCTCGACTCGATCCTGGATATTAATATGCGCCTTTTAAAATTAAACGTTTTGGATTGGTGAGTTGTTTTCTACATAATTAATATTTCTTAAATGTTTGTGTGAATGCACGCCGTGTCTCAGTTGTTAGTGCGCCTGACAAATGTCCGAGAGTAACTGTCATGAAAAAGTCTCTCAATTAAAAAATAAAACCTTTCAGATAGGGCTCTAAAGAGGTAATTCCCTTCCATTTGTGTGAAAGAATATATCACAGCCAAAATATCTTGTAATTGTTTGCGGGTGTTTTTTATTTGGCTTGTCATAAGTTTGATTTAATAATATTTCTAAGACAAAAAATAAATACTCAATACAATACTAGACATATGTACATATGTACATATGTACATATGTACATAGGTAACGTGGAAATGTAATACATATTTTAAAAAATCAGAAATCATAAAATTCAATTACGCAATAAACTTTTATATCAGCATTTGATATAACCAAAGTGTCACATAAAGCTCTTGGTTTCTCGGTATCATTCCATGTTGATGCTTAATTTGTTCGGAATATGATGAATGAACGCCCGATTTTAACCTAATTAATTTGGATAATGACAATAAAAATTTTTTCCTTAGTGGTACTGTAACGACTTGGAACGAAAAAGGACTCTTCTTTTTTATAAGTAATGCAAGCAGCAGTGATGGACGAATCAAACGGTAAGTTAATCTTCTTCGCTGTGTATGTGTAATTCCATGTTTTAATAATCAACTCTCCGATAGTTAACGAAACCGTTCAAACCCAGGAAACAACTCCAGCATTTAGCTATGACGATCTATTTCCGGCTTTACCGCAAAATACCGCAGCACCCGTGCAGAGTCAAGCTACACCAGCTAGTATGCGCGTTGGTAGCTCTGTTGTAACTCAAGTATGTTCAACCGAATTAATTTGTCTTTAAGTAGAGGTTTCTAATAAGCTCCATTATTTTGTATAGATCTTACATGTGCCAGGCGAGGAACGCAAATCCACAGATTCGGAGAAGTTTGGTGAAGGTGAATCCAAGCGTATTTGCCAACAAATCACCAAGGAAACTGGAGCCAACATTGAGATTTCAAGTGGCAAGAATCAGTCATTGACTTTCCTAATCAAAGGCAAACCAAGCGAAGTACTCGATGCACGCCGGAAAATTCTCATTCATTTCCAAACTCAGGCCAGCAAAACTATTGTGATCCCCAAGGAACACCACGGCCTCATCTTGGGCAAGAAGGGTGAGCGTTTACGTGAACTTGAACGTTTGACAGCAACCAAAATCAATGTGCCCAACATTAGTGAAGAGAGTGACACTATAACTATTTCGGGAACAAAGGAAGGTATTGAGAAAGCTGAACATGAAATTCGCACTATGTCGCAGGAGTACTTCAAGAGGACGTTCGAGCGGATTTCTATTCCAAAAATCTACCATCCGTTCATTGTCGGACCGGGTAATGAGAACCTCATCAAACTTTGTGACGAGACAGGAGCTAAGATTAATGTGCCTCCTCAGAATGTCCAAAAAGACGAGATTGTCATTGCAGGCGAAAAGGACTGTGTCATGGCGGCTAAGGCTAAAGTTGAGCAGATCTACAAAGAGATGGAAAAGAAATGCTCTACTGTTAGCGTTGAGGTGGCAAAAGCCCAACACCGCTACGTAATCGGTCCTAAAGGATCGACTATTCAAGAGATCTTCCAACTGACCGGTGTGTCTGTGGAAATGCCACCATCTGATTCGACCATTGAAACGATCACGCTGCGTGGTCCCCAAAATGCCTTGGGTAATGCCTTAACCGTTGTCTATGAGAAGGCTAATTCAGTGAAATCTGTTGAGATTGATGCACCCAACTGGATTCACAGGTATGTAATTGGCAAGAAGGGCGCAAACATGAAAGAGCTCGAGGTAGACTGCCCCAATGTCAATGTGAACTACCTAGACAACAAGATTAAGCTTGAAGGCGATCCAGAACGCGTCGAAAGGGCCACTGCTTACCTCGATAACATTATTAAAAACTATTTGGAAAACTATACCTACGTTGTGATGACCGTGAACCCTAGCTACTATAAGCATATCATTGGCAAGGCTGGCGCCAATGTAAATCGCCTTAAGGACGAACTGAAAGTGAATATAAATATTGAGGAACGTGAGGGCACGAACAACATCCGAATCGAAGGACCTAAGGATGGGGTCGCCCAAGCGCACCTCGAATTGCAAGAAAAGATCGACAAGTTGGAGAACGAAAAATCAAAGGACGTGATTATCGATCGCCGTCTCCATCGTTCGATCATCGGTTCGAAGGGAGAAAAAATACGTGAGATTAAGGACCGATACCGTCAGGTGACCATTGTAATTCCGTCGCCAAACGAGAACACCGATATTGTGAAGCTTCGTGGTCCCAAGGAAGAGGTCGACAAATGCCATAAGGACCTCATGAAGCTGGTCAAAGAGATTCAAGAGTCTTCGCATATCATCGAGGTGCCAATCTTCAAGCAATTCCACAAGTTTATCATCGGTAAAGGTGGAGCGAACATAAAGAAAATCCGTGATGAAACCCAGACCAAGATAGATTTGCCCGATGAGGGTGACACCAACGAAGTAATCGTAATCACTGGTAAAAAGGAGAACGTAATCGAAGCGAAAGAACGCATTCAAAAGATTCAAAATGAATTGTCTGACATTGTAACTGAGGATGTCCAAATATCACCAAAATTCTATAACTCCATCATTGGAGCCGGTGGCAAGTTGATCTCTGCCATTATGGAGGAGTGTGGTGGTGTTTCGATTAAGTTCCCTACTAGCGAATCGAAAAGCGACAAGGTGACTATCCGCGGCCCTAAAGACGATGTCGAGAAAGCCAAAACTCAACTCCTGGAATTGGCCAGCGAACGCCAGTTAGCTTCATTCACTGCCGAAGTACGTGCCAAACAACAACATCATAAATTTCTTATCGGCAAGAATGGAGCTTCAATTCGAAAGATTCGAGATGCCACCGGGGCTCGTATCATATTCCCCAGCAATGATGACGAAGACAAAGAAGTGATTACAATCATCGGAAAAGAGGATAATGTTCTGGCGGCCAAGGAGCAGTTAGAAGCAATAATCAAGGATATTGATAAGGTGACTGAAGGAGAAATCGCAGTAGATCCTAAGTACCATAAGCATTTTGTTGCCAAGCGCGGAGAGATTCTTCATCGTATTTCAGAGGAGTGCGGTGGTGTAATGATCTCATTCCCACGACCTGGAATCGATAGCGACCGAGTGACGCTTAAAGGTGCCAAGGACTGCATTGAAGCAGCTAAACAACGAATCCAAGAAATTGTAGCCGATCTGGAGGCGCAGGTAACCATCGAAGTCGTCATTCCACAAAGGCTTCATCGGACCATTATGGGGGCAAGGGGTGCCAAGGTGCAAAACGTGACATCGGAGTACGATGTACAAATCAAGTTCCCTGATCGGGAGGCTACCGAGCCAGTAGAAGGTATGTTCAATGGTGGCGATGAAGTAGTTCGTCAGTGTGATATTATTAGAATCACAGGACGTGTAGAGAAGTGCGACGCAGCGAAGCAGGCCTTAATTAACCTGATTCCTATTACCGAGGAGATAAACGTTCCTTTCGACCTCCACCGTTTGATAATCGGTCAAAAGGGAAGCAATGTGCGCGGATTTATGAGCCGTTACGACGTACACATCGAACTGGCGCCGCCAGAGTCGCAACTAGACCTAATAAAAATCACTGGCACACCAATTCACGTTGCCGAGGCAAAGGAAGCACTGCTCGCAAAGGTTGAGGAACTGGAATATGATCGTAAAGATCGTGAATTGCGTTCATTCGAACTGAAGATCGAGGTTGATCCAGTCTACCACCCGAAGATAATCGGACGCAAAGGTGCTGTGATCAACAAACTACGTGCCGATCACGATGTTAACATTTCGCTGCCAAAACGAGACGATGACAACCAACATGTCATAACAATCGTTGGTTATGAAGCCAATGCCGAAGCCGCTCGCGATGCCATTTTGAAGATGGTCCATGATTTAGACTATCTGTACAAAGAGGTTGTTGAGATTGACCAACGTGTGCACTCGCACATCATTGGTCATCGTGGTCGTAACATTCGCGCCATCATTGAAGACTACAAAGTCGATGTGAGGTTCCCAACAGCCACTGATCCTAATAAGGACGCTGTCACAATTATTGGCAAGGAGGAGGATGTCGAAAGCGCCAAGGAACACCTTCTTACCGTCGCTGAAGAATACATCAGCAACTTTGTCGATACTCTCCCACCGTCCAATGCCGGCACCACTGCCATCTTTGGCAACAATACCGCCACCGAGAATGGCTTCATTCTCAAGGATGCGCCGTGGGAACGTCGCAACGAGAAAGGAGCTCCAAATACTCAATCGCAAGAGGATTTCCCTGACTTTGGTGCGCCAGCTCCCGTATCTTCTGCCTGGGGACCCAAGGCCTAAAAATAAACCTCCCTATCCCGTCAAACACACACATACACCACAAACACACCAGTAAAAATTTACGAAATTCTTTCCATGGGTTCAGCAGTTCGCTAGAGATTAGAATTCTTCCGGTCAGTTTGTCACCTCCAATTTATGATTTCTGTCAGCCTTCAACCAGATACTCCGCCAACTGTTCGTCAAGAAATTAATTGTTTTATTTTTGTTTTTCAATTCTCAATTTTTGTGCAATTTTTACGTTAAAAAAGTATGTTTTCTTTCCTAAAAAATCCCCAAACTTATATTTCTTACTTCTTCTTAGTTCGTCAATCATAATGTTAAGTTAATAAAAGGAATATATTTCTTCAATAAGTTAAAAATAATTTTATCTAAACGAAATTTATATACGAAAACACATGTTTAGTAATGTAATTTAAAAAAATATATAATATACAATTTATTATATAATATATATAATTATATATAAAACATTTTTTTTCTTTTTCTATTAAACAAAATATATATATATATTAAAAGAAAATAATAATATTCTACATTTTGTTTTTCATGCTCCTGCGAGGTTAACAACAAAAATTTATTGGTTTTCCTTCGTTTACTAATTATTGACTTTAAAAAAAAAAAAAAAAACAGATAAAGGAATAACATTTTTAAAAAATGATAAAATTCGTTATAATGTAAAATATCTATTTTCCTATTCCGAATGTGAGAGTATGAGAAAGAAATAAAACTAATAAAAAAACAACACATAAAAAAGAGAAAACAACTACAATAAAAGGACTAAAATAATTTAAAAGAAACCTTTGTTTGAAACAAATAAAAAAAACGTATTTATAAATATATCAATAATAATTATTATTATCATTTTGATTGTGACTGCAAAAAGACATTTGTTATGAGGATAATTCAACAGATTTTTTATATCAATAAATAAAAAGAAAAAGTAATGTAAAACTATTTTCATACGTCATTATGATATTTTTTATGCATTTTTCGGTTGAAATGAAACGGTGATATTGACAGTTAAATTAAAGTGTTTCATGTTCATTTATTTTTTTTAGGCAAATCGGGAAAGTTATTACAACATACATATACAGAGTGCGGATCGAAATTTGAAATAAAAAAAATGGAAATACTCATAACTTATGCAAAAAACATTGATTAGAATATAATTTGACATACATATGTATAGCTATGTATGTAAATACATATTCGTCTGCAGCCTGTATTTAATCACCATCTATAATTCGTGACCGGAAACGTGAGAATGTAAATTAAAGAGTCCTAGTTGATGTTGGATATCACTTGGATAATGGCATCCTTCAGAGCTTGAATCGTATTGTCAGGATGTTTACGGTCATCTGTGTTTGAAAACAACATAAATTACTCTGCATTTGCAGTATGTTCGATAATTCAGTCTTTGGGCAGGACAAATGATCAAAAACGTTATCTGTTCTGCAAAAAGCAGTCAGAAATCTGCGTTGCACATTTACTTTTATAAACCCGCAAAAAAATGGCTAAATTGATGTATACTTAGCAGTCTTAGCATTAACTTATTTTTCTTTAATAGTCTGCATTTTATTTTGTTCAAAAACTTCGAATGCGATTGCAAGAAAAAAATCCTGCCGACGACGCAGATCAACTATACGAAATGACGTGTGCAGATTGATGTTCAACGACGATCCAATGATGTTTTCGAAAAAAACCTATTGGTTCAACTGTTTTCCACTTTCGTGTTAAGGTCTGTTGATTTAGACTTGACTAGCCGTGAGTTTGATGTGTGATGATAGCGGGCGCAGAATGTTGTGTATTGTCTTCCTTCACTTAGACTGTCGGGACAAAGTTGGGAGGCATAACATGAACTGCTCACTACTCCAAGGGCCGTCATACTAGAAGGAAAATTGGTGTGTACCACACAGAAGACATCTGAGTTTTCACACAGTACAAAGCCATCTGGGCGCCGTGCTCAAGTGGTTAGTGCGTTTAATCGCTGAGCGGGAGGTTCAACGTTCGAGTCCCAGAAAACACCAAAAAGTTTTTTCACGGTCCAACCTCTCGCGAATGTCTTGACAAACGTCCGAAAGTAACGACTGCCATGAGAAAGCTTCTAAAAAAAAACCTTTTGGATATGTAACTTCCACTTGTGTGAAAAATATAATACGCACAGCACGACTGTTGTACCAAGTATTTGTATTTGTATATCCTAATTTTTTGCTCTTGATTCTTTTTATTTGAACAACGAGATTGCCCGTACGGACACGTGATTTCCTGTAAATCAACAAACTAGTACATCCATTTCAATCGTGTGTGTCAAGTTTATTAGTGCATTATTTCCTATCTTTGAAATTATAAACTAACTGGATCCATAATTTTGTTCCGGAGGTCCAAAAATATTTACCCAGTTAAGTCTTGTGATCCAAATGCGGTCCTTAGATTTCTTAAAAGAAAGCGTTATCGCTGTAGAATAACGAGAAAACAATCTTTCATAAGTGCAAAATTTCAAATTCGCTAGGAACCATAAATACTGTGAGAGTGACTTTTGGTAAAGAATAATCCAACGCTGCACTAAAAAAATTAATTCCCATTGTCAAACACGAGGGTGGCAACATGTTTGTATGGGGTTCATGTCAGAAACTGAGGTTGGCAACTGAGGTTTTCGTGTAGAGTCTAGCATAGACCGCTTTCTATATACTATATACTAAAAAATAATCCAAGAGAGTGTTCTATATTTAGGATTAGGGAAGTCGTTCATCTTATAGCAAGATAATGACCTCCATGTTGTTGTTCTAGCAACTATATTAATTCGTGTTGGACCAAACGTTGGGATGTGGTGTATAAATTGCTCTCGGAACTGTCCAGG
The DNA here is from genome assembly GCA_946965025.1 of Blera fallax. Classification (NCBI taxonomy): domain Eukaryota; kingdom Metazoa; phylum Arthropoda; class Insecta; order Diptera; family Syrphidae; genus Blera; species Blera fallax. The sequence continues at coordinate 33,277,329 of OX337247.1, forward strand.
CCTAGAAATGTGGCTGCTTCGACGGGGTGTGTCCATAGGTATAACGTTGTTAGTGATGTCGGGTGAGATAGGCAGTTGAAAAGATGAGCTGTGTCATGTGGTGATGTGCCACAGTCAGGGCATTAAGCGGTGATGCTGTCGCGAATACGGTGTATGTAGCTGTTCAAGAAGCAGCTCCAACCTGATCTTAGTTGAGATAATGTTGTTCTTGTATGCCTGGGGAGGTTTTCTTTGCTTTGATGGATAGGAGGCGGGCGGGCACCCAGAACGATGTTGTGTTGGCGGCAATCTAGAGCGGTTCTGACTGACTCTTCATGGATCGTGTTTAGGGCCGCTTTATAGTCCTCAGGATCTAGGGGTGTGTGAGTGATATGCCGATTTACTTCTACTCTGTACATTCTGAAATCAGATCGTATTTACCTTGGGGGAGTGTTGAGGGCAGGTCACGGTTTGGGTGATGGGGTTGGTGGCAAGCCAGTAAGAATTGCTTGGTGAGAAGCTCATTGTGCTCTTTTACTTTTAGCATGAGGGTTTCTTCATGAAGGTGGTCCTCATGTGACATGCGATGGCAGCTAGTGATGATACGTAAGGCAGCGTTCTGACAAGTTTGGAGCTTCTGCCATTGTGTGCGGCAAAGACGGGGAGTCCAGATGGGAGCCGCATAGTTAAGAACCGATCTGCCAATCGCAGAACCGGGCCTCACGACATTTGGGTCTTCGTCCCAGGATCGACCCAGGATTTTCCTGGCCAAAGAATGTCAACCCTCAACTACTCTTATATTCGTATACTCCAAACGTTTTTTCCGGAGCGGAGCAAATTACGCCGGCATCCTTGCTCCGCACCCTACTCCTACGAGCCGGCATTGAACCAAATCCAGGTCCCAGGACATGGACCTGCTCCGTCTGTCACACAAGGATCTTCAGAAACATCACCTCAGTCAAATGCAACAATTGCGGCAACTGGGGTCATTTTCGACGGTGCCCAGGCCATCACAACATCAGAAATTGGAGTCCAAATTTCATCGCGGATTGCTGCAGAACACGGGCACAAACAACTAATCCCGCTACCACCTGGCACTGCTCAATTTGCCAAAACCGCATACACGGCAATGCCTCTTCTGTCAAATGCAATGGCTGCGAGAACTGGTGCCATCTTAGACCTTGGTCCGGTTTGAAAAACTGCCGTCAATGGACCTCCAGCTTCTTAGCCCCATGCTGCTCTAACCAGAATCATTCCGACACCGACACCCATCGTACCCGACCTACATCTCAAGACAAACCATTGCAGTTAGGTCCAACGACACCTTGATTGAAATAATGACCTCCATCATACTGTTTGATGCATGAATGGTTAATTCGTAACGCAAGACAGTTGAGAACAGTTGAGAAATCTCTTGACGTGAACCCTATAGAACATCTATAAGATGAACTTGGACGAAAGCTCAAGAATCGACACATTTCAATTAAAAGTAAGCTAAAAAAGGCTTTAGAGAAAGAATGGATCCAAATACAACCATCCTTTACAAGAAAGCTAGTCAAATCCTCAACATCATACTAAAAATACGTTTCTGCTAAAACACATGTTATCTTGTCCTGTACTGGTACGTTTACTTTTGTCGTATTACTTTCTTTGACTTAAGAAAAATTAAAATTTTTTGAAATCTCAATTTTTTTTAAACTGAACTCCAATTCAGTTTTTACTTTTATAACTACACCGATAATAAATATTCCTTTTCATTAAATTGAGCAGTATTTTATTATGAAAATATCCATTGAATAAACTGATATCCGCGTCAATATTTATACATACATATATATGTACATATAATGAAACCTGATATATGTGAAATTCTATACGAATCAAAAAAGATTTACTTCCGACCTCTATAAAACTTCTAGAAACTAGCATAAGCCTGGATTTCCAAAACCTGGCCACGAGATTGTGGGCAGAATACACAAGCGGAAAACAGGGAACTGCTTTACGCTTATCAAGTAGCATTTAACAACTTTTATACATCAAAATGGATTCTGGAGTTGGAGCTGGCGTCTTTGGACCCAACACCAAACTGTAGATACCCATAGAAAAGTGTCCCACGGTATTCCAGGCAGAAGTCCATTGAGATCTGCGCCGACCTGATATCCAAAATGGGTATCCTTTCGGATAGCCAAGCACTGCTAGCACTGTCTTCTAATACTATAGACTCCCTGACAGACGGCAAAATAAGGCTAAACTTAGATGGGTACCCAGTCACCAAGGTATTGAAGGCAACGAATCGGCGGATGAAATAACAACTTCGCCTTGACCACTGGCAAAATGTCCCTGGTCTAAGACAATCCAAGCGTCTAATTAAGCCTAACTCCTATAAGGAAATCCTTAACTTAGATAAGGAAAACATTAGGAAATTTGCAAGCTTCCTAACTGGCCACTGCAGCCTGAGATACCACCTAAACAAGATGAATCTGTACCAGGTTACGGTTTGTCGAGTCTGCCTCGAGGAAGATGGAACATCCGAATACATTCTCTGCAAAAGCCCGGCACTGCCCAAGCTAAGGAAACGTACTATCCACAAGGAGATACATATGTATGTACTTACTTCAGTGGAACTGAAAAGATCCACTGTCAAGGACTTACTTACCTTCATTAGGAATGTAGTATATCTTTTGGATTAACTCTAACCCCTCGGTACAACGATTGAGGATCATTATCCTGCTGAAATAGTCACATGACGATCATGTTTTCAACGGCAGAGCGAAACATCACATTTTCTTCGAATCTAGTCATTTTTTTTTTTTTTTTTGTAACCAAAAAAAATTGTGCTTCCAAAATAACATCCAAAACTACAGAATATTATCCTATTTCTGTGTCCAGTACTTATAAACTAACTAGAAAAACAATTTTTGCACGGACAGCCTGTTAAGGAGCAGACTCTTAAATCAGAATGATCTTGGGGTCATCATAACAGTCATATAAGAACCTACAGAACCTCTACGTCATCGGGACAGTCATATAAGAACCTACAGAACCTCTACGTCATCGGGACTTAGCGCTTTGCTTTCACACAAGCGCATAGTACTTAGAAAATGAGCAAGTAGATCTCGCGTAGTTGCAGATAGATAAATCAAATATTTTAACACCGGTATGCGTAATCTGCTATTCTATTATTATTTTTTTCATGCATATCACTAAACATTTCCCATTTATTTAAAATACATCATTTAGGTTCTCATTTTCCCCATCATGTCACACCATACCAATAAATTTTATTTCCGTATTAATCACACGTCATTTATAGTTAGATACTTATATCGAATTTAACTATTGTTTTTTTTTTTTTTGTTAATCATATTTGATCCATGTATATATTCAAATAAATTTTCCACATATTATCATTTCTAAATAATCCACGCTCGAAGATGTATTACAAGATATTGTTTATAGTTGCAGTTTGTGTGAAAATTGTATTATTCAAATTTAAAATAATTTAATAGAATATTGATTAAAGGAATTATCTACAGTGATTTTATTGTTTTCTTTCTAGGCACACTCTGATGATTGTGCACATGCTGAACCTGTACAAATGACTCCTGTATGCAATTAAACATTTTTGTGAATACTGTAGTTAATTGTTTTTAATTTTTTTTCTCCTTAGCGACTAAGTGAATGCTGCATGATTAACGAGACATTCTCGGCGTACTTGGATGACCCTTGTATTAAAAACGCAGTCGAAAAAAGTATAGACACAATTGAGGTAATTGAAATTAAACATCCTTAAAATTGCCAGATACTTTGTGAATTCTATTTTTCACTCACAGTAAAACTCTCTGTTGTTATTTATTTAATAAAATACTATAATAAAAAATAATATGTATTAGGAATAAAACAGCCAACTGAAACCACAAACACTGATATTCATATTCCTGAAACACCCAGTAAAAATAAAATATATTAGAAATTTTAAAGTGGGTGAGAAATGGAATAAATCACTATATCATCACTATACAGACTGACTTATTTGTCTGTCTGTTTGACTGCATAAAATAGTAAGTCCCGAAATCTAGCGAACATACTGGAAAAGGTTTTAGGAAAATTTTTGACACAGACAGCCTACATGCAAAAATATGTACATATATGTATGTATGCATGTGGTTCAGGGTCTAGCTTCTCGCGACCATTCGTATTGTGCGTGCTATATTTTTTTCGCACAAATGGAAGAGGCTTACAGTTTAGAGTCATATCCGAAAGGCTCCTTTAATAAAAAGTGAGAAATTTTCTCATTACATTTATTAATCTTTGTTTGTCAGAGAGATTCGGGAGAGACAGCGCATATAGTTTTATTGAATAAGGTAGCGAAAGCATTAGATAGCTTATAGCAAGCATTTCTAATCTTCATTCTTTGGCTTGGGTGCAGCTGGGTGAAACCACTATGTACAAGTAAAACAAAATTAAATTTAACGGATTACGGTATTTGTACATATCGTATATGTATATGTATAAAATATATCTCAAGTTTGATTCCATGACCAACTTGATTATGGATTACATATAAAAAAAGTTTTTAACCAAAACAATATATCTGCGAGCAAAAGAGAACACGAATCAAAAAGACGCTCTGTCTGAAACACTACAGCCACCTAAGAAATATGGTCAGTTAAACCACACAAGCCTATTTAGAAATTGATTGTATATTATCAACACTCTAAACTTACAAATTGCTGCATAGTTAGATCACCTGACCCAACCTGACAAAAACAGTTTAAGTTATTGGCGGGTTTTCTACCTTTCGACAACACTAAACCCGTGAAGTTGTTTGAAGCAATATTGTATGTATATGTATGTATATATGTATACATATATAATTTCATCTCGGAGTATAGCATGGGCGTAGAGTTATTATTTTATTAGCAAGCTTGTACTGTTTTGCAGTTAACGGTATAAATAACTTTCTTCGAGGAAATCTAAGAAATCACTTTCTCCAAGGAAATTTAAAATTGGAAAATAGGTTTTGGTGTACGTTACTAAAATTGTGGAAAAGTTGAGTTATTGAAGGCTTCTTCAGACGAGTCGATAAGTTTCATTGTACTTCAAACTATTAGTATACAACAAAGATAAAAATCACAGATTCATATAAAAATTTATTTCACTTGTTATCACTAACAGTGCATGATGGAATGCATTTACGAGGAAAACGGCCTGATGGTAAACGACAGCATTGTCATAGAGAATGTGAATAAGTACTTGGAATCAATGGGAGATACTACTAAGGACGCTTACGTTAGTGCAGCTAAATTTTGTGAAAAATTTGGTAAGTTTTTTTCTTGTATTCATTCATATACATACCCATATTTGTTTTTCTAATACGACAGGAAAAGATAACATCACTAATAAATTGGGTCACCTACAAATCAATACGCAATGCAAAGGCTATTACATGCTTTTCGATGTCTGCGTTGCTCTAAATGCTTTAACACGATGCCCCAAAAACTTGATGAACAAAAATAGTTACTGCACAAAGCAGTTTGAATTTCTTAATCAATGTATTTTTAATGCAGACATATAAAGATAAATACAGTGTAATAAATCTTGAAATATGAATTATTGCAGTTTATTCTTACAGTTTTAATGATATTGTACTATTAACCTACATATATTCATCAAATTTAAAACGAGATTAATTTATTAATTTATTTACAACAAAATATACTAACTTTTAACTTAAGATAATTATATGTAATAACTAAACAAATAGGAGACACATCTTGCAGCGCTGAATTTTAACTAAACATTTTCCATTTTGGGTATGTCCATAGTTAGCTGCTGATATTTCATAATTGTTTCTGCATGTTTGTTAAGACAGCCTTGACGAAATACTGCATTTAGTTCTTTTGCGATGCAAGGATAATAGCCAGAGTTGGTCAATAAATCAAAAGCAGTCTGCTGAGACGAAATGAAATGTCTCCGAACTTTCGGCAATTGAAAGTTACTTCTTTTCAAATCTTCGGTGTAATGGAGTTGTTTTTTGAACGTTCTCGGGGTTATTCTTATATCAGTATCAATCACCAATTTGCGACGCCTAACTAGTATTCGTCCATCACCAGATGGATTTTTAGTTGGATTGAGTAGAAAATCTGGTACTATATTTCCTTGTTTATTTAACTGTATTGGTTTCACGGAAAGTTTTTTCAATTTAATTGGAATTTTTTGTCCATTGCTGCGACGAATGTACGTTCTTTGTGGTGTAATGCACTTCCTCCACTTAGTTGCAGAGCACGGTGTTGTTTTAATTTTTCTCACGAGAAACGATTGATTCGGTGATCTTTGTGCACCTGTATTGCCAGTAATCTGGAGACTAGGCGGTGTCCCAAAGCTGGATACATTCGAGAGACGCCTTAAAATTAGAGGTTGACTTCTGACAGGTGTAATTGCCAAAGGGCTCTGTGTTTTAGGCAATGGAGCAATTTTTGCAAGGTTATTAGGTGTGTTTCGAGTAGACACTTTCTGCGGAAGCACATCTTTAAGTCTTGGTACCAAACTAGGTATTGAAACAGAAACATTTTTATTTTGTACAGCTCGTCGGACGACGTCGGGGGTGGGATAGCTCCGTATTAAACTATGATTTTCCTTGAAGGATTGACTTTTTCTCTCTGGTGTGCTGTTTGCTAGTGGTGAGAGTTGACGGACAGACACCCCAGACGACCGCTTTTTAATCTCAGCATTATTTTCAACTGATTTCAAGGTGGTATTGGAATTTGGCTTGCAGCAACGCCTTTGCTCGATAACATTCTGCAGTGTTATTCGACTGTTTACGATTGTAGGTACGAACATTTCAGGTTCATATCCCGAGCATTCCACTAGAATTACATTTCCTCCAACGAGTATTTTAAGACGAAATTCACTCATTTTTCAAATTTAAATTTTCGGCGTCTCAACTTTCAGATCCTCAATAAACGTCAGTTTCTAATGACAGCGTCCTCCTCTACAATTTACATGAGCGCAAATGAGCCCATTTTCAAAATAATTCTCTTAAGGTGGTCCTACATATGTAGATAAATACATATGTAAATGCTGAGCAACCTTAGGTCATGTTTCTATATTTCAGCGATATTCAACTTTTTTTTATGCCAAAAACTAAATAACTAAGATATTTTTCTAGAAGTCTACAAGACGAACATTCTTATTGTATTACGTTCAACATTTATTGAAAGGTTAAGGTGCTCGATTATTGACTTGCGATAGTTGCTACTACTGAAATTTTTGAATTCCTTTGGAATATTTCGATTGATATTTTAATTTTAGTGTGTTGGACGAGTGGGTGGAAGTTTCGAAATTCGAATCCCAGAAAATACCTAAAAATAATTTTCACTGCCCCACCCCGTGAACGTCTGACAAATGCCTGAGTGTAATAAAAGGCATGATAAAGCTTCTCAATTAGAAAAAGCCTTATTTTTATTAACTCCTTAAATGCCATAATTGGAGCTTATTTCAGATTAATTTATTAATCGAAAATACTCGTACATATGGACATATATTTTTGTTTTTGTATTTTTCTATATTTTGATTTCCATCCCTGCAACTCTAAAGCGACCGTCATGCTGGTGCAGAGTAAAATAATACTTTATAAGCAACACACAGATATAACAATCTCTATAGGAACACGCTGACAACGGTCAGAGTGGTGAGATACCAGTAAAAATTGAAAGTAAAATTTGCTTATGGCATCGCATATTCAAACGAGTTTATTTATTTTAAGCAATAATTTATTTTTAGTATGAGGATCTTTCATTTCTTTCTGACATGTTTATTTCCCAATGCCAATAAACATACCACTTGAAGTGAGAATTCTATACTTCTATTTGGATATTAGTATTTGATATTCTACTACTTATGTATATGTATTTTATTTTTATAAATAAAAACGCTAATTCTTTTTTGGCTTTTCACTCGAATCATTTCGATTTCGAAGCGGTTTTCATGTAGGTTTATTATATGTATGTTTTTTTTATATTTCTGTTCAAGCCGCTGTCCACCAAGGGCTTATTAATAGCAACTGCACCTAGTTCAAAAAAGTTTTAATAGAGTAACGTACATAGTTTTTTTTTCTTTTAAAAATGTGGATGCGATTACCACAAATTTAATCTGTTAAAATGCATATTCGAACTCACTCCTATCTCTCTTCTAAACACGTGTTTCGAAACGTCATTGTTTTGATTCACAGTTCTGTTCAGAAAAACTCTTTTCTTTTTCTGCAATTCTGCATTTGTTGGAAGTGTTTTAGTGAATATATTCGGAAAATATGGAAAATGAATTAGAAATGGATATTGTAGAGCCAGATGATGGGGACGAGGAAATGGATGGTGATGCAAGTGAAGGTGAAGAGTCATCTAAGAAACCAAAGGAAGTCTACCTGCCAGGCAAATCTCTGGAGGAAGGAGAAGAACTTGTTTGTGATGAATCGGCTTACGTTATGCTTCACCAGGCATCTACTGGTGCCCCATGCCTAAGTTTCGATATAATTCCCGATGAGTTGGGTGACTCTCGAGACAAGTTTCCATTAACCGCTTATATGGTAGCTGGCACTCAAGCATCGCGTACACATGTAAATAATCTAATAGTTATGAAAATGAACAACCTCCATAAAACACAAGAAAAAGAAGATGATGAAAAGGAGGATGAAGAATTAGAGGATTCGGAGGATGAAGATATTGACAATGAAGCGGCGAAAAAGCCCCAAATGACTTGCGCTCTTATTAAACACCAAGGATGTGTAAATAGGGTTAGAGCTAGTAAACTTGGAAACAATGTTTTTGCTGCTTCATGGAGTGAGCTAGGTCGTGTTAATATTTGGAATTTATCCAGGCAATTGCAAGCTGTGGAAGACTCTCAGATTTTGAAGCAATATGAGCAAGAATTGGTGAATGAAAGTGTTAAGCCGGTGTTCACTTTTAGCGGACATCAACAAGAAGGATTTGCAGTAGATTGGAGCCCTGTCGCACAAGGTGTTTTGGCAACGGGGGATTGCAAGTATATTTCAAAATATTTTTTTTTTCGGTTAAGATATCTTATTAATATTATTACCACATTTACAGGCGAGATATCCACATTTGGTCACCATTAGAGGGCGGGACTTGGAAGGTAGATCAACGACCACTTGTTGGTCACGTCGAATCGGTTGAGGACCTGCAGTGGAGCCCAAATGAGAAAAGTGTTCTGGCATCATGCTCTGTTGATAAAAGCATAAGAATATGGGATTGCAGAGCTGCACCACAAAAAGCCTGTATGCTTACCTGTGAGAGTGCTCACGAGAGTGATATCAATGTTATTTCATGGAATCGAACGGAACCGTTCATTGCTAGTGGTGGTGATGATGGGTTTCTTCACATATGGGATTTAAGACAATTTCAAACCAAAAAACCAATTGCAACATTTAAACACCACACCGACCATATTACCACAGTTGAATGGAATCCTAAAGATGCCACTGTTCTTGCATCTGGGGGAGATGATGATCAAATTGCACTCTGGGATCTGGCAGTGGAGAAAGATCAAGATCAAGAAACAGAACAGTCTAATAATGATGAAGAACTCAATAAACTTCCACCTCAATTGTTGTTCATACATCAGGGACAAAAGGAAATTAAGGAACTACATTGGCACCCTCAATTACCTGGTGTAATTTTATCGACAGCCCACAGTGGATTCAATATATTTAGGACTATAAGTGTTTAATTTTTTCAATAACTTAAGTATTTTTCTAAAATACAATCAGAAGTGAGTTTAATTTCGCTTATTTTTATTTCTTATCTCCGTTGTGCTCCTCGTGTTTGTGTATTTCTTCCGCCTCATTCTCTCCGTCTTCATCATTTTTTAATGCACCTTCATCATCATCATCTCCTTCAGCATCCAATAGCATATTTGTATTAACAAGGTGGCGCATAGTAGGTCTACCATGTGGACAATTCTAAAAACAACAGCATGAAAATAGAAACATCGTTTTTTTTCATCCTTACCCAGGGCTGATCGATTTCTCCCATATGATTGATTAATAAACGCATAGTCGATTCACTTAAAGCTGTACCAATCATCACTGACTTTCTACATGCTCTAGATGCAAACATGGCTCGTATTCGGGATGGTCTGCAAAGAGAACCCCTCGGCGCATCTTTCAGCATAAATATTAACTCATCAATGTCATCTTTACCGAATTCCCAGTTTTTACTGAAAGGTTTTCCAAGAAGTTTCACCCTCTTAGTAGGTGGTCCTGAATTTTTAACAAATAAAATATTAACGAAAATATTGTGAACATAAAAACTTACCATCCTCGTCGATTTGAAACTTGAAACCATTTTTTTCAAATGTCTCCAAATTATCTATGAGAACCATTTCACTATCTGCTGTCATTTCTAATCTCTGGGGGACAGCTAGTGGCTGATATTGAAGTACGGTCGTGTTCTGGAGTTGCTCAAAGTTATATTTTTCGTCAGTTGCATGCTGATCGACAATTAATAAGTCTGAACCAAGCCGAACAATGATGAAGCCAAGATTGAATTGACCTACAATCTCCATTTTAGTGAACATATCCTTAGAGATTTCAAGTTCGAGCTCCGCTTCGGCAGATTTATTTTGACGGGGGTCTATTCGACTTTTGAATTTTAACCGGTTAAGCTTTCTTTGCATGCATTCCATTTCTAATTCTTCTTCGGTAAGGACAGCTTTACGTATTTCATCGATTGATGTTTTAATTTCATGACATGCAACAATCGAGATTTCACTTTCCTCATCACTAGAGTCAAGGACTATTTCCTTCTTTGGTATAAATTCTTCGATTTCTACTTCTTCTTGAATAATGACTTTTTCTTCTTGTATTTCGTTCTCTGGGTCAGCCATGGGTTTGTATTCAAGCAAGGTATTTTTTTGTGCGGTAATTGTCTTGCAATCGATTCGTTCAATAATTTCTTCTTCCTCATTTGTGCTCTTGCTTTGCAATAAATTATCAAATTCTAAAGGAATAGGCGTATGTATATATTGGATACGAAATAAACGCATACAATAAATAGAATGTTGAATCCATTGCGCAAAAGAAAAACATTTTGGCTCTATTCAACCAAAGATAAATTTTCAAGCATGCGAAAATTAAGTCCAAAGAAGAAACTCCCCAAAATACTACCGGACTCCAGTACAACAATATTATGGCTGATATTACAGAGTGAGAAAACAAACATAAAGTGCCCGATCGCATCGTACGAAGCTTTCTCTTTAAATGCGAATTAGGGTAATGAATATCACATACATACATACATACATATGTAAATCTGAATTTTCTAGCTTGTAAACAAATATATTAGAAAGCAAAAAACTGCTTTGGTTATATGACTCACATACCTCGAAAGTATTTTAAATATAAATGTAAAACAAATTAAACCCATATCCAAGAAATAGCCAAGTCTGCCAGCAATTATAGCACGTTACTGACGTTCAAGGTTAAAATAGAACTAGGGGATGATATCACATGGTGTTACTTGAATTTTGAAATTTGTCACACGCATAACTCAAGAACCTCTTAATCTATTTTGATAAAATTTGAAATTTAAGTTAACTAGAACATATTACTGGGTGGGTACGCTATGATAGGGTCGCTTCACGAATTTTTTCGTATATTTCTTTATTCATACTTCCGAAGATAGAAAGAGCGACATCACTTTAGCGATTTTTAACATGTTTCATATTCGTAGGGTCACCAGCTTTTATTTGATATGTCACTTGAGTCTTTAAAATACTAAGAAACTGAATACTGACGACATAGTATTAATTCTGAAGCTTGAGAGGCGCTGCTATCTCAGCTACAGAGGTGGTGCAAACAATAAATAAAATAAATAAAAAAAAAAACTACTGTTCCTATTAGTAATCGAGGCAATTCAAACGTTCTCATTCGTCCCTTCATTTTGTTAAAATATGATGCAGAACAGTAGTATGGGACATGGATAACTCCAAGATAGAGAGTAGAACATGAAAGACTAAGTTCATAAGCATAAAGTTGCAATCTAACACGCATGTTCGAACTATTTATATATGTATTTTCTGATAGCGAATCCAAGATACGCACATGAATATGCTAAGCAAGGAGGACCATTCATCCTAGGACACTGATCCTGTACAAATTCAATAGCATCTGAACATATACTCCAGGGCATACGAGTTCATACATACAATAAAAAAAAATTTTTTTTTTTTTAATCTCAGAATCATTTGTTCGGATGTTATAAATAATAATTATAGAAAAAGTCGTCATATAACTGTCATATTTTAGTTCAAAATTTTGAGATCCGAGCGAGGCATCGACTAAGGAAAAAACTAGCTGCCGCACATTAGGGTGACTTTTTCTTTGTTAAATGGTTTCACAATATATATGTAGGAATTTTGTTGTTATATACAGTGAATCGTTCAACATCTAAAGAATAGTTTCACTCAAGGTGACATGTTTAAAACAGGGCAGAAGCATGGTAAAAGGAAAGGACTTTTGCAATTATTAATAGATTCGAGAATCCTGACCCGGCGTTTGCCTATTATTCTAGAATTATCCTAAAATGAATGCAACGCCGTAACAGAAATGGCAAAATGCTTGCGTCTTATTTTAGATAGGAAACTTAACTTGAAAACCAATCGCGTAGGAATCTATATTCCTGGAAAAAAAAACTATAGTAAGGAGCTGGAGTATGCACCCTAAAGAGTACGAATCCCTTATGAGGTTATACTTCTCTGTAGCGTGATTATTTGGTGGCCAGCTATTGAGAGTCCTCCATTTGAAAGCATCATTGCAGTGGTTCAGCTACATATAACGTTGGTCACTTCTCGATTCTTGATCTATTAAGTCCTACTCATAAAAATATAAACTACATATGTATAACCCGCCTAAAATTCGACAATCAAGTTTCTGGAATCTCTCAATGAACGATGACGGAACAGTTCAACATTCACCTCTCCTGTGCCTAGCCATACAGCCATTCCGAAAAATTTCAAGGCTGGCGAGGTCGCCAAAAAAGGTATGAAACAAAATTTCTTAAGTTTTCTAACTAACAACAATGAATTGTTGGTAAATTAGATTTGGTTATTGGAAATATGTACATATATATGGCCGCGATTAAGTGAGAAAAATATGTTTTTAGCATGTTTGCTACAATCTGGAAAAAGGGTTCAAAACTTAAATTTATGTATAAATTTGCACTATCACTACATCACTTACCCACCGACTCTGCCTTCAATTTATTGGTGTCCAAAATGCTTACATCACATTCCTTATCAGAATCAGACTCTGACTTGTAACTGGTCACAGATTTATTATTTACTTGCGGCTCAAAAGAAGTATTAGCAACATTTTCCAGATATTTTTGTATTTTTTTCATTTTTGCGGTTCTCACTGATATCTCATCAACAGGTTTTCTCTTATTTCCCTTTTCCTTGTTCTTCAATGGCCCAATAGTATCACCAGTTGCTTTCCATTGCGATAGAACTTCAAGAAACTTGGGTGTATTGGCTGGAATCTTAACATCATCATCACTGTCAGTCTCTTTAATACTTTGATTTAACTGACGACTGAACAAATTGTCCAGTGTGGTATTTTGCACTTTATATGTTGAGTGTATGTTACCAAATGTGTTGAGCAGCGCTTTCTTTACCGCTAATAAAAGGATTTTTTCGTTGTTGATGAGTAATTGACGCTTGTCTGGCGTTAAATTCACATCGACTTGGGATCTTTCCGTTGTTACATTGAGAAAGATAAACGGGTTCTGGTGATTGTTGTAGCGATGATAGATTTGATTAACTACTTTAGCGACCTAAAATTTGTAAATTGGAATTATTTTCTCCTTTGGCTTTGTATGTTAACTTACATTTTTTGGTTCACAAGGTCTTGAATTAACAAAAAAGTATTGCCTATCCTTAGAGCCTCTTCCCTTACCATGCTCACAACTAGAGATCCAGCCATCTAATTGAAATTGACCCTCATTTAAACGTTCAATATCTTCTTCGGTTATTTGAAAACTGGAATCAGTTTCGTTGAGATCAGCGAGGCTTTCAACAGTAAGCTTTTCTTCAAAGGGGGACTTAAGCTTAACTAAATCTGCTACTTGTTTGGCTCCAAAAACAGCTTGAATATTATCGAGGTAATTTTCTGATCCATGGGTTGCTAAGATCACAGATTTTGAACCCTTTGAATTGAAATTTGAACAAATGATACGCACTCCTTTTGAAACAAGACAATAACCCTGAAGAATATTACACATTTTTGTGAACTCCTTTTTTATATTCCTCGCGAATTCTCGTTTTCGGACAGGAAGTGTAGCAAACAAATTACTCAACGACACTGTGGTGCCAACTTGCCTAGCACAAGGCGATTTCTTCTTTATTTTACCATCATGATCGAGTTCAATACGGATTCCTTGAAAAAAAAGATAAACATAACATTTGATTTGATTAATTGAACAGATTAAACAAAATGCTGCAAAATAAAGCCATTTCGAAAAAAAAACATGATAATAAAAGATACACATACTCGTACATACATACATACATACATATGTATGCAAAGAGGTGAGTTTAATATTTGGTAGGTATTCAACCAAACTTGAGCATATTTCAAAGTAAAAATTCCATAAAATATTGAATAAATAAATAAATATGACATGGGAACTAGTGCGACCAACCACCTAAACTGCCTTATGCCCAATTGCAGCAAGACTGATTGTGGCTTGTGCTTTATGTACAGTTTACACATGTACATGTATATCAACGTCATGTCCCTGATGAAGTAGAAATTATAAGCTGCGAAGACGACATGTAAATTGTAGCAATGACAAAGTTTTAAGAACTATAGCGAATGACTCTGTTAAAATGGTCAAAAACTGGCTAAATCTTGGCTTAGATCATTTGATCAGCAGCAAGAAATCCATGAGCTGAAACGTCACGCTCTGAAGAGTACGAAGCTTTAAGTTTCTTTCGAAAATTTTCACAACTTTCTGCTCTTTGCAGAACAAACTGGATCTCTTGATCTGAAATGACAGCAACGACAGCACTGGGAATGCAGGAATACCTATGCCCAGTAAATATGACACTGACGATGGATATATGCACGGTAAAAGGTTGTCTGAGCTAAATACGTCTGTTTAGGTTCAGACCTTTCATATTAATCAGGTTCAAAATCCTTACCAACACTCGTTGAAGAATGCCTTGTAGCAATCGTCATATCAGAAAGAGCACATAGGGAACTCAAGGCTTCGCCGCGAAAACCGAATGTCTCAACTCCTTGCAAATCGATAAACTCTCGAAGCTTTGATGTGTGGTATTTGGCAGCTAAAATTTTAGTTAAGAAATGTATCGTCGCTTGTTACTATTTTACTGCTTTTTACTCATTGCTTCAATATTGCATTCCTCTACACCGTGTCCATTGTCAGACACTTCAACTGAATCAAGTCCTTGATTGTGTAATTTTATCTCAATAATCGAGGCGCCAGCATCTATGGAATTTTCTACTAATTCCTTTACTGCCACAGCTAAGCTGAGTACTACCTAGAAGTCATAGAAATTAAATTTGATCGACTTAGAGCATTTAAGCGAGTTACAAGACAAATGTTACCTGTCCAGAGCATATCTGATGAACAGTATCTTTGAAAATAGGTTTAATTGATTTTGATTCTTCTTTTGTTGTTTCTGAATCATCATGCACATCATTATCATTCATCTTATGTTATACTTTAATATCTAAGATAGTAAAAATTGGTAAAAAAAAAAATAAACAACGTATTTCACGCGACAGTTAAAAATAAGAATACATTCTGACAGCTGAGTTTTTAGTTTTGCCGGTAAAAATGTATAACAGAACAAGTACTAATAGGCGGCAAAGGACAATGCCATCTGTTAGTTTGGATAAATAAAAATAATCAACTAATCGATACTAGTGTCACCTGTTAAGTTTTTTGAATTAGTTTTGTTGTCTAAAAACTAGAAAGAGATTCAAGGAAGCAAAGGCACATGAAGCGTTTATACTATGGTGTATTTCCAAGATAGATACATACGCATAATTATGGTTTGTGGGCAATCTAGTACAACGATTCGATGCGACTGCTCTGAACAGAAAGTAGTAGTACTGATGTCGCCTCTTCAATCAATTTGTATATCAAAATCGGTGACGATTTAAATAAAACATATTCCATTGATAGAGTGCTTTTGTCATGTAGGCAAATCTGTAATTAGATTTGATCTGCGATGTACTTGTGTATTTTATGAGGGAATCAATTTTTTGTAACGCTTTTCGGGTTTATTCAAAATTGTTGTTTTCGAATCACCGCCGATTCCAGTAGAATTTAAATATAAAGAAGCGCTGTTTTGGGCTAAATCCAATTTGTTATTAGATTTATTCATTCCAAAGGCGTGGAGAAAAACCACCAAAAATTAATTCACTGAAACTTCGAATCAAAATTAACGTTCACGTTTGAGTTTTAGGAAGAATATGAAGGCAGACAGCCAATAAATAACCAAGTTTGCTGTGGTGCTGTTTCATGTTCGCAGAAGCTCGTGGAAAAAATTGTACAAAATTGAATGAAGTTTGGATTTCAAAGTAACAATTGAATATTGGATAAAAAGTGAGAGTACCACTGCACCAAGTGAGAGTACAGGTACGCCGCAAGTACTGACAAACAGCCGAACTAACCAAATATCCCCTGAGTACTTCTCCTGTCTTTAAGCACTTTAGTGGCAAGGTGCAGCTACATATATCGACAGATGCTGACACAATCACGAACTCCTCCATCGGAGAATTGACCAATTTTTGAGTTACTTTAGGTAATTTTCAACAAATAAATATTCATTGCTTTCGAAAAAAAAAAATGAATAACAAAAATCTGCTTTGAGTTCGAGACATTCTTTAAAATTAGTTTACGTCATTTTATTGTGTTCAAAAGGAAATTTGTGGAAATTTTCAACATGGTGAGGGAAATTTTCGATGGTGCCTACCTTAGATACCAAGTAAAAGGTTCAATGTGATATTTCTAACGACTGATGTGTAGAAGGAAATGAATCTAGCTGAACACGATTAAGGCTGCTTGAAGTGCGACGCGGCTACCCCAGTCCTTCAAAGATTCAGTTGGCCCCAACGTGATGACGGCAGCCGCATCAAAGAATCAACGCAGGGCGGCTTTTGCCATAATCTCAATGCGTTCGTGGTGTGACGTATTACGTGCAGTATGCCTAATTCACTTAAAACAATGTCATCTGTTATCCGTAATATTAACCAATTAATCGAAACTAGACATCTGTCTACTTTTTTAAATTAGTTTTGTTAAGTACAGGGTAAAAAGTGGTTCAAATTTAGAATAAGCAAAGACGCATGATAATTCATAGAATGATGTGGTTCCAATAGAGAGAATTTGGATAATCAGATTATGGACAATCTAAGAAATCGATTTAACGCGGCAATCCGAAACACATCGTTTTAAAAATGGATAAAGTTAGCTCCAATAATTTTGCAGTTGGCTGTGTACTGAAAACAAAGTGCTGCTTATTAACGATACTAGTGTTTTGTACATTTAGTTAAGTGTTATTTTATTAGATAAAGAATGCTAGGTAAAAGTATGAATTCTGTCGAAGTTTCCAGAAAGAAACCAGTTCGATGTAAAAAAAAATACATACATGTGTATATACATATGAACTGATGTCGCATTTTAGTACAGCTGCAAGTGGAACTAGGCACGTGGAATCTCAATGCAGCTGGATTTTCCGACAACCTCTTGTCTTCAAGAGGCACGCATTTTGGTGTATTTACAAAAAGGAATTCGATGCAGATGCAGTAACTTATACCTGGGACGAAGAGTAGAAGTCCATTATACTCACACTTTTGCTGAGAAGATCAGCTACAACTTGCACATTTGTCCTAACTGAATACCGGAAATGATATCATCAACGACATAACAACAGAAGTTAACCCACCCCAAGGCGGATGAGAAATTAAAATTTACTGAAAAAGCTGTCAATTAATTTGCCGATCAAGCTTCCCAAGAAACGCCGTGTTAGAAAAGTCACCACTTTTGAATTTTCTTTATAAAGAATAGAAGTACAAAATCCAACATAAACGCGGCGACTGCCTTAATCGGGGTTGGTTGGGAATAGCTTTTCTTGGTAGTTATTATACGTGACGAATAATCACTTCCAAGGTCGATGAAGATTACATTCGATACCCTTTTAATGTCGCTGCTTTTTTTTACTCCATTCCATCTTCATCTGCACCAGCTATTGTAAGCTGCTTTATGTATTCTCCTTCCCCAGCATTTGAGCAGGCCTGGTGAATATGCCAGGACCCCGTCTACTATCCGCAGCTTGATTACTCGATTAGTGGTTGCTTTACGACGCACTTCTGTAGCTATCTCTCATACCCATTACATTCACTGTCCATTCAATTTTTCAGAGATACTATTAAAACTAGTAATGTTTCAAAAAACCCGAATAATTTTATTTTTTTTTTTTAAATATTAGTTTGCACAAATTTTCGTTATAAATTATAAGACGATATTTGTATGTTAATTACAATAAAAGATAAAGATGTATGTACCTTCTCTTTTCACAGAACTCACGCCTTTTACCCTACATATACATTCTTACAAATGGTTAGCAAATCTATTTAGATATGAAATGCTTGTTCTTAATGGTTGCATCCTTGCCATCAAAAGTTATACATTCATAGAAAAATTTTCGGTTCAAGCGGCAGTGTACTCCGCATTTGTTTGAATAACAATTTTCACACTCGAACCAACAGCCAGGGCATTCCTCATTCATGCAATCACAAACGTCATATCTATTGCATCGAATACGTCCCCTATCATCGTAAACAGTTGGTGTCTTTGAGGATTGTACACTCGGTTTACGACGCAGCTTTCGTTTTTCACGGTTAGATTTTCCTGGGTCAAAGTCTTCGAGAAATTTCAGCTCATCGGCCTTGCTTCGTAATTTTCTTTCCGTGTGCGACTTTTTCTTCCTTTCGCGGAGGGATCTCCTTGATCCCTCCAGGTAATCCTGGTCATCCTCATATGGCATATTATAGTGGGAACTAATCTTTAGGCTGTTATTTTCTTAGGTATTACTGCAACAATTTGAAAGAGGCAAATTTAATCTGCCTACGAAAATGATGAATTAGGATGAATGGAGAACTTTGAAATGTTTTAAAGATAAATAAACAAATCAGAATTATATGTCAATTCTGCATATGTGCGTAAATCATATTACTTGAAGATAGCAACGTTTTCATATCTAGCTAAAGTCAAGGCATGAACCACACCTTGAGTATCTGTTCGCTTATAGTACCGAACAAATTAAATTGGCGCTTTTGTTTATTTTCATGCCTAGAGCTCTTTTTAGATATTCAATGCAAGTTACTATGGGACCAAATACATACGTAAATACTGAGGTTTTAAGGCAAGAATACAGTTCAGTTTCAGTATCCAACTGACTTTTCTTATTTCAATTGACGCGGTTTGTTGGTCTTATTTACAGTTACAGCGATAATTTCTACCGGTTCTATTCAATAGAATATTTTTAATATAAAAATTTCAAATTTCCAGTTAGGAACTATTAAATTTGGAAATTTAATTTTTAAATGCAAGAACAGTAGAAAATTAAAAATCATTTTGTTTGAAAAACAACATTAGCAGGCATTCCATACTTTGTAGCATTAACTTTTATTCTCAGTGGGTTTCTGTGTACACAGAATGCGTTCATTTACGGAAAATCAAGGAATGATGTAAGCGGTATTGGTTTGGAGTTTAGAACCATGACATAAATTTCTGCTGCATATGAAAATGTAGCAGTGTAAATACTGATAAACATGTGCCGAGCTGAAATTTCCGATGGTCCATTAGCTTGCAATATAATAAAAAAAATTCAGAATTTCTCTTTTCACAATTATCTTTAATTTGAGTCACCAGCCCCTTTCTTTATCATTAACTACTTTGTTTTTTGAATTACATATCCAGCGACTTGTCTTTTTTAGAGGAGTGCAGAAGACAAAACATTGCTTCAAATAAATTCGTAAAATCATAAGCAGAGATACATTCTCACAGACTGCCAATATTTGTCTGGTCATAAAAAGGACTAAACGATAATGTTGGCTTCGCCTGATTAGACTATGTTTCAGTACAGCAATGGCCTCGAACAATACTGCCTAAGGGAGGAGTAAATGCTTAATTGATGTGTTGATTAAACAAGTCCTGCAAAAGTTCTTAAGAAATTTTTAGATTAGTTTAGTTTAGTTTAGTTTCTACAGTTCTATGTTGATAACCATATTTGAAAATGATAAAGCAAGCTAATATTTGACGGTGAGGAAATCTATTTTTGGACTTAATTGTAATAATAATGTAATAATTGTGTAATATTATCTTATATTATTGAAATAAGGCTTTCAACGTCATAGTACATGATATAGTCGTTGCGCCATTAGTATACTATGATCTAGTACAATCGAAAAACTTACCCGACTTTTTTTTATACAATCAAACTTACCGATTCCTATCACATTTTGCCGTGACAGTTGTTCGGATTTTTCTAAGGACTTTTCTCATGTGAGATCTAATTTAAAATCGACAATTTAGCTAATAATTTGCAAATTTACGAATCTACACAATATCTAATTGAAGCCAGGTGAGTAATACATACATTCAATTTCACATGCAATCTTTGATCAAATTACAAAATGATTTAATTTTCTCATAATCATACGCAATTCAATTGGTACATGAATGTTGAATAAAAAGAATAAACTACATCCATCATAATAAAGTTTCTGTATTTTGGTGCTATCTTTTATTGCATAGTGAATCAAGCATGATTACGCGTCTTCTTCAGCATGTGCCAACGCTTCGTTGTGCAAGTATTCGCAGTTCCAAAAAGTTTTCTTCTGCGAATGTTATTGCCCACGATGGGCAAACACAGGTTAAGACCAAAACCTTGTCTTCTATGCCGGAAATATTGAATTTGGTTGACAGAAAATATTCACCGGGAAAGGAGTACGAGAATTTCAAATGCATTCGTGCGGAAAGTATTCCTGAGTTTGGAATAATGAGCTATACGTTTAAGCACAATAAATCCGGAACAGAACTATGGTATTTGGACCGCAACGATCCGAACAATGTTTTTTCAATAAACTTTCGAACAACTCCCTTCGATTCGACTGGTCTTCCGCACATTCTGGAACACAGTGTATTATGCGGATCGAAAAAGTATCCCGTGCGAGATCCTTTTTTCAAGATGTTAAATCGATCTGTAGCAACTTTTATGAATGCCATGACAGGTCCAGATTACACGATGTATCCATTCTCGTCAATGAATGAAATCGATTTTAGAAACCTGCAGCGTATCTACTTGGATGCTGTTTTCAGGTGAGCGCCATAAATATATTTTTAAGCACATAGTTTTGGTTATAATTTCAGTTTGCCTTTTCATTTCACAGCTTATTGAGGTTTGTTTTCATTAAAGTTTCGTGAAAATTTTAGGTTGCGGAATTTTTATCGGGCTTGGTATTACTACCTGTCTGTTGGCAGCCTGAACGGCTGGCTTGCTGGAGTCAAAAATGTAATTTTTATTCTAGCTTCAAAATTTACTAAAACGAGAACTGTCCAATTTGAATGAAAAACCTAACATTCACATATTGTTCACAGCAGTCTTACAGAATAAAGTTATGTAAAGAGCATCATCTTGAATAATATGCCATAAAATCCTCTGCCATATCCATATTCAAAAATATACATGTACATATATGTATGTATTATGTTATCTATGCAGCGGTACACTTACTGACGACTTTAACAATATGCTGAGTGGTGCTAAGTAAAAGTATTGGTATTGGTGTTGGAATTTCGCACAAATTAGTCCGAAAAATCTTGAGAAGGAGTAGACACAGTGCCACTTCTTCAATATTATAAGTTTACGTATAACGTATTTGACTGGAGTTTGGATTTAGCTTATCATCAGAAAAGTTATATCGATGAGTAGATGTAATTCTGTTTCTGTATAATCTCTGTCGGAGTGCCGAGATTGTTAAAAGGGGAAATCTTTAATAGCTAGAATACCAAATATTTACACATTTGCCACCAGTATTACCAGGAGGTTTATAAAGAAATAAAAGGGAGCAAATATATTCGGAGTCGTGATATTCCCGCAAAATACTTGAACTGAAAGCAACAGAGTTTAGATAGACTTCTTATTTAAGGTATAACTTAAAAGACACAAAATTCTGGTAGCATTTGTTAGTCAACGAACTAACTAGTCTTGCGAACTTCGTGAAACTGTTGTGAGTTCATTGTGTGTGTCAACATTTAAAAACTCAGTTGTTTTACTTTCATCTTCGAACTATGTTCTAATGAACCTTCCCCCGCAATACGGATGAGAATTATTTTGCCAAAGTACATTTTCGGGCTGGCATGAAAACAATTTTGTTGTTTTTAGGTTCGCGAAGGCAGAACTTTTTGTCAACGAATTTTTAATTGAGTTTTTATGTGGTTTTCCTTTGGACTTATTTTTTCCTTTATTCTTACTTTAAACAATTCTAACGACGTCTGAAATTATAACCAGCATCTGACGTTTTATGTTTTATTGAATTTTACTCTGTTTTAAAATCTTATAGGCCCAACCTGGAGTACTTAGATTTCCTTCAAGAAGGATGGCGTCTCGAGCATTCAAACCTAAAAGACCGTAATTCGGATTACGTAATTAAAGGCGTTGTGTACAACGAGATGAAGGGAGCATTTTCAGAAAACTCATCGATCTTTGGACAAAATCTGCTTAATAACCTTCTTCCCGACCACACGTATGGTTACGTGTCTGGTGGAAATCCTTTGGAAATACCAAAACTCACACACGCTGATTTAGTTGCTTTCCACACAAAATACTATCATCCCAGCAATTCCCGAATCTATTGCTATGGAAACTTTAACTTGGACAAAACTTTAAACTATGTCAATACAGAATATCTGTCCAAATATAATGCGATAGATAATGAATACAGTCGAATACCGAATCAGAGACGATGGGTAAAACCAAGGAATGTTCACATTTCAAGTCGCTTCGATAATATGGGGGCTCCATTCGAGAAACAAAACCAAATCTCTATCGCTTTACTTATGTCCGATGTAACAGATATCAATGAAACATTTGTTCTCTATGTTTTGTCGGAGCTGCTTGTCCGTGGGCCAAATTCCCCGTTCTACAAAACCCTTATTGAGCCGAACTTCTCCGGTGGTTACAATCAGACTACAGGCTATGATCCACAAATAAAAGATACGTACTTTTGTGTGGGTCTGCAAGACTTGAAAGTCGAAGATTTCGCACGAGTTCAAGAGATTTTCGATGCAACAATCAAGAAAATAGTTGAAAATGGCTTCGAACGAGATCACATCGAGAGCATCCTGCATAACATCGAATTGTCTTTAAAACATCAAAGCCCACAGTTTGGCTTGGGATTGCTTTTCAACTCTACTCCTCTATGGAATCACGAAGGCGACATTGTGGAAACGCTAAGAGTAAGCAAACTTATGCAAACATTCCGTGAGAACTTAAAGCAAGATCCGAAATACTTGCAGAAGAAAGTAGAACATTACTTCGTTAAAAATACTCATCGACTTACGCTGACAATGTCACCAGACGATCTTTATGAAACCAATTTTAAGCAAGCTGAACAATCTATGCTGAAAAATAAAGCAGCTAGCTTAAAGACTGAAGATCGTGAAAAGATTTTCGAAGACGGACTTCGTTTGGAAGAGTCACAAAAAGCTCCTCCTAATGTTGAAATCTTACCCTGTCTGGAGTTGGTTGATGTAAAAACTCCACCTAAACAATACCCAATAAACGTTATTAAGGTTCAAGATGTGCCAACTCAAATCTGTACTGTGCAGACTAATGAAATTTCATACCTAAAATGTTTCTTCGACTCCGCTAAGTTAACTGCAGAAGAAGTTATGCTTATTCCGCTCTTTTGCAATGTTATCGGCGACATGGGCACACAGAAATACGACTTTAGAGTCTTCGATAAGATTGTGACATCAAAGACATCTGGAATTGACTTTAAGCTTCATTTTGCTGAGAACATCTACGACAGCAAAACGTACAACTTGGGGGTTTTGATGACAACACATGCACTCGATTACAACTCTAAGGGTATGTTTGAACTTGTGCACGAGTTGCTATGCAATTTTAAGATGGATGATGTGGACCGATTAAAAATGCTCATCGAGAATTACATATCAACAATATCCGTTGGCATTGCCAGTTCTGGACATCTCTATGCTATGCAAAGTTGCAATGGTCTGGTAACGGATTCAGCTAAACTAAAGTCACAACTGGCCGGAGTGGAACATATTGAACTAATGAAAAATTTATTCAAGGAGCACAAGCCTGAAGAGATAAAGACAAAGCTTGTCACGCTTGGCAGAAAGCTTTTTAACGCACAATCAATGCGTGTTGCTATAAACACATCTGATGAGTACCTGCCAACGTTAATGAAAGACTACGAAGATTTCCTGAAGAAACTGCCGCGTAGTGAATGCGTACAGAAGGAAAATCGAGTAAATCTCTTGGAGCCAGCCTGTCAGCACTTTGTTATGAATATTCCTGTGAACTACTGCGCTAAAGCGCTCTTTACAGTTCCATACATCCATCGGGATCATCCTGCTTTAAGAATTCTAGCAAAATTGATATCTGCGAAATACTTATTGCCAGTAGTGAGAGAGCAGAATGGAGCGTACGGTGCAGGAGCTAAACTCGGTTCGGATGGAATATTCAGTTTCTACAGCTACAGAGATCCGAACTCAACGAAAACTTTCGATGCTTTTGACAATTCCTATAATTGGCTGAAGAAAAGTGAAAAAGATATCACAGAACAGACATTGTTCGAGGCTAAATTAGGGGTTTTGCAGCAGTTGGATGCACCAGTAGCACCGGGTAATTTGGGAGTTGATTTCTTCCTTTATGGTGTATCACAGGAGTTATTCCAGAAATATCGACAGCGCATGTTGAATGTGACGCTGACAGAACTGAAAGGAATGGTGGAGAAGTATTTCAAAGAAAAGCCCCAACACTATGGGAAATGCATTTTGGGGCCCGAAAACGAAGAGTTACGCAAAAAGGGCGATGAACAGTGGAAGACTATTGTGTAGAATTGTTGTGTGTTGTCTAACAATTTCGTGTTAGTCCTTTGAAAGAATGTTTAATATATGATAGAGTATGACTTAATAGATTGTATCAATTAAATTAATATGTTGACGTTGAAATATAAATATACATTTACATTAAAATTAATATTTAGTTTTCCAATTTAATGCGAAAAAGAATGCAGCGAAAATAGAATTGATCGGTAGATTGACAGACATATTATGCATACATACGAGTATGTATGTATACAAGTTGAATGTGAAGGAATTTGAAAGCATATTTTTGGTCGCTGTTTCCGTTCTCAGTGTCGAAATTAAGTCTATTATAAGAATTTCATTAGATTTTTGGTAACAAAAACGAATAGACTAATGAATGCAAGAATAGCTATCAAAGAGTAACGAATTATAAAATATTTCTGGAAATACTTCAGCTAAGAACGGCGGTGATACCAAATGTGTGAAAAATTAAAATATAGCTCAGCGTCAGCATTTATCAAAAGGATAATTGTTATAAAAATCTTGCGCCAATAAATTGAATCATTTTAAAATTTAAAATGCTATGGCTCTTGCTTTATTCAAATAAATCTTATTACTAGTAGTATGTACTTTGTTTTTGTTTTTACCATGGTGGTCGCTTCTCTTTAAAGTATATATACAAGCGATGAGTATCAAAGTCCGAGTCGAATGCGCAATTACTGCTTCATTGGGAACATTTTTGTTTTTTTAAATATTCTCACTCCTAAAAATCTATTTTTTTAGTATTATTAGGAACTGAATAAAATTATATTTTTGTTAACTTAAGCTAGAACCACACTTGTGTCGTGTGCGTCGTCGATGTGTGTTGTGACGCTATGGCTATCATGCATTTCTTAGGGCTAGAACCATACTTTTTTAATGTGCTGTTTCGCGATGTGGGGTGTCGTAACGTTATCACTTGTTTTTTATTTGCGGCACATGGCTCTAAGGCGTTTTGGCGCGTTACAACACACGTTGAAACGTTTGTTGAATAGTTCCGCTGTGAAGTTTTTCTTTTGTTTTTATGATCAATATGTGTATAAAATACGATTATGTAGAAAGAACTGATGATTACTTCAAATATGCACAACGGAATGGAAGCTGCATGCACGCAATGGCGTCACAACACGCAACACGAGATAAGCCTGCACAGTCAGCGTCACGACACACCACACGAGACAAATGTCGTTCTGGCCTTATGCACAATTTTGTTTTTCGTAAAGAATGGTATCAATAACTGAAAAAATTGATTTTGTGACTTATGACCTTTTTCTTCCCGACCATCGATATGTACATAGGTAGATATATAGGATCCCGTCTACTTTTGCTTTTCGAAGCCATTTACGGAGATGATTGAGGAGTTTTATTTTAAAAAGATCAGCATCGAAATAGTGGTGTAGTGAAAGTGTAAATAGCGCCAATTACGCCCAGTTATTTTAGTGTAAAATAATACTTCAAAATTTGTCTACTGCTCAAATCCTATAAAAATAGGGGACACGCTTTTTAATAAACAATATCAATCAAATATTCAATATTGACGCGTCTAATTCTTCAAAGCAATAGATAGGGTATAATACAGTCCGTTCCAGAAGAATTTCAACATTTTCGTATTTTTTTTTTAAACTTGTTTCCTTTATTATATTCAGTTTAAAAATTAAAAATAAAAGAGTTATGGCCAGACTTGCTTATCGTCAGCTGAATAGCATATTATATCATCATACATATGTACAGACATACGTATACATATGAGGTATCTGATGAACGGCGTGTTCTATCTGGACAATTTGCACCCACTGTTTTATTTATTTGGCAGAAGCCAGCATTACAATTATGTAGCTGGAAAATGGCATGTTTCATTTTTCAATTTTATGTAGATCTTAGGAGACAATAGCGTTGCGGGTTTTTGTACTATGTAGTATGTCACTAATAATGTTTTGGGGATGTTGGCGACAAATAAGATCTAGATACTATTTGTTAAGAGTAAATAAATTTCAAAATAATATGTGCTTATACTAGAGTAAGCTGCCAGGTCTTTGAACTAGATAGATTAGAAAGATAAAGAGGATGAGGTTGAGGTTATATGTTTTATATTAAATAGAATTTACGAGATTAAGAGCGGATATAATGTTAAATACATAAGTTATAATGAGATAGGCTGTGGTCGAATATGCTTTTGCAGGTTGAAAGAACTTGTTTGCAGGAAAGTACTTGAAACATGGTAAGAGTAGGTTTTTCTTCGTAAAAATATCTTGTTGAGTAGATATTTGTGCGTGGTGTATCAGTGGTCAAGTCTAAGTCATGATGTAAATCTTTAGTAAAAAAGATTATTTTTGGCAAATTTCATTGAAATAGTAAATAAGTGTACTTATATGTACATATGTGTCTTTTACTTTAAAAGCATTTATTTGATAGCATTAAACAATCTGACTTTGTTTACCGATCTTATTTTAATGCAGGAATTGATCCTACATATTTACGAAAAAGTCTTGGTCGAATCTCCACTAAAGTGTCGTGTGGAGTTGATATTTATCGCTTGTTTATCTCAATTAAATTCTAAAGCTATTGTGTCGACCCATTACTCGAACAACTCCACCCAACAGACTGTCCAGAAACTGCCCGCTGGGCCAAGTTGCTCGAATTTAAGAACTGACATTTTGGACTACATCCAAAAACCTTTTCAAACATAGCGGTTTATACATCAAAAGAATAGGTACATTAGCATTAGTTGCCTTACCCTGGCAACCTTTCCCCTTTTTAATATCGGCCAAGAGATTTTGTGTTTTCTCAATTTTAAACACTTTTTTCAGATTTATGACTACTTGTTTCGCGGGAATTACGTGTTCGCCACTGCGGTTTATTAAAAAAAAACGAGTGTGCTTCAGACCACACGACTGAAGTAAAACTTCTTTAGCTCCATCTATATACATATGTATATGTATGTGTATATATATTTTTGTATGTGTATATATGTATAATATATACATGTATATACATAAACATATATTAATTTTCTACAAATATTTAAATTTTTTATCGGTTTTCATTTATAAATTAATATTTTATAAATATTAGTGTGATACAGACAATAGGCCTGCACTGTATACGAAACGTAACTGGCTATGAGAGGAAGAGAGAAAGAAAATGTGCGCGCGTACCTCTCTCTCTTGCCCCTGCAGTAATGTACGAAACGTAACTCTCTCTTTCTTTCTTCACTAACTTATATCTTCCTCTCACCTTCCGTTCGCCTCGCCCGATCACACTTTTCGTAACGCTCTCGTCACGCATTCACCAGCTTTACTCCCCAAGTCAAGCGTGCAAGTCAAGTTTTACTTAAAAAAATTTCAATTTTTAACTTGGGCAGAGCTTCGCCCACTTTATTAACCAGACTTCGCTACTGAAAATTTTACAGTGTCCTTTATATTACTTTATTACTTACTTAACCATTTTAATTTGGAAAACACAAGTTTAGAGTTACATGGAAAAAATATTATTATTGATCAATTGACAAAAGTTTAGGATTGCATGAGAAGTGCGAAAATTAATTAATGAAAAACAAAAGTTTAGAATTACATGAAGGTGCAAAAATATCTTATGGAATATATCTGGCGTGTGTTACCGGATGGGTAACTGTAACTCGAGCGGGCCAACGATTGTTTTTTCCTTCTTTTTCTAGGACGAATATAGTTTCTTGGGCGAATATAGCTCTGAATGTTAAACTGGCTACTATCTTGTCTCAGATGATTAGAGCATAGTGTAAAGCTGACATATCAATAAGTATCCATGATACTCGTATGTAAAAGGAACAAATATTAAAATGATAAGTCTTTATGGACTACGTACATAAAGAAGTTGTAATCAATTGGTAATTTTGTCTTTTGGGGGTATAGAAACTTTAATAAACACTCCGAGACTCCAATTATTATCGTACATTAACCATTGCATTTCTTCAATCTACTGATTCTTTACATAAATGTTTTTTTGTTTATTTACAGAGAATGTCAATCGCTAGTAGTTTCATAAACTCACAGGATTATTTCGACAAATGCTTAGATTTTCTACGAAAATACTCTTGGATCTACGAGTCATCCAATACGTGTTTCATTCGGGATAATGTCTTAGAAAAATTCCCTAGCGAATGGGTTGAATATTTTACTACTGTTAGAACTGATGAGCTTAATTCATTTCCAAGCCGACAACTAAAAACAAATAAATCAAGTTTAGATGAATTTATTCAAGAGCTGGACAAAGTTATACCCAATCATGTTCAGCTTAACATTCCATGCAAAAATAATAATCTTAAGAAAATGAGTCCAAAAAAACAACATGAAATATCTAAACTGTCTGGGCTAATTCAAAGTATATGTACTGATGAAATCGATATCTTTATTGATTTCGGTTCAGGATTGGGATATTTAAGTGAACTTCTTCACAGATCAAATTCTTATAAAATACTTGGAATTGAATCAGACGCAAGCAGGGTGCGAACGTCTATAGAACGACAGGAGGTAATCTACCCAACTTCCAAGAAAAATGTTATGTTTAAGGAACATTTTGTAACGAGCGAATCAAAAGAGTTTATATTGGCCCACGTAAATGAAATGGTTCCGGAGTTAAATAGTTCCAAATTGGCTATAATTGGTCTGCATGCCTGTGCAGATTTGACAGTAAATTCAATGAAATTGTTTTTTACAATGGAAAACGTCCAAAAACTTATTATCATGCCATGTTGTTACCATAAACTAGAGATTACGAGTGAACAAAATAATGTTCGTTTTAAAAATTTCCCTCTAAGTAAAGCTTTAAAAAAATCGGAAATGAGTAACATGACCTTTGGTGGATTTAATAGACCATTTTTAAGATTGGCATGCCAACAGACGTCAGCACGGTGGATGAAACTCACCGAAAGACAACACTATGAGCATAGCATTGATATGTTCCTTCGGGGAGTTGCTGAAGCTATTTTGGGAGATGATGAGATAGTTGTAAAATCGAAATCTAAAAGAATTTCATATCAATTAAATTTCACTGAATTGTGTAATGTTTATGAACTGAGATCAAAAACAACTAAAGAACGCCTTTCTTGGACATCAGACCATGATGTTCGGTTTTCTGCAATAATGCAAAATAATCCTAATGGACCACGGCTCGCAGAGGGACTCACATGTTTGCAAGAAACTATGCAGGTAAATATAACAAGAACACCTCAATCTTGGTAAAAAAAATATTTCATGTTTATTTAAATTTAAATAGAAACTCTGCGAAAACATTGTCTTATACGATAGAATGTGTTACATGGAGGAACGGGCAGCGGCGAGCAAGCTCAACATATCAGTTAAATTTGAAAAAATAATGGATGAATTACTCTCCCCTCGCTGTTACGCCTTAATTGCGGAAAAGTTATGACCCCGAAAAGAGCTTTATTTGTAGCGATTAAGAAAATATAGAATTAAAGGAAGCACAACAGGAGATTCACCTTGTTTTTGTTTTATTCCTCCACGAGACAATGTTCTCTTCCTATGTTTATTTGAAAACAGGACGTTAATTGAATTAAGCACCCCTGATTTAGTAACATACCATCACCGGCAGGCAGAAAGTTGCAAAACTTAAGAAACCACTTTCACTGTTACAGAAAGGAGAAGAGAGGGCACAGTGTACATGAATTCTTGATATGTATGTACAACATTTGTATCTCCAAAATTCTCAATCAAATTCGTGACACACATTGGTCGCGGTAAATGTCGTGTGCAGATAGATAATTTAAAATCTTTTACATTTTGTTACAGGGAAGTAAAGATTGTCTGACTTCTGCAAAGAAGCTGGAAACATAATAATAGATGATGAACCACGTAGAGGATTAAAGAGCGCATCTACTGGTTGAGAATGTTTTAAGTTTTACAACTTCTTTTTTCATTTTCACTTAAAAATAATTTACTCGCATTGCATAAATAGTTTTGCTGTTTAAATAGCACACAATTAACCGTATTGTTGCTACAGATAATTCATAGCAATTATTAATAACACGGTTCACTCTCTCTTTGAGCTAATTTCATGATTGGGAAATGCTTTTCTGTTTTCGAAGACACACCACTGGTAACATCGATTAATAAATTGCACCCACATTTCGTTAATCTCTTTTTTTCTTTATGCATGTATACCTATGTATGTATGTACATACTGGGGCTTTTTTCCATTTGGGGTTTTAATGTAATTCGGTTTATCGAATTTGTCCAACGCACTGTTAATCATCCTGCAAAGGTGCATGTTTATGGTCAGTACTCAGCACATGGATTTGAACGTTTGATCTGCTTTACGATAGTTCTTAAAGCAGGGCGAAAATTGAAATTTTCATAATCTGGTTTTCTAAAGACTGAAAAATTCTTGGTACACAGTGGAAAGAACAAAATGGCATTATTACCTACCATGGATTGGCAATTGCAGTTATCGGATGTCTATCTAATATAAAATGTGGGGCTCTAGTGAAGCTTCAGAAGCTTCAGAAGCCGGGGAAAAATTAGCTGGTAGCTCAACTCATAAGTGAGCTAAATAAAATGTAAGGTACCACAACAAATTGGCTGAGAGTTGCCAGCGTAAGTCTCAGGAAATAATTAACCGAGTACTCTAAATTGTTATGAAATACACAACCTCTTCCTGGGTTTTACTGACTATATTTTGAAAAGATGAATTTTTACAGTCAACTTTTACATGCAAATTTTATGATTATATGTGCTCATGAATCTGATGAGATTTACAATTATTTGCTTGGGTGCGTGGGCTAGTTCTATCTGGTTCTTACATCCGCATGAGCAATTACTTTTACCCCATACTTACTGAGTTTCAGTCAATTTGATATTAATGTCTATCAGCCACAGTAATGGGGAAATGGTCAAAAGTCCTTGTAGAGTTAAAAGAATTTATGTTTGTTGTAGATATTGAAGATTGCGCGACTCATCTTTAGAGATTGGATAGATCTACATTCCACCACGACGAGAGTTTATTTTAACCTAACTGGACACGAGACCTTGAAGACAGTATCCATTGCCTTCTCAAAGGTGTTAATCAGTTCGACTACAATTTACAGATCGGGTATTTTCGAATTTTCATATTGATGACTTGACTGAATTTCTTTCATTCGTATGCATATGGATATGTGTACATACATCTAACACGCACAACACGAATGGCTGCGATAGATAGAACCAAATAGTAGCAACATGCATATACATAATTCCTTAAAATATGTATGTCAATGATGCGTTGTTATCTAAACATTTTCTGAAACTTTTAAGAAATTCTGAAGGCTGTTATTCACCGTGATCTTTAGTTTTCACTAATTCCACCGGAAATGATTGAAAATATAAAAATTTAGTCTCAATTTTAAAGCAGATTTAGTAAAACGTATTTATTAATGAAATTTTGATTGATTCTGGGTTTCAAAAACCTTTTTATTTTTTATAGAATCATTAAAGAGTATAACTTTATAGTGGTTTACAGGGTAGGTTACATATTCTTACAAAATCGATTTTAATCCTTAATTAGTTCGGAAAAACTTTAACCTCTGCTTTAGGGAACTTCTGCATACATTAAAGATTCCTTATAGCCATATAGTGCAAAGATATTCTAATTCAATTTGCAACTTTGCTTCCACATGTATTTTCCAATTATGCTTCATTGTTGGTTGTTTGTATCGGTTGGGTACTTAGGTGATGCTCTTGTGTGGGATACGGTGAAAAAAAAAAATTCTAATTGAATGTTTTTATAGCTCTGTCGTGAGTTGGGTATCTTCTTCCTTTATACCTGATATTGAGGGCATAGTAGCGAAATTAGATTTTATTACCTTTGTCGTGATTGTGACAACCAAAAGTGACATAAAGGAGAATGGAAAATGTCAAAGCTTTACATATCTTTGCGTATCTTATTGAATTACAGAACAAGTGCACTGTCAATAAAAATGCGAGAACACAGATTTCTTGACATATTCGATTCCATATTCAATTCTTTTACGCCAGCGTGTGCAATTTAAACAAGCTCCTACCCTGTACTTGTCGAACAATGCCGATCAATTTTGGGAACAGTGCCGATCTCTAATTGTCAGACTGTCTGTTTACCATTCTTTTCTCATTTTTCTCTCATTTTAAATTGAATTGAAATGCAAAGTACCCAAGAGTGTTGAAATATACATACATATATACATATGTACAGCAAATCATAACAGCATATTAAATTCGAATTTGAGTAAATTAGATTTATTATTTTAAAGGTTGGTATTTTGACAAATTGCTGGTGGTATTCATAGAGATTAGAAATGCTAATAAATTCGAAACTTCGAATTTGCACATCCTATATTTTGACATCGTAGAAATATGAGATGCGTAGAATTGTTAGCTCCCTAAATTCCGCCGTATGTGAGTTCGTACCTCGAAGTTATAATTTCCTATTGTATCTCTTTTACCAACCCGACGATGTGAACATTGTTCGCTTAACCATCAAGTAGTTGCACTTAGATGTGAATTTTACACCTTCTTTTCTCATTTGCTTAAATATTTTCCTGTGAATAATGAATTTCAATTGAATGAATCATGAAACTGATATGACAGTCCAGGCTTAGCACATCTTGTAAACGATCTAAAGTTTTACAATAGATCATAGAATCCGAATCTAAATTTTCCGAATTTGATTTCCTTTTCACCGTTGCGAAGAATTCGGTATTGACTCTTATACAATCCATTTAAAGAAATCCCAAAAATACGAATTGGCAGGTTTACAAAGTCAAATTTAGTACTATCATTAGCAACTGCACAAAGAATTGCTGAATTGCTTCATCAGTGAACCTCTTCAAATCCCGTGGAACTACTCGAAGGTCTACTCTGTCCGTAGTTTTACTTGATTTTCAATCGTTGTTTCCTAAGATACATTTCAAATTCCTGGAGAAGGGTTCAGGTGCTTTAACTTCTAAAATCTTTAAAGCACCCCACACTTCTGCCAATTTTAGGACCTATTAGCCCATATACACAGCTTTGAAAATAAATAATTCACTATGCTTTCAAAACCGAAGCCATCTGCTGCTTGATTGAATAAATGCTGATAAGCAGGTACATCCATGCGAAGCTCTTCATGTACTAGCCATCTTAGGTAACTGATGCGCAGTTTTTTAAATGAGTCGATATCGCCGACAGCTCGTAAGTATATTTCGCCTTTGAATCTTCTCCTCCAAACCCGGTCGACGCAAACAGGACTGTATATCTTATGAAGAATTTTTCTCTCAAAACGATGGAGGATATCTTGATTCGTTTTTGACACAGTCCATGCTCCAGCGCCATAAAGCAAAATTTTGAATGAGCAATGTCTTGAATAGAATCTCCCTAGGTTATAGAGGCATTCAAGGCAACTGCAAAGCGGGTATTCTAACAGAAAATGGTACCAACCGAAATCTCGGTTAAGATAGCGAAACTCTTTCAGTCTCTATAGACATGTTTAAAAAAACCAATTCCAGATGCCAATACCAATATCTGAGTTTTATTTAACAAAATCTGGCAGAAACTGAATCTCTGAAAGATAAATGGGTCCATTGATCATTGATACCCACTTGATACTGAGTGGTGGGCAAATATTCTGAAACTGTACAGACGAAGAGTAGAAGAAACATTTTCTTTATGCAACTGCCCTACGCTATCCACGCTAAAAAGGAAAATCCTTGGCGATTGATGATTTTGAAATTTTCAAGATCAGCAATTTTGTCTCGAGATCAAACTAGTTTAACTAACTATTCAAATGAATGCAGTGATAACTTTGTCTTTAGTAAAAGATAAACACTCGAGGGTACGGATTACCTTAAACCAGATTTTAAAGGTTAGGCCTCGAGTACCTCAGGATACGGCCATTACACCAGTTTTTAAAAAAGATTCCACAAGACATTCGAGAAATAGGTACATGGAGCTTCGACCTGCTTGTTCGTTCGAAATCCCTGTCCTTTCAACTGCTTTTTTAAGCTGAGGAAAAGATGAAAATTACATAGAGCAAGATCAGGCGCGAATAGGGAGGATGTGATAGCAAAACCCACAGTTATGGATTTCAGTCAAAGTTTGACGCGATGTGTGTGGACGTATATTGTCCTGATAAAAAAAAAAATTCTTCAATATTCGGCCTAAAATTCCTCTGTAACTGGTTTGAAACAGCTCCATACACTCGCGAACCATCTTGCAGAAGCTTGCAGAACCCGAGTTCGTTTTGAATGATGTTTTGGATACGTTCATATGAAATACCGACTATCTTAAATGCCATCATTCGCTGTAGTTAATGTTGATGGTCTTCCACAGCGTCGCTCGCCATCGACGCTCTCTCGCACCATGTTTGAATGCGGCACCTACGTTTTAGCTATTGTTTTCGATGGGAAAGAGTGTCCTAAAGTTGTCACCATTTCTTTATGGATCTGCTTCGGAGTAACTTTTCTTAAACAGGTATCCGTACTTTAAAGCACATGCTTTTGGTCAATTTGGTGTGGTTGAAGACCCAGTATTGTCCATTCGTCGGCGTTCATAGCTTTTGAGCTTGTCTTTTTGGCGCATTTTGACTAAGGACTTGTACCAGCACCATATAAAATTCCCTTAATACTAGACCATGGAAAGCGATTTATTTACGCAGATTGGGTGTTAGAGCAGCAGGAAGGTGCTGCTGACTTTTCAACATCATTAGGCCTTACTTCTTCAAGATGATGAGGGTCGGGTTTAAACAGTCAATGGTGAGCGCTATAGGCGTATGATAACCGAGTATTTCTGGCACGAAATGACATGTGCTTCCAACAAGACGGTGCAACTTGCCACACATCGGGTGCAACGTTCGAAGTTTTGCATGAAAAGTTCCTAGGTCGCATTATTTTACGTTTTGATGGCGTCAACTGGCTGCTAAGATTTAACTCCGTTGGATTTATATCTATGGGGTTATGATTAACGGCGTGCTCACGCTCCGATGATTTATTTGTTTTTTAAAGTTCGGATCTCCCATTAGCTTAAAATGCATGGCCTAAGAAGTTGTGGCAGATGATCATCGTCTGAGTGACGTAAAGATGTATCGTTATTGTATCTACATGTCACAAATTGATTGCCATCTATTCCTGGTTCATTGTGGCTTTGTGCGCCGGCAGAATTGTGCTGGCACACGTATGGCCCTCTTTTATACGCACTCGATGCATCTTATTAGCACTTAGTCGTGCAAAAAAATAGGGAGGCATAACATAACCTTCACAGCTCACTACTCCAAGGACCATCACACCGGCAGGAAACTTTATGTACAGATGTACTTCTAAAGGCTTTGCGGACAGCTTTTGTCGCTCCTTCAATTGTTCCTCTGGCCCTACCACAAAACCACAATCCCTGTTTTTTTAGTCTTAGAAGATGGTGACTCTTAAAAAATTTATTGACTACAATATAATGTATTACAAATTTGATTTTGGGTTAGATGGCTGTCTGCACCAGGATACACACTTAAACCAGAAGAGGTCCCTCCTGATACCATGGATTTTTTCATTTTGGCTACCCAGGGGCTAAAAAAATCAACCGAAGCTTTTAATAAAGCGGAGGGTGCTCATGAAGTCCAAGGACGAAGTTCATTGAGTTTATTGAAGAAAATCAGACTTCCAAATGGAGCAGCCTTCTCTGGGATGGTTAGGTTAGGTAAAAAGAAGGTAAGGGATGGTTTTCCCCTCTTCTTCGTTCCTGCAGCTCTTGCAAAATTCATTTAAAAAGAAGGCCAACCAGCGTTCCCTGAGGACACCGATTTCGTTGTTGATATGTGATCGCTTTAGCATAACCTACCTGGCACCGCGTTTCTGATCCAACTTAGGTCAGATTTGTCTAGATATATGTATAACATATCGAGTTTTCACATCTGTGGTTGGTCCTTTGTATTTCCTCGCGGAGAGAACAAGTTCAATTTTATGAAGAAGTACCCCCAGTCCGCAGTTGCAGGCCCATTCGGTGAGCAAAGAAGAGCGCATTGGAAGATTTGTCATCTGTCATCTATCCTTTCTAGGACTACTACTAGTCCATTAACTACAATGTTCTAGGAAAGGAGGATAAGACACTACCTTGGGGTTTTCCGCCACTTGCAAGACTTCTAGCCGATGTGTTTAGAACAGTCAGTTTATAATCCTGCCTGCGAGCAATTGATTAATCAATTCTCCATGCGATGTATCCATTTTCAGACTTGCAAGTGCGCCCGTAATTTAGATTCTTAGATGTGTTTCGAACCCTAATCCTTTTCTTGCAGCCCATTTGGAAGGGCTCTGCATACATATATGTATGCACTAGATGCGGTGTTCTAAAATCCAGATTGTCTTACATTCACATCTGACTGTGGCTCAAGGTACTATTACTAACTTTGGCAACCATGGCTTAATCATAGAAGAAACAGAGCCTAAAAAATAATGTTTTGACAATCAAAACATCCGAAACGTTGTCGGAATGTAGTAACACCAAAAGACCACACTACATTGATCTGAAAAAAAAAACAAGCCAAGCTGTTTGCTTTTTCAATTTTTTTTTCACTTAAAAAACAGCACAGCCCGAGTCATTCTTTGCCTGTTTGAAAAGAAATGAGGGAGATCCTAATGACTGTCGGAAACTTCATCTAAGTCTGTTGAGTCGTTCTTGAGCTTAACAAAGACGATTTAACGGCTTTTGCAAAAACACTCAATTCATTGATACGAGTGAATTTTAAATGCTAATCCTTTCTAGATAAATCAATCTTATTAAAAACGATAAAATAATTGTACAGAACACTATTGACACGAAGCTCGACTAATGCTTGGAATCGTTTTCTTTTCGTTTACGATAAACTAGGAAAATATAGTCCTGACTGCATTAATGAAAACAACAATTGCAAAGATTATATTATATTTTAAATTATTTATTGCAAATATTATTTATATAATAGCTCAAATTAAAAGTACAGTTTTTTATTATAAGATAATTAAATAAATATCAAGAATTATAATAAATATGTATAGTAGATTGCCTCTTGATGTTTGCTTATTTACTTGAAAGTATTTTTACCTTTCTATCTTTGAAATATTTTTATTTACAAATTATATTATTTAGGTAACGAAAATCACACATTTGTATAGTAATCAAAATTAAAATTTACCCAGCCATGTAAAATTTAATTTTGTTACAATTACAACACAAATATGTAGTTTAGTTTACATGTTGCAATAAATTTTTATTTACTTGTCGGTTTCATTTTGTTCAGCGGTAAGTTGATTTATTACATCGTTGATTTCATCCCTAAAGAGAAAGACATATGAAATTAAATATTTTTATTTTGTTTTTTGAAAATAAGTATGGATTTGGCCAATTTGTACTTACGTATTACTACATCTGTAGAAGTTCTTTATTCCTGTGTAAATGCAGGACATCATGAATGGGGTGTTTAGTTTGGTTAGAGATGTCTGCTCAAAAGCGGGAGTTGCTAGTTCACCTGCTCTCTTTCCGTATCGTGATCCCAAGAAGAATCGATCATTTCTGGGGGCAATGCTAAATCTTCTTGACTTGGATTCATAATATTGAGGTGATCTACCGTATCGACTTCCAGTAAAGAATGCCGGGCGTTTATTTACCGTCATGTCTGGGAAATAATCAAAAAATATATTCAAAATCAGAGCATGTGATATTTAATTTTCTCTATCTTTATAATGTAAATTCAGTACAAATATATACATAAGTATATAGAAATATAAGAAATAACTTGATCTACATATGTCGCTTATTGCACTTTTTTTCGAATGGCGCTGCAGGCCGACATTGTTCATTTTGAATTGAGTTATAATTTTTCGAAAGCAAATCATAATATGTACTTAAAAAAATAATGTAGACTCGGTTGATTGGTCATTCTTTCTGGTCTACAAGTTAAAGAAGTCTATTAAAATTTTTTAAGTATGTACATATATAGTATATGAATTTACTCAGTTCGTGAATCTCATAACGAAAATACCAAATAGTAATTAACTTGAAGAATGCTAAAATTATTTAAAAAGTCAGGAGATTTGGATAAAAGAAGTTTTTGCAAATTACGCAGCAAACATGAATTTTTAAATAAATAAATATAAATGCAATATAAGGAATACTGTAGGTTATTAAATATGGATCGATACACACTCGCAATACGTGTTGAAATAGCAAAAATTCGCTATAAAAACAGTGACAATATCGTAGAAACGTTTCACAAAGTTCGTACTGCTATTGGTCGTCATCAAGTGCCTTCTCGTCAGCTATAGTGAATTTAATCGGTAAATTGAACGTCTCGAACAGGTCAGGTTAGTGATCTGAAGACTCCAACTCGTGTTTGTCCGGCAAGGTATGTTGAAAATATCACTGCCGTAGCTGAGAGTTTGACTGAAAACCCAGGTGTGCCCATTTTGAGACGGTGAAAGGAATTGATCCTATAAGCAACTACTTTGCGCCGCATTTTGCATAAAGATTTTGACTTACATGCTTGTAAGGCCTAGTTTACACAAGAATTTAAGCCAGCAGGTACTGGAAATGAATGAAGAAGATCATGATTTCTAACACAAAATTATATTGAGTGATGAGGCTCATTTCCATTTGTGTGGTACATAAACAAACAAAACTGTCAAACCCAAGAGAAATAGTTAAAACAAGCTCTCTATCCACAACGAGTGACAGTTTCCTGCTGTTTTTGAGCTGGAGGTGTCATTGGGCCATATTTTTGCGAAAATGCGGAATACGTTTTTTTCTGCAGAACAGCGCCACATGCAACACAGCTGGTGAAACAATGGCCGAGATTATGCGATTCAACACCATGGGACTTTTTCTTTTGTGGCTATGTTGAAGATAAAGTCTACCCCATCTTTAGTTCTTTGTAACGTTTGCTGGACGGATCCTGCTCCTTCTTAGGTTTTTCGCAGAGAATGAACAGAATGTAAGTGATTTAGGGCACTAATTACAAGAAGAGGAACTTATGTAATCAAAAACAAAATACACAAAATTATTTGTAGTCTAATACAGCTTTCGACAATTTGAAAAAAAATTGTTCTATCTCAAAAGGGGGCGTGGAAATTTATCTACTAAACAGTTCGGAGCAGACTGACTGATTAAAAACAAAAACACTTAGGGATGATACCCTTTTTTACTCAACACAATTACTGGCTAACTTAAGAAAACTTACAAATATTGTAATATTGAATATAATAAACTTACCAGCATCAGTGTCTCCAAATGATTCCACAGAAGCTGGATCGGACGAATGTGTCATTGACACCATACATGCTGTAAGCACCAATCCCAAAGTAAGACATAACGAATTGCGGGCAACCATATTTAATCTATTTATAAAAGGAGTAAAAATATTTTAAATTTGTTAGTTTATGGCATAGTTTGTAGTGCTTAAGAGAAATAAAAGACTAAGACCCGTAAAAGCGCATAAGCATATAAATATATCGGTACCAATAGCAAAGTCGATTGAGTCAAGTTTTGTGGCCTGAATGTTGAGCTTTAATAAAAAAATGTTTTTGGTTTTTAGTATTAAAGGAGCAGGCTCTGTTGCTTGCTGTATTGTTTCAAGTTTTCACTTTGCGAATGAAGTATGCTAAACGGGCTTTGAGTCCAACAGGAGATGATTCTTTTAATGGGGAACTGTAAGGCAGTTGTTACTTTGACAGCTGTCATATAAAAACTATAACGCTCAAAAAAATGGAATGAACACGGACGAAAATGGAATGGAAACGGAATTCGCGGACGCATTTCGTAAGGTTTGTACTTTTTCGGTTGCTATGAAGGACCTCGTCACCCAGCTATTGTGAACCTGATCAATAAATTTGAGTCAACCGGCTAGTGATGTCTGGCTTGTAAGCCCAGGTCAGTAGAAAAGAGTGCTGTGACTGAAAATGTCGCTTAAAATCCAGATTCGTTCACAAAAGTCGTGCACTCAAGAACTAAATCTAGCGCTGTCTACGGATTAGCTGATTACTTATTTAGTTATGTGGCGCTACAGTTCGGGGTGGGTCTCAACCAACAAACGTCTTCAGTTAGCCCTGTTCTTAGCTAACTGCCTCCAGTTGCGCACTCCCAGTCGGTTGAAATCCCCTTTCTACTTGTGTACGCCACCTAAGGCCTCTACTGCGTTTTCTCTCGAAGTTGGATTCGAAGACTTTGCGAGTGAATGATGGAGCAGCGAGCAATCATCATCATCATCCTGCACAGACAAACGAGTTTGGCTCTATATAGCTCGTCTATATAAATGCTGTCATTTGCGAACTTAAGATAGATAAAAAAGATGGTGGGTATCTATTTGGAATCATTGCGTTTTCTCCAAGATCACACAGATAGGGGCCAATCAGGTTGTTGACAAAGCTTTTCAGGCGTTAATACAATATATTAGATAAGATCTTGTAAGCAATGTTGAGAAGATTGATACCTCTGTAATTGGCGCAATTAAAGGGTTCTCTTTTCTTGTTGGTTAGCTGATTGTATGTTAGAGATACTGG
Source organism: Blera fallax (assembly GCA_946965025.1). Taxonomy (NCBI): domain Eukaryota; kingdom Metazoa; phylum Arthropoda; class Insecta; order Diptera; family Syrphidae; genus Blera; species Blera fallax. Next base: position 33,319,011 of record OX337247.1, read on the forward strand.
CAGGTGACAATGTTCTTTTAAAGAACATCATCATGAGCGACGTGGCCCATTTCTATCATTATTTTTAGTTGGGCTGAAATTGAAGATCAAGAAAGGTGTTTATTTCAAGCAAGTAGAGGCTTTACTTTATTTTCTATTGAATCGTTTTCGTCGGCTGTGAATGCCGACAATTTAAGTCTACTTCTACGCGTACAGATCACATGCAGATTTTACTTAGGGGTTCATTTAAAATGAACTCTCTTCTTGATATTTATAATTTCTTGGGTAAAATCATGTCAAGCATTACGTTGGTCTATAACATTTACTTGCCTTTTACATGGTTAAAACTACCCGTTTATAATGCTAAATGTTGCCGCTCTGAGTTCATGTAATTTAGAGGCTAATAAAACCTGCCTAAACCCCAATAAAAAATATTTCTTGGGATCCAACTCAAATTATTTTCAATTTAATTTCTTTTTGAAGCATGTTCATGTTCACATACGAGTATGTATTGCAAAATGCACGTGTTCTTAATCAGCATTATAAAGATAGCGAATCTTTATGGCCATTGTTCAAGAAAGTATGAACGCCAGAGGCCCTCTCAAATGTATTTTACATAATAAACATAAAGACTTATCGCAATTGAATGTTCGCATATTTCATTACATATTTTATCTCAATTCAATTTTTATACAGATCAATTCAGATACTTGAATGAAATGTCACTTCGTTCACTTATTAAAGAATTTATTGCCAGCATCAGTAACAATGTACTTCTTCTCTCAACAGGTCGCAAAGTGCCTACAAGGCACTTAATAAAAATATGTTGGTTAAAAATTGGTACGACGGACAGGAAGGGTATACATCTGTATCTATATGCATATATGTATGTACATATACGGCTATATGCAGTAAAAACCATGTTGCAATACACATATTGAAATAGGCCGCAACTTTCCTGGCTTGTAATATTCCTATCAAGAGCTTATAGTAGTTTATTTTTATTTCCTTTTCCGTCAACGAACCTGGAGTGATGTTGACATTATATAAAATTATTTGGAAATTATCTTTCCTCTTTCATATTCAGTAGTACTATAAAAGTTCCATTTAGTTAATTACCTGTCACTGAGTTTGAGTTAGTTCGCCGAAGTGCTTGCACCCTTAAAATGCATGGTGAAAGTAAAATGTATACTTAAACTGTTATAAATATAAGGCCTACGCATAAATTTAGGCTTCCCACTATAATGGGTAACTTACCGCAACAAAGCGAATTAAGTTTGGCCGACATGCTATGTATGTATTTCAAAAGCGAAATGCTCCAAATAGATGGTTTGCTTTGAGTGAACCTAGTGCACACATCTTAAAGTTCTAAAATTATTTGAATTCGTTTTTCTTTTAGGATGGATATGATATTATCAGGCGGTGACTCTATGGAACAATTTAGGATCAAAATATTCAATGCGAACTTGATTTAGCCTTGCAAGGTCGTGTGTCAGAACTGTAAATACTGAGGAGGTCTATTTGAATTGTATTGACTGTTTTCTGCGCATAGTGAATATAAAATAAATATAAACAGAAATGAAATCTTAGGCTACACTTATGCAAGATGGCACAACAGACATCACCCTATCGGAAGATGCTTTCATTTTTTTGCAAATGGCGTCTTATGTCATCTCGAAGACACGTAGACAAACCATAGATTGCTGTACTCTTCATGATATGATAAATAATCGGTCTGTGGTTTTGGTGCAACCTGAATTTCGTCGTCGATTCCCTGGTCGTGTGGCATCAACCGGGTAAACGCTGCGGAGTTTAGCCGTTTACCTTATGGAAGCTACCTCAACATTAGCAAACGTGACCGGCCCGTTCGGTCAAGAATATTGTTCCTGTGGCCTCAAACATCAACCAGGCGAGGGGCTACTCAATAGGACATCAATAGATTGGACGAATTTTGGTAAAAGACTTGAAGATGTACTCATACAAAATGCAAAAAGTGCTTAGCTATTGCGTGCAGACCGCCAATCGCGTGTAAATTACAACCGAGTTTTCCTAAACCTCGACCGTAATAAGGTTAATTTTCATTCAAAATTGACGAATTGGGTTTGGAGAGCACGTAATTCCAGCAGACAGGACGAGCGATAGTTGACACTTTGCAGCAAGCCTTTCCTGGAAACTTAATCTCTCGTTCTGGCAATTCGCACTGGGCCGCAAGATCGTCTTTCTTTACACGGGTCTGTACAAGCTGCAAATCTAAGTGACCCTAAAGGATAACATCCTACAAAAAGGGGAAAACTTGTCGGCAGAAGTATTGAGAAAAGTCATGGAAAATGCTGTGAAATGAGCACCAACTCTCTCTGGCGGTTCTCCCGATAAGTCTTGTTTAGCTAAACGATGGAAAGGTGCATGACAGCCGAAGACCGGCAGCTCTGTTACTGAATTAGTTCGGAAATTGTGAACGGAAAAGGACGATTGGCTTGTACCTATCTGCCATAGCAGACGATAAGTATCGGTGGACTGTGGTATAACAAATCGCAAACGCCAGGAAATCCTTGTAGTGGTCTGACGACCTTTGCCCACCTACAACGGACAACGGTAAGGATCTTTCGCGACAATAGGAAACAGAGAATTCTGGTACATGGTAGACAATCTGAGACTGAGCGCGTTCAGATGGCTGGAGTAGCAGTCGGGCACATGAAATATTGTCTTGCCTTAGTCTGGTAAACCAGTCGGAGACTCTTGAGAGTCCGACGTAGATTTGCTGCTAACTACGTAATTCCTTGGAAATTTTACTATAGCAAAATATGCGACTGAGAACGAAAATAATAATTTCTATAGCCAATTAGGTCCCGGCTACTGTACTGTACACACTAAAGATCTATGGAAATACCTTCTTGATTCGCAGTGTCTAGTGAAACCGGCTGGAATTTTGAGGCTGTACCTGTTCATATTAATAAAAGACAAACATTTCTTAAGTGGAAGGACAAGGAAAATTAATTTTGAATTAATCTGCTCCAGGGGGTCAACTTAAATGGCATTAGAATTTATCAGGTTCTGTAAGAAGCCTTTTAAAGATGCTTCTTCTCAACGCACAAAAAAGTTCAGCATCGGTGACCATTTTTGGCCAATATGTCCACTACCATCTTCTTCTTCTTCTTTATTAGTTGGGACTAAGTGCAAAATGACCAAATATCTGTGAAGACGAACCACGCCCAGGGCGTCTTTATGGCATCTGTTTTTTGGGACAAAGAATGTGTTTTGTTGATTGATTACCTACCAAAGGGCCCTACGATGAATGGTCAATATTACGCAAATTTATTGACAGAGGCACGTGAAGCAGTCGTACCGAAACGACGAGGGAGACTCAGGCTCGGAGTGTTGTTTTTGAAGCATAAGACGCCTGTTCACACGGCGTGGGTTTCGAGACATATGTATGATCATACAACGAAAAATCTTTTCTAGTTGGAAAGACTGATCTAAAAATCAGTTCTACTTTTTAGAAATTTTGTCTTTGGTGCTTTAGCCCTTTTAGCGAAAACATTAAACATGTATGTATTCGATACTAAAATAGATATTACCCTTCGATGTGCCAGTCTTTTGTTTTCCTCCGTTGAATTATCGACTTTCTTCTCAATTTAAAAAATTTAACTCTTTTAACGTGGGTGAAATGTTAAAGGTTCGCTAAAGCAACATTCGAAAAAGCATATTCGAAACCACCCTAAACAGGAGAAGGTAGGTAGCATTAAAAAGGAGATATAACTGCCCATCGTAAATAAAGCAAAATAACTTTTTGTGAAACCAAAAATATAATATAAATTGGCATCCTCATCCACCATATAATGTCATTGTGAAGCATTCAATGCCAGATATTTTTTTTTCGTTTCCTTTTTTTGCTGAAGGGTTGACCTGGTTATTAATACAAAAACACACGCAATGCAATTGGCTATATCTCGTTAATTCATTGGAGACGGTAATAAACAAATAATAAAAATTAAATAAGCGTAACACAAGTTCAACAATACGGATATGAAGTTTTGAATTGTGCTGACCCCAAGGCCATTGATATCCTTTTCAAATTAAAACAAAAACGCGACGCATTTTAAGAATGCTAAACAATAGTAAATTTAATTACTTTTGTCGGTGAAGGAGTGCTCCACAATAGCGTTTAGAGAGTTACTGAAAAAACGCTCTTGGGACCTATTTCCTAGAAGACTACTCAAACTCACGTTCTCTTAAAATATAAATAAAACAAATTTGCCGAACTTTAAGAACACCTAACCTTTCCACTTCAGTCTACCATTAGTATTGTCCATTTAGTTTAATTTGTATTCAAATCACCATTCAATTAAATTTTATGTTGATGTTGCATCCCGCAGATTGAAAAGTTCTCCGGTGCAGTTTGCAACACGTTAATGTATACACAAAACTTCCTCGTCTTCGCGAATCGATGTCAAAGATAGTATGATGCTCATTTGCGGACGGCGTCTTCACTTTTCACTTTAATTCGTTTCCGATAACAATTTCGAGAGAGAATTGCTAATTAAGTGTCGATGTTCAAACAAATAAATTTCAATCGCTGAACCATTATCACCTTTAGACAATATACGAGTATGTACCGATACCGGCATCGTCTTCCTTTCGTGATTTTTTTTTTTTTTTAATTTGATTTATTGTCGACGTAACACAATTTTTCGCGTAGGATATTACGGCATTATGAAGAATTTTGAAATTGTTCAATAATTTAAAATTTTTAGTCTGAACCATAATATAATTATCCTGGGACACGTGTAGGCATTCATTGCTCTTAAAGTAAGTTAAGGATGATGGGAAAATATTTCCGTAGTTGCATGAAACATTATGTTTGTAAGGATAAGCGAACTCAACAATGAGAGATGAGTGGGAGCTTTAAGTAAGAAGATTTTATCGTGGCATCATTGTAAATTTTCTGATGAGTATGGAATGAAATACGGGTGTTGTGGTTAAAGTCTCTTACAGTATGAGATGCATGCAATATGTTCTGACTATCCTCAAGATTGCAGAAGCATTGGAATAAAGATATTGCTGATTATACTGAAAGAAATTCCGCCTCTAGGTTAGATGGCTGCTAAGCCAAGTAGTAGCATTGGTAGAGAAAAAAGAGATTATCGATATTCGTAGCCATTTAACACGTGATTCTCCTTACAGGGATTGGATTGAATGATTTATGCTCCTTGGATTTTCTATGAGATGAAATGGACTACGTTTTGCTTCTTAAATTGAATAAAGCAGATAAGGTGCACAGAGAGCGGGAAGCTGTCTCATTCTCATTCCTTTCTACAGTTTTTATACAAAGCTTTAGAAGAGTCCCTAATACTTTTTGTATTCTTGTTCGCCCAGTGCCGTTATTGCCCAAAGTGTGCGCAAAAATCCAGTAAACTCAGGGTTTAATAACTAAACATTAGTCGCACATCTCTGAGCAAAATACTGCATATAGACCTCGTATTTTTCCTAACAAAGTTCGGTAAGCGGTTAGCAGTTTAAGAGGCCAATGAGCGGCTTCGATTTGATGTAACTGGAACTGTTAGGGACCATTGTTACTCCAACGATCTACAAACAACTTATTCACTTAAGGAAAAGAGCCATCGGGTGAGATTTTGTTTGGCATGGTTTCTATTGAGGCCTATGAGGCTTCTCTATGTCACCAAATAGTGCGCACTTGATTATAGATGAAAAGGTGATTGAACCAAAATGACACTTAAGCTCTGTGTTTGTGCACAAACACCCTCCTAGGGGGTCAAGTTTCCTTCTTTCAGTATAATAGACAATGGTTTCTATCTGTGCGGTTTGAAGACAAATACTTTTAGTATATTTCTGACCAGAGCCGTACAAATGTTATTTTTATAATTAACCCTTCGTAGAATGGATAAATAAATTATTCCGATGCTTTTCTAGGCTTTTCCAGGAAGCTACGATTGACACTTACACTGACTTTTCCTGCTAGTTTCTCCTCATCCGTGGACTGCTCGATTTAGTACTTGACTTTCTATTTCTACCAGTAATGGCAGGTAGGCTCTGTGGAGTTCAAAGTTCGAGCTCCAGTAAATGTCAACATTTATTTTTGTCCCACCTCTTTTGAATTTCTGACAAACGTCCGAGCCATATAAGGTATGTTATCCCAGATATTATTACTGGTATCTGGGATAACATACCTTATATGGCTCGGACGTTTTTCAGAAATTCAAAAGAGGTGGGACAAAAATAAATGTTGACATTTACTGGAGCTCGAACTTTGAACTCCACAGAGCCTACCTGCCATTACTGGTATCTTCTTCCTCTTTCGACAAAGTACATGCTTCATCACCCTAAAGACAGGACTTCTTAGTGGTTCAGGATGGGACCTTACTACCCAATTGCCTTCTCAGCCCGAAAAAGCAGCGATTGCCAACGGTTATTCTTTTTTTTTATTTCAGCTGAAGTGTTTTTGTCAGAAATTATATAAGAGCCAAGATATACATACACTTGGTGTTAATTACAACCATAAACAAATGTAGTTGAAAATTAAGAAAAGTAACGGAGAGCGTTATTTTTTCCAATTTCAAACAGTTTCTGCAATACACCCCTCAATCAATTCGGAAATAATTTTTCAATATTTCGACCTGGCACAATAGAACTGTCAATATTTGAAGCGTGTTAGTAAAGCCAACGACGAGAAAAAATCCACTTCAAAAGGAACCTAACAGATGGCGCACCTTTTATAATTAACACTTCTTTTTCTTACGACTTAAGGTCTACGTTGCCAATAAGTAGGTAAAGTTTTGTCTTAAGTTTCATAAGCTCTGCTACATTTAACCTAAGTTTCATTCCGCAGTATCAGGTTAACTCTATCCAACTCACCGTTCCTAACGATTCTGATCGAAATTACTTTAAAAGCCTAGAGTTCCAAAGCAAACAACTGAATTCATTGAATTTGGACAAGAAGGATATTTCGTCTAAAATGTTATGGAAAAATACAATAACATGAGGCCAAAGGGCCGTATGTATGACCTAATAGAAAAGACCGAAGTTATGTAAATAGAAAGCAACCAACAAAAAGCAATTGTTCACATGATTAGGTGAAACAGAAATCGATAAGCGAAATTTGAAGGAGAAAAAGTAGGAATACCTACATATGTACCTATGTACACGTATGTTTATTGACATAAACCTCTTCACTAGGCCTTATGATATGCGAAAAAGAATATGTTTGATTGATGGTAGAATTTTAAATAAATTATTAAATAAGTGATTAATTGAGCGAGTTTCGCTTTAACGATTCATTAAGCACCAAAAAGGACTAATCGAGACCGTAAAAAATGTTTAAACTTCGGTAGAATAATGGTGCAATGACGAGATGTTATCATATTTATCGCACAAAAAGCGGAATAACAATTTGTCAATGTCTATTTGGTGATAATAAAACATGCATACATATGTACATATATTCATCTAGCTCCATATGTACCTAATCGTTTGCAAGTCACTTAATTTATTTTGAATGCGTTAAAAAAATACAATTTTCCAAGTCCTGAACATGAAAACCTGAACCTAACCTGGATATTAATCCAGTAAACTGAGGTTAACGTTGTTAGTTAGCATACTGAAATGAAGATCACTAGTTGATAATTCGGTTCCAACATGTACCACCAACCTAATATCCACTCAGCAAATTTCAATCGCTGAATACAGAAAACTTTGACAAGCCATTTGTGTGTTCACCATTGACATTGAACGGCTTTTGATTTTGATCGTTTTTTTTTGCCACGGAGAATTGAGCAATCTTACTCCTGTGAATATCACAATGCTCGGTAAAACAAAATGCGTCTAAGTGAACATCACCAAAGCGTAGTTTACATAATCTAACAAATAAAACTGTTTTTTTAACTTATTTATGTTCAATTCTTAACCGTTTTCTTAGCGAAAGTTTTCTTTCCACAAAATTTTGCAGATTGTCACTATACTTGTGTTCGTATTACTTTCAAGGAAAAAGATCTAAGAGTCTTCAAACTCGTTACATCTTTGCTTCCGTCTGTTTCCTTTAAAAGATATACAGACTGACTGAATTGAACTGTTACTAACTTCAACTCGTTAGTTTGTTCGATGGAATGCATCGAGAATCCAGACTGGAAACTAATTGCAACCGGAGATTCTCTATCAAAGTCCTAGCAGAGAGGAGTGAAATGAAGGCAGAGTCCCTTTCGAGAATAAACTGGCCATCTTCACCGACGGATCTAAAATGATACGGGTGCCGGAGCATACTGTGAGTCTCGAAACACATTTCGCTCGTTTAGACTTGAGGACAGGTGCAGTGTTTTCCAAGCTGAAGTTGCTGTGATAAAACAAGCTGCGGACATGATGATTGGAAAAAAAATTTCAGAAAAAATAATCAGCATCTACATATGTCGACAGTCAAGCAGCCATTAAGGCTTTGCAGTTCACATCGATAAAATCCAAAAATCTGTAAAAAGCGACTGGATGACATCTCAGGGGCCAATGTTCCTGAGATGTCATCCAGTCGAAGTCAAAGGGATATCCGAATAGCTGTTGGCGTCGTGACAGGACACTGTGTAATAGGTAATCACGCAGCACGGCTAGGATTACCGCTCAACGACTACTGTAGCTGCAGGGACAAAGAGGAAATAGAATCCGTTCGTCACCTCCTTTGTGACTGTCCAGCGGTTGCCACTAAAAGAAGAATTGAATTAGGTAACATTGAGCTAATCAATCCCTTGAGATTCCAGACATTACAGCAAAACAAATGAAACTGAGACTAGAGAGACACGAAGGAATATGGTTGAGTTTGGGAACGGAAAAGACCCTTCTAAGTCATTACGCTTGTTCAACCACTAGAAAGCCAGGACAAACTCAGGTATTGATTCGGTACCAGGCCTTTTAAATTTCAACAAGACTTGACAAACATCGCACAAATCACGCGTAACTTAATAATGCTTAAAAACAAAGTTCCGCACTTTGTTTTGGCTAAACAATTGTTTCCGGCTAAACGAAAATTCTAGAACATTTTAAAATGTTTCACTTGCATGGAACATTCAACGCATTACTTCCCTGGGATTAATCAGATCGTTATTGAGTGCTCTTGCTACATGAAATCAATTTTAGACACAAAGAGTAGCGGTCATACTGGACATAGTAGCTGATTATAGACTGTGAATTCCAACATTTGGTACAGACGAATTAGAAGAGCGTAATTTGTTTTTTAAACTGTCCCTTTGGGAGAACGGTGTTGGATTATAGAAGTCAGGTAAGCTTAAAGAGCCTCCCGACCCTTCCATAAAATGGCAAGATATATTCTCAAATATAGCAGTGGCGGTGTAAGAAGACTTATAAGCTCCCTTTCTGGTTTTTGTCAGCTCAAATACCACCTCCCAAAAATTGGTATTACTGAGGACACCATCTGCGGAAGAGGACGAAATCGCAGAACACATATGTACTATGTGAGTGTGCTACAGTGTGTAATACATATAAGGAGAAATATTTTCCATTAAGAGATCATCTGTTAAAAAGATCTAAGGAACTCCTTCGCAGCAGAAATTGTCGTCTTTCAGGAAAAAGGAACCACTGCCAGTGAAAAGATCGCTAGTGGTACAATAGATATCTTTGATCGCAGTGCCTTTACGTCCATGGGCGTAGCCACAAATTGTAAAAAAAACTCAGGAAATTGGGTTAAAAAGCAACTGTAAAGGAATCTAGAGGGATCCCTGATTGAAACGTGCCACTGGAGAGAGACGAAATGGGATCCAACAAGGTGGTCTGATTCCGTATAGCTCTTAAAAAACTAAAAAAAATGTTTTGGAATGAACGTTATATTATCATTACATTTCTTTTAAAAAAAAAATACTAATGGTGATGGTGATGATGTGGTGTTTATTTTGATTTCGCAACAACCTCATTTGTTGTTTTATAGCCGATTTAAAGGTTTTATACGATAAGACAAGATAGACATCACCTAACATCGATGTCAGTTGTCAGTCGGACTTTGCTAGCAAGCTTTAATTTGCTGACTGATTTGCGCGGTATGTAATTATTTTTCCAATGCCACGTTTTTTCGCTCTTAAATGGATGAAAAATAAAAAAATATTGGTAATCTTCTGTAGAGCCGTTTGCATTAAACGTGTAGCTCAAACGTCAAGCAATTAAACCTGTATTTCGAGCTTGAGAACTAAAATTCGTTAAGATGTTTAGATCCAAAATGTGTGCAATACTAATACTTCGTCTCAAAGAAAACAATTTAGCAAATGTGCAAATGTATATAAAACCACTTAAACTTTAAACTTTAAAAAAAATATACACGGCAGTAGAGACGATGCAATACTTGTGGACATGCAGGAAACAAGGTGTGCACGACACCATTTCAGGGCATTGTTTCAAGATTTCAATTTTAAAAAAATACTTCATTGTTGTTGCCAAAAGACAAGAATGGGAGTCTAACGCATTAATAAATAAACAAGACTTTCATGGATCTAAAATTGAAACAGGAACCGGAGCAGGAGTTTTCCGCAAATTTCTACAAATTAAGAACACACACAATCTCCCAAACGAATGCAGAGTCTTTAGAGCTGAAATATTTGCCATTGGTAGAGCAGCGATGACAATCCTCACACTGAAAATAAATCCATCATGGAAAACAATTTTTGGTGACAGTCAGGTACCAATCAAAGCACTTGAAAGCGAGACATAGTGATATATAAGGGATCGAGATAGAGGATGAACTGGCCAGAAAAGGGCCATAACTAGGCATAGAACACACTCACGGAAATAGATACATATTCCTACTGGCATAGTGAAAGGGAAGATATGTAAGTCTTAGTGTTCTATCCCGCAGTGGAGAAAAAGGAAATCCGCATCCTAATAGGGGTATTGACAGAGCACTATGCAATTGGCACTATGGCCATTAGGTTAGGCTTAACCTCGTCGGACTACTGCAGGTACTCTCAAGATGAAGAAAAAACAGAATCCATTGAACACTTGCTGTGCGACTGACCAAATCTCCAAAACAAAATAGAATCTTTGGAATCTGCACGAGCTTCGTTGATAGACCTGAAACGATTTATAATGAGCACACGCTGACTCGAGCTAGCAATAGTGCCACCTTTCTAAGGAAAATCATAATGGACCAAAGCCATGTCGAGGTGCACATCTCCCTCAACCTTACATAACCTAAGGTATTATTTAGTTGATAATCCTCCTAAAACGCACGGGATAAAAACCGAAAAGCAAAATTTGTCCTTCATATTCAAAGGCGCAAGTAAAAATGCAAATATTCATCACTGATTCATAATTATGGTGGCTTATGTTTTCTACCCGAAAGATCTATCTGTATTGAGCAAAAAGTTATAGAACGTCATTAACTTACAAATAGTTGGATCCCTAATAGGCGACCTTTTCAAGTACTTAATCAAATTGTAAGTGTTTTAATATCTCTCTTTTACTAACTGCCCCTGATAATTGCCTTAAAGTTAAGTAAACGACAATACTTATACTATTTATTAATTACCCCTGTTGCATGGAAATGTTTTGATTACATTTCTGAACAGTTTTTGACACTAATCTAATTAATGCTATTTTGAGAATACGTACGGTGCAGGACGCTTGGTAGAGTTTGTAATATTTCGCAAGTCATCTTTAGGGATTCAATTTATTGTACATAGATAATAAGCACATTGTACTGTGGAAACCTTTTGCATATGCAATGAGATAAATCATGTTTTGATTCAAATAGAGTTTATATAAGTAATAGTTGATATGTAGGTAAAACAGAAGCATTTTTGGCGGTCAGATTTCATTGTATAAAGTAAAAAAATTAGAAAATAAAACCCAATATTTTAGGTTTAGCTTATACTGTACTGGACAAAGATTATTAAAATGACTACAGTCAGAACCCTATAACGAGTACAATACTTATTTAGATGTAACGTACATACATATGTATGTACATGTTGTGTCAAAACAAAAACTGGACATTCATCGCCTTTTCCATTCGCAAGGTATCCACTAGTTGGAGTACAGCCGAATATCATTCAATACAGACCAATTATGATCCGTATTTCAAAAAGTTGTGTATGGTTTTTTTTTTTTTTTTTCAATACCGGTGCCAATGTAGTACATAGTACCGAGAGTTTTTTTTTAATTTGCCCCGAATCTGTGTATTCTAGAGTATGTGTCGTCTGTAGTGCCACGGGGGTGTTATAACGTTTTCTTTTCTCGAGGCAATTCGATTTTTTTCCTGTCCATCTCTGTTTTCTGCCCCTTTCATGTTCTTTTCTTTAAAAAACATGAATCGTGTTCTATTCTCAAAAACTTCACCTGAAAGGTAAACATATTCCAGGAATACCAAAGGAAGGCAGAAAAAAAGAAAAATATGCACTTGGATACTGGACGCCCTGGCTCAGAGGTTAGTGCGTTGGTGTTCGAGGTTTTAATCGTAGAAAGCACCAAAACGTTTTTACGATCCCAGCTTTCGCGAATGTTTGACAAATGTCCGAGAGTAGTAACTGACATGAGAAAACTTCTCAATTAAAAAGAAAAGAAAAATTATAACAGGCAAGGCACGAATGGTCGCAAGAAACTTGGCCCTGGACCACATACGGTTTGTTGTGCCAAGTATTTGTATTTGGCTTATTAAATGGAAGGGTTCCCTGAAAGAAAACGCATAAAGAATCAGTACCAAAGCACGGGAAGATGCTTGCAAAGATAACATGACAATAGAGCACAACAAACCACTGCCAACAACATTCAGTTTAAGTGTCGACGGCAAGGATTTCCATCCACCAGACCAAATTACAGTGAAGACTCCAATATCGACACTCGAATCTTACAAAGCTGCTGAACCTAAAAAATTATTGAAAGCAGAGGAAGATGATTTGGTACGAAGAATACAATAACTTCTCTTTAAAATATGAACTAGTAAACTTATGCTCCATGAGCATAATCTCAGTAGAATTTTTCGGATGAACAGAAAAGGAGATCCTCTTAACAGCGGTTAAAGAGGCACCAATTTCCTCAATATCCATATTTCTATCTTCCGTTTTATACTAGGTAAGTCCAACATTGACCACATTTTCATAGTACTGTAGATCTTGGAAAAAGAAAACGGGAATACCAAGTCAATACTCAACATATTTTCATCGATTTCAAAGCCGCCTATGATAGCATCTGTAGAATTATATAGAACCTGACCTCTGAACAATGCTTTAGCAGTAAATGGTGTTAAAACAAATTATTTACTGACCTTAAGAAACGACACTCCAGACTGGAGATTTGGGCAGATCGCCACAGAACAGTTCAAATTTTTCGCCTAAGACGGCTAAAGCATACACATAACAGCTTCCGGTACCTAAAGTCTTGGAATTTACCACAGAGTGTGGTAAAGAAAACCCACATTAAGGTGGTGCATACCATAAGAAAGGGACCCTGAACTAACTAAGAGTACAAAACTAGAGGTAGTAGGCTGAGCTAATTAGAGACGAATATTAATGGAGACGCTGACCTACGCTTGACTATAACGCCTACTAAGTAAGTATACTATAGCCAAAGAGGAACTACAGACTGTAACATACAGAAATATCCTGTCTATTTAATGGTCAATTTAAAATAGAGATAGGTGAATAAGCTGTAGTTCTTTGGATGATGTCCTGTTCTACAACAGCTGAGAACGGTATTCTTTGTCGGAGATACTTAAGGAATCTCATTTAGTGAATTTCAAAGAAATCTATTTGAAATGATTTCATATTAATCTGCTTTTAGATGTGTGTGTTACCTTCAAATCTGGTGGAAGCATTGTTCGGAATAAAAAGTTTTGATTCCAGGTTGATTCAGATATGTAAATATATTTTGAGAGCGCTCTGGCTCAGTGGCTTGTGAGTCGAGCTAATAACAGGAATGTCTGCGAGAAGTAAGTCTCTAGACCTTACGAGTACATACGATATTGAAAGAAGACTTCCACAGGTAGCTCAGTTTGTAAGCGTTTAGGTGTCTGATAATAAAACAATCGTAGAATCATAACTTGTGTACTTAAACTGCTTTCTTCTATTTGCTGTTAACAAGGAAGGACAACCAAGACCAAAGTCACGCACAGAATGTCACCGTAGGTAGATATAATTTTGAGGCAGTTAGGGATTTTGTCTATCTAGCCTCCGCTTTGAATTCAGAGAACAATACCATTGCTAAGATCAAATGAAGAATAATTCTTGCCAACCACTACTGTTTGGGCTAAGAAAGCAATTGAATAGCAAAGTCCTCTCTAGAACAACTAAAGTGACCTTTTATAAGACCTTACCTATCTTCGTCCTGATCTATGGTGCAGAGGCGTGGACTTTGTCAAAAATGAATGAGGTTACTCTTGGTTGTTTCAAGAAGAAAATTTTTCGGGTGATTTTCGAGATATAACGATAAAATCTGTAGGTGGTTCAGAGACACTGGCTAGCTAAAGATCAAGCTAGCTGGAGACGCTTGTTGGTTGTGGCTCAGGTCCACCCGTGACTGTAGCGCCACCTTAAGTGGCAAAGGAGCCAGCTCAACTCTTCATTGAGTATAGTTCACATAGTAACTAGAAAGCGATTGATGAGAGGTAGGCAGTAATCTGTGAGTATCTAGGAATCCTGGAAATCAACATATTCTTTTTCGAAATTATTTGTAAATTTCATATTTTTTTGACAGCTTCAAAAAAGTCCTATATATTCTATTATGCGATATACAAAATCTGCACTAAAACGAATGAAATTTCACATACCAACTCTCGTGACAAAGTAGAATAAAAAAAAGTAACCACATTAAAAAATGTGCAACTTTTCAACACAGTCTGCTGGAACAATAAATAGTTTAGGTTTTATTGTTCAAATAAAATGAGTTAAACAGTACACTTTGAAGGAGTGTTTTCCCCACCAGCTCATTTATTAAAACCAACATAAAAAATACGTGTCTCGTTTTACACGCACTTATGAACGTATGAACTCTCTTGTAGCCAAAACAAGTGTTCGCCCGCGGGATGTTACCTCGTGTTAGCTCATTTCACAATGTGAAGAACCACTTAGGTAGAGGTTTACAGGAAAAACCACAATCCATCAAAGACGTATTGAATTATACCCTACTTTCATAATTACTTGTCGTCGAATTTACGATTATGTGGGATTAACCAAATGATTTATTTTAAATACGCAAGGATTAGGTTACAAATTGTAGCAAGTTATCCTCAGGTGTAATTGCTGTTGCCCACATATTGAAAAGAAGACTTTCAAAACTCTAATAATTACAGATTGTTCGAAACGACAACACGAAGCAACCAAAACGGATGTGTATCAAAAAAGTTGCCACTAATCACCTATTCATTAGGAAAACTTATTTGTAAATGCGAATACTTTTCGGATGTGCCAGCGATTTTCCTCTTAACACGAATCAATATCATTAAATATTCAGGTAATGAGCTAGACCCCATTTTCTGCGGTATCTTGCGAACATTTATATATCCCGTCGATTGATCCGGTCATAAAAGGATTGCTCTAAATGTTGCAACCTTTAAGTATCCCTTCGATATTTATATTTTTTTCAAAGCGTGCATTTTCAACTCATTTTTATCACCTAATACGCATGAACATTTTTTATTACTTTCACATGTTTCTTTTTTGGAAGATCCCTTTTCTTACGAAACCGGAATATATAATCTAAACACGTTAAAAACCGTTAACGTAAGCATTCAAATTATTTAAGGTACATTTACCCTTTTTCAATTTTTTCCTTAATTTATATTTTCCTGCGATATTTAGACTTAAGTTAGACCTTAAATTATAATTTTGAGTCAAAAATTTAAAAACTAACAATTCACTAATATTTTCGCAAAATTCACTAAACTATAAAAATATTGAAATATTTATATAGAAAACTCACTTTAAGGAAAAACCACGAAAATGTGAAAATATCCGATTCGTAAAGCAGAAAAGAACACTTCGAATACTAGACAAGTTTCCCGGTATGAACACCTGTAGAGTACTGTTGATACTGAATACCAACACTCAACTGAAGTTCCTTTTATATACGGATGATACTCCGATGATACTCCTGATGAGTGCACCTATACACAATTTGAAACATAAACTCCCCTTAAACAGACAAACACTTTCCATCCCCAGACCTTCTGAGGCAATCATCAACCACACATTGGGAATACAAACAATAAGACATGTGTACCCCTTCTCAACTTTCCTACGCATAATGTTGTGCAACATTTTCATTCAGAGATTCGCAAAAGTGAATGGAAGGAAAATGTTGCAGATACATTTAAGCAGGATGACTTGATTGCGCACACCCCAGCATTCAGAGCCAATGTGACGGTTATTTTGAATTAATCACTGAAATTAATGACTATGCTACCCACATTAAGAATAAGTAAGTAGAAAGTATGGTGATTCCCAAAAACATAGAAAATCAGATGCATCGATCGACATTAAATATTAATCAGGCACTTTAATTTCTGAAATTATAGACAAAAGGATGTCATGGAATTCAACACCCTAGAGAAACGAATGCTAAACAAAACAAAGAGTAAAGGAAGTATCGCTATACTCGTTCGAATTAAGCCTGCGACACGGTTAATTTAGCCTGTTAAATTGGAGTACGAGGTCATGTAATCAAATTTCAGTGCAAAATTATGGCATTGATACATACATAAGTACACATGTACATATAACGAAGTAGTTTATTACGATGTATGGAAATATGCTCATTGCTATAGCTATACATATACATACAAGGTTATCATTCAAAAAGGGAACTAATAAGAAAAAAATAGTAAAAAAAATATTTACTGGGATTAGTTTTAAGGACAAAAATATTGTAACGCTTTTCTGATGAATTTATTTTAGTTGAGAAATAATTTAATTGTTTTATTTTTTTTGCGATCAAGGAAGGTATGGCCCTGACTGTGACTCCGGTTGCCTGCAAAAATAAGAACCGTAAAATTCAATCATTTTTTCTATTAAGTTGGCAACCCTAAAAATTCAATATATTACATCTGTCAATGTTACTTACTTAAGGTGGCGCTACAGTCAGGGGTGAACCTGGGCCTCAACCAACAATCTTTAACCAGCTGCCACCAGTTTTGCACGCTAAGTTCACTGAGGTCCCCTCCACTTGCGTAGCCCACCTGAGTCGCGGCCTTCCTTTACTGCACTGTCTCTCGGGAATGGATTCGACAATTTCCCGGCCGCAGTATTTGTGTCCATGCGCTCCCCATGACCCAGCCACCTTAGTCGTTGGACCTTCACCCTTCTGGCCAAGTCGGTGTCGTTGAACAGCCCGTATAGTTCGCTGTTGTATCTCCTCCTCCACTCACCGTCTATGCAGACGGGACCAAAAATCACCCGCAGAATCGAAACAGCCAAGACCGACCTCATCCGCTTTTGACAGAGTCCATGCCTCTACGCTTCTCAATTTGCCTTTCGGATATGGCTCTAAACTGTAGGTCCCTTCCATTTGTGTGAAAAAATATAACACGCACAGCACGAATGGTTGCGAGAAGCTAGGCCCTGGACCAATTCGGTCTGTTGCGCCAAGTATTTGTTTTATTTGTTTGTTTTATGCCTCTGCGCCATAAAGCAGGACTGGGATTATTAAAGTCTTGTATAGGCTCACTTTAGTTGCTCGAGAGAGGACTTTGCTGTTCAATTGCCTTCTTAGCCCAATCTGTCAGTGTTGCAATTATTAAATATGGATATACACACAATGGGATAAGTTTTGCTGAAACAGTTCATAAATGTGCCATAGCAGCAGGTATTAATTTAAAAACATAGCATCAGTGAGAGAAAATACAACTTGGAACCCAGGTACATTAATTCGTCATCTTTCAATAGTATATGTACGTTTCAAGAAGCGCCTTACAGCGAAAGATCAGAATTTTCATGCATACAAGAACTGACCCAATAAATTGAACCAGGAGACAATTTTAAGTGGAGAGATTATTTGATTGAACATAAGGTAGTGAACAATTTGGCGATGAGGCATTTTTTTAAATAACTGGACACGTAAATAACCAAAATTATCAAATTTGGAGTGCGAGGAACGCAAGAAACGCATCCACCAAGCGTAACTGTTTCGTGCGGTTTTGACCTCGTACTTTGAAAATGCGTCTGAAAAGATGATGAAAAGAGAAAGATGATAACTAATTACTTTTGGCCAGGATTGATGAAATTTAAACTTGAAGGCATGTGGTTCCAGCATGGCGGCGCAATATGCCACACTAAACGCGAAATAATTGAGTTGCTTCGAGAAAAATGAACAAATCGTGTAATCTCAAGAGATACGGATAAGGATAGATGTTCATATGACACCATGTGACTTCATTCGTTGGGTTTCTTAAGTCGCATGCGTAAGCAATGGCAACCACAAATCCCAATTGTGGCCGGAAATTGGGGCTCTTAGAGCCATATAGGAAACGCTCTAACAATTGTATTCTAGCGGTTATGACAAGTAGAGACTGCATTAAATAAAAACATTTGGAATCAAAAAAAGGGTACGACTGATCGCTTGTTTACTTTAAATATACTGTTCATTTGTAAATCACACAAATTTTGACTTTAAGGAACGGTTTAGAACAAAGGACAGTGGTCTGCTTTAAAGCAAAAAACATGGTGGTCGATGGTCTGAGCTGTAGCTAATAATCAGTTTTCTCAAAAACCTTGTACGCGAACTTATAGCTACTAATTTATACAAAACCAATACTTCAAGAAAGGCTCCGAAGCAAGCAATAGCAAGCGTTCTGGACACATCTTTCCAGATGAAATGAAATTCAGATCTGTTTGACTCGCTGAATCGAGGAGCGGTAGGTAGCAGGATGTAAACTGAAAGTATCGTTTCAACTATTGAGAAGTTCTGTTAATAAATATGTTTTAAAGTACATTTACAAAGAGTAATTGTAGGCAGAAATCACAAAGAAAGGCTAATACATACATGAAAATATCATACCTTTGGAATTTTTGAATGAAAATATGTTTAAAGAGACATACTCGTATGTACATGTAAAATATTAAACTGATTAACTATAAATAAGTAAAATTATTAGATACACACATTCATAATCCGGTCCTCTTATACCCTTAAGATGTCTAGAGTTGCATCCGTCATTGCCACTCTTCTTGCTCTCAGAAAATTCCACCACGATCATATCCAATGTTAGTTAGTTTGATCTTTATTTAGCACTTGTAGCTATTTTATTTTAAATTTTCAGTTTCTTATCTAGCATTATACCAAGATATCTGGCGCGATCCGAAAGGGAAAGCTCCACCCCTGCTAGATTTGGCAGTTTGAAGGCTGGTATCTTCTATTTTCTGCTGAAAAGTTCCAATTCTGTTTTATTTGGGTTGACGTGCAGTTCACATCCCTGGGGGATTCCCCTGGTAACGGGTTTATTGAACTATTTCCGATAGTGGAGTTAATGTTTCTAGTGCCGAGCATATTGCAGAGCCAATTGGTTATGCTATGCTCGACATTTATTGTCTGATGGCCCTTCCTTCTACATAGTTGAAAGCACCTTCAATGTCTAGGAAGACATATGTATGCTAGTGCATATTCCTTATGGTGAAGGCTTGTTTCTATTTTCCCTACTACGTCGTCGTCGACTAACCTGCCTTTTCTTGGAGTCCGATTCTTTGCTCCACCATGGAGGTTGGGACCTTTGGACTTCCCCCTCATTGGACAGGCCGTTCAGAATGCTAGATTCATTACTTTGCCTAAATTATTTAGTGCCTCTTCTATATCATGAGGATCGGCGTTGCGAATAGGGCCTATCTTTAAGTATTTCCTTACTATTTCTGTATACCTGTTCCAGTCTGCCTTCTTAGGATTTCTGCACCTGTTACTAGCCCTGAGTTGGAAGCCTATTCGAAATTTTATCCACCTATGATCAGATAGAGATACCTCTTCTAAGACCCTCCATCTCTCTACCGCTAAGTGATCAGAAGTTATATCAAGCACTTCTTCTCTGTTTCTTACTCCGAAAGTTGGCGTAGATCCCTTGTTGCATACGGTAAGTTTATTAGATAAGATAAAACCAAACAGACACTTACCTCGTGTCTTAGTATCGCTACTTTCTCATTACGAGTGATGCGCATTTGCATCACAGCCCACGATGAAAAGCCTTTTCTCCTTCTTCATCAACTGCTTCATCTAAACAAATGGAATCACAGTCAGTCTTGATCACCCTCCATGTATCGGCCCTCAACTCCCTATTCTGCTTTATGGATAGTTGTTTAGTAACGGAACCCAAACTCAAGCTTTGGGCAGAGTGTATCTAGCCAACTTCGCCACCGTTACGCACTTGAGCTGAGCTCCACACTTCCCCTACCTCCGAAATGAACTATCTGAGGAAGTCAGCAGAGACTTTATTCCCACAGGCAACAACCTTGCGGCCCCCTTCCTAACCAGCACCATCAAATTGGAGGTCACTATTTTCTGTGGAGGACAACTTCTTCCACAGAGCATCCTGAAACTGCTCCTCGACAGTTAGCCATTGTTCCATGGTCCGCGGTGACTAGGTGACCGCGGGGCTCCTGCTCGTTGACGATGGCAACAAGTAGATCGGCCGCTCCGAGGGTGAAGTACCATTCTTCACCTTTTTCGCCACGCTCGGTTCGACGACATCGTCTGATCTGCTCCTAATAATAATAATAATAAAATAAGAATAATACTTAAAAACATTTAGAAGAAAACCGTTACGTTACGTTTTCAAACAAAAAAATTACTTATGAAAAAAAATAAAAAATGAAAACTGTTTAGAATGACTATGACTAACCGGGATGAGGAACAGAATATTGGCTGAATTCAGATTTGTTTAAACTGAATGTGATTTCTAGAATTGAAAGACTAATCGCTTAACATTATGAACTTGCACCAAGTGTTTAGAGAGGTATACTTGGTGTGACTCAAGATAAGGGAACTCCGCCAAATCGAAATTCTCAGCAAGCCCAGATGGAACAAAATGTCTGATACCTTGAACGTTTTAGTTTGCTCGAAGGTGTCACCGAATTGGACGTAATTACTCAAATTATGAAAAGAACTACTTTTGAAGTTTTGTTAAGTATTTGAAGCAATAGTGCAATAAGCTTAAAAATTAGCTGCAACCAAGGTGCCCGCCATTGTTTCAAAATCTTGGCCAAACCGTGTTTCAATCGAACATGAGAGAGATTGGCAGTAGTGGCAGTAGTATAATCGAGTTTTAACTGAACGCGTTTAAATTAAACCCTCTTACCCGAGACGGAATAGAGCAGATCGTCCGTACTTTACGCAGGGCAGCTGAAGGTTAATCTTGACGAAGCGCTGATTAGAGCCATTAGGGCTGTAACACATCGCCAATAAGCATATACAAGAGCGCAGTAACGTGGTAAACGCCCCGAGACTTTAAGTCGATATACAACAAAAGTCAGTAAGGTGTAGTATTCAATAGTCTATGTCCCAACTCTTATTTTCTTCGTAGGTATTATTTATTTCTACGGTGTTGCTTAGGGCCCTGGTAACCGTAAAAGCCGCCAAACAATGGTTCCAACAATGCTCTGGAATGAATCAATCTCTATTGCACTTCAGCTCTTTCAGAAACAATGCATACATCAATTCAATTAGTAATTTTTTTGTGTAAATAAGTTATTCTTCATAACTTTTCATTAGTTTTTCTGTTGGTTGCCTTAAAATTTCCAATCTACAAGTCAAATATACATAGGTGCTCATAATAAAAACTGCAATGTCATTTTCCTTTCCAGACTCGCCTACACAATTAAGGGAAAACGAGTGTGACTCCATAAAAGTGTAATCTTTCCCTTATTGTCATACATTAAGTGCACAACACAATCGAAGCTAACAACTTTTTTATTACTTTCTAATTGTTCAATAATTTGATTACCCTGATACACACTTTACTAATTAAATCGCATATTGTGTCAGCTCACCATATTTTCATTTGATAAACTTGTTCGTTTTACCCTTTTTCATGAATGAATAATTACTTTTTAATGTACGATCATAATTGAGTACGTAAAGTGGGAAATTCTCAGCAGAAGATGAAAACCAAATAAATGGCAAACAACGCGCGTCATAGATTAGATAGCGA
Organism: Blera fallax; assembly: GCA_946965025.1. NCBI lineage: Eukaryota > Metazoa > Arthropoda > Insecta > Diptera > Syrphidae > Blera > Blera fallax. The sequence goes on from OX337247.1 coordinate 33,341,104, forward strand.
AAAGGCTGCTAACTGGGTAAACCAGTTACAGTTCCATTTGGTATCTTTTTAGAAAGGAAGGGGTTGCTGATCTCTGAGTACGAGTGTTTTTAATACATTACGTATAAGGTTTGCTGTGTGGGACTGCTGGAGGTCAATACTTTGCCCTTGGATTGCCACCGACCGATGATGGTATATTCGTCATAAAGAACATACTATTACTATAATTTGGGCATAAAAATCATAAAGAAAACTAAAATACTAGGCCAAAAGATAAGAGCGTCATTACCTGTAAACAGCTATGATTTATGGCTAGCCAATGTAATAAATGTGTCTGTTGGGTTTTTTCTGGTTATATTTTGCTATTCATCCTGGTAAGAATAAAATAGAAGCATTACCTCCAGGCAACATTAAACATTTTGAGTTTTAATTTAATTTGTGGAGAATCATTTTGACAGAGAGAGAGAATAATGTGTTCATCTCAGCTACCTTTGACCACTTACATACTTAGGTGGTGCTTCAGTTCGGGGTGAACCTGGGCCTCAAGCAACAAGCCTTTCGAGTTAGGCCGGTTCTTAACTTTAGCTGCTTTAAATAATCATCTTGAGTCGATGGGTTCCAATTTTATAAAATGGCCTGTAGTTGGGATGCACAAGTCTATAATTTTTTTCAATAGTAAAGAAATCGTCGGCGAAGCTAAGGTGTTTGAGATATGTAGGTTATAGGACTTCATCGGATTCCGTCCCTTCATAACCATAAAACATTCTGAGCAACATCACTGGTCACCACCAGAAAAGTAGTGGAGATAGTACTTACATACATATATATACAAAAAAAATATAACTTATATATAAACTACTGACATTTACGCTCTGGTAACATGTCTTGAGAATACCTGATAGTTTTATAGTACATTCCTAAGGCGCACGGTATGTCAAATATTCCCTCTTTTACACTATTTGAGCGCCTTCTCGAAGTTGATTAAAATCAATTCAAGTGGAGATTTGTAGTTGACAAATTCCAACAGAACCTGGAAAGAAATCTTGCTTACTTATTGTCGAGCTTTTAAAAGACATTCTTTGCTGCATTTGACGGTTATTTTAGTTTAAATGCTGGCCATTATGTTTAGCACGCAGATACCTCCGTGAGTACCCTAAATTGTCGCCTATCTCTTAACGGGATGGCTAAACAATTCAATGTTCACCTCATTTGGGGCCGGCCCACGGGGGCATTCCAGAGAATTGCATGGCTGACGAGTTTGCCAGACAGCTTACAACCCTATCGATTTTGCCGGATAAGGCGAATTACGGTATGACTATCCCTACAGTTGAATCGTTACTCAAGCTCAGCGCTACAAGCACTACTAATCGCAGACGGACAAACTGGATCAAAAACGCTCCAACTGTCTAGTTAGGGAACTAATTTCCAGCATAGCAGGTGTCGTTACAAGATACTGCATTATGGGTAGGTTCGCCACTAGGATGGGCCTATTCGCTAACGAGTTCTGTATAAGCTACATGGATGTAAAAGAGAAAGAAACCATACTACATCTTCTTTGTAAATGCAAAGCTCTCTTTGGTCGTAGGAAACTGCATTTACGAGCCTACTTCAGTGGCGAGCTCTCTAATGCAGGCATTAGCAACCTCCTGCGTTTCATCACTAGCTCCTCCTGTTTTAACGGTAGCTATTTCGGAGATTCGATCCTGTAGTAACAAAATAGACCCTACTGGTCTAAGTGAGGTTGCATACTGCATCCTGCCATGACAACCTAGCCTAACCTTATGCAGTATTTCGAATCCGTCCTTGGACTCCCGAAGCTTGTTTAACAGAATCTAGTAGTCTAGAAATAATTAGAATAAATGAGCTATAGGAATATTGAGTAGTAAAAGGGGTAGCTGTGTGTTTGGTACTTATCGTAGATAATAAGAGTTAAGTTTCCTCAGCGAAGTCTATCAATTTCTATAGGGTATGAAATCTGTGGATCGCTTAAGCCTATGTTGAACGTACATATCGACCGCTTGCCTACTGACTTCAGCTTAGGCTTCAAACACTTTTTACTGGACAGATCAGACTGGGCGCAACGCGATGTCTTATCTACCTTCACGGATGAATCCAAAACCCACGGCGGAGTCTTCTCCAAAGACTTAGGCATCCGCGAGGGATACACGGCGATTGCTTATGCAGATCATGTTGCTTTGGCCGTCTCGGGAAAGCACCTAAATACTTTGAAGAAACTCCTACAAAACTCTCTAAATAAGCTCACAAGATGGGCAGTTCGGTGTGGTCTGGGTGTAAGCCCCCACAAAACTCCGCTAGTCGACCCTCCCTCTATTAATGGAACCAGCTTAACTCTCTCTGATAAAGCAAAATATTTGGGTCTTATCCTGGATAGGAAGTTAAGTTGGAAACCTAATATTCAAGAAAGAGTAAAGAAAGCTACAGTAGCACTTTTCTCTTGTAAGAAAGCCATTGGGAATAAATGGGGATTACAACCTCGAATTACTCACTGGCTCTACATCTTGATCATCAGACCGATACTCACATACGGGGTGATTGTCTGGTGGACAGATTTAGAAAAAGCCATAAATCGTGATTATCTAAGCAAGGTCCAACGTATGTACAGCTTGTCTGTGCATAAGCGGAGCACTTCCTACAACTCCCTCTGCGGCACTGGACATTATATTCCATCTAATACCCCTCGATATATATACCAAGCAAATGGCAGCAATTGCAGCCGATCGCCTTGAAGCTACCCAACAGTGGTCAAGAAATGAATTCGGCCACGCCTCTATTCTGAATAAATTCAAAATCTCTCCCGAAAACACGGACTACACCATCCTATGTCTAAATTTTGAGAAGAACTTCCTAGTCACCATCCCTTCCAGATCACTCTGGGAGGACGATGCTTTTTTCGAAGATGAATCAATTCACTTCTACACTGACGGGTCAAAAACCAAAGACGGAGTTGGTGAAGGTGTTTTCTCTGATAAGCTTAACCTTAAGCTCTCCTTCCGTCTTCCAAATCACTGTAGCGTGTTCCAGGCGGAAATAATGGCGATCAAAGAAGCCCTATCTTGGCCTAAAAAAAACGTGATATCTGCTAGAGATATCCGCATCTTTTCAGACAGCCAGGCAGCAATCAAATCCCTGGAATCGACCTCTATAAATTCCTTAGTAGGTCTAGTCTGCCGTTCGTCTCTTGTGGAGATGGCTGAGCAGTTCCATACTACCCTGTGTTGGGTGCCAGGGCATAGAGACATTCCAGGGAATTGTAAGGCCGATGAACTCGCCAAAATAGGAACAACTATACCCATCTTGCCGGACAATGGCACCTTAGGTATTCCAATCGCTACTCGCAAACTTAAACTTAAGCTGGATGCTGTCGAGAGTACAAATCTTAGGTGGACAAGTGGATCAACATGTCAACAACAGATTTGGCCAAAGCTGGATCTAAAACGCTCTAAGAATTTGATTTCTCTCAACAGATTGCATATCGGTACCACAATAGGTGTCATCACTGGACACTGTCTAATAGGCAAGCACGCTACAAGGCTAGGCCTCTTCGCGAACGATTTTTGTAGAAGCTGCATGGATGAAGAAGAGGACGAAACTATTCCTCACCTTCTTTGTTTCTGCCCCGCTCTCTCCCGTAGAAGGAAACTCCCCTTAGGAGCTCCCTATTATAACGATATAGGTGACCTGATGTATATTGACATTAAGAGCCTCCTACGCTTCATAAGAAGCTCCAATTGGTTTTAAAACGAGTAGGTAGAGCGAAACTTCCTCCCATGATCCACGTGGTATCACAACGGACCTATCATTGGTCTAAGTGTGCTGGCGACTCCTAGCTGGCAGCCACTTCAACCTAACCTAACCTTACCTAGGCATCCGCCTATTCTTTAACCTTCCGAGCCATTGCAGTATAGAGCTATACGTGGCTCTTCCGGTACTAATAGCATAATTAAAGCCAATATTGACGCACCAGTGTCTTGTGCTAAGTACCTCATCCACCCCGATGAGCTTAATAAAGCTAACCATAGTCGGAGCCAACTTGGCCAATGCCTTATCACAAGGCAACTATAGCCAATACTAAACGAACGAATATTTAACGGACTTCTTAAGCAAAAGAGAGAAACCCTCTCTACATCAACCAACGTAATAACCGGACACTGAACGATATGCAGGTTCAAAAACTGGGCATTCTCTATAATCATTTCTGCAGGAGTTGCAGAGACGAGGAGGAAGAAGAAAAAGTCCTTCACTCCCTGTGCACGTGTCCTGCATTTACTAACATTAGGAAGACTAATGACCTTAATAATGCCTCCACGGCTAATATTAACAATTTCATAAGAAAAAGTAATTGGTTGCCAGAGCGAACAGAGTAACCCACTGCTCCTACCTAGTGGCAGCATAATGATCTAAGTGTGCCTTATCGAGAGCCTCATCAACCAACCAACCAACCATCTTATTGCTTATCAGCTTCTTATTAAGAGCTCCATTTTTAGCGTTTCTGTTACTAGCGCTAATTATTTATTTGATTTGCTACGCAGACTGCCACGCCTACTTTCGAAACACGGTATGTCTTTGGTGGGTAGCTGATATCCAAAATTCTCTTGGATTAAACTTGGAAACCTTTCATTAAAGTTTCGATTTCCATGATCATTCAAGAGAAAGCTTCTCAATTTGCCTTTCGGATATGCTCTAAACTGTAGGTCCGTTCCATTTTGTGTGAAAAAATATAACACGCACAACACGAATGGTCGCGTGAAGCTGGGTCCTAGACCACATACGGTCCGTTGCGCCAAGTAATTTTATCGTGATTATTCTGAGAACGTTATCTCTGATAAGCTCGAATGTTTACTTTCAACTACAAAGTAGTAGTAATAAAAAATCTCGTCTGCAATTGAATGTAGCACAAATCTAATTGTCATGCATTTATGAACTCATAAACTTTTTCTGAGAACTAAGAATCAGCTGCGGAACTATTGTAGCTACCCCCCATGTGATATTTTAATGTTATTAACTTGCACTGGCTTTAGAGATATCTCTTTTCAAACTCTCTCTCTCTCAAACTCTTTTTCACCTGCTTCGATGATGAAAGAAATTTTACGAAGCAGTACCCACTCGCAGTGAACTCACTTAACAATCAGACATTTGTTGGGCTTTTATTGGACTCTTCTTTCTCCCCTAACCTTTGCTGTACCTGTGAGCTTTAATATAAATAGCTTATGAGCTCGTGTACCTGTTTATCAGTTTCTTGCAAAGCTATATAGAAATTGTGTGGATTTAGATTTATTTAGTTTTGTTTGCCTTAGCCAGCTATTACTCATCCTATCAAACAAGAAACACTTTCAAAATTTGTGTTCAATCATTGCAATGATACACGGGACAGTTTTGATAGTTTTGATCAACGGCGATATTCGTATGTGCCAAATATTATACGTGTATATCACAAGAATCAGAAATGTTTGTCAATTCAAATGACGAAAAGAGAATAGCGGAATAAATTATAAATGTCTCATAATTTAATTTCTAACACTATGGCCTATTATGCGGACTATATGTAGTTCAGGAAAAGATTTCACATAGATATGAGTGAAAACATATGCCAAAGCTTGCCATACAAGATAAAACTTTTAGACAAACTAAATGATGCCTTGATTGAAAAACTATTAATCTTTACAGGTGTCGTGGCTCAGTGGTTACTGCGTTAGACTGCTGAGTAAGGGTTCGACGCCCAGAAAACACCAAGAAGTGTTTATTCACGACCCCACCTTTCGCGAATGTCTGAAAAGCGTACGAGAGCAAAGTCTGTCATAAGAACTTTTTTAATTACGCTTTCAAATGCGTCATATCACGCACAATCAAAGTGTGAGAAGCTAGGCTCCGCCAATGAACCTTTTACGCTGAAACAGATGAGGTTAAGTCTTACTTACTTATCCTTAATTCCTTAAAACGGTTATTCAATTGTAAGCACACATAAAATAGAACTGGAAATGTTTCCATCGAAATAATTTCCGGTTATAGTTCACTTTCTTCCTATGCGAGCACGTCACTTACCCTTAGGTGAACAAACTTCTAAGTTCTTCTGACTCTGAACAACAGATGAAACCATTCCATGACATACTTCAGCCGTACCAACATTCAGCAACCAAGAACCCTTTTGTCAAAACTTCTGAATTTTAACGCAGGGTGTGAATTTTTTTCAGGTAATTTATCCGCCATTTATTATTCCATCGTCGCTTAAAAGCCTTTTTACGGAAGTAATTAATATTTTTTAAATATCCATACATAAAGTACTTGAATTATTTCCCAGAACATCAATTCGGTTCTTATGTAAACACGTACAGAACGAACCGGGTTGTGTTCTGTATTTACTCTGAGTAGCTCTCCATTTTTTCTTAAGAGAAATCAATATATCGAATATTTAATCAAATTGTTAATCCTTTACAGCCAAGGAAAACACTGAAAATGCCAGAACTTACCGAAGTTAAATCAGATACCCAAGCTGAGCTCAAGCCAGCTGCAACTTCTGAGAATGCTGTTCGCATCGAAGATGATGCCAGTGACAGCGATTCCGAGGACACAATCCCCGAGCTAGAAGATGCTACTGCTGGAGCAACTCAGTTGGGCGGTGGTGCAACTGGATTACCAATAGATTTGGTTTCAAAGGCCAAACAGTCGCGTGGGGAGAAGAAAGCCAGGAAAATCATGTTGAAGTTGGGTCTGAAGCAAATTCAGGGTGTCAATCGCGTTACCATTCGCAAGTCAAAGAATATTTTATTTGTCATCAATAACCCCGATGTGTACAAAAACCCTCACAGTGACACATACATAATCTTTGGAGAGGCCAAGATTGAGGATCTTTCGCAACAAGCTCAAGTAGCTGCTGCAGAGAAGTTCAAGGCTCCCGAGTCTGCCACCGGTGCATCTGACACTGTTGGAACCACCACCTCAGTGGCACCAATTGCTGAGGAAGACGAAGAGGAGGTAGATGAGACTGGAGTTGATGAAAAGGATATTGAACTGGTCATCACGCAAGCGAATACAACAAAAGCCAAAGCAATTCGAGCCCTCAAGAACAACAATAACGATATTGTCAACGCGATTATGGAGCTGACAATGTTATAAGGGAAACGATGTACAACTAACTTTGTTTCACTATAATTTGCATTTTACCCGCCTTTTGATCACACACATTAACTCACACCCAAGACAACAATAAATAAAAAAATATTAAAAAAGGAAAACATCCTTTTGTGGTATGTAGTTCTCAAGATTTGGTTTTTTGTTCTGTTTCGGATGTGGTTAATCTGTAGTATATGATTCATACGTTGTAAGGATACAATGAATAAAATTAACTTTAAAGTTTGAACAGAAATCGCTGCTGCTTCGTTGGTTTTCTTTCGACGGCTTGCTGACTCAAATATATGTCCCTAGGCAAGTTCTATTTTAAAACGGTAATTCCAACAGTGAGCCTTTTCATTATGCATCATTTGTGCTTGCAATGGTATTTTTGTCTTAGTGCCTTCAACTTTGTTTTCCACAATTACCATTTTGTTCTTATCTAGGCAGGGATTCTAATACTCTTGTAATAGACCAACAGCAGCTGGAACGGTTGTGCTAAAATCCAGATGTAAGCTTCGAAAAACACTGACACTTATAGGATGTATGTAGTGCCTTCATGGGTTTAAACATCAACCGAAGCCTACCATAATGCCATGTTCCAGGAAAGATATGCCACAGTAAGAACTCTTCTGCTTGGCATAAGTGGAAATCGAGTACATAACAGCTTAGATTGCAAGCACATTTGTAACAAACATGTGGAGGCAATTTGAAGATAGAAACTAAAAGCAAAAAAGATGGGTATTGCGATCGACAGCCAAGCTAAACGTTTGGGATTAATGGGTTCCTTAGCATTTTTCAAGTTCAGATACGAAGCTGGATGCTTCTTTTATAAAAAAAAAAAAAAATTGCCATTAGGGCACTCTGCATTTATGTCTATCAGTTCTTGCTTAGCAAGATCGAAATCAGAGATCTAGGTACCGTAAGGCAAGACAAACGATATTTTTAAGGAGGAGGGTAATGAACACAGCAAGCAAGAAGGGTAGGAAAGAGCTGAGGGAAGATATACGCCTTGTGAACATCGAGTTAATATATCCTTTGTGAAAGCTACACACACTCACAAATGTGTAGCTCATCCGTGGAAGCTACAAGTGTGCTTAAAATTTTTTCAATGTTTTTTTTCATGGATACTGGACACCGCTGCACGAGAATAATATGGAAACAGTGTTTATTAATGTAAGCAACCCATCGGACTCCAATTTACCTAAATACGATAAATTATTAACTTTTCTCCATCCATGTGCTAAAGTTAAAACGCAGCTACTCAATTTTTTGCAAATTAAACATCAACTAAAGCTCTCTTGTCTTGTATTTGGTTATTGCTATAAATTAGTCAATAAAACAAAAAATTATAAAAAAAAACTAACATAAGTACACAGAAGACTATAAATAACAACATTCGAAAAAAGGTAGGTACAACATTTCATGGTAAATATACTCTAATATACTTTTAAAGTGATCTGCCCTTCAACCTAGTCACGCATTAAAAAGCCTCCATCGAAAGCCACTACTTCTCTGTCTTTTTTTCATACTTTAACATTCGCACTTGACTTCTAGACTGAAGTAAAATATCACAAGGTCCCTGCATCCATGGTTCACCATCAGCTTGCATTGGACAAGTGTCCCTCAGATGAATCTGAAAAAAAATTATTGTCTGAATGTTTTGACTAGTTATTCCTTTACTCACCTTAATTTGTTTTGCTTGGCCAATACGAACTGGTTTACTTATACCACATTGCAATTGAGCGATGTGAAATGAGGACACTATACCAAAGACTTCCAACACACCATCAGATATGGAATTGATTATTTTCACCTTAGAGTCGCCATTACTCAATTCTGACAAAATATTTCGTTTTAACATATTCACTTGTTAGGTTAAATATAAAAGTTACCACAAAGCTTGCAACCAGCTCCCCAAGAATCAATATTTAGGAAAACAATCGACTGCAACTCTGGCAAATTAATAAGTTGGTTGTCCAAATAAAGTTCTACTTTCTGCTCAATACCTTCACAGTCCCGCTGAACTATTTGTTGAGTTCCAAATCCGAAATAAATTAGCTGAGAAATATTTTTTGTTTATCAGTTTGTAAGTGCTTGCAAGTTTCACTAGTTCACTTATGTACCTTATTAAATATACGACTACTGAGGACGTAAAATCGAGATTCACGTGTTTTGTGAAAATTATATGTGACCAATGCATCTACTCCGATGCTGAAGTAGTTATAGACATACACCGTCTTTGTTGGTGCTCGTTTTATTGGCAAACGATATCGGAACATTTCAATTTGCAAATCAAAACGATCCAGATTGATAGATTTGGCACTTTGTATCTGAAATGATAGTGCATTTAAGTATCTACCGAAATGTAAATGTAATTAAATAATATGTACATATGAATCTGAAAATGTATAGGTGATGCTCATTATAGAAAGAATACACGTTCTAAACTGTGTTGATAGCAATATTTTCCTGACACCACGAAGTACCTATAAAGGATCCTTTTACTAACACGACTAGACGCATAAGTTCGAATTATGTACATTAACTTCACGAGCGCATATGCAAATAAGATTATATTTGCAATTTGCAATCCAAGACGTCTCATCCGCACTGCGTCCTAACAAGCTAAAACTCCTTAATTAAAAAGAAAATGCCTCAGTTTGTTGAGTACATTAAACTCTAAAACTAAGATTTTCTAGTTAGACCCTGAGCATTTCTACCAGTAGCCAATCCACAGTTTTGTCATTGGTTAGTTTAGAAATTATTTCCCTTCTATGGATGAGAAGTCCGTCAAAACTCGTTTGGTTTAGTATTGACTAGCGGTATTACAGTGGTCGAGATGTGTCCAAATACTGTTCTCTTACTTACCGTGCCAGCAGCGGTAAGATACTTAAATACATAATAGCAGTGATTTAAAAATATTGCCCTTCGCGCCGAGTTGGGGGCTCAACTGACTAATTCACAGTGTGTTTCATGGAAACTTACGATATGTCTTAAGCCATAACAAATGGCCAGTTTACATCGAAGGAAATGAAAAATCAGCGTGAGCTCGGAAAGTTCCTCATCAACAAGTTTAAGCATCTGGAAGATAAAGGCCTTTTTGTTTTTTCCGGTCAAAAAAAATTGATCAAAAGGTCAATAAAAGGAACAACAGATGACTGTGTGCACAGCCTTAAAACGTCCCCCGTGTGATACATATCAAGTTTCCTGCCAATGTGATGGTCCTTGGATTAGCGGGCAGTAAATGTCAAGTTATGCTTCCTTACTTTTTTTACAAGGTCTTTGAGTGAATGCTCCTTGATACATCGAGGTTCTAAAAGCAGTTGTTAAGCCTTGGATAGGCAGTGTGAGCGAAATATTCTGCGCCAGCGCACATAGCTGCGACGTGTCACATAATACCAAACTTATTTGAATCTCACTCAAATACAAATACTTGGCACAACGGACCGTATGTGGTCCAGTGCCTAGCTTCTCGCGACCATTCGTGTTGGGCGTGTTATTTTTTTTCACACAAATAGAAGAGACCTACAGTTTAGAGCCATATCCGAAAGCCATATTGAGAAGCTTTCTGATGACAGTTATTACTCTCGGACGTTCGCGAGAGGTGGACACCTAAAAAAACTTTTTTGTGTTTTCGATTTCCAACAACGAACCTCCCGCTCAGCGATCCAACGCACTAACCACTTGAGCCACGGCTCCCACATCTTACTCGCCAGAAATTAATCTGTTGGATTACTTTGGATGGGGCGTATTTGAGCACAAAAATAATAAACTTCCCCACAATACCATCCTAGCTCCAAAGAATGTCATTGTCCTAGTGTCGACTAACAGCAATAAAGACTATTTAATTCAAGCATGTCCATTTTTCCAGTTACGAACTGAGGCTGTTATCCATGCAAAAGGTATTTTTATTGGACCAACGTCTTAAAAAGCGTCATCCGTGTCTTTAGAAAAAACTCCAACTTGTTGCTAGGTTTTAGATCCGTAAATAATGGTTGCGATTATTTGTAAAGAGTTGCACAGTGCTACTATTTGTCCGTTATTTGTAGTCGAAATAAATTAAGTTCGGTAGATAGGTAATAATTGGAGAATAACAGTACACCAATAAGATTTTTGCGCTGACTCTTCATTGCTGACATTCTCTAAGCTTTTAATCAGTTTAATTTTTATTGGTAATGCTTGTGTGAAGCTTCCTTCTCGTACGATCCACCACAATGCATAATGATTGGCAACAGACTCTATTGTCTGATAATTACGTTCCAAAAATATTCCAGTTTAAAATTAATCTAACGCACCCCAAAGAAACTCACAATAGACTATAAATATGTATAACGGAATACTTTTCAATAAATTTCCAATATACATTCATTCATTTGGTACTTACATCTCTAAGTATTTTCCTAGGATCAAGTTCTGAAGGGGGCTCTGGGCCCCATCCTAAAACGCGGGATAAATCATTACCAGTTCCAAGTGGCATTATTGCAAGTGAGGGAATTGGCTGTTAATCAAAGAACAGTTAACAAGAATAATGTCATGTGGAAAATAAGTTATAAACTCACCTTAATATTCAAAGTGTAGATGGTATTGAGAACCCAACCAACTGTACCATCTCCACCGGCAATCAGAATTCGACAAGGACGTGGACTTGCCTTTGCCGCCCATTGCAATGCATCTTGAGGTCCGCGGCTACCAAGCTCCATTACTTGCAGTGGATGCAGGTAACCTTTCAGCAATGAAACTACATCTGATCCAGTACTACTTCCCGACTTAGTATTAGCAATCACAATCAGTGGTGCCCAGTTCTCAATTTCTGGAGGTTTTATCCCTGTCAAGTGCAATCGTACAGATTCCCTAGTACGAGCTGCTTCTATGCAATACGAAGGAAATATGAGATCCTTGAACTCCCCCAGATCACATTCCCCCTTCAGGTCCACCTTCTTATAGCAATTATTGTGATAAGCCCTCTGACACCAGCAACATCGGTATCCGAACAACCCTGGTGTGGCCTGATAGTCAATACCATCTTTACATGCATCGCACTCACAATTAAGCGGGAGATTACCTAGAAAAAAAATCGATGAAATCATGCTAGCGGAAATACCCAACATGCCTAGTCATGTGGAAACGAACCTCTAACCCATAAGTGTCTCATTGATTTTTCATTTTTTAACCACTTTTCCTTGCATTTGAATTCCGTGTCTGCTTTTTTTGTACATGGCGCATCGGCAAATATACCACAGCAATCACAGAACAATCCGGCTGATGGTTGCAGCAGAATTTCGCATATGCTGCAAAAACAAGACTAATTCGACATTTGTCGCTTTAAAATAACCAACCAAACGACAGTTAATTCAATTATACTCACTCGATCTAATATGCGAATGGATTTCCAGCTGTGACGGGATTTCCTTGGAATGCAGATTACGTCTTCGATTAAAAGACTCCGACAGAATGCAAATAAAGCAACCAAAGCAAACAATGACCCAATAAGGGCTTCCGAGCTTAGCTCCAGATCCATTGTGAGTAAAGGTACCGTCCTCTGGAAAATTCTAATGACAGTTAATTCTAAATGTACAGTGGAGCACCGTTTAAAGTACAACACACGCCGATACTCATGTTTTCTATTTAAATCACACGAATTATTTTAAATCGATTTTGGGAAAATCCTTGTGACGGAACCGACGAAATTTTTCAACAACAAAAACAGTGATACGTCAAAGTTGATTTATGTAGGTGGCGTCTAGTTTGATAAGGGGGCAACATGTTTTTTACGTACTTAACGACACTGGGAGAAGGTGGTACTATAATAGTGGGCTTTCTTATTCTGGAGGAAGGTGGAACTATAATAGCGGGATTTGTTAGACGTTTTGGTAGACAAAGTAATGTCAAAATTTTGAATTTTAAAAAGGCATTAGGTAAACACATATTCAGAACTGCTAAAGGAATAATATCTAGATTTTTTTTATTGGAAATGCAGGGAACGACCCTCTGAATTCAGAATTGCGCTTATCGAATAAATATTCATTATTTTCGTGAACATATAAGCACATATTTTCCTTTTAGGTGGCAAACTTTTTTATACACACTATTCCATGGAGTTGAGATAGATCCATAGAGTTAAGATAGATCAGTATCAACAACTGGGTCGAATAAATCATGTCTATCCGCGCTTTGGTAAGACACCACTTTTTGGGTCTTAAATTTTGAGCTAGGAATATGAAATTTGGAATATGAACTTTTTCGGACCAGAAACAGTATACAAATTATTTAAATTCGCCTACACATAGATATGTACATATGTCAAATTAAAGTAGTTTCCGCAATATTTTTACTAAAAGCTGAAAAACATTTTTTAACAAAATAGTTAACCCTTTATTTCATACTTACAGCATACACCCATAGGGGTATTTTCTGTTGTAAAGTGCCTTCAAAATGCTTTAATTAAATAGGTGGGGAAAATCTAGAAAGCATGTCATTTCAAGTTGGGTTGGGAAAGGTCCCAAAATTAAGATCAGAAAGCCAAATGTTTCTATTGAAATCTTCGGCAACTCTGCGTGGCACAGAATAGTATGCGTTAATCTTAAATGCACCAAAAGTTTTTGCCAATAGGGGGGTTTACATGGTGCTACATGTCTGGCAGACATGGTCGGATGGATGTTGGTCAAAACATGTCGTCGAACTTCACTTTTCAAGTGAATATCGAAGATGGTAGACGTACTCTTAGCAGAGCTTGTGATAGATAAAATTACAGAAGTAAAAGAAATCGAAGAAAGAAAAGGAAGCGAATTTGGGTAGACTTCTATATGTGTATGTATTTCAAAAAATTCTTTCCAAAATTCTGTATTTCCACAAATAGACATTTCACTTTAATTTGCCGCGAACAACCACACAGCTTGAATATCAGTTCGGGAATGAAATTTCTTCCATGTCGAACAGACACGCGTACACATTTACTACGTATATATACAGAGTTGAACCAAGGTTGAACCCGGATCGAGAAGCATATATACGCGGGTTGAGTCGAAACCGAGTCGACTGGATTCGACTCCATTATTTGCGCTAAGTTGAGTCGAAAATATGCGTAAATACTTGGGTCGAGGGGTCGTACTGACAGATGGTCGTAGTGTGGGTTTTTTCTTTTGTAGAGAGGAAAAACCAGTTTGTTTTATTAGTGTCCGGTTGGCGAGCGGATAGTGTGCAGGCCATAAACACTAACACAGCCAAAAAAAAAAGAATGAATGGCGGTAATGCTCATGTGTCAGTTAGCTCTTTTTCTATCCAATTTCGACTCAATCTTTCGATTCGGTGTGTACCAGTACACACATCGAAATCTCAACTCAGTTTCGACTCGACCTTTCAATTCTGCATGTATACGGGGTAATTGTCATACTTGAGTCTCTCAGACCATGTCTGTCAGACATGTAGCAGCATGTGAACCCCCCTAATCCTTATAAACGATAAAGGTAACGCATTCCACTGATTTGTTTGAATTGAACATCTCCCACTGTGCAGTGACATTTATAAAAAATAGTGGGAATTTTAAACGCATATTATCTGTCCGACAATTGATGTAACGGTTAATGTATCAATTTAATAATTTTTTTTCCACACGTTTTCAATTCGGATACAGCGACTTTCCAAACATAAATTAGAATTTGTGGGTGCTAGGGATCTGTATAATGGAAGACGTAATGGACATGTCGCTAGGTAAATTTTTTGTGTAAAATTCCAAAAATTGCATTGAATTATTCAATTCTTCCAGATGAATACATAAATACTTTCCAGAAGCCAACAACTAGCAAAAATCCTAATGGCTTTACGCATAAAGAAGAATCGAAATTTAAAGAAGGAAGACGTGAGCAAAACGACGACGAAGAAGAAGAGGAGGAACTGGTTCTCCAATGTCAAGAAGACGACTACCAGTCCTTAGCTTTAAAAAACGATGAATTAGAAGTGGTGAATACGGACCCAAATGATTTGCGGAATAAGATCGTTGGAAGATTTCCAAGTTCAAATTCACAACAGTGGCGTTTAATGCAGCCCAATGTGATGCATTCACGTCCAGCAGGTATGCCGCCATTGATACCTTCTGGTATGACACCAAATAGTTTGAGTGGGAACAGGGGTAACTGGAGAAACTACAACAATAGGTATCGAAACTTCTTCGGTCGTCAGAAATGGAGTAATAATAACAACAATTGTCGGAATAACGGTAGAATACAGCGCTTTAATAATAATACTCGCTCGAACTTAAATAGGTATAAAGTATAAGGCCCTACACGTTAAAATGATTCCATACCGTTTGGTGAAGTCCCTTACTACGTGTAGGGCTCTCGAACACGTTACATTGTTTCACACGTTTTTTTTTCCTTAGTAAGAACATCAAGATCGTGTTGCAACAGCTTAAGGAACGTAACCCGATGATCCTTTTTTCTGAAGTAGGCGTCCCTGATTTGACCATTGAAGCGACTACCAACGAGCAGAAGAAGTCCAACGTGGTCAATCACTTTACAATGCCTATGCAAATAAAACCCAATGTACCGCCATTAGTTGTTGAATCTGAAAGCGGTGTCCAACCAAAGGCCTCAGAAGCAATAAAAAGCCTTTTGGGGGTGAGTGAGGTAGGGTTAAGGAATGATATGATGCCAGCACTGGCCGGTAAACTGCTTGATTTCTTGAATGGAACGAATCAGACAGTACATAAGCCTCATTACGATATGAAGATTCAGAAGGAAATCCACGACATACAAGTAAGCGAATAACTTTTTTGATTCTGCGTTAAGTGCTTGGTTTACATTTAGAAAAAACCGCTCCTATACAAATGTCCTGGAGGGGAAGTTGTCAGTTCAGATGGCGTTGGGATACCAAACTGCAGAATACAGCCGAAGGCATCGGGTGTATCTCTAAACAATAGATTTGCTTAGTCATACACTGGAGTCATCCTCAGGCAGTAAAATGAATTTGTATTATTTTTTTTATTTTAAGTTTTTGACCTGTTGAATTGTAACATAATAATCTAAGGTTTACTTTGTAAAGAAGGTATAATAATTATGGTTCATTCTGTTCGACATCCGATATTGATAGTAATTCGGAGTGATTATCCCAAGGAGCCAGTATAACTTTTCAATTTATTTCAGCCGAAGAGGAGTATATTTTAGAATGGATACGAAATTGCACAACTAAAAATGCTATCCACAAAATTGCACTCAACTAAAAATGCTATCCACAAAATACCTCTCATATAAGTGATATCAGAGAAACGCCATGGTATGCTTGCAGATCATTATTTGGAACTATAATCGTATTTTTTAATCGATCTCTAATGCTTCTATGTATGTACATACATTTTGACTTAATTCGTTTTTTCCTAAAAGTGCTTGGGTATATCTTATAAAAAGTGTTGACGAATAAACTGATATAAACCATTTTAGATTTTTTTCTTGATTTCTTGTTCTTTCTAAAACTATTGGACACCTCAAGAATGCACAGCGATATTGAGCATCACCTACATATATAAAATTTGTGCGTATTTTTAGTATAGAACGGTTTTACATACTGCAAGCATATGTTGAAAGCTTATCTTGTTTGACAGAAGAATTGAGTAGCTTGTAAAACTTGTAAAAGAGTGACTGCATGTACAACCTTTTAAAGCTCCCATATCTACATAGAACACAGAATCTATAATGGTCTGGAATATTTTAAGCGAGCTTAAGATGGTAAGCAAATTAATCGTCAGGGTGCGGTTTCATTTCGAGCAAAAGAAGACTGCAGTCTCGACACACTGATTCTTTGCTTGGAATGGGAAAGCCGACCATATTTTTGAGTCGTCACTTTAATTTTGTATTTTGGGTGACAAAAGGTATGTACATATGTACATGGGTATATTAACAATTTTTTTAAATCCGCCGCCGCATCTTCGAACATTATCTTGAATAAATACCTATTATTACTAGAAACTGAACAAACAAATAACTGTTATGTTGATTCACGATATAAATATGTATTATGTATTTCTGTATGTATTTCTCAAAGGTCACTTTGGGTGAGAAACTTATTTTTTAAATTGAAGAAGTTTTTATTTGATTGAAATAGTATATAACATTGAAAATTGATAAATCATTTCTAAGTTGCGAAGCAAAAATCAGTTTGTTAACATACATACATACATATGTATGTACATGTAAGAAAAGGATTTAGAGAAATTCTTGAAAGAATTGTGCAGAACTCATGGCAATATCAATGGTAAAATTTTTTGAAAAACCTTGCAACTACTTGCATAAGCCGACGATGTTGACATAATCGGAAGAATGTGAAAAAAAAATATTGAGGCGGAAGCGAGCGGTAATTGGGTTTAACGGTGAACAAAGTTCGGACAAATAGTCACAATTGAGAGGTGGAACTTAAGGTGTTAAGGATTATGTCCGATAAGTCTCTTACAAAAGCCTGTTTCTTTGGGCTTAAAAGGCAATTGAGTAGAAAAGACCTCTCATCTGTGCCAGATGAGGAATTATTATTTAAACCAGCAGAACGACAGTTTAATGTGGTATGATTGTGGGCCACTACCCGCTGCCGCATGCATGAATTGTTTGAACAAATTGTTAAAAATTTTAAAACTCATTTTTTAAAAACACTGCTAGCGGTTCCTTTACAAAGGTTTTTTTTTCACTAATTTCCCTCTAAATTTCACGTCATCGCTATTTAAATGTCAAAAGCGGACCGCTGTATTGTTCTTTACGTTCACTTGCTGCCTGAATGTGCTATCTGTCAAAGCCATGTGCACAGTTCCTAGGTCAAAATCTGTTTATGTTTTTGCACGACAAAGTTCATACGTTTTAAATAAAGAATTGCACAAATAAAATGTCGAAGAAAGATAATAATCCATTTACTGCCCTCGGCCTAAAACCATGGGTAACAAAACAGCTACATAAATTAGGTAAGTCAGTACAAAATTTATTAAAAATTCACTATCGGAACGATTATTTTCAAAGGACTCAAAACGGCAACACCCATTCAACAAAATTGTATTCCACAAATTTTGTGTGGCACAGATTGTATTGGAGCTGCCAAAACTGGATCTGGAAAGACATTTGCCTTTGCTTTACCTATCTTACAGAAACTTAGTGAAGAACCCGTTAATCACTTTGCATTAGTTTTAACTCCTACTCATGAACTTGCATATCAGGTAAACATTGTAATTCAGCCGATTTTCAAGTTAAAATCATATCTGTACGTTTCTAAAGATATCGGAACAATTTCAAGTGGCCGGCCAACCTCTAGGAGTTCGGGTTTGTGTGGTTGCTGGGGGTACAGATCAAATGATCGAGAGTCAAAAACTAATGGCACGTCCTCATATAGTTGTGGCAATGCCGGGTCGTTTGGCTGATCATTTAACTGGCTGTGATACGTTTTCATTTGATTCATTAAAATTTCTTGTCGTCGATGAAGCTGACCGAATGTTGAACGGTGATTTTGATGAAAGTCTAGGAGTTATTGAAAAGTGCCTTCCAAAGGAACGCCAGAATTTGTTCTTCTCTGCAACTATGAAAGATTTCATCAAGGAATCGAGTATATTTCCCATTTCAGATCAAGTAAGTTAACTATTAGACATAAAAAGTATTCAATAATATACATGTATGTATGTATTTATGCATCTAAGGCCTTTGAGTGGTCTGAAGCATCAGATGTAGCAACTGTCGATACTTTGGATCAAAGATATATGCTGTGTGCGGATTATGATCGCGATATGGTGCTAATTGAAGCACTTCGAAAATACAAAGAAGAAAATGAAAGTTCTAATGTAATGATATTCACTAACACAAAAAAGTAAGTTTTTTATTTAGTCAATGAAGAGTTTGATTATTATTTAAACGTGATAATGATAGTTTTCCAAACTGTATATAATCCTTTGCAGGTACTGCCAGTTGCTCTCAATGACTCTTAACAATATGGGAATTGAGAACGTCTGCTTGCATGGTTTTATGCGACAAAAAGAACGTGTTGGTGCATTAAACAGATTTAAGTCGAATCACGTACGTACATTAATCGCCACAGACGTTGCTGCAAGAGGTCTTGACATACCAAGCGTTCAATTAGTGATAAATCATCGGTTGCCAAGGACTCCCAAAGAGTATATTCACAGGTTTGGGGAAAACATGTTTAGTTTATTTATTTAGAAAATTAAATTTTTATATTTAAATTCAGAGTTGGTCGAACTGCACGTGCTGGAAGAAAGGGTCTGGCAATTTCAATATTCCGGTTTCCCCGTGACTTAGAGCTACTAGCTGAAATAGAAACAGCGATCAATACTAAATTAACAGAACATCCTATTGATCGTAAGATACTTTTTTTCATCCGCTCCTATATCTGAAACCCATGTGGCATTTTTTTGCAGAGCGAATGGTTGAGAGAATATTTATGCAAGTGAATGTTGCACGTCGTGAACAGGAAATAACTCTGGACAATAACGATTTTGATGAGAGAGCTCAAAATTATCGTCGAAAAAAGTGGATAATGGAAGGACTCGATCCAGATGAAATGGAAGAGAAGTAAGTAGAAGCGATAAATTTTTTTATATGTAGATGAATAGATAATTTATTCGTTATAAAATTGTTTGCAAAGGTTATCGCCCGATTTACAGTAAAAGCACAGAGATTTCAATCAATAGTTAAACTCAACATTTTCATGAAACGGGCTGATATTTTTATTTAATCCAAAGTACAAGCTTTGGGGTTAGTAATAAAATACAATATCTGCCAAATGTCTGACTCGGTTCTGCATACAAATAGTCATTCTTTTGTGTAATTTTTCCTTACGTTTCGGTATAATTGCGGCTGAATTTCGGTAATAACAGCGCTGATATTTTCTTTTAGTGCATGAGTCGTTACACTAAACGCATGATATCGGCGGCAAACTGAAGATCATTTCGGGAAATCACACGTCCAGGTAATTTGTCACGTAAGAACCACTAGCTGTATTGCATGTGGCGCCGACCTGCTGAAAATAAACGTCGTTTACGTTCATAGTATCAATTTAAGGCAAAAAAAAGTCAGTCAATATAGTTCGGTAACGCAATCTATTCACTGAAACGATCGCACCAGCATCATTTTAGAAAAAAATATGTCCCAATGACTGGCGATCCAAAAACCGCACCAAAATGTCAATCGTTGTGGATGGAGAGATTGTTTCACTATTTCTCTTGGGTTTTCGGAGCCCCAGATGCAACAGGTTGGTTTGTTTTCGTACCCAGACAAATGGAAATCAGTCTCATGCCTTAGAATAATTTTGTGTAAAAAATCATGATATCGTTTATTCATTTCCAGCACTCATCAGCGAAAATACGGTGTTGTGCGTGGTCTGCTGGTTTCAATTCTTGCGTCAACTGGGCCTTATAACTGTGTAGGCCAAAACTTTTAAGCAAAATGCGTTGCAAAGTAACTGTGGATAAGCCCAATTCTCGTGATCCCCACACCTGAATACACCTGGGTTTTCAGTCAGACTCTCACTTCTTCTTCTACTAACCTGTTCGAGACGTTTAAATTCATAGATTAAATTCACTATAGCTGAGCGAGAAAGCGCTTGATGATCACCAAAAGCAGTACGAGCCTTACGCGCTTAAATAATTTTCGACATTGATTCTCTTAAATTATTTTTAACTGAATAAACTCTCATTTTGGCATTTTTGTTTGTTTAATGCTAAATTTGTCTATTATTTTTCAGATACAAAAAGAAGCAGAAAGATAAATTACGAGAAATTCGTCGTAAGAGAAAAGAAGCTCAAAAAGAAAGGGCTGAAAAAGATCCAGTTTTGATCCAGGACGATCGCTTTAAAGCTATTGAGACAGAACGCTTTGTAAAGATTAAGAGCAAAACAAAACCTGAAATTAGAAAAAAACACATAAAAACCGTTGCCCTCAATTCAAAGAATATTAAAAAGTCCCGAGTAACAGATAAGAAGATATTGAAGAAAAAAATTAAGTAATAAAAAAAATTTCTACATGTTACGTTGCATTTAATTTAATTATTAAAAAAGTTTATTTACACATTAAATTATTCTTAAATAAATTAAGAGACATCATTTTTTATGTTTAACCTATCGCTTTACACTTTGTAAGCCATTCTTGAGAAAATATCTGCAGTCAGTGACTGAGTCAGGTCAATCCAGGCTGATTGTCAGCAATGCATCTTCAGGATAAACTTCCAGCAAAGCTTTAGCACCAGAATTGAAAGGATATGAAATGCTGCCATCAATCACAAGACCTAAGAAAGTAAAAAAAAAAAACATTTTATAATACACTGGATTCTAATTTGTTTGTGTAAGTAAAACAATTTCTGATTTAGGTGTCATAAAAAAAGAAAATCAAGTTCTAAAATGTATAAATTTATATCTTATGTAAGTATGGGCCTTGTAAAGGTACTTTGAATGGATATGATTGTTAATATTATGGCTTATATCTTTTTTAGTTTCAGAATTGGAATGAATATCGAATTGATACGTTAGCATTGATAATATACAATTATTTCATAATTTTTCTTGTAGCAAACAAAGACATGGAATGGGCTTTTCATCCATTCAAAAGTATGTACTATAATTAAGCATACTCGTATTTAGTCATTTGCAATAGTCGTGACAGTCAGCAATAGTATAAAGATATTATAGATATCATTTCTTTCATCTTATTAGATGACATCATTGCCGATAAAATTGGACTTCAATTTAACAACCCAGTAATTCTTCCAAAGTTCGGACCAATTTTTCGTTGTCTAACTATTGCTTGCAATTTATTTGGTTTACTCCCTCTTATTATTCCTGTAAGTTGAGGTATTTTTGCATAGATAACATTTTTTCCAACTAAAATTTGTTTTCAGAAAAGAGAGTATCGAAATTATCTTATGCCCGTTCTCATGTGGAATGCGTACACAGTGACTTCATTGGGGGAAAATCTCTTACAAACTTTGATTTCAATTATATCTCTACAAGTTTCTTGGAAAGTAATATTCAGTGTACTTGCTTCTGGAGGCTTTGTAACTATTTTGTATTTAAAACTAATTCTTCAAGTCATTAATTTTTATGAACACCTTCATTTACTTGCTTAATATTTGGAATATGAATTTTATATTTGCTGTCTGTACTTACATGCATCAATACATTGTGATCGAACGAATAAATTTTTAATGAAATTTCGACATGGAAAATTCTTTGGTTGCGGCCAGATTCCAACACAGATTTGTTCTCGTATAGAGTAGCAGAAACGTGAGTCATCTGAAAAATACAATAAACCTATAGAACGATCTCATTTGAGTAAATGTACAAACTTAAAATTTTCGAGTGTAGCTGTTTGTTTGTTGTGCATATTTAGTGTAACTGTCATCAATGAATGATAGCCTTACCCTCTGATCACCCAATTATCTTTATTTCTGTATTGTGTGCTCATTCGAATTTGCTTAGGAATTAAATACATACTACAAAATACAGGAAACGGAGCAAATTAAAAAAAAAATTATTATTATTACATATTATTATTATGACTTTATTAAAACTCATAAATAAATTACGGGATTGAACCGTGAACCATCAGCTCGACGAACGATGACGCTACCACTACACCATTGCCACCCTAGTTTGGATCGTTTTATATATTGTTGACGGGTACTTTGGTGTTTTCTTCCGTGCAAGGATTTTTGCCGCATCACACTTAATTTGTGTACTAATAGGTGAAATTAACTTAATTAAGACCAGTGAAGTGGAGTACCCAATTATATCCTGAAGAGAAGGGAGACCTGCTTCCAGAGACGTGCCGTGATGTTCTCAGCAGGATGTTCTACACTTTTTTTGTTAGATAATAACGTCTGTTCTCAGTTTTTGATAGACTGGGATACCATTTTTTTTTGTATTTAATTTTAATTTTGAGAAACATTACTATTTGTACGTAAGTCCAATACATTTAGTTTTTTTCACAAAAGTTTCGCAAACCTCATCATAGAAACTGATCTTGTTTTTATTTTCTTAAGTAATGTTTTTTCTATCGAAATCAAAGCTATATCCGATAATAATCTTTCTTCAAGCGTGCGTCGTGTTTCTAGAATAAGATTTTATTCGCTTAAGTGCAGAAAACAATCTTTCAACTCAATTGCTTGTTGTTGGTATTAATAGCATTTAAGAGTTCAGTGTAAAAATTTCTGAAAATGTATCTTTTAAATTTATATTCTGAAGGAATCCAAGAAAGCATGTCTTCTACGAAAATGTGCGCACATTTAACTTATTCTTAAGCTTAACGAATTCAAAAAACAACCATATGAATTTTATAGGCTTTCGAAAGGTTGCACTGGGAAACTTTTTTCGTAAATACTAACATTTTTTGAATTTAACAATTCCAATCCATCAGAGACTTGAATCTTACATCGATTTGTGTTGACAAAGTATCAATAATTTCAAAATATATACTAGCCTGTATCGCAACTCAAAACCTGTCAAATCCTCGCCTCGTTTTGGGTTTAGATTAATAACATTTTTAGCACTAATTTTGAAACTACGATCTGTTTTTAAAATTTGCTTTTTTGTTATTTCAATTTTCTCACAGCAATAGTGAATGTCGAAGGATTTTGTTTATAATACGTTAAACAATACATCGGTAGGTAAATGAAAATACATACATATGTCATCAAATGTGTTGAACGTACATATGTATTAAGAAATTGTAAATCCTCTTGCTTCGGCACCCCAAGAAATTGTATCATCAATCATTTCTTCAAATAGTATGGTCAAATTATAAATATACATAAGTATGAACCACATTAACAAGTCGAAATGAAACTAATCTCGTGGGGACGACTGTTGGGAGTCTGCGCTTAACAATTTGTTCCAAAAAAAGTTCTCTTAGTTGATTGGTAAAAAAAGGACGATAGTGTTGACAAACTAATACAAATTATATATGAAGGAAATTCGCGAAAACAAGGTTTAAAATGTTAGCATTACAGTGTGGGAAAATTGCATTTGCTCTCTAACCCTGGCTTGTGTTCCATTTAAATCATTGGACATACATATGTAATTGCTGCACCATCGTAAGTTCAAGCTACATACTAGCTTTCCAATCCAATTTTTAGATTTGATTAAATCTATCAATTTAATGAAAAGTGTTGTATTGCTGTTTGCTCTTGCTTCAGTCAATATGGTTCTACACCCAGGTTCTACAAATATAGAGCACATCGAACAATAACCAGTGTGACCATTAGCTTCTTTCAAAAATATTTCACTCACCCGGAGAGGTGGAATATTTATATTCTACTTCAATTGTTTTTTATTCCACTTGGTAAATACACCTTCATAAGAAACAAATAAAAGTTTATTTTATACAAAACGTAAAACATGATAAACCAAATATGGTTTAAAAAATATTCCACAAATGGAATATTATATTCCACTATGGTCACACTGACAATAACTAATATGTAGCGAAGAGAATCGAACAAAATGCAACCAAACACACTTTTTTCATCCTCACAGCCAACTGATGTGCGCCATGGTCTGGAGAACCCAAATTCATGTGTTTTTACAGGCGGTTGTTGGGACTTTGAATGTGGTAGAATTTTTTTTTATATGGAGATTTCCTTTGGGTTGGTGCTCTAGTAACTGGAGAACAACTTGGCGAGTCGACGTCAAACTGAATTAAGTAACACTTTGGTGTGGATAGGTTGCGCGCGCGCGGCCCTTTCAATTCGTGTGCTCTGAAAAGAAGAGAACATTGTGTTCGACTTTAATTTGTGTTCGATTGTAGTTTTGGGGTTGCGATTGTGACTACGGTGTTTGGTTGATTTGGCTATGCTATGATGGTGCGGCACAACAGAGTGAACAGAAATGGAAGTTGAAGCAGTATTTGCAATTAGGCATTTTTGATTTGCAACTCGATTGAATATTATATACAAATCAATTTTGTATTAAGACGGATTTTGTTGGGGTGTGCGGAGAACACCTGCGCACCTTAGAATAAACGTCACTGCCTGCTTCGATGAGGAGATTTTTGATGGGGGTTGATTTAAAGGCCTTGAGGCTGATCCTTATCGCTGAATGATAGGCTGGGGCGATGAGTTGTATTGCTGATTTTGCACACTTTCCATATATACATAACCCATAATCAATTTTTGAAAGGATAACGGATTTAATAATGCTAATCAGAGTGTTAACATGGCAAAAACTATTTTTGGAGCCTAAGAACTTTACTATATTTACCCTCGGAGTTAGGTTTTTTTTTAGCTGAATACAATGTTCCTTAAAATTAAACTTATTATCAAAAACTAAGCCTAGAAATTTTATACTATTAACATTTTTTATAATTGAGTTGTTATATTCTAGGGTGATATATTTGGAACAATTCTTTTTTTACATATATGTAGGACACAGCATTTATCTAACGAAATTTGGGACCCCGACCCATTGGACCAGGCATTAAGTTCGGTTAGAATATCTGAAAAGACCGCAGATGCATCAATGAGATCATTACAATTAGAAAGTAAGTGTAAGTCATCCGCATAAAGAGAATGGCCTATATTAGGATGTCTGCAAATTATTTCACTGATATCATTGAATGCGATTACCGAAAGAGGAGATCCCTGCGGTATTCCATTGTAAAGTCTATGAACTGATTAAAAATATGTTTTGAGTTTAACACGAAATTGCCGGTTGGTTAAGAAGGATTTAATAAAATTAAACATCTTAGGTCCGATTTTCCACTTTATGAGATTAGTCAAAATAGTGTGTATTCCGATTCTGTCAAAAGCTTTAACAAAGTCAATTGAGAGAATGGAAACATGGCTTTTCGATGAAAGGGCCGAAGCAACAAACTGATCTATATGTAGCAGAGCGTCTAAAGTACCACGCCCATTTCTAAAAGCAACCTGGTTGGTCTTGATTAGGTTATTTTTTTCAAGAAACCATATGAGCCTTTTTGAAACTATTCTTTCTATGATCTTTCCTGAACAAGGCAGCAGCGAAATAGGACGGTATGAGTTGGGTTCAGAAGGTTGTTTGTTGGGTTTAGGTATTAGTAGAACGCTGGCTGTTTTCCAGGACTGGGGTATAACCCCTTGGTTGAAGACCTGGTTGAATAGATCTAACAGTCGGGACTTTAGCATACCGGGGCTATTCTTCAGCATGGCATACGAGATTCGATCATATCCAGGGGTTTTCCCTTTGGACAAACTCAGGCATGAATCAAACTCTAATTGGTTTATAGGGAGTTCAATAAACTCAGCAGTAGGGTGGGGATTGAGGGTGGGGGTGAGACTTAATGCTGCTACCTTTGATTGAAGGAATTGTTGTGAAAAGTTGGAATTGTTGGAGTAATCAGACCAGGATTCTGCAAAGTGCTCAACAATTTCTGGCGGTGTTGATAGAACCATGGATGGAGTATTGAGTGTTTTAATGAAGGTTGGTGTATAGTTCCCTGTAAGTGCTTTTACGTAGGCCCATAGTTTTTTAGAAGAAGATTTTGGGTTAATGTTTTGTGTAAATATTTCGAAGCTAATTTTTTTGGCAGATTTGGCTTCTTTACGGAAAAGTGCATTAGCTTTCCGATATGCTAGTAAGATTTGGTCATTAGGATGTTTTTTAAACTGTTTCCATAAGTTTTGTTTCTTTTGACTAAGGAGATAGAGCTCGTGGCTCCACAATGGAGGCGCTATTTTTTTTTGGATCTATTCCTGGTTTGGGGAATGGATAAATTTGCTGCATGCCGGATAGATAGATCTATGGATAATGACTGCCTCTTTGTTAACATTTTCAAGATGGATGCCTATTTTTTAAAAATTTAAGTGCGTGAATTTGAAAAGAGCTCCAGTCAGCTCTATCGGTTTGAAATATAGTGTGAAGCTTACATTTGTGGTAAGTGGGTCCAGATGTTATATCCACTATAATTGGATAGTGCTCACTGCCATGTAAATCGGGAAGGATAGTCCATGTAGTATTTGCGACTAATTGGGGAGAGATAAGGGAAAGATCAACGTGAGTGAAGGTTTTATGAGTTGAAAAGTGGGTAGGGCTCCCATCATTAAGGATTATTAGACCGGAGTTATTAACCAAATTTTCCACCATTTTACCACGTTGGTTTGAATATGGAGACCCCATAGGGGGCTCCATGAGTTAAAGTCCCCCGTCAAAAGTATTGGGGTCTGGAAAATATTCACAATATCTAGAAGGTCCATACTAGAGAAATGCTGATCAGGTGGGATATATACCGAAATAATGGTTAGTTTTATTTTTAATTGAATTACTACGGCTATTGCTGATATGCTGGAATTAATGGTTATGAAGTTATGTGGTATGGATTTGTGAACTAGTAGCCCTGTTCCTTGTTTAGCGTGGGTGTTAGAGCTAAAGTTGTGGAAATATGCCGAGTACTGTTTAGGTGGATGGGGGTGTATATTATGTTTAATGAGAGTTTCTTGCAAAGAAATAATAGATGGTTTAAATTCTTTAATGAGTAGTTGGAGCCCTTGATGGTTGTTGAAAAAACCATTAAGATTCCATTGAAGAACTTTTATTAGTGAATTTTGTGAATCAAACGACTCCGAGCAGCCCAGTCGTAATACCCAACCCCAAAATACTGACTTTTCACAGTATAACAGAGATTATACTGCGAATAAGTCGTTTGATTCACAAAATTCACTAATAAAAGTTCTTCAATGGATGCACAGTTATTGCGGAATTGATCCATTATTATCAGATTCTGTGGGTTTTATATAATAATTGTTGTTTTTAATATAGTTTGCGGGACACGAGATATGGGTGAGTAAGTTGGTGTTGTAGTAGTTTTATTTTGAGTGGTTGGAGAGAGTTGATTCAGTGAAATTTCATTAGTTTGGTTATTATTTTGTGTATGAGAGTTAGTTGGAATGTTTGGGCAGATTAGGTTGGGTGAAGTTTGAGCCAAATCGTTGGTGAGTGAGAGAGAGTGGGGCATTGTTTCCCATCAATGATTTTATTAAATTTGTATACACTAATGACACCTAGGGATCGCATTTCCTCGATGATTTCTGATTCCGGGGTATACTTAAGAAATGGGGCAAAGATCGTACCTTTAGATGAGTTTAGGTTGGGATGAAGAGTTACAGATATTGGGCAGATATTGGAAAGCATTTTTTTTGTGAGGAAGAGATCGGCTACTTTTTGTGATTTGGTTAATATGAGAATATTGCCATCCCGCATTAGCGTGATTTTTTCGTATGCGGTGCTAATGTTATCAATAGCTTTTTTTAGGAGGAATACGCTGAACGATGAGAATGGTTTATTGCTATCTGTTGCAGAAAGAATTATAAATTTGGGGTTATTTGATACCGCGTGTGCTGGGAAAATATTTCTTAAGTCTATGGGTGGGGAAGGGTTTTTACGTTTTTTATGCTTTGGTTCGGCAGGTGGATCGGGATCCAGTGCACTAAACCAGTTTCCCGGGGGCCCTTGGGCCATGATATTTTGTTTTGTAACTATACTTCACTCACTGACAACTCGCGACGAGAGAGGAGAAACAAATATCCAAATATCTTGTATTAGAATATAATTTGGCATATATGTAAATACATGAACGTCTGAAGTTCATATTCATTTAATAAAAGCATCTTCAGCATCCACATCACGCTACAGGAAACGTGGACATGCAAAGTAATCCAATCGATAAAGATCTGGTGAGTTATGTAGGTGGCCAAAGTCTAATCATTTAAATTGATGGTCATTCATTCCTGAGTCGTCGCGGCTTTGAGCGCGGGGGTAGAATCCTGCTGGAACATGTATGGTCTTCTTTTATTCACACTGTCTATCTGGGGCTTAACAACTTCCTCCAGTACCTCGATGTGTTCGGCAGCAGTCACTCGAATACCGTGTGGGGAACTTCATTCCTGAGTCGTCGGGGCTTTGTGCGTGGGGGTAGAATCCTGCTGGAACATGTAAGGTCTTCTTTTATTCACACTGTCTATCTAGGGCTTAACAACTTCCTCCAGTACCTCGATGTATTCGGCAGCAGTCACTCGAATACCGTGTGGGTAAAAAGTAAGGAAGCATATTATGACATTCATTCATCACTACTTCAAGGACCATCACGCTGGTGTGCATCATACGGGACACATCTGAAGGTCTGCTCACAGTCATCTGGCGTTCCTTCTATTGACCTTGGAGATCCTGATAAACACTTTTTTCTTTGGAAAAAAAAGACCCAAGAAAGTCTTATTTACCAGATGCTTCAAGTTGTTGAGGAATTGTCTTCTTCGAAGCATACGTTGATTTTCGGGTACTTAAGGTGGCGCTACAGTCCGGAGTGGACCTGGGCCTTAACCAACAAGCATCTACAGCCAGCTTAATCTTTTGCTAGCTGCCTCAAGTGATGAAAAGTCCTTACAGTTCGTCGTTGTATCTCCCCCTCCACTCACAGTCTTTGCAGACAGGACCGAAAATAACCCGACGAATTTTCCTCTCGAATCAGTCAAGAGCCATAGAGCAGGACTGGAATGATTAAGGTCTTATAAAGGATCACTTCAGTTGTTCGAGAGAGGGTTTTGTTATTAAATTGCCTTCTTAGCCAACAAAAAGTGTTATGAACAAACTAAAGGTAATCTAAGAAAAAGAACATAACGTAAAAGTGGATACGGGACAGAATAAATACATACAGTTTCAGGTTGTAGATCATCTTATTCACCCCTATCGTAGAATAAGCCGAGAAGAAATATTCCCTAGCCGGCACTGTATCGCGAGAAACAATCTTATCAAATCTTTCTCATCTGCAACGGATGCATTGTGGATTTTGATGTTTCTCTTGAATTTATTTTAAAGTCAATAGGTTTGAAAACATAAAGTTTTGAAACTTTGCCGGTAAGTTAATTTTGTCTCTTTCAAATTGATATAAAATGAACTACAAATTATTTTTTCTGAAAGGCACACCTTCAATCTATGTGCAATGGTTTCTGTAAAAACAATTTGACAATACATACATATTTTACAATGCTCGTGAACCAGAAACCAGAAGTTTACCGCCAAACTTCTCACTGTTCCATTTTTACCTTATAGGATGTGTGTCGATGTACTGTTTACTTTTTTCGTCTATAGAAGAAAAACAACTCGAAAAGATTACGTACATATTAGTGTTGTAGAAGTCGATTTCTGCAACTGTTTTCGAAGGAGATAGGAGACTTGTAAATAAGTGATAAGATTTGGCATATGTTGTAGAATGCCACGAAACTACTGTGAGGTGGTTTTCGAATGAGCAGTACGGGAAGGCAACCCATGGGCGGAAGACAAAAAAACGATAGTATGGCAAGATCGACTTCTAGAGCGAATAACTTTTTAACAGCAAAGGAAATAAGAAAGGAACAATTTCACAAATACATTCTGCCATTAATGCACACGGCCGGTCGACCTAAAAAAAAGCCACTTGTGTCTTCACTAATGAAGAAAAAAGATTGATGTGAGCTAGAGCACCGAGACTGGACCGCCAATAGTTGGAGAACAATTGTCTTGTCCGATGAGTTAAACTTTAATCTGTTAGAACTTGATTAGACCCAAGAGCTAAGGAATGATATTTGGTTGAATGTTTGCTTCCGACCGTCAAATATTAAATGGTAAGTGATAAGTTATAACTGGCGTCTTAGATAGATGGTTCCGTTAAACGAAGATGCAAAAGGTACTAAGAAATAATTTCTGATTTGAGTTGTTTCTATAATTGGGGAATATGTTCGTACGAGTTTGTTCAGAAAGTAGACATATGTATGTACATTTTGACTTTCAATTCAAACCCAAAATCACTTCTAAATATTATTATCTTTCAACAGATAATACATTATAAGATATTGGACCTCAACCTCTAAATTGGTCATCGAATAGTTCAGACCTTAATATGATTGAAAACTTGGGTTCAAAACAACAATGTACTTGTTGAACTTGAGCTTATAACTGCTTTAAACTCTATTACTCAATACGACGAAGTGTCTAAACGGTCATAAAGGCAAAAGGTGGTGCTACAGATTATTGTAAAAAAATGATCACTTTGTTTTCTTCTGTCTCCTTTGGGAGACATTTTGTCTCAGTAGGTATATAATACTCAGAGAAATAATGCTTTTTTTTGCAGCTTTCGGTGTGGAATATACCAAAAAACGTCTATGAGCAAAAAGGTTTTACAAATTTGAATAAAATAGTTAGAGAACTGGTATAGGATTTTTTATTTATTGATGCGTTAAAAACAGGAGACGGAACATTTTTGCTCCTGTCGATAGAAACTTTCCAATAATAATTTATTTTTCCCTCAATCATCTCTGCAGAGGCCTTCGTTATACTCAAAGCTACCAATAGTAAGTAATAGAACGGCCATTTGACTCTCACATAGCCCATAATATTTAAAGTGAATAGGAAGACGGACAGAGTTCTGAAAATCACTTTTTCGAGTTGCGCTTTAACGTTACAACAAAATCTTGAGTTATTTCCACAGAGGAGCAAAACTTAATTTAAAACCAGCGCGGAGTCCACGTTACTTTTATAGTTTACTGCAGTACAGTGTTTTTTTCCTAAAATTTGTATCCAACAGTTATTTTATAATAAATAAATAAAATACTTCAGAATCATTTTCTAACATACCTGGTGGAAATCGGAGACTGTTATTGTAAATATCGGTTATGTCCTTTACATTTACTTTATCCAGACCGCCATTTGTTTTAGATAACAATTGTATCAAATCATTCACGGTACATTCCGACAAGCGATTTATGCTGACGGTGACAAGAAGATTCAAAACTAATTTATATTCTCATGAAAATGTTGCATTAGAAAATGTTGCATACCTTGCATGCCATGACGTTGATCCTGATCCGGTACTCACACATAGACCAGAACTTTTTGTCTTGTTTATCACATTTGAATGATCGATAATCAGGTGCAAATGAGAAACACGAGCCGATAGAGTTTCGCCAATGAAAACCTTAACAATAAAGTAAAAAAGTCAGAAATATGTAAATCGATATAAATTAAAACAAACTTCATTCAGTGCCAAGTACGGTAGCACGCGCTTCATATTTGCTTTGTATTTCTCCGACAATTCCTCACTAAGGCTTTCAGAGTCAATTTTTTCTTGTTCTATCTTCGTTACAATATGACGGTGTAAGTCAACTGGCTCTGGCATATGTCCGTTGTTCCCTAATAGAGTTGTACGA
Source organism: Blera fallax (assembly GCA_946965025.1). Classification (NCBI taxonomy): domain Eukaryota; kingdom Metazoa; phylum Arthropoda; class Insecta; order Diptera; family Syrphidae; genus Blera; species Blera fallax. Next base: position 33,373,384 of record OX337247.1, read on the forward strand.
ATTCTTGAGCGATTCATTAAACGAAAGTCGCCCTGTAGAATAAGGAAATTTTGATTCATTCTATTTAATTAACTATTACTTGCCACCTTACACTTTTAATTTTTGCTATAGCATCCTCAGGATGTTCTGAATAGTATTTGGGCAACATTAATCTACCTTCAGAATTATTTGGGTCGGAATTAAATCCAACGATCGGAGTTTTCTTTTGAGGGCCCTTATCAGAGGACAGAGGACTTGCTCTTCCGGCCGCCAATAGAAAAGTTCCATCTCCGCCAACAGGCACTAAAATGTCAGCCCATTCCATAACATCTTTGTTAGCTGATGCCCTAAATGCATTTCTTTAAAGTTAATTAGAAGGAAATAATGAAAATAGGTAATGGATCACATAACAACACTTGAACAGTACACAATTGTAGTTTAAATTACCTGTTAGTGACTTTAACTTCGAAGCCGACATTCTCGAAACTCTCTCTTATCCTCATTTCAAATTCCTTGTGTACATTGTGCAAATATAGCAGATTATCATAATCAGTCCCTCTTTTTTTAATGGCATCCTCGAGTTGAACCTTGTTGAGATGTGGATAACGGATTTGCTCGAACTCATAACGTGAGAGTTTTGTTACAATTAATACCCGTCGCAATTTGTGTGCACCATTTCGAGAATTATAACTGCAGTATTTCCGTGAAATACGAAATTCTAGAAAGATAAGATGATAGTTTGCTTTGTTAAGATTGTAATCTCGAATATGCGTAGTGCCAGTATTTTGCACTAAATAAACGACATAAAAAGGGGAACAAAATAAACTTCATAAATATCTTCAGGTTCACAAGGACAGAAATACATATGTATGTATGTACATATATTTTGAATACTACATACATTATCAGTAGGAAGGCACGCATTTCGTTTAAGCATTGATAAGAGTCATTGACAAAAATAAGTGACAAAGCTAAATACGATTTTACCTTGCAACATATCATTTTGTGCTACCCCCTGGAAAGCTGATAAGTTCTGTTTATTTAGTCGTCACAATTCAAGGTCTACAGATTGTGTCCGAAAGATAATAATTAGAACAAAGAATAGATACAGATTTTCTCGTGACAGGAATTGAAACGTCTTTGCAAATTAAATATTTTGCAAGCATTACGACTTATTGCGTCACATTAAATAATGACAAACAATAATTAATTAATTCGGGAAAATCCCGCATTTGCAATTTTCAGTAGATAGAGATGTTTTTGGAAAAGCTTTTTGTTTTAAAAATGACCCACTGCCAATAACTTGCTTCATATTCCTCTGAAATTAATTGATACAGCATAACTTACATAACTTAAAGACGTGTGGAAATCAGCGACAGTGCAGAAAACGGCTATTATTGCCAATCGAGGGGCCTTAAATGTACATATTTTCCCTGTAGGGCTAGTCTTACAGGCATTACAAGCATTAACTTAGACTTGTACAAAAATATCAGCGTGGTACACGTCCTTAACGAAAAACTAAACATCGAGAACGGATTCTATGATACTTTATTCCTCACGCTCTAAGAATGCTCTCCTGCCCTAAGAATGTAATCGTGCCACAAATCTATACGTTATTGTCTTGCTACTAAGAAGACATTCAGGGCTATCGGCAAGAATTCCATTCGCACATTTTTGTTCCTTGAAAAAATATTCCTCCTGAGGTATGGCAAATCATAGTAGAACTTGTTTTTGCAGAGTGACAAACCATTGTCAGCAGGTAAAAATGAAATGATTATTCCACTAGGACGCTTCAGTCGACAAGGAAAAAATTTCTTACACTTGACTGCAGATTACGGTTTACACCCAATAGACTTTGCACCAACCCTTTAATACGGTGACATGTGTGTAGCACTAGGTTCCCAAGATTACGAATTCACACAGCAACTCGGCAGCCAAATCGTATGCTTTATAGAACGCTAGTACTGTGAGTTCTGCTGTACATCTCCGAGTTCTGGACGATAAGCAGGATAACAGAGCAGATATTGGACAATTTCGAGCAAACAAATTCTCATTTCACCATAAACTATAATGGTCCAGCAAAGAGGATCTACGAATCCCCTCAAGTTCGAGACGATTAGGAAGACTAAACATTTGCTTTAAAGACCAAGCTATTGCGGATGTCAAAGCACAACTGGAAGCAACGCGCTTAGGATAGGCGAAAATGAAAGACTACCCTGTCTTATGCCGAGACTTTTTACGAGTCATAAGCCCATTAAGTACGTAAGTAAGTACAGCGCTATACATAGTTTTCGCATTCCTGCCTAAATGAAGATTCTTGTTAGTTTACGACTAGGTTTATCCTGAACTAAAGTGCCACCTAATCTATTTGAAATGGATGGCATACAATCGGTAATGATGCAAGGGGTAGAGAAAGTTGTCATGTTTTTAAAGATGTAGGAGATGTAAGCCTTTGTCAAAGTTAAAAAAATTAATAAGAGTTTTACGATTTCTGTTGAAGACTTTTATTTGAGACAACAACTTCTCTACTCTCTAACTCACATAAAAGATGTTTACTGTTTTATTCATAGTAGAAAAGTGCATTCAGCATAAAGCAATGCGCAGGCTAAGTTCCTGGATTGGGGTAATGCTTAAGTTAGGCTTCAGGATATGTCAGTTAAAAAGAGTCCAAGAAGATGCCTTCTCTTGTCATTCATATGTATTTAGTGTACCTTCTTAATAAAGAAATTCTAAAAATAGTTTGTGATGGTCGATGCTGAGGATTTTTTTTATCCCAATAAGTAAATGTTAGGGTTTAGATCAAGGCCGCAGGAAAACCTTAGGCGGTTACTGACGACATCAATGCAGCAAACTGCCAGAGCTGAACGGAGTAGAACTCACTTTTCGGATTATGATAAATATCTCGGTATGATGCTAGATGGAAAATTTAATTGGAACTTAAATACGCAGAAAAGAATACAAATATATTCGTTTTTTGAATGCAAGATGGCATGCAAAAGTTGAAGGCTGAAGCCAACAATGAAACAATTGCTTTACACCATGACTGTCAGGCCTACATTAACGATTAATACACTTACATATGTATATGGTGGAAAGTCACAAAAAACAAAATATATTTTACCCATAATGGGTTTTCTTGCCTCAATTCAATAAATTCGATCATTAACATAAAAACAAAGCAATTTGGCTGTTTTAATTTTGATTGCAAGCAAAATCGGCGAGGTTGCACGATTAAAGGAAAACCATGCATTACTTTTGGGAAAAGGGGTCTTAAACAATAATTTATAGTGAATCTTTTGAACTTAGTGTTACTGTAAACAGTTTACTATTTACTTCTTAAGATTATGAAAACTGGCATTCGAGATGCAATCATTACGAAGCTATAGTGCAACAAGTAGTGAAAACTATGGAATTTCAGGCCAAAAGGGCTTATCACCTTTCTGCTCCTACTCTATATAAATACATACATATATATTGCTTGAGTTTGTCTCGTTTTAGTTTTGGATTGAACTAACTAGAATTCCAGATTCTCCCTTGTATTCCTTCGATTATAGGAATGCGTCAAATATTGATACTCGTAATAACGCTTATATGAATTGACATCACTGGGTTGCATAAATTGTTTACATATATACTTCATATTTAATATTTGTCAGATAAGAGTATTGAACTAAGTTCCTAGTGTCATTTTAACAAGTTATGTGGTGCTACAAGGGACACACGAAGCAAAAGTTAATTCGTTCGGAGAAAATCTTATTGATTTGACATGATCATTTAGCAGTAGCTCTATAAATAGGACCCTTGCCAAGTATTAAAAAAAAAAATGGCCAAACTGATAAGGCCGTGAGTAGGAATTAAAGATCAATATTTTGGTTAGAAATGTGAAACATTATATGTTATATAACTACGTAGGATGTTGTATGTTATATAATTAAGTACATAGGATGTTATATCAAGATACAAGTCTACCGCGAGAATTCTTTTGATTGAACCGAAGATATGTAACTTATGCGGTTTTCTTTTGTTTTTTTTTTTTTATATAATTTGCACGCACTCAAGGGGTTATGAATACCCTTTTACATGTTTTCACACGGTGCGGGCGTTGGAAAGATAGATAGAGATAGAGAAAGAGATTGGTGTAGTGGTTTGAAACTCAGGTGTTATTAGGTTTCACATTAACTCCAGGGGTGGTGTCCAGAATAACTGGGGAGATTCGTTTGTTGTCATTTATTTTTTGCCTTCGCTTCTGATTCACAGTATTTTTTTCGCAGTCCACCTGATGTCATAAGCATATCAATCATCAGCAGAGCGAACAATTTCTCCAGCCATATGACAAACCTACTGCCAGTGTTATGCCTTCGCAGTAGTTTTCTCTTAAGCTTTCGCAATTGATTCGACTGCCTCTTATCATATAATGCTTGCCGACATCGATTGAACTGTGAACCATCAGCTCGACAAACGATGACGCTACCACTACACCATTGCCACCCCCCTATAGGTTGAACAACTTAACTGTTGTCCATTTCAATATACAGTAACTGGCCATTCTATAGTGATGATGTTATATTGTTCTTTCCACCAAGTATGTACATATATGGTCTGCTGCAATGCTCTGGATCATGATCATACTGAATACTTTGTAGACCTCCAACACAACAGACTTGTTAGGTATGCAATACTCGTCCAAATTTTTGTGCTGCGAAGTACCCATAAACGTGCACCTTTGAATTTTTCTTTTACAAGGAAAGGGCTTACATACTATTGAAGGTGACACTACTTTTTCCTCGACGTGGTCTAATTGTATTTAGGGATGCATTGATATCTGGCACAGAAAGGTTTTTTCTAACTTGTCCAGCTTTAGTGGTTAAGTGTAAAGCAAAGAACAATTATGAATGTACTTATTTTTGTATTTAAAATGAAAAATAATTTGTTACCCAGTTATCTATGTAGTAAAATATTATATGTCAATAATGTACACAATCACAATGTGCGTAGCAGAAATGACTTTCGTCTTCCATTTTTTAGAACACTAAAAGCTCAAAATTCTGTTTTTTTTATAAAGGTTTTAAAATGTTTAACGAACTACCGGATGAATTGAAACTAGAGAATCAGTTAAGTAGATTTAAGGAAAATATTATCACCTATGTAAAAATGAAGTACGATTAGAGTATGTTCTTATTTAATTTAATTTATTTTTTTGTTGAAGTATGAACTTGTTGTACTATAATAGCCAGATATCGCTAAATAAATAATAAATAATAATAAAAAAAATAATAATAATAGCAGTGCGAAAGATAAGGCAGGTTGTTTAATTAAAGTATTTAAAAACAAGAAATTTGTGAAAAAAGATTAATTAATATTTTTGAAGTATTTTTTCTGCAAATAGTATGAAAGCGTGGTTGGACATTTCCTTACGGTTACTTGGGTACTTATAACCTCGCATAATATAGCGAATAAAGAATTTATAGAAAAAAAGATAAAGATAACAAAATATTTTAGTGATTTTTGACAATCGTAGAGGTTTAAAGAAATGGTTTTGGCCAAACACAAATACATATTTGGCATCGATGCCACTCAAGTTGTGATTGCTGTGTTTGTCGCGCGTATCTTAGGGACATACAGATTGATGCCGTATCTGAAAGTGGAATTGAGAAACTTTCTCATGACACTTATTATTCTCGGACGCTTCTCAGACATTCAGACATTCGGAACTACCGCTTCGATCTAACAAATAACGGTTTTATATATAATCAGATAAAATAACACTGTACATACCAGTTACGAATAGCAATGAATGGTTTCAATAGTACTTTAAATGATTTCATACAGACTCTACACGGAAGTGGGGACACACTAGATATCGATTTTATCCATTACCACAAGGTAAGTGCAGACGGAGCATTTTGAATCGATTTATTAAACGAAGTCACTCTGTTTCGTAATTCCAGTGTACTTCCATTGCACTTCCAAGCAGCAGTTCCGTTTTGGTATAGTAGTTGGAGAAACTCAGATTTTATTCATTTCTCTGATATGCTTGGTGGCTGTGATTGCTGTTCCTTTGGCGAGGCGTGAACTTACATCGGCCAGGTCACAAGCAAAAACACTACCTTCTACACCGTGGCCACTTCGGATATAGCTTAAAAATGTGGTTTTCTTCCATTTGAGTGAAAATATATGTATAACACGCATAACAAAAAGAAGCGAGAAACTAGGCCCTAGGCCCACATATGTACGGTTAAATATTTGTATTTTTGGACTATTTGCCCGTTCCTGTGTCCGTAATTAGAAACGCGGATGTCTACCAAAGGACACCGAGTTTATTTTGTAGCAAATAATTAGAGGCATGGGTTTCTTGCAGTATCACCAGAGGAATCTACATACATAGTTACCTTGCAAGGAACAATTTCGATACACATAAGAAACAAATATCCAGCAATAGGACCAGTAGTTCCGCTCTATGCCAAAAAGCCAGTGATATGATCAGTTGGAACTACTAACCTTCTAGGCGGTGACTATCGTGCTAATTCCGCACACAGCCGAACTTTTCTAGTTTCCTATTCATTTACCATGTTTGTAACACAACCGTGCTTTTCATTACTCCTTATTATACCCTTGAACTTTGTATTATCACTCGTGCGTGGACAGCCATGCCTCTATTTAGACCCGGAAATGGACACATGGTATCAGATGTTATTAAACATACCTATTATGACTACAATTGCCACTTCTATGTACATGTGCGCGCGCCTGTGAAACCAACTGTTTGTCCTTTTTTTTTACAAAAAAAGCTAACGTCAGCGTCTAGACAGCTATGCTAATAAGGCTTATCTTCTAACATCAAAATCCGAGAGCATTTGGAAATGACCATGTATCGCCGAATGAACCTAAAACCAACATTGTTTCGCTATTTTTAGCTGATCACTTTAATTCTCTCCTTCCTTTGTACAAGTCTTATCATCATTTTTTTTTATTCTGCTTTAGTAACAAACCCTCCACTGATAAGAGTTTCGTACAGATAACCAAAAATACAATTTCCAGATGACAACGAACATATGTACATAATTTTCACAGAACATTTTCAAGACAAGGTGAATGCATTAAAATGCCTTTACAAAAAATAAACAAATTGAAGTGCATTTGAAAGAAGAGCCAAGACCGCTTGCGATTGACACTTACCATTAAGTGTATGATTTATAATTCCTTTTGACTTTAACATCGAAATATAGGTAACAAATTGCGGATTCCTGTATAGCACAAAATATTTTACACAGTTCTTACATTAGCCGAATTTTTGTTTAATTTAATTATAAGAATTTTGAAAAGAAACTTATTATCCACGACCGCGAAGGACTGAAGGCGAATTTCATGCACTGACTTTGACAGTAGAACGGTTGCGGGCGAATTGATAGCAGAAGCAGACTTGTCTGCTTGACATCTGCAAAGTTTGTGTTTTGAAGGTCTGCAAAGCGAACTGACATTCGATGAAAGAGAAATATACTTACATACATAATTCATATGTGAGAAAGAGAATACTGTGAACAAACTTTAAACTGGTGGAAATTGTTAATTTTGTTTCATAGTGTACTAATGCATCAGTTTTAGTTTCCGCTCGTTTCTTTTAAAATATGTACATACATATCTATACGTTTTAACTGTTTTTTTTTCTTAATTAATTGATGCGAATGTAGGATTTCGTAAGCATTATAAAGTTTCGTGGTTGTTGTATTAATCCTCATATCGAGCGCATTTCAATATTTGCTAGAAGTCAATATCAAAACCACAGAAACCACAGGCATCGGTTTTACAAGACTAAACAGTTAAAGGCCTAGAATTGTTCAAACTATTCTGCGTATGGTTAGACTCTAAAGCACAGACTTACGTATTGATTAGTGATCTGATCTTCAGATGTTGCGTTTAAAGCATTCTCTTTTACTTGAATGGATTTTGAAATGATTTAGACCAGTTAACTGCATCGCTTAAATCGCCTTAAGCTAAATATTGCGTTTGCACAATAATTGCACTAAAGTGGATATGCAACGATTTTCTTTAGGAACTTACTTACTTACATGGCGCTACAGTTCGGGGTGAACCTGGACCTCAACCAGTTAGCCCGGTCTATAATCAATTGCGCACTCCAAGTTCAAGTTATCCAAGTTGTCCTACCTATCTTAAGAGATTGGTCCGCAGTACAGCATCGTATTTGTATTTCGCTATTGAATCTTCTCCGACCAAACGACCAAAGATATCTTCATCTGCTTTCGACAATGATTATGCTTCAGAACCATAAAGCAGGACTAGGATGAATAAGGTCTTACATAGTCTCCTAAGTTGCCTATATTTGTAGATTGCCTATATAGTCTCCTTGATTGCCTATATAGTCTCCTTGATTGCCTATATAGTCTCCTTGATTGCCTATATAGTCTCCTTGATTGCCTATATAGTCTCCTTGATTGCCTGTATAGTCTCCTTGATTGCCTATATAGTCTCTTTGATTGCCTATATAGTCTCCTTGATTGCCTATATAGTCTCCTTGATTGCCTATATAGTCTCCTTGATTGCCTATATAGTCTCCTTGATTGTCTATATAGTCTCCTTGATTGCCTATATAGTCTCCTTGATTGCCTATATAGTCTCCTTAGTTGCCTCCTATATACATAGTCTCCTTAGTTGCCTCCTATATAGTCTCCTTAGTTGCCTATATAGTCTCCTTGATTGCCTATATAGTCTCCTTGATTGTCTATATAGTCTCCTTGATTGCCTATATAGTCTCCATGATTGCCTATATAGTCTCCTTAGTTGCCTCCTATATAGTCTCCTTAGTTGCCTCCTATATAATCTCCTTAGTTGCCTATATAGTCTCCTTGATTGCCTATATAGTCTCCTTGATTGCCTATATAGTCTCCTTGATTGCCTATATAGTCTCCTTAGTTGCCTCCTATATAGTCTCCTTAGTTGCCTATATAGTCTCCTTGATTGCCTATATAGTCTCCTTGATTGCCTATATAGTCTCTTTGATTGCCTATATAGTCTCCTTGATTGCCTATATAGTCTCCTTGATTGCCTATATAGTCTCCTTGATTGCCTATATAGTCTCCTTGATTGCCTATATAGTCTCAGTCTCCTTGATTGCCTATATAGTCTCAGTCTCCTTGATTGCCTATATAGTCTCCTTAGTTGCCTCCTATATAGTCTCCTTAGTTGCCTCCTATATAGTCTCCTTAGTTGCCTCCTATATAGTCTCCTTAGTTGCCTATATAGTCTCCTTGATTGCCTATATAGTCTCCTTGATTGCCTATATAGTCTCCTTGATTGCCTATATAGTCTCCTTGATTGCCTATATAGTCTCCTTGATTGCCTGTATAGTCTCCTGGATTGCCTGTATAGTCTCCTTAGTTGCCTATATAGTCTCCTTAGTTGCCTATATAGTCTCCTTGATTGCCTATATAGTCTCCTTGATTGCCTATATAGTCTCCTTGATTGCCTATATAGTCTCCTTGATTGCCTATATAGTCTCCTTGATTGCCTATATAAGTCTCCTTGATTGCCTATATAAGTCTCCTTGATTGCCTATATAGTCTCCTTGATTGCCTATATAGTCTCCTTGATTGCCTATATAGTCTCCTTGATTGCCTATATAGTCTCCTTGATTGCCTATATAGTCTCCTTGATTGCCTATATAGTCTCCTTGATTGCCTATATAGTCTCCTTGATTGTCTATATAGTCTCCTTGATTGCCTATATAGTCTCCTTGATTGCCTGTATAGTCTCCTGGATTGCCTATATAGTCTCCTTAATTGCCTATATAGTCTCCTTGATTGCCTATATAGTCTCCTTGATTGCCTATATAGTCTCCTTGATTGCCTATGTAGTCTCCTTGATTGCCTATGTAGTCTCCTTGATTGCCTATATAGTCTCCTTAATTTCTCCTTAGTTGCTTATATAGTCTCCTTAGTTGCAAATGAGTTGGTGCTTGCTCTCTAATTATGTATGTACATACATAAGTCTGTGGGAAAGCCGAATTCAAGTTTTAATGAAACGAAATAAAGAATATTTTATTTATTGAATATTAAATAAGCATACATATGTTTGTATGTGTTAAATTTATCTTTCTTGATAAATGAGCAATACTCAGGCTTCCCAAGGGTAAAGGCATTTTCGAAGTACATAAATGTTACAAAACCGTAAAAGCAGTGGAGACTTAAATCCACGTATGTAGTTCTATAAATAATTCATTGAAAATGATAACTGATGCACTTGTTCTTTTTTTTCAAACATTTTACGTTGCATTGCCTCAAAAGGACGTACATATGTATGTACGTTGGATCGAGTGAAACGGGCCGATGAACCGGATTACCGAGGCTTAGCTCTTAAACGAATTTTTTAATGCGAATAAAAGTTTCTGTTTTCAAAAATTAGTCGAAATAATCGTAGTGCAATTATAACTTGAAGCCCTACGACGCTTGTACAAATATGTAAGTATGTATGTGGCATACAATTCAAATAAAAATGCCCAAAAAAGACATACATATGTATGTACATACCTCGGAGTTTAAAACAGTTAACGAAGCGAGTGACTGTCATTAACGATCTTTGTAAGATACATGTAATTGTTGCATTACATGCATTTTACATTGAATTCCACTAAACTAGCTATAACGCACGAAGAGGAAGAGCACTATGTACTTCGTTTGATTACGTTCTTGAACTGAGGGCAAGAAAACCAGTCGATTGGCTTAAAAAATAAAAGCCACATTGGGTTCAAGCCAATAGCAGGTAAAAATAATGGCTTTCATTATTCCTATGTAAATTCGAATACAGCATGGCCACACTTAAACCGAAGGGAAAAGTAATTGTGATATCATATGAAGAAAATCCGAACCGCTGGCAGGTTAATTATTTAATATGTGTTTCTCCTTAATGAGATTAGATTGGATGACCTTTCGATTCTCTGCGATGAAAAGAACTGAATTTATTACATACATATGTATGTATGTACATGTATTCTCCCAGCAATTGATTGATCTGACATCGTTTCGGACGTTAAAGACGTACCCGACAGGAGTTTTCGAAATTAGTCAGAGTACAGATACATACATACATATGTCAGACAGGCGTACAGAAAGTAAGTTACTGTTTCTTCTTCGTTATCGTCTTTACAACCTCTGTAAATATCGATGAAGAGGGCTTTCTATTAAATATCGCCAAGTGAGGTCTCCGAATGTAGATCGTATGCTTTTCCTACCTATTGAGGCCAGACTTGTCTAAATGAAACCCGCGTACAAATATTGTTCCCAAATTTTTATTTATTGGCAAAGGGGAGATACCCGCACTGGTACTGTCCTCTGCCAGCTCATTTAATTTGCAGCTTCTGAGAATGTCCGCATAGTATAGCACGATTTAGAAGTTATCGTTCGATTTTAGGGCTTTTATTGTCACTTGGCTTTCTATGAAAGTATGATACCATACTGTTTTTCATTATCAACATTGAAAACGAGGCTGCTGCTTTTGACACTAGCGTAATTTCCGCCTGAAATATGATACAGCGAAATGCCGGCCGTTTAATTCATAATTTTATGTCAGGTAGATTGGAGAAAATTTCTCCGTCCATACTAAGTAACGTTTTAGACCCATCCGTATGTATCTATAACAGAATTTCTTCGATTTCACTTATACCACAAATGCTCCAAGTCATCGCATTAACTTACAAAACACAAAACCAGCAAAATCCAACTTTAAATCTATTTAAGTGTCTCGAGAAGAAAAAAAGGATCTGATTTAGCAGTACGAACAATCTTCCGAACTTCCTGTAAGATTGTCTTTCTTCTCATGCCCCGATTTCCGCGAACATTCAACTGCTTTTGCCATTCTTAGGTACATATCTGCAAAATGAGAACACGCTCTATTGGGTTCATTTAAATTCCGGGACCCATATACATATGTGGTTAAAGTGAAATTCAAGACCAAACTTTTTTAGGGAAGTGCTAATATTACCCGTCAATTTACAATTAAAATTCAAACGTCTTTTGTGTGTTCAAATCAAATTCAATCGACAGTGGCTCTATTACAATACAATGACCACCTTTAAATGACACTTTAACTCACAAATGGTATTGTTTGCAAGAAGTGCAACAATTTTCCGTCCTTGCAACAATGTTAGCAGTTTAAAAATTAGATGGCAGCATTATGAATTAGAAAGATATTTAAAAACAAGCTACTTTTCGCTTAAAGATAGCATTGGCTCTATTTCATTGGCCTTAATACCCAATATTCTCCTAAACCGCAATAATTCTCAGATTAATATAAAAAAAGATAACAAAAACGTTCAAGATAAGCTTAAGCGGACAAAATATTAAAATAATAATAATTATATTGAACAAGACTATCTATGTATGTATACTGGTGCACATGAAGGACTAGAGCGTTCAGTTGAGAATCACAATTTCTTGGCTAGTCCCTAGTCCTCAAGGTCACCCATGATAGACCCCATATCCTATTTTATTTTATTCTAGCCGGTAGTCCTGGTAACTAGTGCCATACCTATACGTGTATGTATGTATAATTCCTTTGGATTTCATTTGCACTTTAATTTATGGAAATAAATTATAAATAAGTGTAGACAATGTGGTTTAGTTGACCAGATCTCACGAATGGCCAGTACCTTTGCCGAATTCCTGCCACTGCCTTCGCAGCCAAAATTTTCTCGCAGATCATCTGTCAATGATGTAATAAGATGTTGTGCATTGACTCTTCGATTACAGGGACATATTTTCGTGCGGCGTATGGTCCAATTGGAATTGACAGATCAGGTAAAAAGGCAATTTAAAGACTAACTATGTTGGCTTCAATTGAGTTAAAAACGTCGAGTCAACCCGAGTACATATTGCGCATATGAACACCAAAGTAAACCCCCATTCAGGGGTTAAAAATTGGAGGAAGGTAATTTAAGATTGATATAACTGGATAAATTCTTAAGTTGGGACAATGGCCTACTTTGGGTTTTGGCGTCGTTTTAAGTAATCTAATGGGAAATCACTTTTAAAAGTACGGGATCACGCTTAAAAAGTTCCAAAGTTGCCAACGTGCCTAATTCGAACTTATCAATAAAATTAAGGTTTACCATTTAAAAAAGCATTTAAACATCGAAAACTTGGTGGTCGAAATTAAAGGTTAATTAAATGTAGATTGGAGAAAACAAGTTAATGAATGCGAAATATCTAATAGCCATTTGGAATTGAAACGAAACGCCAGTGTTTACCTGTGATTTACGTATGATAAACAAATTCCCATTTAGTCAAGCGCGCATATAACGCTATCAGCTTTCGACGCGGCCCATTTTTTGCAACGGTTTACAACCAACCCAGATGGCTGTAGTTTATCATTGGAAACAGTGCTTAGTGGTTAAACTCCATGCTATAGAACGAAGGTATTCGCATTACATTGTTTGGCTTCCACTTCATTCAGAAAGCTTTCACTTGCACCAAACACTATAATCAACCACTTCCAAGTCTCTATTGTTGACGCTCCGAAATAATTAATAGAAAAAATAGATCTATCACCAATTTACTTTCAGTTGTTTTATTAAAAATTACTCTTTTAACCCAAAAGTAAACCAGACTTCTATAGTAGAAAAAATCATACGTTTTGGAATCGCGTTTACTTCTTGGCAGCCTGTCCAACCTTGGCCTTCTTGGTACCACGGACCTTCTTCATCCTGTTCCTACGTTCCTTACGTTGCTTGCGGGTCTGTTTCTTCTGCTCGAAGAGTCCATGACGAGCCAATCGGTATTTGGGTTCGAACTTCTTGGCGAAGTCCAGTGTATCGTAGATCAAAGCAAATCCAGTAGAGCGACCGCCACCGAAATTTGTTCTGAAGCCGAAGACAAAGCATACATCTGGAGTCACTTTGTACATGGCGGCGAGCTTTTCGCGGATGTCCTTCTTGTTCACTGAGGAGAGTCCCGGATGCAAGACATCGCAAACCATTTGTTTTCTGCAAAGCAGGCGGTTTGTCATGAATTTTCGGGTACGAATTGTGGCGGTTGTTCCAGACATTTTGGCGGATCTGCGTAAAGATTACGATTAGTTTTTCAATCACAAAATAAGAGAAAAAATTCTCTAGCACGAAATATTGAAATTAAAAAAAAAATGTTCACCACTTTTGGAATCCACTACAAATGTCAAACATAACCTACAAGGCATATAGGCACACGTGTATGTATTTCAACGAAATTAGGCGAAAATTTCATTAACTTTTAATTTCTTTGTTTCGAGATAAGATAGAACGTTGGTTTGCAGATAAATCGGCATTTTCGGAACTCATATTACCTGTTAAAATACTAAAAAAGTATCCAAACACGTCTTCAGTGTAGGCACAAATTTTTGAGAAAGGAAGATGGCTTCCGCGACTTTTTTTTAATATGTCATGTTGGGTAGCCTGCCACGAGACTCGTTTGGATAAGTCAAATTCGTTGTGTGTTCGGAAATTAGTCTTTTATATTGAGAAAAATGCTATTCACAGTAATCTTATTTTGAAAATAAACTTAAATTCATAATACTTGTGCTAAAAAAAAAAAAATTATGATACAGATTTATTAAAGAGGATATAATGTAATTCAGATACAAAATCAAGTTGTGGTTTTAATAAATAAATGGAAAAAATTATTATTTGGGGCAAACAGCTCATGTGGGAGATAGGGTCTACCTTAACCCAACCATTCCTGTTGTGCGTGTTTTGTATGTATTTTTCCATGAATGAAGGAGACCTACATTTAATGCCATATCTGAAAGGTATCTCATGACAATTATTACAAACATTTTTTGATTGATCGCAAATTGATAGTTTCCTGGGAATTAAGAGTCATGCTTAGATAACAAATGGGACGAATATAAAACCCGAATTTATAAGGGCAATTATAGAAAACGCTAAAAGGAAAACATTCAGGTTTAACTTAAAATCGTTGCCTACCTGCGCTTTAAGAGCTTTAATTCTTTCGATTCGCTCCAGTGGTACCAAGAAGTTGAAAGTTTGACAATGTATTTCATATAACTTACCTGAAACATGAACACTGTACTCATAGTCAAAAATCTTTTCAAGTTTTCCTTAAAACTTTCTATAATTAAATGAAAATGAAATATAAATACATATTTATTAGAATTTTAGGGTACAGTTATGAAATCTTTGGGCAAAAAGGAAAAAACAGTTTTACTTAATTTGAAAGGCTCAACAATCCATAGCCTAACAAATATGCACACTAAGGCGCGAAACGGTAAATAAAGGCAAATAAAAGATGGAGTTCTCTGAGCTAATGTGCTACAAAAATAAAACTGGGACCTCTATGTAATAAAGAAAAAAATCGAGAGACTTATACAAAAGGAGAAATGGGAGTGATCACGGGCCACAACATTCTGCGCTATCATATGAAGAAATTACGATTAACTAACGAAGCCCTCTATAGAGACTACGGTAATGAGGTGGTCCATGAGGACTTTAACCACTTTCTGTACCATTGCTCAAGCATCTGTCACGCAAGAAACAAATTCCTTGGATGACATTTCTTCCAGAACATAGAGAAACTTTCCAACATCTGTGGATACATTCAACCGACAGGATGGTTTGTATTTCAGATACAGTAAGTACTATACTAGAGCAACCAATGGATACTTGCAACTCAACAAGTGGTAGGTATAACATGTCTAGCGACAAAACAGATCTGACCAAGCCTGGGTTTAAAATGCTTTAAGAAACTGATTTTTCTCAACAGATTGCATATTGGTGCTATAATAGGTGTCATCAGTGGGCACTGTCTAAAAGGCAAGCATACAACAATGTATGCATAAAAACGACTTGTAGAAGCTGCATTGGCGAAGAAGAAGAAGAAACTATTCATCATCTTTTTTGTACCTGCCAAGCTCTTTCCCATAGAAGGAGGTTTTACTACAAATATTAGGAGCCGCTTACCTATCTTTGGTTAGGTATCTTAGTTATAGCTGCAAGACACTTCAATCTAACCCAACCTTTTATTGAGCGGACTGTAAGTAATGTGCACTATGAGGTCAGGCGCGTATTCATAGTAGTATGCAATTTTTACTTAAGCAAAACACCTTCCAGCCATAAAGGTTTTTTAGTTACTGCAACTTATCGAGCAATTTTTTTATCCCTTCTTCAACTCTTGAGGAAAGCCCTCAAGGTCCCAAGCTATCTCTATTAGTGGGTGCAGAAGTTCAACCGATGTTTCTGGCGCTGCTAGTAAGAGCTCCGCGAGAATACTGTCAAGTTCTTGTCTTGTATTAGGAGTCGTGGTGCGTATTCCTGCATTTCTCACCTCAGGCACCCTAGTCTGATTTGGGAGCATATCGCTATCGAATAAACGGTTTAGGTTTTTTACTGGGTTTCGGCTGGAGCTGCAACCACATTTCTGCAGGTCTTTGGTAACTATGTACACAGGTATTGCTCTTGCGTCTGATTGAAGCTTCTTCTGTTTCTATATCTAGTTACGCTTATTACGTTGCACACAATCCTGAACTTCTCTCAGCTTTTTGCGATATAAGGACTCTAGCTCGCTCCTCTCTGCTGATTAGCTGGAATGCGAGCTTTCAGCTGTTTTCATTTGTCGATTCATCTCCAAATATCCTCGTGGTATCATTTTTCACAAGCACACCAAGGGCTTTGGTTGGTTGTGATGTGACCTGTTGACTGCCTATACATGCGAAAGGTGATCCTTTAATTGTTGGGACACTGAGGGATCACTTTTTCTATCGATGTTGACCTTGGGCATTCTTGTGTTGTCATCGTTGAACTGGAGCAGTGCGTAGGTGGAGAGTAGCTAAATGGGCCTATACGACTTCTTGTTACTCGGCGGTTTTTCTTCTCTAAACAGGATGGCTCTATGTGCCTTACGGTGACAGAACCCATCGATTTATTCAAATCATAATTTGACGATGAGTTGATGACAAGAAATTGACTTGCCAATCTGCCTCCAAATAAAAAAAAGTTTCGGCGTAATTAATTATTCATGAATTACATGTAATTAACGCTAGAAGTAAAACCTTTTTATTGATAAATGAACAAATACAGGCGCCGATTTCTGAGGAGTGCGACAATCACAATTTAGGTAGCTACAACGAGAAGCAAGCTGGTTATGAGGATACTGGATGCCAGCCTGCGGATGGTTTTCATCACAGTCAAGTTACCGAACACGTTTATGGTGGTTTAAAGATGATTCTAGATTTCTGCTGGTGAATAACGAGTAGGATGCAGCATTGGAGCTGCTGGAAAAAAGAGATGATTCCTTGCGCTCCGGGCAGATTTGGACGAATTGAAAGCTCGGAACTCTGTGCGCTAATATCGTTAAGAAACACCGGCAGCATAACATAGTCGGCATAACAATTTTAATACGATTAGGAATACGTTGCCCACGTTCAGCGGCGATGATTCTTACACCGCAAAAGGATAGACGATATTGAAAATGTCATTATGTACATTCTGGGATATGGATGAACAGTTTCAATTACTGTGTGCACACCGATTGATAACTGGCACAGTTAAAATATTATTGCGCACGATTTGAGTGTAAACGTGAGCGGAGCTATGAACTAAACTGTTGTGGAAATACGATTGATACATACATAGATACACTTTCAAAGAAGTGTTTCGTCAACTTGATACTCGTACGGGGGTGGTTGAATAAAAACGGTAAGTAGGGGTAAGTTAAAGAGGGGGTTTTATTTAAAAATGATTCTATTTCAACGCATAGATACGAGTGTACATACATTGTATATGATGTAGGATCTTACTTAGTTCAATCTTCAATGACGTTAATTTCTTTCTGATGTACATATACACTGGTAACTTTTGGCTAATTTGTTGGTGGTAAAATCCACAGCCTTAAATGAATAGCATAAATCAACCACCAATTGTAAGGCGTTTCCATCTTCACCAGATGTAAGATTCACAAAGCGGAGTTAGTTTAATGCAGAGAGCTCGGCAACGTCTTCTCAATTGCCATTTAATGTGTTTAAGACTGATCAAGCCTTTCCCACTAGCCTGTTGATTTCAAAAGTCATCTCAGTCACTCGCGAAGTAAAGAAGATAACCAAAACGGGAAAAGATGTTGAAGTGGTCAGGCACATATAGTTATCACCTGATGTTAAGACAGTGGTTTGTTTCACTTAGCTAAAAGGACAGAGACTACAACCTTGGAAGACTACAATCTTAGCTATTAAATCGAAAAATAGGCCAATAATCGCAGCTTCGGCAATCAAAGCTGGCTTCCTAACACCGCCTTGTTATCATCAAATCCGGTCTTCGTAAGATTTGCTAAGAGAATTGTGGATGCGTCTAATACGAACGATTTGGTAACTTTCTTATAGCTACGGTAAAACTTTTTATTTTAAAGGGGCAACCCCAACGAACTGCGTAAACGCTAAACCTAAGGAGTTCAAACACGGTACAACTTCAACTTGACTGAACCGTCACCCTACCAACAAGATTGACCTTCAGTTGAATACTTTCATGAGGTTAATATCGGTTGTGCTAAGACCCACACCAGTTGAATGACTCCCGATGCTGTGTAAGATAGCTCATCTAGAACGAAGAAGAAAACAGAGCTTACTCAGTGAACTCCAATGTGAGAATTTGACTTGAGGCAGATATTAAATATTAAATGTAGCCCCACGAAGAGTTTGCTCTAGGCGCCCTCCAATAGAACTTTTTAAAAATTTGTTTGCCTAAAATTCTTGCTGGAAGACTCATGCTGATTATCGTGGACAAAGCCCAATATTCGAAAATGAAAACAGACAACATGAGTTCGAGCTACAAGAGGGAGCTTGATGCAACTTGATCAGTCTTGGAATTTCCACGGTACTATAACCCGATGGGCCCAACACACCGAACCTTCATATTCCAGTTCCATATGGTGCTTATGTTCAATACATCGGACGCATGTTGTTCCACTGACCAATTTGAAATCACAGGGGAAACTAAGAAAATACTAACTTCCATAATTGTTTCTTGGTATAAAGGTTAGAGTTTATAAAATGTTTGTAAGTCATACGCTAAATAAATAAAAGAGTACCAAATGAGGTCCATCCCGTGGCTGGTGGAAATTTATGAAGTGTTTGTGAGATTCGCTCACTTAGTGCCCAAACTTTAGGGGAAATTCCAAGAACCTCAACTCATCGCAGAGCTCAACAAGTGAACATAATTCGCACTACTTTGAGCTTGTATTGCATAAAGGCGTCGAATTATTTCCAAGAACAATTGACGTGTTTAAGAACAACGTCTCGATTTAGAGTCACAAACTGTCATGAGAAGCTTTGTCATGAAAGTAAATACTCTCGGACGTTTGTCAGACATTTGTGAGAGGTGGTACCGTGAAAAAACTTGCTGATGTTTCCTGGTATTCGAAATTCGAACATCCCGCTCAGTAGTCCAACTCAGTAACCACTGAGTCACGGTATCCACAACCAAACTCTCAGCGAATAGAAAAATTAACCACCTTTCTAAAGTCAGAAATGATTGCTGATAGAATAATTAACTAAATAATACTTTTAAAAGAAGATGCAGTTTTGCTGATAACCCGCTTGTAAATGACTTATGTACTTATGATTGTTAAATGTTAAATATTTATATACCCACATATTTGTTCGTACCTTTCTAGCAATTCCTAGAAATTTTTGAGAGTACACTTTGAAAGGTGTTATTTCGCAACTCTAACCTTAATCGAATTGATTTCTTTTCCATTTACTAACCTATTCAAAGAAAACGATGATGTTCCCCAGACAAATAACCTGATTGACAGTACACAAGAGGGTATACATATGTACATTGTTGCACACCGCGCTTGAAGCCAGCCTACATATGTACATATGTATACGCGAATAATCACGTGTATCTGGATAAAATCGAAACACATGTGACTCCCGACAAATCGTGAACTTATCCTCATATTTGCGTATGAAGAATGAGTGACTGCTGGATCGACAAAATTTAACAGTGAATAAACGTCAATTTCCGTGCGGATTAACGTCACGTAATTTACCTCAAATGGTACGAGCATAACACTGCATATGTACATACACTATGGTGTGCCGCTGAATTCCACACACGTGTCCTTTAAAAAACCACGTGTGAACCAACTGTGAGTCCAATGGCAACAGATAAAAGGGACATTCGGGTGATTTTTTTGTTTACGTATGGTGGCGGATGTGGATCTGGTCCATTGCAATTTCCGGAAACATGTACGTAATCTGTAACACGCGGAACAAAATGTTTTAAGCCTGGTGGTGTGTTATTTTTTTAGAATCACAATAATCTGGTCATTGGAATTTTTGACTTGCTGTATGCACACCCATTAGGCTTACTTAGCTACATATGCAAATATTATGTTTTTTTTAGGATTTGCATCAATCCCAAAAATGTGTCCGATACTTGTACAGAATGTGCGTAGAATGCGAAATATTTAGGACCGGTTAAACGAATTGATAATTTTTTTTTTTATAATCTGTCTAGTGGTTTATCATTTTAAGAATTCCATGTACATACATACACAGTTCCTGAATTAATGTAGACTTTGTATGAAAACTAAATCGTGCATATTTGGCGACCATGCCAGGGAAATTGTTTTTTGTGTGTGGGGTAGACAACTTGACATGGGTACGTGGGCTTAAACGGGGTCATTGAACCTGCCGACTATAGTAGCAATGACAGATGCTGGGTGGAAAGTGGACTTGGAATACCTATCTCACTTATACAGGTATTAATGTGACCCGTGCCTATTGATGTTTACAAGCAGGGTTATATTGGCTGTACTAAAACGAAGCCTCCTTTAGTTTTAAGGGGCTAGTGCCTGTTCTAAAAAACAGAAAAAGAAACAAATTAAATACAAAGCAATTGTGTAGTGATAGCGTCATCGTTCGTCAAGCTGATGATTGTCAAATAGGCTGACATCAGGTGGACTGGAAAAAAAATAGTGTAAATCAGCGAAGGCAAAAAGACAACAAACAATTCTTTCCAGTTATTTGGACACCACCCTTGGATCTAATGTGAAACTTAATACACCTGAGTTTCAAACCACTACACCAATCTTTTTCTCTCTCTCTCTATCTATCCTTCCAACCCTTCATAACCCCTAGGGTGCGTGCAAATTATAAAAACAAATGTGGGGTGAAACTACTTGTGATTTAGTGCATCAGATGGAGTATAGGCTATATTGTGATGACTTAAATCATAACAATACTGAATTAAGCTACTCTGGGCGTTTTTCGTGGGAAGAAGACGACATATTAACTCTGAAAGCACGTCTGGAGTGATGGTTGGGAGCACAGGTCCGACATCAAAGCGACCTCTCCGATGGCAAGGATGAGACTCTTGGAAAGTGATTAAGCAAGGCTTGGTCAAGTCAGGCTCCCACGCTGCTTTCAGAAGGGCTTTGAACCTGAACGGAATTTTTCATTACCTTGAAAATACAATCAATTCAGTTTTTTGGGCGTTCACAACCAGACCACACCAACCTCCCATCTAGTTAGTTTTTTTTAAGGCGTTTTGTAATAGTTCTTTCAGCGTATTAAGGTGACTTCCCCAAAATGCTATAGAGACGTCATCTGCATAAACGATCACCGTGTATCCCTCACATTTTTTTCTAACCTTTATATGTAGATCTATTGGGCTACTCAGACTTGGGTCGATGAGATACTTGACTTAGAGCACTTTTCCCATTCCACTTTCCTTGATGAATCGGAGTATCTGGAGTGGATCTAACAATGGTAGATCTTCCTCTGATAGTTGGTAGGCATCCAGGTGTTTTTTCAGTGGTCCACATTCCTTTAGAAGGTGCACTAGGGTTTCCTCGACATCTTTGCAGAATCTGCAGTGTCCACTTTGCTCTGCTTCCTAGTTTTCTGAGGTTCTCCTCAAGTATACAGTGACTCCTTAGGAAGCATGCCGGTTTTTGTTGATGTTTATACAGACCTTTCTTCTTTTCCGGTTATAGTTCCCGAGAAGTTTTTTGGCCTGTCTTAGCCTAAGGAGTTCCTCCCAAAATTTCGCTTTTGCAGTCCTCGTCCTTCCTTAATTCTTTTCGTATCATATCGTATTGTAAAGGCGGTTAATCCTAGCCAATTTTTTGGCTGCTTCATTTCTTTTGAATCCTAGGTGACCTGGTACCCAGTAGAGGCTGACTCTGCTGTTCCTACTTAGTCGGTTTATCTTGGCAAGGCACTCCCGCTCCAGTGTAGACCTGATTTCATAGGAGCTTAAAGCGCTGATGGCGTCTAGGCTATCCGATCTATATCTTTACTTTTTTATCAAGGTTAACAACACATTAACACATTTATAATTATTTCTCCTCACTGTAGAAAGGATGAAAGGCTATAAAGAATAGCCTACACTTTGAATTAAAAAAGTTTCTAGCAATACTCGTATCTCAACGAAGTTTACTGTACAATTTATTTGCTTCCTGTTTCTCATAAATTAACCCTTTTAATCTACAAAGTGCATAACCCACTATAAGTAGAGCCACTATACTTAGAACTAAAAGAATGATCACGTCTAGTAGATACAGCTGATACCATGGAATGTCAATCCCAGTCGTTTTTAAGTACGACACATTTTTATGTCTTAGAACATGTTCAATCCAAAATATCGACGTTTGTACAGCTCCTAACGGTCGGTCTCGGAATTTCGATGAAATTTCCCGTACATTTGTTAGGTACAATGGATCCGTGAGTAGTTTTTCCAGTGCCCATGTCAGAGAGATTTCAGTAAGGTTAGAAAATTCCAGTTTGACGCCGATTCCAAGATTTTCGATAATCTGAATGTTGAGGTGCTGTGAATAGGAATAAAGTATAGAATTGTATGTAACAAGTAGCCAGCTTATGACTTACCTGATCCTGAAATACGGGGATACCTAGTATAGGTACATTTCTGTAAATTGCTTCTTGTAGACTTAACAGGCCTCCGCTTGTAATAAAATACTTTACATGAGGATGTGCTAATACGTCGCTGGATTTAACTATCTTTTGTAAGAGTATATTCTTTGGGAGATTTTCCATCTTTTCTATATCACAGTGCCATAGAATGTTTTCCTTTTGCTTCGCGAGCACTGTAACGAGTGCACTCAGCTTTTCTTTGGGAAGGTCTGAGCATTTTAAGATGGTTCCTAAACTGAAGTATATAGCTCCATGCCGCGCATCGTCAAGGAATCTTTTGATATTCCACTGAATATTTTGTGCCGCCTTGATGTGCAGTCCACCAACGGGAATAATGTTCATCAGCGTGGGTCTTGAAGTCAAAAGTGGAGCATAGTTGTTCAGTAAGGTGATTGGAATTTGTCCTTGTAACTGGGAAAGTGGAGGTAGAGCACCTTTAAGAAGGTTCCATTTAACTAAAGTCTACAGTGTTTAGATAAGAGTTACTTACGTTTGAATTTTGAAAAGTGTTTCTGTGCCACCTTGTTTTGCGCTATTAGATCCTTTTTTCGTTGACTTCTCCTGTCAGTGCACTCGAATATATTTGAAATTCTGTTCCAAAATGATGTATCCTCGGTATAAGTTTGAAAATCAATTGGAGAGCACGCACTTGGTACAGTATAATCCACCAAAGTCGTCATGTAATTTTGGAAATTTGAAGAGCTGACTGCAACTACGGGCTTGTTGAACACTTCTCCAATCATAAGGAGAGCCTCTGTGTGAAATAGGTCCACTATAATCAGATCATATTGAAAGTTATCCACAGAGCTTATAAGTTCCTTGAGTTTAGGTTGTTGAAGGAAATAGTCGGTTAATGCAGCGCCTGCAGTTCTTAAAGCCTTATGCATGCTGCTTGATGATGCTTGTTCGGCTTTAAACATTTGCTTGACTCCAAGTTCATGTTGTACTGAAATCGTATGCAAGGTTAATATACCAACTGAAGGAATATTCAAATTAACGATTTAATATTCACTTAATTTAAACGATAGCTTGACCTACAAATATTGTTAACTCAGTTCACTCCTTAAATTCGTTCAGCTTCGTACATAAATATGTTTGAGGTAGTTTTCACTTGTGGGTGGTTACATAAGTGATAAATTTGCGCTTTCCTGGACTCTAGGTCCTTAACATAAAGATCTGATAAGTTAAACAAATGCTGGCAGCTACCAAAAGGATCCTTCTACTTTTACGTAGATGTCAATATATGTAGATTCGGAAAGGAAACGGGAAGAAAAGTTGAGACACTCCTTTATTGTGCCCTCAGCATGGGCATCCGAAACTCGTTTCAATTGGGTTGTAAGTACATGCAATCCACGAGAAGAGGGAAGGCGAGTCAAACTGTTTATTTCACATTGTAGTACGAGTATTACAGCCCACATTGGCCTGAATGAACAGTTTATATCAGAAGAGAAAAGTGACCATCAAAGATTTTTGTGGATAGTCTTCGAAATCTTGGACGAGGTTGTCCTTTTGGCTTTGCATGTACATACATGAGTAAAAGCTGGATTAGGCACCCATTTATATGGAATGGATCGTTTATTGCAGGAAAAACGATAACACAAAGATAAGCAAGAAACATGTATACGGTGTTCAAAAGAGTTCACTAGCTCATCTACCGGTGCAATGTGGTTTTGGGTGCACCCGGCCAGCTGGGAGCATTCAATTCGAACTTCAGAAGGATATACGGATATACATATGAACATACGAGTGAAAAAGATGAGGAATTTAAGGAATCCTAGACATTTAGCAGCGTTCTTGGCGGCGTCAAATGTGTGGTCACTCTAACGTACGTACGAGAATACTAAGTCTTTTAGTTTCGCTGACGCAAGTGCCATTCATTGATAAATACTTGGGGGTTTACATTTAGCTTGAATGATCGAAGACAGCATTGATTTCTACCCTTTTCTTTAAACCCCATTTGATTATGCTGTCAAAATCGGGACTTAATGAACTTAAAATACGCTGCTACTGGAGTTCCACAGCCGAAGAGCAGAGACTTGAATATCGAAACAAATATGTCACATGACAAACATGTTGAGGGTTCTGTCTCTAATGAGTCTTTTGGAGATGCGGACACAAAATGGAGCCTTGGGGAGTACCAGGATCTATATGGTGGATTATAGACTTAAAACCGTCAAACACAATTTGAATTAAACGATCCGAAAGGTGACTTCTAATCCATTGAAGAAGAGGTTCATCGATACCAAATGCACGTACTTTCGACAAAAGGCCTGGATGCCAAACTCTGTCAAATGTCGAGGGCAATAAATTTACTTTCACCAAAGTGGTGGAGAGACAGGTTTCCCTTTTCGGTGAGATATGCCATCGAATCACCAGTGGACCTTTTGTTTCGAAAACAAGTCTGCCGGTCATAGAAGAGTTTTCGTTAATTGAGGTATTTTATAAGCTGACGGTTTATCGGCGTTTGTACGACCTTAGAACGGAGGGACGCGCGTACAATGCTTCAGTAGTTGGAGGGAGAACAAGATCGGGCTGCACAAATATTTTTTTTGACCTACTCGAACTGCTTCCGCAGTGGTTTTGCCAATGTGAAAGAATATGTACCTCTTCAGAACGATTAGTGAAATACTGTAAAATGCGCAGCACGCAGATTGGCTTTTCTCAAAGAACTGACAGCTTGAATGTCATAGTAAATGAGTGTCGCGATTGAGGGCGGGGGTAAATTCGTTATGTTTTAAGCAAATGACCAAAAGTATTACTACTCTTGGGACAATGTAGTATTTTTTGCCTAAGCTTGAGATCATACATATGTGAATTTGACATGTTCAATGTGGGCATAGCAGTCATTACTAGCTCTTTTTCAAACATACATATTTGGATCAGTCTTGTAACATCGATAAGTTGATACCCTTAACCTGGTAGCCTCCTTACAGCTCAAGTCGTACTACGCATTATTCTTTGGCTTGATTCTCTTCACTCTGTGAGGAACGTGAGCATGATGCCAACGAGGATGGTTACAGAAGATTGTGCATTTGCATCGTTATATTTCGACTTACCGTTAGTCCAAAAATCAAATGCTGGGACAATTATTTCCTCAAAGTTATCCAGTCTCTCTTCCAAACGATAACTGCTCACCGATGTGATCTATTTTGAAAAGTAAAACATTTTAAAATTATTGTAGTCTTATACTAACACAGTTATAAGAAAAGCCTTACGTTGTGATTTTTTTTTGCAAGTCCGGTCATTAGGGCTTGAATGGCATTGAAATGGCTTTGACTAGGAAATGCAAAAAGCCCTAAGATTCTTGCTCCCTTTATGTGGCACACTAATATGCCAAGTATAAGTCCAGAAATGAAAAGATAGCGCATATTTTACTGAAATAAATAAAACTGTTTAAAAAGCAGAAACATTTTGAATTCCGTCATTAAGAAAAGTATTTAAAAAAAAAAATGGGCTCTGCACCAACTCTGTCAGAGTATATTAATTTGGAGGCAATGCTTCATAGAAAAATATTTAGCAGATCAGACCATCAGTCCAGTGGATAGAAAAACTACGTTCGTGCGTTCGAATTTGAGGACCGTTCAGCAATATTTCCCTTCAATGTCAGCTGGTTGTCTGCCTAATCTTGGTCCAAGATACTTAGTTCGCACTATTCGCGAAGTTCAGGTATGAGACCTGCCCATAAGAAATAGGTCAATAAGACGATCTCTAAATCTCTAGAACGGACTACAATGGGTAAAAGATAAAATCTTAATAAGCATGCGCCGCAAGAGGGGAGAGTTTGGTAGCAAAGGACTTTTTTTATTTTCCTTGAGTACAATATGATACGATAGGTATTTGCTGTCAATCCAATCAGTTGACTTTGATGTTCAGTCAAGTCATCATGAATACTCAAGTTTCAACAACCCTATCAAATTATCCAAATTCAATTTTATAATCGGTCAATGGTTCGGGAAACTTATGATTTCGTGATTTTTATGGCGCACATACTCGTGCATCTGAGCAAGTCGTCGAACTGTGGATAGATTCATACCACATACGCTCTAAATAATGCAATAATACCAACACGTTTAAGGAGTACGCAATGGATCGTATGTGGATATCCCCCCTGTAACTAAAAAGATGCAAGAACGTCAATCCTCCCGCTCAGCGATCCAACGGACTACCACGGCGCCCACAACCCGTTTACAACGTTGAAATATTTGAGCAAAGACCTTGGCCTAAATCAGTGTACGCTCTAGGTGGTGCATGAATTAGGATTTCCGACGCTTTTTCACTTATTGGGTTGCTGAGCAGTTGCAAGACGACCGTTGATTTATTGCAAAATTGTGCTCAGCGACCTGCTAGGTAAATAAAGAGTGAGAACAATTAGACCCCATTATATTCAGAGAAATTCCCTGTGGTCTGCTGTGATTTGAAAAACTGGTGGCATCACGAACCTTAGTTATTATTTGATCGAACAATTGTTCCCAAATTTGAATGCAAAGACACGTGGTTCCAATTTGATGGACACAGACCGTACCATACGGCAACCGAAATAATCGACAAATCCCAATTTGACGATGAATTCATATCTAAAAATGGAGCTGCCACTGAAAAAGGTGGATGAAAATTCCCTCGGCTGTTTTGAAATGATAATTCTTTAAGTAATTTTCGGTGCAGTTTGTATTAATGGAGTATGGAGGAGAGGATTCAACGACAAACCTTGCGGGCTATGGAACGACATCGACTTGGTCAAAAATGGCGAGTGCATCAGCTGAGATGGCTTGGACACCTTCAGCGCTGGGCATCAGGGCATTGGTCCGTCGAGTCTTTGAATCCACTCAAGAGGGACGCGCACTATTGGAGAGTAACCTTAACCAAATTGGTGCGCGAAACTGAGCTGTCTGAAGGGGCATGTTGGTTGAAGCCATTGCCCACCCCGTACTGCAAGCGTCATCTAAAGAAAAGTAAAAACAAACACGATCAAGTAAAAACTAGGCTTCGAAGCATTTTTTTATTTTTACCCACTCTACAATCTTCTTTTTTAATTATACAACTGAGTTGGAAAAATCTGCGAAGTTACGCTGTTGAAGTTTTTGAATACTTTTCACTTACCTATTGCAGATATAATGCTTGAATATAGAATGTTGCTTTTAGGAAATATTATTCTTCACTATCAGAAACCTCACTATCAAAACATTGACCTATGATAAACAATACAATACCCGACCGGAACTTAGATTGTCAAAAATTTTACATCGTTATCACTATTCACTTATTACTTATTTTATGTTGATAAATTCATCGAACACCTTTTAAAAGCACTTAATCCGTTTTTAATGTAAAAGCATATAAATATCGCAACGTTCGGGAATCAAAAGAAGTCGACAATATTCTTCTCGTATCTATCACAATCAAACTAATTACTTTTCCAGGCTATTCTAATTTAAGCATCACCACCACAGCCGATAGTTTCAATGTTCATACTGATGACATATGCTCAAGCTGGGGCTGCACAACTCTGGAAGATCGCAATGGTAGCACGTTCGAATTAAAATAAAATGTGCTAAACAAGTGTTTCAATGTACATTTCAATACATACAGTCAACACACGCAATTGTGAACTGTACGAATATTTCGATTTCGAGTGCGGATTGTATTGTAATTAAAGGAAAGTCTTAGTTCTGGAGATGATAGAATACATATGTACATAAGTAACACTTTAAGGCCAAATATTCTTTTGTAATTTCTGCGATTTGATTAACGCAACGGTTGGAAAACAAGAATTTCGGTTTAGTAACTTTATTGGATGGACGATGCAACACAATCAGAAGCATCAATGATTTCCACTTTCTGTAAAGTAAACCAATAAACTATGGCTATGTAGTGCTGGCCGATGTTCTGTGTCCCTTTTTGTTGACAGCATATATTTGGTTTTGCCCTAAACCCATTTTGGAAGCTTAGTTCCACAGACTTTCGAAAGATTCTGCGTCCTAAATCCATCGCTCAGTAGTTCAAGGCACTAAGTACTGGTGTAAGGACCTCAGTACACTGATGTGCGCTTAAAATCTGGTGGGAGGTGGTGCAGTAAGTATTGCCCTTGCTTGCGACCTTGCTGTTCCAGTCCCAAGGACAACATATGAACTAATGAAATCTTAGTCTCTTCATCTACTATACAAAAAAGGGGTCGCTACCTGTTATTACGATGGACCGGATAAAGTCTTAGCGCTTCAAGGATCTAATTTTTTTTTTCAAAATAACTTACAATTCTTCATACATGCAACCACTGAGTACATATATAATTTATTTATAACAAATTTTAAAAACACAAATTTACCTAAAAAAAATGCTGCATATGCTGTCTCCAAGTCCCAACTGTAATTGTATCTCCCACATGATCTACAAATCCCGCAGACTTCTGTAGGAAAAACGAAATAAAAACAAAACGAAGACTACTGGAAGTGTATCCCTCGAATTCAATCTCAATTCGTTCGCTTGTTTGTTTCAATTCTGGAACAAGAGCGCATGCACACATGACTGGTGTTTGACAAGTTCTGTGACTCACGCTTACGATACAGTGATACCCAAAAAAATATTTAACGCCAAAAGGGGTAAAATGAATTATTTTAATTCATCATCAGCTTTGCTTTCGAGCAAAGTGTGGGATCGTAAAAATTAGAAGGAATGATTCTGTCTGTCAGTCGACTTATGTGTGTGTCAATCCTTACGACAGTTTAACTTTTTAAGCTTTAGTACACATCCATACTTATTTATGTACTAATTATGTATGAACATATACATATGTGTATACTATACCAGGGCCCTGAATGTGCACTGCGACCTATAAAACTTTGTAAGACTATACAACATTGTCTCAATGAAGTAGTATACCTCTGCCAATGGAAGAAACAAACACTGGTACTCCTACAAATAGGGGAAAAACCACCGCAGGGCTCCTTATCGTTCATGCCTCTATGCATGTTGGACACAGTGGGGAAAATACTGGAGCGCATCATAAGCGACCGACTTTTTTGGAAATAGGATACCTCTCTACGACGCCGATGATGGAACGAAGAAAAATAACGTCACAAGCGGAGTTCTCTAAGGCTCCATACTAGGTCCCCCAATCAGCCGATGACGTTCATAGGCTTCGAAACCCAAGGTTTCCGAAAATAATTGACTTCTAGGATGTCATATCTTCGTAGTGACCAAACTAGTAGTCAACGTGTCTGTTCTAATCTCCCATTGTGGAGTGGTGCTACCCAAGGTGCTGTTAGGTGCTACCCAAAAATAGGATTCAGGACCAAAGCACCTCTTGTCGCCTGGCAGACAGCGCTTTCGTTACCCTCGAAGCTGTCATGACCTGCAATCCAGGCCATCAACCTCCTATAGGCTCTCATTTCTGTAAATGACATCTTATGTCTTACGACTTTGACTTTTATGAAGTAACCAGAAGTAGAATTCACATAGAGAAACCATGCATTGCTATACTCTTCAAGAACGCGAATAATTTATCAATATTTTTGACAAATACTCGGTCGGTGGTTTTGGCTCAACATGAATTTCGTCGCCGATTCCCTGGTCATGTGGGACCAAATGGGCAAACACTGCAACGACGCTTAGCCACTCGCCTCGACGAATCTGTCTCAACACAGGACAGTAGTAGATTCAGCCGTTTGGGCGAGAATATCGCTGCTGTGGACGCAGATATAGAAGAGGACCATTAAACACTAGAAGACGGGCCAGGCAATTGGCACCAATAGACGGTCTTTACGGCGAATTTGGTGAAAAACTTTCAGGAGAACCCAGGAAAAAGGGAAACTGTGCCTCTGCTAATGTTTGCCGATCACAAATCGCGTGTAAGTTACAGCCAAGTCCTCCTAAACTTCGACCACAATGAAGACAGTTTTCCATTGAAAGTCATCTCGGGCATTGAAAATCTGCGTTTAATGCATGAAGAACCGTTACACCCTCTGAAAGTCAAAGTTGCGGAGGGAAGGTGATTGGAAACAAATCGACCTTAAGTGGACAAAGATGAATTTGGACTGCGATTGAAGTAACTTTTGCCATCTAAAAGTGCTTTTACTTGAAACCTGAGGTTTGTGCTGATTTTGCATACGAATAGGTCTTGTAGTCTGTCGAATTATTATTTGGAGCGGAAAACGGCGACAAAAGAATTATGTACATCATAAAAAATTAGTTCTTCTACCCCGAGTATGTAGATATTTGATGCATTAACATCGATTGACATAAAACAAAACCCATTCGTTTCATTCACAGTCATGGCATGAAAAAATAAAAATTTTATTTTCAAATTTTTATTGATAAAATCCCAAGTATAAATTATTTGTTTTTGCGCTTAAGATATAAAAACAAAACCAGATATTTCGGCAATTCCCAAAACTCACACATAAATCAAAGATACATGTATGTACGTATAGATACGCGTATGTGCATAAGTACGGTAAATCTACCTCATTTCTCATCTCACCCCACCAAAGGTATCTCTTTTCACTCGACAGAAACACCATCCCTTGGTGGTTAACTCAAGTTCATCAATCTCTGACGAGCATTGTCCCAGTGGCGGGGTTAATTTCAGAACCGACAATTTATCGGTGGTTGCTTTGAACGATTAACCTATTTTTATCTATGAGCATAATCGACTAGAAATAATTCAATCAAATAGGTTGGATAGATATTCATAATGACGGGGAATCCTATTAAATACTTACATTTTCTTGTGTACAACCGGGATTCGAAATGAGATGTCTGTATTGAAGGTCAATGATTCTGTAATGAAATCCGATCAAAATTCTCACTAATAATGCGAAAAGGATGAGACCTAAGGACAACTGTTCAATAGGCACGTATTGCAATAACGAAGAGCAATCAATGATTGATGTATCTATGCGTAGAATTTGTATTTTCTAGAAATGTGACCACTCTTCAGAGGGAGCTAATAAATGTATTGAGTGTTGTGTTCGGGTGGTTTTAGATATCAGGAGCTTAATTTAAAGTAATATTTCTCAGTATGACCTCGAAAAGGATGATGCCTTTGAAGTCTGCCTATTTTTTTTGCCATAACTTTTTGCTTACTACTAGAGGTAGTATAGTTTTTCCACTATAAACTTATATATAACATTTCCACGGCCTACAACAGAAAATTCTGTGCTGATAACATTAGTCCGAGTATTTTTAAAATAAAAATGCCAAAGGATCATATTTACCACACAGTTGTGGTCAATGAAATAGAGCCAAACAACAAAAGCAAAATAACTTTCATGTATTTTGATTTGTAAAGAACAAAAATAAATTCAAAAATTTCGTTTAAATACGGACGTGAAAACAAAAAAAAATAAAAACTAAGTTAAGAGGACGATTTGAGTGGTCAATAAAATAGAGCAAGTTTACTTTTTATGAGAAAAATTAAAGAAAATTTCTTGATTTTTTCTATGTTTCAGAATGCTATTATTTTCTATGCTGAATGGGAATTATTTTGCAAGACAGCAATATAGCGTCTTGACATGGAGTCGACAAGAAGTTGACGTTGCCGGGGTATTGCATATGACCATTCTTCTTGAACAACTTTTCAAAGCTAGGCCAAATTGTTTACTTTATGCATAGCCAATCTCTTCTTAAGGTCTTCCCACAAATTGTTTTTCAGATTTAATTCCGAAGATTGAGCAGGCCACATCAAAGCACTTAAATTTCTAACTTCTTGTCTTTCTGGAGGTATGCTTATGATCATTGTCCTGTTAAAAAATCCATCATAAGGGCATGTTTTCTTCGGCATATGGCAGCAAAACGTTCTCGAGGATGTGAACATACTTATGTTGGACCATATTTTGCTTTATTCAGGCCACTTCCATGCCATGAAAAACATGCCAACAATTTAATGTTTGCCTGTCCATGTTTTAAGGTTTTTTTTTTGATATACTTTGGAGAGAGTATTTGGTGGTCGAGGTACCAATCTTTTACCATGATTACCAAAAAAATTTATTTTTTCTTTCATAACTCCAAGTATATTTCTCCATTTTGTCCGAGTTTGCTCCATTTTCCGCCCCTGTCCTGTCCAATGCCTTGTGGCGAAATTCAAGTGGTTCTGTATATTTTGTTTACTAAGGAGGGTGACTTTCAGATTAAAGTCTTATAATCGTCGTTGAAGGTTTTGTGTAGTTATTTCCAACTTTAAATCCATTTTAATGTCTCGAGAAGACATAGATGGATCTGATTTAGCAGTACAAACGATCGTTCAGTCTTTCTGCAAGGTTGTTTTTCTGCTCATGCCCCGATTTTCTTGGGCTTTTTGTGGGTCGAATATGTTTTCTACCATTTTCCGGGAACATTCAAGCGCTTTTACAATCTGCTTTTGCGATTTCCCATCCTTATGTAGCTTCAAAATGAGAGCACTCCATATTGGTGTGCATTAGATTCCGGGACCCATATCTAAGGTTAAAGTGAAATTCAATGACCAAACTTTTTTAGCGAAGTAAATGCTAATATCAATCTGAAACAATAAATTACTTCAAACGTCTTTTGCGTGTTCAAATCAACTTCAATAGACAGTGGCTCTATTTCAGTGACCAACCTAAAGTGACACTTTAACTCACAAATGGTATTGTTTGCAAGAAAGACAACAAATTTACCGGTTCTTTTCTGTCCTTGCAATAACAAACCATGTCAGCAATCTAAAAGTTAGATGACAGCATTATGAAAGAAAGATATTTAAGAACAAGCCCCTTTTCGCTTTAAGGTGGCACTGGCTCTATTTCATTGGCCACCACTGTATGTTGTTCTTTTTATTCAGGAAAAGGAATAATGCAAGTGCACCAGCGAAAGGGATCCAAAATGAGTACTGAGAATCTGTTGTTAGTGAATCGAAGTGTCAGAAGTGGCAATTTTCACCTTGAATATAAACATCCTAAGTAAGGCTCCCATTGTTACAGTAAGAAAACTCGCTGGAAACTTATTACTAGTCATGTGACCATTCACCATCACAAGGAAATAGCCTTATGTTCCTTCCTAGACATTGAGGGCGCTTTCGATAATACTGGCTACCGCTCGATAGCAGAAGTATTACAGATTCGATCAACCAATGAATAAGAGCCATGCTGGGAAGTTGAATTATTACTTCCTCCTTAATTGGAATGTCGGTGTCAGCATTTGAAGGCCGTCCCCAAGGAGAAGTCTCGTCTCCCATCTTCTGGACAATTACAGTCATAGACAATCTTTTAGTCGATTTGCAGTAATAATGATATATCGCCATTGGTTATGCCGATGACTTGGCCATCTTTATCAATGCTAAGGACAGTACGAGATTACTAGTAAGCTTTACTACACGTTTTAGAATTGTGTAACAAAGAAGGTTTCTCCATCAATGCAAGAACGTTCTAGTGACCTTTACGAAAAGGCGACAGGTCGACGTCGAACTTATCAGCATAAAAGGTTCTACATTAGTCTATTGCAGCGATGTAAAATATATGCACGGCGTCATCATAGACAAATGACTTAAATGGAATGCACACATCAAGTCCGCAATCAAGCGTACCACTAGGACCAAAACTTCGGGTCTCAGTCCCAAAATCATACACTGGTTGTATATAATGACGGTGAGACCAAGTATGTACCACGTATAGTGTATATACGTATAGTGTATATACGTGGCCATTGTCTGGTAGCCGAAAGTTCTTGAGCGGACAAGACAATGGCAACGAAACTACAGAAGTTTCAGTGAATAACCCCTTTTTTTCGCTGGGGTTATTTTTCAAAAGAATAGTGTGGAATTTTTACCCAGTAGCCCCACCCCCATCTCGACCTGTGTTCCTGCCTGACGTAACGCCTTTTTGGTATTTTATCGCGGGGGGTTTTATGATTTAGCTGTCATTTGGATTTGTGTTAGAGTCTGGTTGGAATCCTTTCTCACACGTTCTAGTGCTCTTAATGTGCTCATGATAACCTTTACATCTTCAGCAACTGCATGCCAAGCCTCTTGGATTTTATGTTAGTATTTCAGCAATTATGTTTTCAGAGGTTGGTGGAACGTCTAGTTTTTTCCTCAACGTTTCCTTCTCTGCACAAAGCCGTTGACATTA
This sequence comes from Blera fallax, assembly GCA_946965025.1. Taxonomy (NCBI): domain Eukaryota; kingdom Metazoa; phylum Arthropoda; class Insecta; order Diptera; family Syrphidae; genus Blera; species Blera fallax. The sequence continues at coordinate 33,408,363 of OX337247.1, forward strand.
GACCTGTTTTCGATGCCTTTCCTGCATAACGGGCAATAAGGGCTATAAGGGCAGAGAGTAGCATATCTCGGTATTATAGGTGTCATCCTTCGCATCTGTTGGGCAACCCTCCTTCAAATCTTCATTAGAAAGATGGGTGTTAGAAGTGCTATCGAACCGCAGCTAGAATACAAGTACATGCAAAGGAAGCGACCTTTTGGAACACCTGAAAATACTTGACTCAGTTCCTAAAAGAGACGTGTTCTGCACCATTCCCCGACATTATGATTAGGAAATATTGAGTGGAAAGATTATTTGAGTCAGTTTGACCTACGTACCGAAGGTGGAATCTGGAGTCTCAACGAATCTGCGTTCATAGGACTAGAGACTTACTCTGGCGTAATCTTGGCTGCCACCACAGCCCCAGTTAATGACTGGGAACATAAACTTCATCTGGCTCACTGAAGAAAAGTACCATGACTTAATCCAAAAGACTAATTAAGCCCTATGCCTGCAAGGATACTTAGATAAATATATGAAAGTTGGTGAGCTTTCCCATAGGCTACTGTAGCCTGAGGCACCACATCAACAAAATAAATCTTTGCCCAGAAACGGTAGTCGATTCTGTTTGGATAAATCATCCGAACATAAATATTTTCTGCGAATCTCCGGCACTACATTGGTTAAGGAGATGTATCTTCCACAAAGCAATACGTTCGTCGGTGGTCTTAAAAACTCTGCTACTAATGACGTACTAACCTTCATAAGGGAGGTGGTACGTCTACTATGTTAGTTTCATCCTTTTTATACAAAAGATGCAGATAGGTGTACGCCATATGAGCAAGGGTTCAATTAAAAAGAATTCATTGTCACTTAACAAAAATGGGAAAGGTCATGAATTGCGAACCGCACAAACTTTCTGAAAATAATCTTCCGGAAATATAAATGCTTGCGCTTCACTTCTGTTGCGCCATCACTCACACCCTTTCTGAACCAGATTATGATTGGGGATACAAAATACAAGTACTTATTTTACAACAATATTAAAAGTCGTCATCAATGGATGTCCATGACAACATCCCACGTATGGACTTCATTTGCTTGAGGTGGTACTGTGTGTATGGTGAGATGCTGATGGAATAATTCACTTTGAGCTCTTGCCACGTAATCAGACGACAGCTATGCAGATTGAAGCCAGAATTAGGTTAAAAAAAATACCATGTCTAGAATCGCCTCCGCACAGTTACTAGTGTTTGGTTGGGAATGGATTATTCATCCTGCTTATTCAGCAGATTTAGGGACTGTTCGCTGAATAGTGGTGAATTTACAAAGGAGTTAGAAATATCTTTTTTGATCCAATGTTAATTTAATTTACGCCGCAAAAAAAAGAGTGTGGATTGTTGTTAGCCGGAAAAAAATGCGAGTCCATTAAATGTATTTTAAGGGACATGTTGCATTTCACAGCTTTATAGGAAGACAGGAGTTCCTGGGTGATTTCTTGGTAATTTTAAACTTTGTTGTTTCCAACAAAACTATGACTCACTTCTACGAAGGCAGTCCATGCTATTTTTTCTGCTTCATTGAACTTTATTTTAAAATAAGTGTCTTCCATTAGCTCTCGTATTTGCGGGCCTACAAAGATTCCTTCTTTCAATTTAGCGTCGCCGATTCAGCAGAATTTTGTTTCAAGGAAAATTTTGTTGAAAGCCTTTACCATCCTTGTTCATTGCTTTTACAAAGTTTTATAAGACCAATGTAGCTTTATATAGAGTGGCGGTTGAAACATTTTTTCGCTTTTTACTAAGGGTTGGTGATTTACATTTTTGACTCCAGGTGTCATACTCGCCTTTCGTAGTCATATTTTACCACATAATGTTCATCTCTTATCATTCTGAATATATGCAAATTAAAAAGGACTTAATCGTAATTTTTACTATTTTTACCGCTTAAAGATGGATTGTGGAGTTGAAATGAGCATCTTCTCAGAAACGCTGAGTGTATCTCAATCCCATCGTTTTCCAGACTCATCTAACATAAGGCCTGTCGGGCACTAAGATAGTTGCAATATGCAAAATATTTCCATCTTCATTGACATCCAGGTCGCTATCGAACCACTTAAGTCGGCTAAGACATCATAAACCCTGGTGAAACAGTGCAAATAGTACCCAGCTAAGCCGTCGGGTCGTTTTGACTCTCCTCTCCGTTTTATGAAATAGTAGTGTGGAGAGAAATGACCGAGCCGACCGCGACGTGACGAATTGAATTAGCCCAGAGGAATCCCTTGCGGATGAATTCTTATCTCCATTGGGACCCGTTAAGCTCAAATTCTTCTTGTACTTTCTGTCCAAAGCCAATTCTAGATGGAAGAGTCTAAGTAACTGTGCCTGGATATCCAGGAAGATATGGAAGGTCGCATGATCTGCTAAATGAATCTCGTGCGGAAAATTGGCATGCTAGTTGCTATCTGCACGGGTCATTGCCTAGTGGGAGCATATGCTACAGAGTCCATGTAACCCATACAGCCACAGCTATAAGAAGGAAAACGACAAGGGAACTCTTTTTTATTTTTTTATTTGATTAGATTTATAAACACCACGATGTAAATGACTTTTTCGTAGCATGAACTGCTTAATATCGTGCGGATATTGCCATGCTAGTTACTATCTGAAGAGGTCCTTGGCTAGTGGTAGCGCACACGTTAGATTGCATTCCATTTAACCAATACAGTCGCAGGTGGCAGAAGGAAAACGACAAGGAAACTTTTTTTGATTTCCTCTGAGGATGTCTGGCACTTGCTAAAAGCCGACACCGTACACTAGGCAAACACTTCTGAACTGATCTGATTAGATTCACCACGATGTGAATGACTCTTCCTTTCCTTTGCAGACATAAAATTAGTACCGACAACAGGATCAAGTGGGTCATGGTCATCTAAACGGGGCACCAACAGCAACTTTTACGTACCTGTGAACTTGTACGTATTTGAAACTAAAAGTTAGACCAGAAGAAAAAAGTGAGGGATTTTCATAATTCCATTCCACCTCTACAGTGGGGATTGGCATAGTAATATGCATTTGATCCAACACTTAACCAAAAAATCGATTGAACTAAGCATGTACCTGGTACTCAAAAACTTAACCACCACCAATGAGAATGTCTGGATTCCCTTATCCCCTTCGAGCAAGGACCCAGCCATTTAGTCAATCAATTACAAATTAATCAAGTGGTGGCTTGAGCATGTCCTCCATCTACTCGAGAAAACTTTTAGGGTCATTGAATGAAAAACGTCACCTAAGACAGATAACAGCTTGGCATTAAATAAAATTATATAAACTCGATTAACCTTAACCTTAGGGTTCGTATTTTTCAAATGCTATGAAATAATAAAAATAAAATCATATCTGCATGTGTTGGTGGATCCTACAATTGATTTTTATCTCTGCACGTCACAATAAAATGAAACGTGCGATGCATAAACTTTTTAAGTGTGCGTGGGGTTGTCATATCCCATCGCCTCTGACGAAGGTTTGAATCAGTGTCGCATGACAAAAAAGACTCCCAGCATCTTCGAGTCAGTTAATATATGAAAATATTGCAAATCGCTTTCCTTTCAAATGTATCATTCCTCTCACTGGCAAAACTTTAAGAGTTTTGCAGCAAAAAAGTTTTCTTTTTGTAAGTTTATCGACTGTTATTCGTAAAGTGTGGTTTCCAGGATGAACTGTTGAAAGTTTTGAAGTACTCGTAAGTTCTAAGGAAGCAAGGTTTCCTTGTATGTCCATCTGTTGCCCTATCTAGATAAATTGCGGTCATCCTTGGCTTTTTTTTTGCAAACATAGTTTCAATGACATGAAGTATATTTTGCAAACAGATGCGTTGGTTATTAGTTTATAGTGTACTCGCATAGGACGTACGTATTGAATTACTATTAAGATTTCAGAGACACAATAACGAACCTAAATCCTTGATGTAGATGGCAAGTGAACTGCTTTGCTTTTAGCATTGGTATCTCCACAAATAATTGCATGCATGCTCATAAATTGAGCCAGGCGTCCAGGGGACTGGAGGTTCTAATAAACTTTGACAGTGCTACAAGGCGTGTCGTAAAGAATTGAAGGTTCCTTTGTCTGTTTGTAACAATGTTCCATTATCGAAGGCTGTGGCACTCCCCAGAATTTTGCAAAATCATCTCAGTTTTCTATATTCCTACCATAGAATACAGATGAATCCGACGATCAGATTTTGTGATGAAAAGTAATCAGGGGTAGATGTCAAATCAAACCAAGTAGTTCAACAAGTAAACAGTTTGCGCCTAGGAGAGGAAAGCTTTTAGGTACATTGGGACAACAAAGACTTATACTAGTGCCAAACGATAGAAACTACCTATTGAGTTCTCATCTAACCACCCGCCATTGAAGCTGTTAATTGGTATAAAAGCAATCAAATGGAGTGGAGGTACCAAAACGTCCGATTTAGGCAGTTTGAGCTGATGTGAAGAACGGCTTTAATTATGCGGAAAAGAGTTATGTATTAAGGCTGTTTCATGAGAGTTTTTCGGAAGTAGAGTTTCGGCTAAAGGTACACGAATATTTGATAATTGTTGGAGGTCCATAAAGATCTGTGATAGCGAGTACATAGCCGAACACTAAATGAGTTCGCAATTCGAAGCTGGCAACACTACTGCGCTCGAAGTATTTATAATTTGTAGTGCGATGCCTTCCCGATAAGAAGCTGATCGTTTTTGGTTTGAATAGTGCTGGGAAATTAAAAAAAAAAACTATTAAGGTGAGTGTTCTATTGCAGAAACTGTGTCACTTCGGCGGATAATGTAAGGATTCTTGAAATCTTATCCGCATGCTAACCCGGCAGAACAGTCACCGCACATGACCTTCGGCAGGCATCTGGAGACGGATCGATGAGCGTACATAAATCAAGGCTTGGAATGCTGTGCCCTCAGGAGTAGAGAACACCGAGCTAAAAGCTCAATATCGCTTGAAAAAAAAGGAACAGGAAGTGTAGTGTGAGACGTGATAAATATCGATACATCGAATCACTTTCCTTAAAGTCCTAAAAAACAACAATCAGGTGTGACTGTATATCACTAAGGAGCTCATTAGTAGTCGGAACTCCAAACAACCACCAGTGAAGAGTTCGGATGGGAACCTACTGATTTCAGAGCGATCAGCTCACTAAATGGAGAGAATTCTTCCGCTACAGTCCTTAACCACTTAGACGATGATGATAAATATAATATCGATCGCTAATGAGTCCTCCGAGGCATCAAATTCGCACCCGACCTCCTAGTAAAACTGAAATAACAACAGCAAGCAAGTCCCTCAAGAAAAACAAAGCGGTAGCTGCAAAAACTTGCATATATCGGCAGAACTGCTGCACCCGCTCATACGGTAAGCGATTTAACCCTCGACGTTGAGCAGGCAGGCTTTCGCGCTGGATTCTCCTGTGTCGACCACAAAAACATATTCACATCGGAAAATGTACCTCTTATGGCCTGGAATCTAGAAGCTGACGCAAATAAAGTAGGTAAGGCTCTAAATAAACCTTAGGACGCGAAGACAACTCAACTGCAAAATACGCCATGCAGTGGAATCCACTCATCCAGACATGAAAACCTGCGAAATGCCGTAGGAAGACGTGGTGCAGAACAGTCGAGGAAGAATCAACCTCATTGGGAATGAGTTGGAGGCAACTCAAACAAGTTGCAGCATTCCGAACAAGATGGGTCGCAAGCGTTATTGACGCCGTATGCCCCCTGAGGGATAAAAGGATTTATACAAGTAAGTGCTATTCCGGTGCGAGTGGGTAGAAGAATTGCTGCTGTTGCCGAAAGTGAGTTTGAAAGCCCAAAAACCCCAACCCCAAAATCGGAAGGTACAATCGCACTGTAGCTTCGATAACCTTACGCGATACTTAGCCTACGACCCTGCTTCCATGGATATGCTGTCTGATGCAATGTTACCGAAACTTCGGCTACTGTGCAAATTTAGAGTCGACTTTCCTTCCATTCAGGACTGGCTTCGGCTAGAGTCTGAGCCTGGACTGCTGTAGTCGAATCTTCACGGATGGCAGCAAAACTCGTTAACAACGGTCTGATACAGGTGGCTTCGTAGAGACCAACAACGCTAGACTGTACTACTCGTTAGGTCAACATGCCATTGTTTTTCAAGTGGAGTTCTACGGTGTATGTGGAGGGGTTGAAGTATTTGCATCTATAGTGACAATTAGGCTGCGCTTAAGGCCTTCCTCAACCCATTAAACCGTTTCAAAATAGATCGGGAATCCCAGGTGAAAATAAGATCACTGAGATTGCTAAGTAAGGTTCAGAGGATGTTTTGTCAAGACTTGAACCTGCATTGGGTCTTCCCACGTCCTCGGTCAGGGACTCCATTGACGACTGAGTTTTTCATGAACACAATTGTGCGTGGCATTGCTCTCCAGGATGCAGGTGGAGTAAAAGAATGCCTCCGATCGTTTATGAGAAATCAGCGGTATTCTTGCCTGTAGATAACTTATTGGCGTTCACACGGGATATTCTTCTTTTGCTAAGCTCCTTAGTGTGCTAGGCTTAAGAGGCATCACTGTCCGTGACGATTCTTTAGATGATTTGCTTTCTTATTGTCCTATCTTTGCTTGGATCAGGAGGCAGATATTCGGTGCTGATACTATAAGCTCTGAAGTGCCTTCTTAGCTTTCTCCGAAAGTGTCAAAAATTCTAGTAAAATGGGTAATACTGGGTCATGCTTCCTGGGCATACAATGGACCACTTTCGTCTGAGTACTTCAGTAGGAGTGAATTCCAACCAGACAAAAAAAAAAAGACCGGAAGGTATATTCTCTTCAAATAAGTATCAGTTATTGCAAAATAACCCAGGGGACGAACAAGGAAACCTAGTAGTAGAATCGCAGTCGATGTTGAGGATTTGGAAAGATCACTTTTGCAGACTGTCAGGCAGAATAAACCATTCAATCTGGACGATGATAACCAACATTTCCGTCCACCCGACCTGGATGAAGTTAAGTTATCTATATCTAAACTGAAATCCAATAAAGCTGCTGGAGCTGATGGCCTATTTATGGCAGAGCTATTTAAAGCAGCCGGGGATGACTTGGTAAAGAGCGTGCACCAACTCATTCACAAAATATGGTCGGACGAAAGTATGCCCGATGAATGGGACCTCAGCATTGTTTGCCCGATCCTCAAAAAAGGAGACCCTCTAAACTGCGCCAATTATAGAGGAATAAGTCTTCTTAACGTGTGTCGCCTACAAGATCTTATCTGCTGTTCTATGTGAGCACTTAAAACCTTTTGTCAGCAATCTGATTGGTCCATATCAATGTGGTTTTAGGCCAGGAAAGTCCACCATCGACACTACGACGGATCTTGGAAAAAACCCAGGAATTTCAAGTCGACCTTCTTATCGATTTAAAGGCCGCCTATGACAGCATGTATAGAGAGGAGCTATATAGAGTTATGTCTAGTTTTGGCATCCCTGCCAAACTCTTCCGGCTGTGCAGGATGACGATGGAGAATGCACGCTGCTCCATCAAGGTAGAGAAAGACCTCACCGAGACCTTTGATGTAAAAAAAGGATTTAGACAATGACACCAGCGCTGGGATCAAACGAATATTATCTCTTGCGGATCAATGCTTCTTTGGGCTAAGTAGGCAATTGTGTAGCAAAACCCTCTTTGGACCAATTAGGTAACCCTATATGCTCTACGGCGCAGATGCATGGACTATGTCAAGAATGGATGAAGTCGCTCTCGGTTGTTATGAGAGAAAAATACTTCCGGTGATTTTTGGTCCCGTTTGCATAGACGGAGAAGAAGATATAATGCGTTGTACGAGCTTTATAGTGACATCGACCTAGGTAGAAGAGTTCAAATACAACGACTAAGATGGCTGGGTCATGTAGAGCGGATGGACAACAACGCTCCGGTCCGGAGAGTCTTCGAATCCACTCCAGAGGGACGACGCAGTAGAGGAAGACCTCGTCTAAGGTGGCGCGCTCAAGAGGAAAGGGAGCTCAACCAACTTGGTGTGCGAAACTGGAGGCAGCGGGCTGAAGACCGAGCTGGCTGGAGAGGCTTGTTGGTTGAGGCCCAGGTCCACTCCGGGCTGTAGCGCCACCTAAAGTAAGTAAGTACATAAGTGACTATTGAAAATATTGAACGGTGTAGTTTATTGCTAATTTCAAAAAGAAACCAACTTATGGCCCACCCTTTGCAAACGACATATGTAAACCAAGAAACCCTGTGTAATTCCTCTGCATCAAGATTCAGGACATGGTAGAACCAACATAAGACCAATGACTACTGGCAGAAAAGCTACTCAATCAATGATCCTGTATGCTGTACCAAATTGGACGAATGCGATTTAAGTAAAAATAGACGCTTTATGCCCACGATGATGGTAGGTATACGAACATACATATGTATGTACATATATGCACGTCATAGAAAACATGATACTATGCATACCCTTGCACACGAGATGCAGCAGCAGTACAATGGAAGAATAAAGTCCAACTTCCCTCCAGAGAGCGAAGAAAATAAAAAAATGAAGCTTAACTAAGTGGCAACAACAATGGAACACCTGTGATAAGATACACGTGCGGATGAACAGAGCAGCACTCTATTGAATCCATAAATACTTCCTTTAACAAATCAGGAACACTAAGAATGATTCTGTGAATCCTGATGTTTGTTTGCATCATGTCGACACGGCAGTATTCCGAATTCGATTACAAAAAATAGTGAAAATATCTTTTATTGCAGCAGGAGTTCAGCTTTTATTGTCTTCCTTTTGAATCACTAGACGCATAGGTATATTTGTTGTGTTTTTTGGTTTCATCTAGGCATTTAATTAAACTACCCTCCTGGATCGCCTTAAGAAGGATTTCTCTTTCATTTTTAATAGCCACAGGAATAAAGATGTTTTTCATATTTCCTTTAATTTAATTCTCAGCCATTGTTTATGCCAGGATTTTCTTTGTGCGGTGGTCTTCCGTGTCCTATTGATTTTTTTTTCGAAATAAGTTTGAGGAAGGCTTTCCTCTGAAGCATTTTTATAACCAAAGTCTATGCTTAAGTATGGATAAACCAGTAGATACCACAACCATTGGTATTCTCTTCAGCCAGTGCGTCCTTTTGCAGAAGACAATTAATGGGGTTTTTAAAAATTCATATTACGAGTACACATCCATAGAAAAAGAGTTGCTTCCATCTGTGTTGTTTAATTCGTGTCTGAGGGTAACCATAGCACCAGTCCACCATCAAGTCACAGGATTGTCTTTGATAAATGAGATGAGTTCATCTCACAATCGTCCTTTGTCACACCCCTACCTCTTTGAGGTTAAATTTCTGCATAATTACGGAGGACAAAGTCCCAGATACGTTGTCTCTGCTACACCCACTTAAATTTTATATCCAAAGCATATGCTTTCGTATTGTATGTCGCGTAATTCCTGGTTACATTCGACTCCAACAAGAAAACTTTCACACAAAAGAGGACATTCGCAGAGCAAAGCAGTACACATTGTGGTGTATGAATGCTTGCTCGTCTCGCTGGCAGGAGAACAATAGCCGAGTACACTCAACTCAGGACATAATCATAACCTTTCGACACTTTCCAATTGCTATGGTGGGGCAACATAAACATTACCCATACCAGAATCCTTTAATACATTAGTATGTACATAATCTGTTCTGTAGTTCATCGTAAATGGAGTGCATCGTCCAGTTTAACGCGCATAATTTTCCAGCACCCGGTTTCGGAAGTTGGCGCTTACTTGTGTCCAAATAGGATAACAATGGAAATGTTCAATTTTCAGCATGGAAGAAGCTCCTGAGGGCTGTGAAATGATTCCTTTATGTCCCAAAGGACTTGAGAATTTTTTTTTATCGGTTTCGGTCGTGCAGTTGGTCTGGTAGTTTTGTTATATCCTTTACTTTGGGACGCCATTGTGTGCTTGAGTGTGGTGTTTTGCAGAATGAACAGTTTGTGGCGGGATATCACACGGTGGCAGCTAATTCAATGACCTCTATTTAACCTGTATTAACCGTCTGAATGTCCGCTATTGTACCTTTGTGTTGTGTGGAATTTACGGCTTTCTTTCTTTCCTTTCACTATTCCAGTTTTTTCCCTTTGACCGGGCGGGAAGGTATTGTGTGAGTGCGAACGTAATTTATATTTTGAAAGCATTTCTCAATCAATTCTGGCACCCGTAGATATTTTTCATTGGAATTCATTCCTGGCTTTGTATGGACTTCAGTTTAACTCTTCTGAAAACATGATTTTCCTGTGAAGAACGTAATTCAATTATTTTCATTGTAAACAGGAGACTCGACAAAAGAGTTATTACGCGATGCTTTAACAAGGTCATGTTACGTACGTTCGCTAGTGTCTGTGAGGACTTTGGATAGATAATTGAGTAGGAAAGGGAAATTAGGCGACTGTCAAAGTTATACGTATTCACAGAACGGCTTGGCTGGAATATGAATTTTAGTCATTCTGACCTGGTGATGGTAGAGTCTACTACTTTGTGCGATTCTCCCCAGAAAGAGCACTTTGAAAGGGAGTTCGAAGACATTTAGACTAATTAGCGCTTTGGCATTAGTGGGCGGTTTTTCCCATTCAAGGGACTGAACAATTTGGTCCTATCGACTATCGACTGATCCTTGCAGTTTGGCCAGATAATTTATTTCAGATGCAGTCACTATGCTTTGCCACACAATAATTTGAATATTTTTCTATTTGCTCAGAGCCTTAAAGTAGCCACACATCGGTTGGGTTGGGTTGGCTTGGCTGCTTGTACCTGTACCTAGAGCACATGTACACTTTGATCAGAAATAGCTCCATTGTGATGCTACATGGATCTATGTAGGTATTCCCCAGTACTAATTTCAGCTCCATGAGATGAAGGCCTGTGAACGTTGTCTTAGCCACTTAGTGTATATACATATGTGTTCGAAGAAAGACGCTCCTTATTCGAACTTTGTACGAATGGAGACGGCTGGGTGAGTGCAGATGAAACAAATAGCTGTATTTCGATTTCCAGCAGAAGGGCAGCCTTTTGTTGAATGATTAAGCAGTGTCTCGTAATGACACCTTCTTTTGTTGCCCTAATATTCAATCCCTTTTGTGCTAACATATTGCTGGAGTGCTTTATATTAAACTTAGTCTAGTAGATTATGTTTTAAGGGTCTAAGCACAACTCGACTTGTGAGGCAGATCTTTTGCTTTAGTCGAAGAGATACTCGACGTAGAGCACTTCCTCCAGTCCGATTTCCTTGACGAACCGAACTATCTGGAGTGTGTCCAACGATGTTAGACATTCTTCTAATAGTTGATAGGCATCCAGGTGTTTCTTTCTTTTGTGGATTAGTTCTCCACATTTTTTTAGAAAAAGCCTCCACATCTCTGCAAAATCTGCAGTGTCGGCGTTGCTCTAACGACTTCTAGCTTCTTAAGTCTGTATTTACTTGTTAGGAAGCATGTACCCATATGAATTCGAAGGCAATTAATGTTAATGTTTATACAGACCTAACTTGTTTTCCGGTAATAATATTCGAGAAGCTCTTTGGCCAATCTTTGTTTAGGGAGTTCCTCCCAAAGTTTGGTCCTTTTGCAGTCTTCCTCCTTTCAACTCAGTCTTAGTATCCTGACGCGCAGTGATATCTGCTCTTCTGTGATTGGTTTCGCAGATTACATCTAGTTTTTATGTAGCGAAAGACAAGCCAGGTGGCAGTCTAGGGCACTGTTAGAGTTGAAGGATATCGCCTCCAGGAAGCGCTGCTTGGATTTCCGTGAAATTACATTGTATCTGGTAAATAATACAATGATGTGGGACAACGATGTTTTGATCTTCGGAGAAAACATCCTGCCCTTGGTCTTGGAACTGGGCATGTAGAAACTTACTATTTCTTCTCTTGTTCGAAAAGTAGGGTAGCCATGAATCTCCTTGTGCAAATATATCTCCTTGTATGGATGTGCAATGAATGAATAAATGGATGCAAATCAAATAGTGTATCGAGAGAAGTTGAAAAGCCCATCTTAAGGGTCTCATAAAGAATAGACAAGCACTTCTGTGTACCGTCTCTATATGTTTGTGGAATACGGCTTTATTCAAACTTAGTCATGGGTCTGTCTCCACAAGGTTAGGTTAGGTTAGGTAGATGGGTGCCTTGTGACATAGAGTCACTGCTCACTTAGACCAGGTCGGTCCATTGTGCCCAATCTTTTTAACCCTGGAAACATGTGAAACCGCTGTTAGAACCACCCAGATAATGATATGAATCTCAGGAGGTCCGTCAGCTCTACATTTCCACAAACATGTCTCCACAAACCTGAAGAGTCGTGGGCTAGGCTTGTTGTTTACCTCTTCATACCTAACGAACTTAGACCTCAGATTATTTGCATCTAAGGTCCAACTCATTAAAAAGTTGAAACAAAATGAATATTCACTTTGTAAATGAGTGTCTCAAAATCATCTTTTCGTACGAAACTTATTTTAGTTTCGAAAGGTACATATTTATGTATGTATGTCAACAAGCAAAATTGTAGAATTCGGAGTCGTCATTAAGAAGCCAAAGCCTCAAAGAGTGACTATTTAGTATTAGTTTTGGAGTGGTGGCATCAATGGTTTTTAGTTCTATAAAAAAGGAAGTGAACGGAGTGTGCTACAGGGGCATGACAATTTTTTTTTGTGCGATTCTGGTAGGATTGCGTAACTCCCTGCCCTGAATACTCAGCATAAGGGTATTCATACCCCCTTTGGTGCGCGTTAATTATAAAAAAAAGAAACATGACACACACTGTCAAACATTCGATCTATTGCGCACTAATTTCTGTAATCGTGTTAGCAGTCATCTTGAAAACAAGCAATATAAGACGTCACATTGAAAGTTTATGATCTGAGAACAAAATACTAAAGCTATACGTCGAAAATAACAATTTTTTGAAAAGTCATACCGTCTGTCGGAAGCAGACGGATGCACGAGCGAGGGCAGAAGGGTTCTGTGATCTTTATATTGAAGAAGACTGAAGGAAGACTTTCAAATCTGAGTCAGCTACAAAAGAGTTAACTCCCTCCATAGCATGTATCAGATCTTTTTCCTGTATTATGTTAACGCTGAATCCTTTCGCCAACAATCACATTGGTCATTATTAGTGTGGTTTTAAACCAAGTATGGACTAAATTTTGGCAGAAGTGCAGATCCAGGAATATCAAACCAATAATCAAAAACCACTTTTATTGATTGTTTTTGAAGTCGCCTGGCATTCCGTTTGTAAGGACGATATGCACATATGTACATTTGTAGGTAGAGTCTATCTTAGGATGAATTGAAACATTCCATTAACGTCGGAAATAATGCTATCGAGCCCTTTCATATTAAAATGCTCTAAGACAAGGCGACACACTGCTAGTGATTTATGTAACATCTTAAAAAAATTGTTGTGACGAACATGAGTTTACCGGTAAATAAGGGGAAAAAAAATACATACTGTCATCAAGAATGTCAATTATGATGTAGTGAAGGACTTTATTTACCTGGCTCTCGAGGACACACCCTACTTCCTCTCCCATTGTCCAAGTATCTGTCACTTAAAAAACAGCAAATTAGGAATTTATTACTTCCAGGATATACAATAACTATCTGATGTTTCACTAAGTAATCTTTCAATGTTTCGGAGAACGTCACGATGGCTGGAGACCCTAATCATTGAATCTTATGAGCAGTAGTACATAAACTAGACCTCCCCCACCTCCTTCCAGCAATGCGTTCACAAGGACCTAAGTGTGATGACATAGAGTCTTTTCTCCTCCTCCTCAACACAATAACCTAAGCTAATCCTTCCCAGTAATTTTCAATGCAGAAGATTTGAACCTTATTTAAAGTGAATGACTCTCTTCGAGTGATTTTCGATCCCATTGGTTTCGATGGAGGAGAAAAATCAATCATGAAGTGTAATTCGAATTCATCGGGGATTGATAAAATATTTAGAGTCAATGGACATCAGCTCTGCTGTCCGGAGAGTGTTCGAATTCGCGGCTGTCATAGTAAGAAGGAGGACAGCAGCAAACTGGAGGTTGAGCTGAATGGAGAGGAATGCTGTATGCGAACGTAGTCCACCCAGACTGTAGCGCCAAGTAATTAAATAAGTTATAAACCATGAGACAAAACTGCGTACAACTCGTATGTGATTGACTCAAAAGCATAAAAGCAATTACATTTTATTTAAACGATCAAAATCACCTTTCTTACGCATTACATGTACCTATACACATCCATACTTTTGTAATCGTGCACATTTCAATAGATTAGAAGTGACAAAGTTCTATAAGACCCTTGTCAATTTGTTTACTGATGACTGACAAGTTTCATATCCTTTTCCAGACTTGTTTGCTGTATGACCTTGTCACAATATGGTTCTGTGATTTTATTATGCGAATAACCAAAGTGGATTATTGAAGAAATATTCTGAGAAAAAATCGAAGGTAGAAATAAAATGAAACCTGTATATACGAGAACGAACGTACATATGTATCTACAAAAGCGTTACCAATATAATTATATTCCCCGTTATAATATTCCTTTCCGGGATTGACACGAAATGTTGTACCAGAAATCAATGACTACTCTTGATAATGAGTAATCCGTATTTCAGGTCGTCCTATGTTGAGGTGTACATGTATCTCAGATCAATATCAATTAATATGTGGATGGTAAGTAAACCGGTTTAGATGCTTTTCAGAAGGCATCGTTAAGAGGAAGAGAACAAATTGGAGACCAACTGCGTGAACTTCATAGGAGAAGACTGGATACTATTGCTTTCTATGCATGCAGTAAGATATTTGGGAAAACCTGGGGACCAAAATCCAAAATTGTACTGTGGATGTACACGACTATAGTACTGACTTATGGTTGTCTCCTTTGCTGACTAGTCGCCAGTGAAACCACCAACTTAACGGCCATCATGAAGATACAGAGATTGGGATGCATTCGTAACAACAGTGCAAAGAGAACTACACCAGCGGAACTGGATGCTATCCTCAATCTGCTTCCGCTGTATTTATTAGTCAGTTCTTCGACGAGCTAAAAGAATTATGTACTTATCATTGAGCTAAGATTTCTATATGAATAAGGTTCCGCAACAGTTATCACCCTATCGGAGATGCTCTTAGTATTGCAAATGGCGTCTTATGTCATTACATGAATGGCGTGGCTCAGTGGTTAGTGCATTGGATTACTGAGCAGGAGGTTCGAGGTTCGAATCGTAGAAAACACCAACAAGTTTTTCACCAACGTCCGGGAATAATAATTGTCATGAGAAAGCTTCCCAAAAACAAAGCAAAGACTTTCGGATAAGGCTCTAAACTATAAGTCCCTTCCATTTGTGTGAAAAAAAATATAACACAGACAACACGAATGGTCGCGAGAAGCTAGGCCCTGAACCACATACGGTCTATTGCGCCAAGTAATTGTACTTGTCTTACATATGTCATACCGTCTCTGACATTTGAAAGTACAGTGAAGCAAAATGCACGTGTCAATGTTTTTGACAAATAATTGGTCGTTGGTTTTGGTTCAACGTGAATTTCGTTCCTAACAACCGGTCCCAGAGCAGCCATTCAGTAGAAAATATCGCTGCTGTGGGTGCAGATGTCCAGAAAAGTATGCTCAAACATCAACCAGACAACGGACAACGCAATTGGGCAGCAGTTTATGGCCTTTAAACCGAATTTTGGTGGCTTGAAGATGTACCCGTACAAAGTGCAATAGTGCAGCAGCTATGGCCCACAGACCGTCAATTGCGTCCAAATTACAGCCCAACCCAAAATCCGACTGCGATGTGTATGATTTTCCATTCAAAATCATCATCAGCTACGAAGCGTATATCCATCTATGCGGATACATGAATAAGCAAATTATTGCTTCTCGGGCACTGAAAATCCGCGTGTAATGCATGAAGAACCATCACATCTGCTCAAAGTTACTGTACAGAGGAAAGGTGACTGCTTGATTCCAATAGCGCAGTGTCCCGTGATTATTCCATTCAAGATACGGATAGATGATCGATCTAATTCCAGAATGTTCTTTGTTTTAAATTGTTAGTTCCGACTATAATGTACGAGAGTCACATAGTCCCTGCTGGATATCCAGGATGATTTGAAGCCTTTCTCTACTATGCCGTTTATGTTATTATACAATTTATCAATCGGTAGCGGCGTGGATGTGTCCACTTCGCTGATGCTCATTGACGACACCATCCTCGTCAAAGCATACGCCTCTTGGTTTCCTTCTATATTGCTATGTCTGGGAACTCAGCAAAGTTTGACCGAATGATGTCTGATGGTAATCAGTACGTCGCTATACTTCTTAACCGACTTTGATTTAATGGTATTGGATTTCATCGATTTTAAGAGTGCTTGACTGGCAACGAAGATAGTTATATCGGACGGAGGAAGATGACTGTCTTCTATGCATTTTGCATCTTTTTCTACAGCCAGGATTTCAGCTTGGAATAGACTGCATGGTTCTGATAGTCTGAAAGATTCCTGCCTTTGCGGTGCATCCGAGTAAAAACCTGCTCCCGCACCAACATATATGTACATATTACATCCATTTTCAGGCCAGCAGTGTAGATCGGAAGCGGTCAGACCAATGGAAAATGCAGCGTTGTATGTACTATATCCAATACGATGATACCCCCCATAGCCCTACATATGTAGGTAGCTACACCCCTTGAAGACGAAAAATGTTGTTTGCGAAAATTTTATACGCTGTAATCCGAATTTCGCCTGAGATAAACTTCGTGCGAAGAGCACAAACAGTCGCAGTCGCCTGCATCAGATTTTAGATCATAGATCTTAAAATAAAAATTAATTTATCTGTTAAGTCCCACAATATTTAAAAAAGTTAAATCTGCTTCCTAATTGAAAACTAAACGATTATGCTTCCTCTTCCTTACCACTAATCTTAGACCCTTCTCTCGGTCGACTAAAAAAAAAGCAAAAAAAAAACAAAAATTAATCCCTGAGCCTAAGGAAAATCAAATTGTCAGATTTGCCTCCTTATAATTAACCATTCCATTGTGAATTGTGATTTCTTTGAGAGAAATTTCATTGTAATTAAAAAGTAAAACAAAAAGATGATAGTGATCAAAGGCTGTGCTCGTCATAACACTCATGCATAAATTTCATTTTGTATCCACCCAGCAAAATTAAATAGAAAAAATAACTTTGTGGAAAAAATAGGCAGCCAAAGCCCCCCGACTGTCATCATCGAAGTGTCCAATGTCAGTGAATCCTACCCCATTGAGTCCATGGATTCATCATACCATGGTCATAGCGTTCACATCATGACAAAGGTTTTAAAAACTTTTAATACAAAAAATAATCTCACCCCGAAAAAAACCTATTCCTTATTTTCCCATACCACGATGGGGGGTGGTGGGCGATTTTTTGCACGCGCATGTGAAGTATCTCAAACTGTTCTCGACATCATAAAAAGGTTGTCGAGTGCAGAGAACTCCAGCATTCGGTTTAATACATTCGTTTCGAACGGTCGATAGATATTCTTGTGTCCAGATACTTGTGTTTCATTAAATTACGTGCGAAGTTTTCGCTGATAGCAACGGTGTTTCTCCACTGTTGACTCCTTACTTAGAAAGAAAGTAGATAATAGTAATAAAAAAAAAACAGTGCTACTTTATTTTGAGTGTAAAATCGGAAATTTGAGGGTGAAAATTTTAATTTGTGTGTGTGCCAAGGCAGACAAGCGATAAAGCTTAAAATTCATTTTTGAAGGATACGAACAGGAGAGCCTAGCAACGGTCCGTTGAGCATTTGAGCAGAGGAAACTCAAGAAACCAGTAAGTATTAAATGCCTCGACTCCCCTTGTGATGGTTTTATCCCCAGAAAAAGGATTTTAAAAGTGAGATACGGATTGTATTACCTTATATGTAATTCCATTCTAAACATCAACATCAATGTTGTCGTTTAATGTGTTAGGAAAAGCCTAACGGAATACATTTTTGAAAAGCAAACGAAAGAAAATCTTATCCGGTAATGCTTGCGCATTTAATGAGAAGTAGAAGACGTTTTAAACTTATTTTATTACCCAAGGGTGATAACGGTCAGAAATACTATAAATTCGTGGCGCCAGTGATGGGAGGGGGTAGGGCACTGCCTTTGAATTTAATTATAAGGTTTACAAAAATGTTTATGTATTTATTGCATCCCCGAGACAAACTTATTGTTATGGCTCTGTAGCGTGTGTTTGGAAGTTGGGAATTCGTTCCCATGGAAAGGAATTGAAAGGCTTCATCTTTGGGCCAATTATATGTATGAGGAGCATATGTAAGGGTATTGTAATGAGGATGAAAAGCGGTTAGAGTCATGAATGCTTTGTACTCAACTGAAGTCCTTTGCTAATTAGATCGACGTCAGATGGTGCGCATATTTTATGTCGCGGCTGCTGCTGCCAATCTAATAATACGTTAGGCAATGGGAAACGTGTGTATTGTACATAAGTCTTCGTTTAACGATGTTTATTCGTTTAGCAGAGGCAAATCAAGGAAATTTCTTATTTCGTAAATGAACTTATTGTAAGTGGGTATGAGGTCTCTAACTCATGGTGAAGGGCTTAAATCATTTGAGGAACCACCCCTAAATGAGCATTTAGAGCTTAAACATTGGCTATTTATCTAGAATTTTGAATTCATCGACGTAGATTTTTAACTTTGAGAGTCAAGAGTGGTACATTGTGCTGTTTTGGGCATCTATTTAAAGTTGATTCAAAATACTGAATTTTCGAATATTTACGTAGTAAGAACATTTTTCTTTTTGGCTCAATTCCAGGTGTGAATTGTTTACAACGTCCTACCACCTTTTGGGGCTTAAATTTTTAGATGAGAATTGAAATACAACCCTTGTGAAACGAAGTGCAGATAAATAAATTTGAGAAAAACACCCACTCTAAAAAAATTTTTTTCAATGTTTCTCTCGGAAATTGTTTTAAAAAAATATTTAGAGGTTGATTTTGAGTACAAATAGTGTATGGGGTCATATCTACGTTATTTGGGCGGTACTCTAAAATGCAGTTTTGGTTTTCTTAAACTATTTACGTCGACAATTGAGGCTTTAATTTAAAAGTATTATCAGTAGCGCAAATGAGAGGCTAAATTGCCTACTGTTTTGGGTGGGAAAATAGACGTTTTTATACGCTTATTGTTTTTTTGAGGTGGGCAAAGCGTAAGGCCCATCAAAACACAAACATTCTTACTTTTCTCTTGGTTCTAAAAACACCTACATAGATACATAGGTACGTTTTTATTTGCGTGGTGTGGTAAAAAATTTCGACCTCGAGACTTTGATCAAATTGATATTTGCTCCGTTAGAAAACTTGTAAAAATGGGTCTCAGCGTATTTTCTGACTGCCTGTATGTACGCCTACACGATTGCGCGCATTTTGTTTAAACTTAATGTTTAAGCTCAGTAAGTAAGGTCACAATTCGAGGTCGATGAATCGGGATTGTGGTTCTAACTTTAAAATGAACGGTACTTCACAAGGGACTTTCTTAAAAAGTCAATTTTCTCGAAAACGATTTTAATGATTTCGTTGAAATTTCACAACTGCTTTGGATTTGACATACAGTAACATATGCAATGCCACACTTTTCGCCAAAAAATCGAATAACCGTACTTTATTCAGTGGACTTAGTGGACTGTTTTTTAAACTTCACTTTTTCAGGTATGACTCGACAGATTCAGTTTAAAGTGAATATTTGAGCAATATTTGATATACATATGCAAGGACATGGCATATAGAATTTTGGTAAAACAAATTTAAGCCTTTCAGTGAATTTTTGTTTTTAAGGTAACATTTGAACAATTTTGACAGCTGAATGATAAAACATTGAACATAAATAGGTGCAAGTTTGTGCAACCCAGTCGTGCACTTGGTTATTTTTGATAACGAAACAAATATTGTCTCTGAAAAGTGGAACTTCTTCGTGTAAGCACTCGTGATAGCTTACATACATTGGTTCAACTATAGCGACTTAGTTCGTACATATCGCACTAATAATGCAATACTGTTGTAATACAAAACGCGATCGTAACTAAAGTTGATGCAATATCGGTGGGGGTTTACTACAGTCAGTCAATCATGAAGAATGACCCATAGTGCCATCTCTTATTTGTTTCTTGCACTATTCTAACGACGGTGTTATTGACGCGTAGGGGATTGTATTATACGTTTGAATATGATGTCATTTCAAATTTGAAAAAATTTGAGTTACAACAGTATTGTATTATTAGTGCGACATGCCAATTAGAGTTTTTTATGTATCTTACATTATATATGGATAGTGTGGTGGCTCGATAATTTCTCTTCAATTCAAAACCAGCGGTTGTCTGATTTTTCGGTTTGCCAGGATTTTTTAAGTTTGATGTTGTTTAAGTAACTAAAAATATCATTAACGTATTTTTAATTTCAAATATTTCTATAATAAAACCGACTGAAAGAAGAATAAACAAAATAAATGTGCTACACATGCAGAATTTGGGAAAAGGTGTGCGTACATATTTTTATTATACAGAATGTGCATATTTGAAAAAATACTATGAGCAAGATGTAATGTTGACCAAAAATACAAATACTTGGCGCAACAGACGTACATATATGGTCCAGGGCCTAGCTTCTCGGGACCATTTGCGTTGTGCGTGTTATACTTTTCACACAAAATGGAAGGAACCTACAGTTTATAGCCATATCCGAAAGACAAATTAAGAAGGTTTCTCTTGACAGTTATTACTCTTGGACGTTTGTCAGACATTCGCGAGGGGTGGGACCGTGAAAAAACTTTTTGGTGTTTATGGGATTCGAACCTCAAACCTCCCGCTCAGCGATCCAACGCACTAACCACTTGAGCCACGTCGCCTGAATATCGGATTTATTTTAAGAACCCATTTTTTCGTTGTTACCACAAATATTGCTATACAGTATGAAACAAAATACATCTCAAAGTTCTGCTGGCAATTTCTTAATCCTTTGATAAAATTTTGGATGACGTTGCTCACTACGAGAGTAGTGACAGTCATGAGTAAGTTTCTCAATTTACCAATCTGCTGCGCTAAATATTGGATTTTTTTGTCTTAACTTAATGTTCTCTTAAACCTTTGTGACATATTGTGTCGACAACATGTATTCGTGATCAAAAACAATTAATTCAGGCCAAGAAAAATCAGTAATCATCATTCTGTAACGCGAACCATTCGCTAAAACCGAGTTTCTAACAGCGCTTTCAAAGAAGGACGGCTGGTGGAGTACAGCCCGAAAACCCCACCAAATAGTGACGCGTGGTGGATGGTTTGGCTTCTCTGAATCACTGTTGGATTTTTCGCACTTCAGATTCGATAATTTTGCTTATTAAGGTATCTATTGAATTAAAAATTTGCCTCATCGCTAAAAAATGATTTTCTTAGTTTAGATGGTCAATTAAACAAAATATTTACTTCGCTTAAAATGGTCTCTTGATTAGAGTTCGTAAATAGTTGGGTTTTGAATGCCGTAATATGCAGGTGCAAATGTTTCATGAGAATTCGCTGTAAAGTGTTTCTTAGATTCCTCAAATTTTCTAATTAGTCTTTGAATGGATGACTCATTTCGGACATTATTTTGACGAAGTTTGCGGAATGTTTCAGCAATAAATTTCACCATTTTTATAATGAGTCTTAACAATAATGCGTGTTGCTCTTTCACGCAGCATTACTAACAGTATTGGCTGACTGCTTCATTGACATAATGTGTCCCTTTTCGATTCCTAAGATATTTAACGCTTGAACGCTTTCTTTTTTCTCCATTTACAAGAAAATGGTACTTGATTGAATACTGCCTTTGGGATTTATTGTTGACTTCTTGAATAATTTTTCTGTGCTTATGTGGGTTTAGTTTTTGCTGACGAGAGTTATTAGCCAATTCGTAGGATACCTCAAAAATACATAGTGCTCATGTTATGTTCTGAAATGGCTGACGACCAGGTAAGCCTGCTTGTAACATTTCAAGCTACCTTCATTACAGCAGCTAGTATAGTCTTGCCTGTAGTAGACACCTACTCTCTTCCTTTTTTCCTAATATTTATCTCCCATTACTCACTCGGCTCTTTTTTTTCTGGAGTTTAGCAGTTGCTTGAGGGTGTTCTTGTATTCCAGCGAAGTTGTTATCGTGATTATAGCTCTTCAGGCAACCTCTGTCATTGACATGAAAAATCTGGATTACTAGCAACATCTGAAACAACCAGCATAGCTACGAAATCAATAGTCTTCTATAGCTTACATAATTTCTCTCATTTGGGCAATTGTTTATTACCATTATTTTCCTCCTGTTTTCGTGCTAGTTGTCCAATTAGTTTTCCTTTAGTAATCATTGTCATTCCCTCGATAAATCACATTTCAAAATTCCAAAAACACAATCGAAGTAATAATATTATGCAACACAACTTTTATAATCAAACAATGTATGATAAAAACGTGGCATATGTTTGGGATGGAGAGTTTGTATCTGACGAATTTATAACTTCAATGGGAGTTAAGCAGAGTTTATTTTAAGTGTGCTTCTCTTCATCTATTTCATTATCGACTAGCCGAACCCGTAGGGGGCGGAATTGATTTAGCCATACGACGATCTTTGCATTCATGTGTGCGGATGACATCGTCTTCCTAGCCAACACAATAGATGGAATGCAATTGATTAAGAAACTTAAAGGATACTATAAACCCCTGTCAATTTAGAGAAGTCAAAGATAATGATATTTCTGAGTGGCGGCGGAAGATATTTTTGTATTGAAAAGTGGGCTTAATAATCAGATCGTATAGACGTAGTGCGAGAGTATAAATATTTTGGAGTCTTGATTCGAGTCTTAACATGTCTAGACAGCTTCAAGTTAAATTAAAAACGTGTGGTGCTTAAGTGTGGTGTTACACGTTTTTTAAAGTTGTAGAAAGATCTCCACGAAAAAGGATATTTTATCCACCGAGCAGTACAATGGTGCATTTAGAAACCCGATGTTCACCTCTGCTCTTCAGTACTTTAAAACCGCACCTTGACTATATACTTAAAGTTATGTCACTGGAAAGGGAAAGACTGCCTAAATTGTTGCTGTGTGGTGTTCTATCAACAAGTGGCAACTTAGTCCAGGAGTGGGAAAGACTATTTTCTAACTCCGGCTTTAACCTATCGATAAGGTCCAAAGAGGATCCAATATTATTAAGGAGAAAGTTTAACCATGTTCGACAATTTTAGATGTGAAGCTTAAGAAGGTCAACATAGAATGCATCATAGCAGAATGAACTACATTTTTAGTGAGAGGACATACTTTTTAAACTGCTACCCAAATGACACTATTTTTAAATTAAGGTTGGGAAGGTCAAAACATAAAGAATTTCCATTTAAATTTTATAATCAAATTTTAAAATAAAAGTCATTTAAACTGATTAGGTTAGGTTAGGTTAGGTATGTGGGCTGACGGGGAGAAGTTCTCGCCACTGGACTCTGTCAGGTCAATGCTGACCCATTGTATTGCCTGTTTGGGGTAAAACAAATCGTCCTTTACTATAACCCTACGTTTATACATTTATACACAACTTAATTACTAAATAACCTGTTTTGTGGTCCTTCACATACAAACTATCTTGTCGATTTGATGAATTTCATTAGAGCTTCCATTGGCGTTCTGGAGAGTTCCTCTAGGTTATTAGAAAAGTGTCTTCCCAGGAACTTGTATCTAGAATGTTGGAGGCCGGGGCAGTGGCATAGGAAGTGGGTTGTGTCCTCAATCGCTTCTTCATCACCACAGCCTCTACAGAGCTCCTCTTCCGTCAAGCGTAGTTTTTTCATATTATACCGTGGAGTGTTGTTCCCTGTGATGATACTCACGAGGGTAGAAATGGATTTCCGGTCTTTCCGAACAAGTCTCTCTGTTCTAGCTTTGTCAAAAGTGGGGAATAGTTTCCTTGTGATAACGCAGGTTTCTATGGAGTTTCACCTGTAGTTTGCTTCTCTCGTGGCTTTTCCCCTGCTTCAAGCTTACGTGTACAAGGCGGGATTCTCACGGATGGGTCTGTCAATTCGGTGGTCAATGCAGAGCCACTCCTTGCTAGCTCGTCAGCCTTCTCGTTGCCTGGTATTCCTTCGTGTCCAGGGGCCCAGCAGAGTATGAGTGTCAAGAGCCTTGAGTTCTTCGCGACAGTACATCACAAGCTTCGATTTTATTTCAACGGCAGTAATTGCTTTAATAGCAGCCTGGCTGTCAATAAAAAAGGTGATACCTTCAGGAGGTATTGCCCTTACCGCAGACTTACAGACTGCTGTTGTCACTGCCAGGACCTCCGCTGGGAAGACGCTGCTATGGTTTGTGAGTCGGATTGATCCTGCTATTCCCAGCCCTTCGGAGAAAATGCCAGAACCAACGCCAGTGTCCATTTTGGAGCCGTCTGTGTACACATATATGGATTGCGCATTTGGTAAGTGGTAATTTTTCCATTCTTCTCTGCTGGGGTAGGCGCAAGAAAATGGTCTCATGAAGTCTAAATATGGCGTGATGTAGTCCGTGATAGATACATGGCCAATGTATTTTGTAGGATCGTTGAGTGACCCACAGTATTTATTTTCCAGTTTTCAGACTGTCTTATTCTTAGGGCGCTCATGGCTGCCTGTGACTGCATGAAGATATCTAGCGGTAGCAGATAACACCGTTGGTGTTGTTCTTATGGCACTGGTGGTGTCGATGCACGCTAGTCTTTGTACCTTCGTGAGGGCTTTTAGGTTAGTGGGTTTTTCGGTTGCCTGCCACACACTAGACTGCCATAAGCCAGTACTGATTAACTAACTAATCAAACAATTGACAGAGTTTTTCTTTTCAAAATACAACTTTATGTCCTTATTGCTTAGACAACTTCATGATAGGGTTGACCGTTCACAGAAATCGATGATTTAAACGGCAACGCAGAATAAATACGAATCCTGACGCGGGGTTCAGCGAACGCTTACTAAAAGCAATGGTGACCGGACCGGGTAAAATAGGTCCACATCTAGCATACACAAGAAGACAGCTATGTCAAGATGTGTAATTCTTGCACTGAGTGTTTGTCCATTGTTTTAGTGGTCTAGTTTATGTTTTCCCCAACAGGTGGCATCAAGTAAGGAAAATGAGTTTGCAGTCATTGAACTCCCTTCTAATCGAATGCAGGTAGCCCAAAGCTGATATGTCAAAAAAAAAATTTAGTTACCTAGTTCTTGCATTCAGGCATAGATATATGTATGTGAATATTTATGTCATGTATGAAATTCTTAGGGTTGGCAACCTTATAGCAAAAAAATGGAGCGAAATTTAAATTCGGCGCTCTTATTGGGACATCCTTTATTATATGCAACAAATTACTATGAAACCTCATGCGGTTTTTATGTCTACGAATATTATATCGTAGATTTAATACGACTTCTATCTCGGGGTCAATGTGCGAGGGGAACGCGAATCGTTTTTAATTCCATCAACCTGCAGGGCATGAACACTTGCCATTTTGTACACACTTGTACCACGAATACTCCACGAAGGACATTGTTTTTGAAATGCTTGTATTATTTGGGCATTCGTTTTCTTTGTATTTACAACCCCATAATTATAATGCTGAAAGCTCAGACAGGTTTCAATGCTTGATTTAATAACATGATTTTCTTTTGAACTGATAACTCTGAATTGTGATCTAAAGTCAATTTATGTAGTTTTTGAAGGGGTGGGCTATCTGTCGATTTCTTTTCTGTTCGAAATTTGGTCGATACAAAGCCCTTTCAGTGTCAATAAATACAAATATTTGGAGCAACGGACTATAGCATCTCGCGAGTATTCGTGCAGTGCGTATTATTTTTTTTACACGAATGAAAGGGACCTACAGTTAGCAGCCATATCCGATTTTTTTTTTTATTTGAGAAGCTTTCTCTAGACAGCTATTACTTTAAGACGTTTGTCAGAGGTCTCCTTCTACTCATCCTCTACTGCGTTGTCCTTGCGCGTTAGATATTAATTCTTCCCCGTAACTGTAAATGAATTGATTTGGCTCACAAAATCATCTTTGGAACAAAGCTCATTTTCATCCCGGAGGCTATGGCAACAAACCAAACTCTAAAATCCGTGGTGGCATCATTTCTACCTTCTTCTTTGAAAATGAAGCTGGCAACAACGTTCCAGCGAACGAAGTGCGTTACAAAGATGAGTAATTTTTTGTGACCGCAATTAAATGATTTAAAATTGGACGTACTTTGTTACCACTAGGATGGCGTAATGTACCATACCAGTTTCGTACTGCTGGATGATTTGATTGAGATTTTGTTGTGCTAATGGTCAATGGCCATTAGGAAGGAAGCATCATAGAAGAAAGTACCAAAGCTGTACACGCATTTAAAAATTGGATTAAGCATGCTCAGGAGACAGAAGTGAAATTCTTCGCCTAAGACAGACGGAAAACGAAGTGCCACAATGTACAACTAGTTTTTCCTCTTAAACTTTATATTTTTTTAAATTTATTTGTTTGTAAAATCCACCCTCTTCGGGGGTCAGTTCCCTGAATTTTTGGGGAATCAATTTATTGCTTACAAATTTAAACAAACAAAATTTTAAAGCACAACAAAATCTCACCTGTGTTACGAGAACTTTTCATTTTTATCTTCCTTTTTACTACTTAATCCTAAATCCATTTATGTGCATGAGTAAGAGTATGTTATCAGATTACGTACATATTTACATATATCCTTATGTATATTCAATGTAATGCGCTCTAGTAAATTTCCCATGGAGTCCACTTCAAGCTTTCTTTGAAAAAAAAAAAAAAAAAAAATTATTTGTATGCATTCCGATTAGTTCTTATACGAGGGCCTATTAGTCCAATTTTCTAGGTGGCTTACTCGAAAGGCTTAACTCTTTTCAGTATTCTTACCAAATTTCTGGTATTAGGAAATCACCATTGTTGTGATTTTTGAGCAGAAGTTTGTGCCGTCTGAAGCATTCGATGTTTGATTTTCTTATGCATTCCCAAAGCTGTGTCCCGTAGTTCTATACCGACTTAAGGATTTTCTAAGTAGAAGAAGTATGTAGACAAGAAAATATCAGTTTCAGTCGCCTTATGACATACGTATGTACCTATGTATGTACATATGTACAATTCCAATTGTTACACACTTTCGTTTACAGCGGCGATATTCTCCGTTCGTTATAATTAACAAAATGGATCACTTCGCTGATTTTTAATTTTTTTTTTGCCTCTAATGTCTTTTCCTCATATGCTTGCGGTGTTCGCATGAAAAATCAAACTCATTTGAACTTGTCCTAAAATATTTATAGCTTCTGATGAAAAACAACCCTTGTCACTCTCATAATAACGCAATAATTTGTCTGGTCTGGTGTAATCGTTAGACTAAGTGTTCGTCAAGTACCAGTACACATACACCGCAACCGTATGCCAAAGGACCTAAATGCATAATAAATATGCCCTTAAAACAATTCGTCCTTGATTTAAATGTTACTTTGTGTGTTGAAATTTCGATTATAAAACAAAATGGTAGACGTTAATTTTTCCAATATGAAAGCTCTAATCAAATCATTAATAAAGTATAGGAGGATGACAGCACGTGCGACGACTGAAGTGTCAGCTCGATATGCCCCATTTATAAATAAAGAATGTGGGCGCCGTAGCTGAGTGGCTAGTGCATTGGATTACTGAGCCGAAGGTTCGCGGTTTGAGTCCCAGAAAACACTTTTTCACTCTCCCGGTCTGTCAAGCGTCCGAGAGTAATAACTGTCATGAGAAATCTTCTGCAAACAAAAAGAAAAGTCTTTAGATATGGCTCTAAACTGTAAGTCCCTTCCATTTGTGTGAAAAAATATAACACGCACAACAAAACACATGGTCGCGAGAAGCTAGGTCCTGAACTGCATACCTACAGTTTCTATAAAAAAGAATATTCTGTGTCTTGCGCCAACAATCGAGGCATAGCCCTGCTAAATGTCGTATGTATGTATATAGGGCGAGTTCATAATTGAAAAAAATGGCTGTGAATTTACGGCAGCAAATTATGAAAACATTAATAAACGTAAATTCTGCTGAATCGATGCCTCGCTGTTGTGCATCAAAATAAAATTTGCTATAATTTTGCAAAACAAATTTGATGTTTATGAACGGAAGTGTTATCAAAACTCAAGAACAGCTGCAATGGAAATGCAGTCTTTTTACATTTATGAACGGAAATTCTGCACAGCTGCGGTATTTTTACAATTATGAACTCGGCCATAGTAGCATCCTTCACAGCATATTGTGTAAACGTTCTGCACCACATTCATCAGCGAGTTCCAATACGGCTTCCGGCCCGACAGATCGACTATAGACCAAATCGTCACGCCAAGAAAAGTCCTGGAAAAGGCCAACGAAAACGGAGCTTTACAAGGCGACAGCCGAATTCGGGATCCCGAGAAAAAGTACCTTGCTACGCTGAGTTACGAAGGAAAACAAGCGAAGTATAGTGCAGTTTCGAAGTTCTACTTCGGAACTCTTCAATACATGCACCGGAGGAAAGGGGATGTTCTGTCATGCGATTCTTCAAGAGTATTAAAGTAGATAGTACGGAGGGCTACTATCAACACGGAAGGCACTATATTTCATAAGTCAATCCAGCTGCAGATACGCAGACGATACGACAACATCTGTGGCGCAGTAGAGGCGTTTACGGCAATTGATACAAAGGCTAGGGACTTTGGTCTGAGGGTCAACGACGATAAAATTAAATATTTCTTGTTGACAAACGGACCATCCACTGTTTTGGACATGGAGTTCTCCTATTTCGGAATTACCCTAGCAAAAACCGCTGCTTCTTCTGTTTGGCAAAACAGCTGAGTTCAAAACTCCTAACACGAAGGACGAAAGTGATGCTCTGCAGATGCCATAACACTGCCATTCCTACTACATATGTATATGGCGCCGAGAACTGAAGTAGGAAAGTGAAGAAGATCTTGGTCTTCTTCCAAAGAAAAATGTTTCGTCGAACATTCTATCACATATGCAAGGGAGTAGAATTGAGGAGAAGACTTAACTGCGAACTCTATGAACTGTATCAAGATATAGATGTAGTCTGGTGGGCTAAAACAGATCGATTAAATTACTTTACTTAGATATGTCTTATATCCCCTTGTGGGTCGTAGGGCCTTCACAACGCTTACGCGCAATCGTGTGCGGTTTCTGGCAATGTGCCTCAGCTCTCCCCAACTCTTTCCCAGTTGCCGTGCTTCCTTCTCGACTGTTCTGCGCCATGTACTCCTAGGACCTCCGCGTATTCTGCTATCCTGAGTAAGCGTGTTCCATTGCATCGCGCGGTTAGCTATGGACGTGTCACCTTTTTGGAAAATGTGCCCAATCTACTGCCACTTTCGTCGTCGTTTAGTTGTGCCTATAGGTTCATGGCCCGTTCTCTGGTAAAGCTGTCCGTTCGAGATATGGTTCGGCCAAAAAATCCTTAAGATGCGTAGGCACCTATTAACGAACGCTTGCAGCACGGCTCCATACAGCAGCACGGATTCAGCGTTGGATCGGAACAGCCGTACCTTGGTGTTTAAGTTAATTGCTTTACTACGCCAAATCGTGGATAGCATCCCAAACGCAGATTTTCCCTTGCATATTCGGCTGACTATATCCATTGGAAACTCTCTACACAGGTTTGAGATGACAAAAAAGGTCGAACCTGCGTTATAGGGATCAAGTAATCGCAGATACCAGTTTGAGCTGGCAACAGCGTGTCTGTGACCAAAGGGGATTGAATCCGCCGCATTGTCTCAGGCAAAGATTTTTCATGGGTTTGGAGCCCGATAAATATGTACGTATGTAATTATCGAAGGACGGCACGAGTTCGGACTCATTACGCAACGAACTACGTTACGTTACGAATTATAGGTATGTTTGTGGTAACTTATGTACATAAATATATATTTACATCGAATCCTGAACTGAAGTTTCTGAAGACTCTAAAAAGTTTTGAAGCCTTATATCTATGCTGGGACCAGAGTACATATCGAAAATTACTGCAGAAAGTAGAAAAGTGTGCATCTTTCGCACTTTAACTGCCAATCTGTCCATGAAGCTTGTGAAAGGTTTTATAGTACTGAGATTAATTAAATTCTTTTAGCAGCAATTCTTTTGCCACACTGAAGAACTAGAACTAATTTTGAGCCTAACACTATTTAAGGATGCACACACTGAAGAACTAGAACTAATTTTGAGCCTAACACTATTTAAGGATGCAGTTGTCGATTTATACGAATGTTTAGGATTCATCGGAACGAAGAATAATGTAGCGAAATCCTTAAGTTCTCAAAGTTAAATGTAAATAATTTATGTTATGTACCTGTTTCGATGCCAAAAAAGTAATGAGAACTCTGGCAATCGGCCATACACGCACACATACTCGTTTCGGTTGAAGTGTAGCACCAGTGTAATAGAAAATTATGTACATAGGTACATCAAAGTGGCTGTTCTTAGCCAAAAACCTAATCAAGTTACTCATAATAAACACTTAATACTCGTATGAAAGAACAAGAATGTTAATTACGCCGAACATTAATATCCTCCGGTAAAGATCGGGAGAAAAATTTAAGCATTTTCTTATCACAAATCTACGATGTGGTGGTTGTGCAAAAAGTTTCATATATCCGAAGCGCAATACATTTTTTTTTAATATTTCTCATATGGCTTCTATTAGAGTAGTCCTGTCCATTGAATTAATAGCAAACAGTTTTTTTTTTTTTGTGTTTACCTCTGAGAGCAAGGAGTCACCTTTTATTTTGGGGGAAATGGTCATCATTTCTCAGAATGAATTCTTTTTGATGTCCTTGACGGTGTCAGCACGAAGTGCTTGTAATGTGGGAACCTGAGCGTTAGGATGTTGAAATGTCTGCTGATGACAAATATGATAAATGGAGGGCTGTTTAACATTTGCTGTGGTATGGATATCTAAAAATAAATTATAGCTTGTTTGCAGTTATGGTGTTGAAATATTTTCAAGTTCTGTTATCACAACTCAATTATAATGGCCTAAGGTGTGTTTATCAAAGGAACATTATTTGAATCAAGTTCAATTAATTCCTGCCATCGCATCATTATGTACTCTCCACTGTTTTCAGCTATTTTCCACGAAAGACGCTTATTTGAAGTCGGCAATGCTAGGGTTCTCTCAAACGGTTTAAGAAAAAATTTGCCTATTCTGATCTGATACGTTTAGTCTGGTGGACCAAAGTCGTTAAAGCTTAGCTGAAATATCGAATGTTTCTTACTGTTTTCTTTTTATAACGAAATTTCTGCAAATATGTCGTCCCTTCAACAATAAAGCAACTGTACTTGTCATGCATCGAAAGTAAATTAGTCTACCCAAGGTGTGACTACATCGAGGCATTGAAGGTTTCGTTAGAAAGAAGTGACTCTGAAGAAGACTGACTCTGCATTTAGATACATCGAAAACGGTTGGCGATATCAATATATAACGCATTTAACGATGTGGGTTCAAAAATACTCTATTAGGACAATTTTTATCAAATTTTTTTAATCGGATAATGTTTTGAAAACGTTCTTAAATTTTATCGTCATATTTGAAGTTTCAAAAGGTGAGTACATAATGTACATATATGTTCGTATTCTATTAAAAGCGCTCTTTCCAACGGTATACCAGATCCCTATGTACAAGCCGGGCTTTTATCAAATACTTTTTTTTTAAAAAAAGAGCAACCAAATCCCAGAAGCACTCTATACGGTCCATTGTACTGCAAGGCAGCAACTCATTTTTTGGTGTGGTACGTTTCTCTGTTTCTCTGCTCTTCCCTTGGTGGGGTTTGAACTTATACCAGGTCACAAGCAAACACTCTACTCCGTGGCCTTTTGATTTATCAATATTACTTCTGGATTAATGAACCGGTTTTGGTGAAATTTGCTTCATAGATTTTTTTGTGTAGTTTTCTCAAGACGCATGATGATGCGAAAATATCTGTTACGATTATGTATATTTTGGTATCTCGAAAACTGTTGGAGATTTCGACACCATACATATTTAATGGTGGGCGCCGCGGTGCAATTCTACTTGAAAAGTTTCTTAAGAATATTTTTTATCGGTAAGGCTATGTTAGGATTATGAAAGCATCATATGACGCCAACGTGATCTCTTGGGAAACTTCACGGTAGGAAACCTAAACTATTTTATGCAGTTAATTTCCCTACAAAATTTTTATAAACAAATTATTGTCCGCTCCTGGCAATGCTTTCAGACTTTAACCTCATTCCATGCTTCCTCAGAAGGTATCCCTATCGCTGTTCTTATCCGTGATCTACTTAGTTCTATAATATTCACAAATTTTTCCTATCTTAGACTGGCTACAAGGACTTTTTTTATTTTTATCGGATATTGATTCCATCTCTAGTAATTCTGTTTTTAACACAGCTAGAACCTCTGCTTGGAACATACTGCATGCGTCCGAAAGGATTAGGGCTAACTGCAGGTTTATATATATATCCTTCGAGTACATACCTGACTTCACACCCTTACTAGTTTTGGAACCGTCCAAGTTAACTGCAATTTCATTTTAGAAAGGTACTACCTTCCCTTGTCAGTCCTCTCTATCAGGGTAAATTACTTCGTATTGTGTATTGAAGTCAAGGGCATAAAGGATTTTATCCGATCCACATACCAGATTGAAAGAGCCCTGCGTTAATGAGGAAAAGCGCCCTGATGTCCGCTTTTAATTTTATTTGTAGGTCTACTTGTAAAAGATACAGCTGTAGTGCGCAGAGAACCTGTGATGGCAATACAGGCTGATCTTTGTACCATGATCTACATATATCCAGCTTTGGCGATTTGAAAGATGGTATCTTGTATTTTCTGCCGAAAAGTACCATCTCCGTCTTGTTCGGGTTGCCGTGAAGTCTACCATCTCTAGCCCATCTTCTGAGAATTTTAAGAGCTGATTCCATCCCTTCACTTAATGTGTTTCTTGGAATTCTTTCTGAATTAAAATCACCACGTCATCCGCTTATGCAGATAAAGAGAAGGGGAACTAGAATCCTCCGGATGGGTAGTTTTAAATCATCATACCTGGTGCGTATAAATAACTCTAGTTCACTGGAACAATATCCTGTTCCTGTTGAATATTCTCGTTCAGAGCGTACACAGAAAGACGATAACTCTGTACTCGGTTCCCGGCATGTCAGCATATTTGATATCAAATGATTTAATTATCCCGAACAAATAAATTTTAACAATGAGCTCTGACATCTTCCGAGGATACGCAAAAGCAAGTTAAAATATGTGCAATACCAAATAAGATTTGTGCGACTCTCCTGCAAATGAGGCAGAATTAATATTTTAGGGGCTTACGGTTGTCCTTCTTTGTGTATGCCGAGAACCCAGAATGGCAAAGTGACAAAATTTTCTCACACCCATTATGTGTTTGCCCCAGATAGAAGTTGTTAAGACGCAAAATATATACGAGTATCTATTTATATTTAAGATTTATTTATTTCATATGAAAGCATGCTACAAACGAGTGGGAATATATATTTTTTCTACAAATGTCCTTATGGGAATGGCCTTCAATTCCCAGAATGAATTTTCTTTGATATCCTCTAAGGTGACAAAACGACGTCCCTTAAATGATTGTTCCGAGTCGGGTGGGCGAATTTATAAAAGTTTGTCGATGATAAATACGAATATGACAAGCTACAATGGCGTAAACTGGTGGATACTTATTTAAGTATACTTATCTAAAAATACTAATACAAGTGATGATCTGATCTGTCTGTTGGTGTTACTTTGTGGTAAAATATTCAAAACCTCTCGTACAAAAAGTCAAAGTGGTTTCTGGGAAATGCTTTACAGAAAAGGCGCTTCATTGTCAAATAACAATATTTACTGAAATGAGATTGATGGTGGCCTAGATACATATTTAAATTATAAGAAGCAAAGAATAAGTCATCCATTAACTTGCGGTAGACTTTTAAAAGTGTTTACCATTGTTTTGCTTTTCAGAAATCAAATTTCATTTGAAATTTAATTAAGGCACAACTTAAAAAAAAAAAAACACAAATATGGTCGGCAAAGGGTAAATATACCAACGAGTATTTATAGATGCAATATAAGAAGCCTTGGGAACTTCACTGGGTCTCTGTTTACTACCTTTTATCCTCACAACACATCTGTTTTTTTTTTCGAGAAAGAATGTTTCCAGGTAGCACCCAACAAATTCAAGCAATGGGGTCTAGTGACTTACTCAGGTTACAAGGGCATGTCTCTACCACCGAAGTGTAATGATTTTCCAAGACAATTTAAAAATAAAAAATGCTGCGTATAAATTCTTGATAAGTCAAGTATTATCTTCTCAGTTACTAAAGGGTTTAGTAACATGAGCACCTCCAATACCGCAGTGATTTTTCTGACGCTGCAAAGTTCACATGGGGCTTATTGTCGAAAAGAGTCCTTAATACCTCTATGGCAACGGTTAGACCAATATTTCCATACGCATCGATTGTTTGGTGAAATAAGCTTCCTTGTAAATAAGTCACTGGTTATTTTGCTAAGCTTCAAAGAACGGCCTGTTTCAACTGCAGACAGACTCTCCCTAGCTCGAATGCCTTTGCTCTATAGGCCTTGCAGAATCCCCCCTCGATATTTATATAATGGGCTGCACAGTGAAAGCCATCTCTCATTCAAGGAGAGGGAGGTGGTTTATAGTACCATTCGCACTAGACCTTGCGCGAGAAATCTCCTACGTCTCGAGTCTACTGGATATGCCTTCTGCTTCAATAGTACTGGAAATCCCATTGCGACACAACATCATAGTCGAATGGAATCGCTTTGACCAGAATCTGAGCCGGAAAAAGAATGACATCGTAAGGTAGATAGGGGTTCGGTGCTGGTGTTTTGTGCAGAGCAAGAACATTAGACTCCAAAGTCCATTAAGTTTTCATGTGTCTTCCAAGCGCAGATTAGAATTCTTTCGTACGATCTAAAGGTAAATTTTCGCCATTTATTTATTTACCAAAATTCACAGGATAAAATATCAAGTGTTGATTGGAACGGCACGATAATGAGTGAAATCAAGAGCAACCGAAGTAAGATAGTTTTTGATGACAAAAACAATCAATCCCTTTATTCAGGAAACAGTCCGGAAATACTGCCCTATCCCAGTAGCTACATGATGATGGGATTTGATAGGATGTGGTGTCGATATAGTGTTCCAGTTAGTAAAGGTCAATCCCTGCAGGATAGGCGATGAATTTGTAATGGAATAAAATTCTGTGTGTGTGTGTTTTTTTTAAAAAAAAAAAGTTCGAAAACTCAAATTGGATCACGCTTTTTAAGTTGTTTTATGGTTGGAGTTGGAATTGGGACAATCTTGATCTTATCGACCAAAGCAATACTTGTTTGCAAGAAATACTATTAAGGACGCCTTAATACCTTTACTTTATCCATAGAGGTGTACATAACTGTAGTACAGATGTACATTAAATTACAATCTGCTTACGAATATATTCTCTTCAACACCACTTAAGCATAACCATTTTAATTAATATACCCGTTGATTGGTCAGGTCAAACGTCTGAGCATCTTCTCCTCATCTGTTCCAAGGACATTCATAATGCCCTTGAATAGGCTTTCTTCGACGGCAACAAACCATTTAATTATTTTTTTCTTAAGTTTTACAATTTATTGGAATTTTGTTTTGAACTCAATTTGTATGTACAAGAAGCACTTCAATTGGAAATAATCCTGCTTTTACATTCTGTCCATTTTTTTTAAATTAAACCATAAAATCGCCGGAGTATGTACTCGTAAATACTCCGTTTGGTTACCGAATTAGATACATTTTTAATTATTAAGGCTTTTGTTACAAAGAGGTTAATGCACTCGTAACTTGTTTTTCTTCTCCTTTTCGCCTAGTAGTCCTTTCCTAGTTATTAGAATTTATATGTACTTAGGTTTCGAGTTTTTTTTGCATTACTGCTGGGGTTGGTTATTGTTGCCGACCTTAGAATTGATTTACATTCAACATGGTTCTGGCTGTCCTGTTTTTGTATTTTTGCCACTCGAATTCCCTGTCTCTTCTTTTGATATTCGGTGGAACTTCGATTGATAATGGGTTGCCCTGTAGCCACTTTCGCAAGTAGCAATACCAAAACAACCCCCAGCTATGCTTCTGACGATAAACTTTTTAACATCAAGACATCCTCGAATAGTGACAGATATCCTTTTGTTTGTGCTTTGATGGAACTTACGACAGGGATAACTGTCGAACTGAGCTGTCATTCTGCTGGCGCTTTCTGACATTTACATTCAGCGTAGTCTGGCAATTTATCATGAATAGATTTAGACTATCAGATTATTCGAAGTTACTTTGAAAAGCGGCCGTCCCTTTGCGAAACTTATAAACGACTTCGTGGTTTTTATGGTGCACATAATCATCCTTCTGTGTGTATATTATATCCAGCTGCAGTAGGAATCAAAGCCAATTTACATCGTTCTTTCGCTGAGTGGGGTCGAGAGTTGTTACAAGCTGACCCATTGTTTTATCTTAAAATTGGGATGAGCGAAGAGGCTAATTTTTGGCTTAAAGCAAAATTTTTGCAAATATAGTGGTGTCAATTTAGAAGCGATCCAATGCACCGCTTTGTGCCTTTTTGACGTTGGTGGCATCATCGAACATTGTTTCAAAAAAGAGGCTGGAGTTCGTGTTATGGTCAATGGAGGTCGTTACGGGATCCTGATCAATGAGTATTTCTTTGAAAATATGGATCACATTATTCCGGAGTGACTTCAACAGGATGGCTCTACGTGCCGTTGAAAAAGCTTTCGATAGAGTTCCGAGAGATCTCATATGGACGCCGCTGAGATCTCAAAAAATACCAGAGACGTACGTTAGAATGACGCAAGATATGTTTGTACGATGGCGTAAAAACTAAAGTGAAGTGCACAGCGGGAATAACGAATTCGAGGTTAAAGTAGGAGTGCACCAAGGCAGTTGCCAAAGTCCGTTGCTTTTCAATGTTGTGCAAGATTTTTGTTGAAGGGGTATAGTTGAAACACGAACGACTTATCTTCTTTTTGCCGACGATAGCGCTATCATAAGTAGCGACGTGACAGCCCTTCAGAACACAATTAATAATTGGAGCAAGGCGTTAGAAGATAAAAATCAGTCGAACGAAGAGAGAACATTTACACCGCCGTTTTTCCGAACCCGCAAAATCGACTCCGGATATTCTGTTGGACGGAGAAATTGTTCCAAAATGCGACCAATTTACATACTTGCGCTCGGTCGTAAATTACCAGGGAAATTGTGACGACCATGTTGCACACCGAATGAGCGTGGGGTGGTTAAAATGGCGTGAAAATTCCGCAGTCTTTTGTGACCGTAAAATGCCACTTAAACTTAAAGGCTACTTAAAGGCTTGCTTTTCATTTTCATTTCATTTTTAATGCATTTTATTTTTGGAATTCATTATTTCTTACAAGCTAGACAAAAACGCTTAAACTAACTTAACTAACTTAACTTAATCTTATTCTAACTTACTGACCCTATGCGGGTACTCTAAGCTAAACCTAATGCTTAAAATTATGTCTTTCGACGTAACCTAACTTAAAATTAATTATTTATTTAAATGACTTAACAACTAGGATAACTAAGAAAAATTTAGAAAAACTTAGTAAACGAACGTGTTTTTTAAACTATAATAAAAGTCTTACATCTAAAACTTAAAAACTACCTTAAAAATAAACCTTAAAACTACCTTAACAATAAACCTTTAAAACTACCTCAAAAATAAACCTTAAAACTACCTTATTCTAAATCATATATGTATACATACACATATATATATTTATATATATATAGATATACACATACATATATAATTTTTTATTTTTTTTTATTTTTTTGTAAATAGCCTACACCTAAACCTTAAACCTATGTAAGCCGGCCAGGCCAGCTTTGCGCCTTAGGAGGGGCTACCCTGTGTCAAAAGGAAACGACGAGGGAGTTCCCTCTCCGTCCCCTAACCACCAGAATGTCTGATGCTGCCTTACAACGTCTCGCAAATCGCGACCTGCTATCGCTCTACTGAACCGAAGACGCTCCGTCATGCTGAGCGCGACGTCTCGGTCGTAGTTGAGTCGCCTATCCACAGCTGTCCGGGCAACATGGAAGATTAGCGGCACCGCTACTTTGTCCTGTATCAGACCTTCTCTATCTAAATAGAGGAACGCCTCTGGGGGAAGGAAGCCGTTAAGGCGCACGCTCTCATGATACATATCATTGGGGTAGTAGGCCCCAGAGATCAGGTTATTCATCGAGTTCATTGCCCTTGCAATGTGCCTTCGAATCATCTTGATCAAGAAATTATCCACCCTGCTTATGTCCGCCTTGTTATAAAGGATCTCATTGGAGTAGAATTTTATGTAGTTCTGAGACTCTGGTGTTCTGTATAAGCGAAGGCAGGCCCTAAGGCAAGCCCTCTCAAACACCCGGATCCTTTCCATCGAGCTTGCTCCCACGTTGAACCACACGGGACAACCATACACGAGCATGGGCCGAATGAGGGCCATGTAGCAGATTACCTTCACCCTCGCATCGAGTTGGCTGCTATAAAACAGTCTCTTTGTGAGGGCGAAAGCCGCTTTGGCTCTGGCCAGAGCAGCATCTATATGTTTGTTAAAATATAGATACTGGTCTAGCCAGAACCCAAGGTATCTGACTACATTTCGAGACGCTAATGGTTGTCCGTGCTGTCCCACTATTGAGAACTTTCGCCAATTCTTTCTGGTATCCGCAGAGGCCCCAGATAACGACGTCCTAAACAGGATGGTTTCCGACTTCTGGAAGTTGATTTTCAACTTCCAGTCGTCGCAATATCGCTTGATCTTATCGAAGTCACGCTGCAAGAGTATTGCAATGACCTCGATCTTTGGTCCTGATCTGTACGCTATCAAGTCGTCGGCATACGCTATAGCATGGTGAAGAGATCCTACAAGATCACTTGTGAAAATGTTAAAGAGGATCGGCGAATTTACCGCACCCTGTTGCAGACCATTTTTAATATCAAACGTACCAGCAGAAGTCACATTGCCATTTTTCACAATGAACTGTCTACCGGTGAGCATGTTACAAAACATGTATAGCAGTGGTTTACTTATGCCCAGCCTACTCAACTTGTAGAAGAGTCCTTCTAGCCATACGGTATCGAAGGCCTTCTCCAAGTCAACCAGGCAGGCACCCGTGCATTGTTTCTTGCTTTTGTTCCATTGGATATCCGACACCAGTTTAGACGCGGCATGTATTGTATCATGCCCCGCCTTAAAACCGAATTGGTTATCCGGAACAATATTCATGTCCTCAACCCACTTAGACAGGGCTCTATTGACAACCTTCTCGAATACCTTGCTGATGTTCGGAAGGAGACTTATCGACCGGAGATTTGCCGGATTGGACGTATCTTTACCCCTTTTGGGAATAGGATGAACCACCGCTGTCTTCCAATGCGCCGGATAATGTGCATTATTCAGCGTATTGTTAAACAGGATGGTGTAAATGTTCACCGCTTCTGGAGGGAGATGTCTTAGCACAATGTTAGACACTCCGTCGATACCCACGGATTTCTTCCTTCTCAATGATTCGAAGATCGCTTGGAGTTCTACCTTCGATATGAACGGGGGATGTACCTCCACATTGGCGATGACATTATTTGCCATATTATCGTCATTGAACTCGGAGAAACCGTTGTTCTCTGATCGCCAGTGCTGTATATCATTTTGAAGGTTAAAGTTGTGCACAAGGACTCGACTTTCCAGGTCGTGGTTCGGGCAAATACTATCATTCACCTTATACACTTCCTGGAAAGTCGCTCCTATAGCCTCTACCTTCTCCTGCGGATCTTCGATCACAAAGAAGTTGTCATCACTGACTGCGTTCCCTGGATCTATGCCTGCTGTTGTTAGTATCTGTTCGTTGTTCGTCGTTCGGGGGATCTTAAGACTTGGCAGGTCGTTCTGATTATTCCTCCGAAATATTTTATTTATTTGCGGGAACATACTCGGGTTGCTGGATTTTACAGCCCGAATTTTTTTGTTCCAGTGCAAACTTACAGAGAGTCTGTAATTTTCTTTTATTAACTGTTGGAGGTTTTTAATCAACGACTTGAGTGTCCTGACCTCCAAGTTTTGTCTGTCAGTAAACCGTCTGTATAAGGTTTTTAATCTTGACAGAAGTCTACTTTTTTGTAAGTGAAGTGCGTCAATTGTTGCGTTGCGGTATATGTCAACGTTGTCAGTTTGTTGATACCGAGGTATCGTTCTGTCCATCGTTTGTTTAATTGTCTCGTCCATTCGTTGTAGGTATCTGTCGATCTCCTCATTTGACAGATTCCTATTGGACGGTGGGTAGAGCGAGTTCGAGGAGAGTGCTCTTGTCAGTACTCTGGAGAAGCGTGTCCAGCGCGTCCTACTGTAATTGTAGGGGTACGTTTGGACAAACTCCTCCAACTCCGCAATCTCGTTGGGAATTGTTATTTCGGCACTGAGTCCGCAATGGTCACTGTCATACACGAATGTATGTAGGCAGTTTCTCGTTTGTCGGTTCGTGTTGGTCAGTTGTAATCGTACGTCGAACAGCAGAAGATCCAGATAGGAGCCGGCGCTAGGATACGACGGACTATCGGTAGCTTTCAAATCGAGTCTATACTCGACATTGTGTAGACCCCACCAATTGAGTAGTAGGTTCCCCCTAGAATTTGGTATATTATTTCCCCAATCACTATGCTTGGCATTTAAATCTCCAGCCATAATAAAATAGTTCTCCTCCGACTCCAGCCTTAGACATCGAAAAAGTGTCTCGAGCTCTGTTATAAATGAAGTGGTTTGAGTAGCTCCGGAAGCGTAGACTGCGACCATGTACAACCTCTTTCCACTACGGAGAGAGATGCACACGATACAGGCCTCCAGCTCGCGAAACCTCCGCACTTCACCGCTGTACACAGCCTTATAACGCAAATCTTTCCTAATGAAGATCGCAACACCTCCTCCTTGAATGGAGTTGGGTCGGTCTCTTCTTATAATATTATATTTATTGTGCCATAGTTTGTGCTTCTGGGATAGCTTGGTTTCGCTAACCAAAAGTACATCAGGGCTTTGGTCTTCTAACAACTTAAAGAGTACGGTTCTTCGCTCGATCCTTATCAGTGAATTCACATTCACCGCAAGGATCCTTAATGATTTCTCCGCCAACGTATCCATTACGACTGGTGGTGCGCTAGGTCCGGCAGAAATGCGTAGATCTGGTCTACCCGTTTCGCCTGCTCTTGTAACTGACGTTGCAGCTGGCTCATTTGCCCTTGGATAGAGAGCAAAATAGCCAGCATGTCAGGCTGAGCCTCAGGTGCTTTAGGCACTGGGGCCTGTGAAGCAACCTTCGGTTGTTGTTTTTGTACCGCATTTCCCCGGCCTGACACCATTTGGGCGTAAGTCCATTGGGAAGTAACGGCTGGTGTTTGACTAGAAACGGGTGGACGCTTGACTTCGACCTTCTGCTGACGAACCAGATTTATTTTCTTCATATATTGGAACTTAGGACAACCCCGATAGTTTGCGGTGTGTCCCGAGTTTCCACATAAAGCGCATGAGAGTTGGGCCCTATCTGCTACCCCATCCTTACCCAGAGAACATTCCTCTGCTTTGTGGTTTTTACCGCACTTCACGCATCGAGGCTGCATTTCACAGTTCGACGCGGCGTGCCCAAACCTTTGGCAGCGAACGCATTGTAAAATGCTATCGCTCCTTTTTACTCTTTCCCATGACACAACCTGGTAGTCTAGGACATTAATACTCCTGAGACCATCCAGTTTGCTACTGGGAGAAAGCTGAACAAGGAAGAACGGTAGCTTTCGCTTCTCCCTTTTTGCCCTAGCTGTGGTGAACGGCTTGACCCCCACGAACTCAAGCCCGTCGCACTCTTTATCCCTCAGCATTTGAAGGAGCTCCTCCGGCTCGATAGACGAGTCCATCCCCCTCAGCAGCATAGTTTGCAGCTTTTCCCCCTTCGGGGTGAAGGAGAAGAACTCCGTCGTCGAGTCCTTTAATAATTCTTTTATTTTTCTATAATGCTCCACTGTTTTGCAGTGGATAGCATGTCTATCCTCACTAAGGCGTTTAATGAAAAAATTATGACCTATGGCCGACTTACATAGGTCTATGGTGTCCTTCAGCTCGATCTTGTA
This sequence comes from Blera fallax, assembly GCA_946965025.1. Lineage (NCBI taxonomy): Eukaryota > Metazoa > Arthropoda > Insecta > Diptera > Syrphidae > Blera > Blera fallax. Next base: position 33,450,701 of record OX337247.1, read on the forward strand.
CGTATTTATAGGTGGCACCTTCACCTTCGTACTCTTCTGCTGATGCTGTTGTTGCTGCTGTTGTACTTGCTGCTGCTGTTGTTGCTGCTGCTTTTGTTGTTGCTGCTGCTGTTGTTGCTGCTGCTGCAGTTGTTGTTTTTGCTGGTGTTGTTGTAGTTGCTGCTGCTTTTTCGGCTGCTGTTGTTGTTGCTGCTTTTTTGGCTGCTGTTGTTGTTGTTGCAGCTGCCTTACTGGCAGTTGACTCACTTTCTGCGGCAGCTTTGTTGTTGCTGCCGCTTTTTTTGCAGTTTTATCAACTGCGGTTGTTGTTGCTGTGAGCACCGCTTTCTTAGCTGACAGCTGCTGTTGTTGTTGTTGATGCTGGGAGCACTGGAGCTCAGTGTGCTCCTTCTCCCTTCTGGCCGTTTGCTTGGCCTTTATGACGAGCACTCTCTGTTGCAGCTGCCTTATGCTGCTGTCTAGGCACTCCAGCTCGTCTTCCTCATCTTCCGATTCGGAAGACGCTAGCGAGGCGAAGCTGTTGCTGTCACCTATTCGTTCCCCTTCATCATCGTCACCCGACCGCTTACGCTGCTGTTGTTCTGCTGCTGATTTTTTTAATGATGGCGCCCCCATCCTCACTTCACCCCGCAGCTTTTTGGCTGAAGCCGATAGAGAGAGGCGCTTAACCATGTTGGGCGTTGATCTCAACTTAGCCCTCTTTTTAATTATTGCTTTGGTAGCCACTGCTGGAATGCGGCTACCCACAACTGCTTCATCGGCTGATGCAGACATTTTTTCCGCTACACCCGCTATGGGGGTAACAGACCTTTCGCCCTTATCCATTACGAATAATATTATTATATTATTATTATTTTTAGTGTCTCTGTCACTTACTTTAAATTTAGTTGTTTTTCTTTTTTTTTTTTGTGTCTCTATCACGTTATTTTCTTTTTTTTTTTCTTTTATTTACACATAAAATGAACACACACACAAACTTTGGTGTTTTTTGCCGCCAGTGCTCGATACCGAGTCCGTTGGGTAACGGTTGGTGAACACCACCACTGGGCTGCGTCGTCGCCTAAACTTCTACCTGCTACCGCACTACTTTTTATTTCTCACTATTCACTGAGAAGCCGAAACACTTGTAGACACCGCGAAGTTCTGTGAACGACTGTTAAAGGCTTGCTTTATACGATAGTCGTGCGTCCGATGCGTCGTGGATGATGTACGAAATTATAAAGGAAAAATGACAGCGACTCAGATGAAAATGTTACGGATGTCAGCGGGAGTATTAAAACGCGACCTAATTAGAAGTACGCATATTCGCGGAAGCCTTCATATAAAGAAATCAATTGTTGAAAAAGTCCAGGCTGAGCGCATCAGCTGGTACTGTCACGTACAAAGAAGATCGTCGGAAAATCCTGCCCAAAGAGCAATAGGGACTCAAGTTCCAGCCGAAATTCGGAAGATAGGCAGACGGAAAAACAATTAGGTTACTCAAATGCAAAAACAACAGCAAATTATCGGCCTCAGCGAGGAGGTAATCCAAAATAGAGCAACTTTAAAGGAGTTTTTCGCTAAAAAAAAAAAAAAAAAAAAGTTTTAATTTTGTTTTGATAATTAGTTCATCAGTTTATGCACAGCGAACCATGTTTTGTGCAGTTCTAAATCCAATTTAGTATCTAACCATTAAATTTAGGAGGCTTACCGAAACGTATTTTAAACCTATGTACATCAATGGCACAAGCAGTGAGAAGGCCTTTGAAAGCTAGCTCAAATAACGAATAAATATAGAACAAGAAGTTAATCGGTCCAAATACAGAACCTTGAAGTATGCCTAAATTTATAATGTTCATTCCACTTCTAGTTGTTCCAATCTATACTCTTTGTTATCTGTTTTCAAGATTTGAACGACTTTTGCAGCAGATTGACACGGTGAACCATATCAAAGGCTTTGCTAATATCGAAATAGTCCTGCTGTGAATTTTTTTCTACTTAAGCTATTAAAGATTACGATGACAGAAATTCAATAGTGCATACTCCGTAAATACCTTTTGACAACGTTAAAATTAACTAAAGAAACATGTTTTATATAGGAAGCTAAGACCCCTATTTTTTATTCCTTTTTCAAAAACTTTGCCTATTGCAGGAAATAGCGAAATAGGCCACCTTTTTTGTTCCTCCGCTTCATACGTTTTATAATTAATATGGTGGCATCCTTTCGATATTCTAAGAAGAGATCTTGCGTTTAAAATAATCCATATTTACTGTGGATAAATACGTCTGCCCAATTGCTCATACATATGTTTAAATACTTCTCTCTTCTTGTCTATAAAGCCACGTGACTTTTGGAGTGGAGTCTTTTTTTTCATCTTCCGTCACAAATAGACGTTTTTGGGTGACTAGCGGTTTTCACCTTAAAGTCTTATATCCTGTAATTCATCAATCTTCTACACAGGCAATGGTCTTTTTGTGTTTCATCCTACTAATTCAGTGCATATATTTTCCTAGATGAACATTGTGTTAAGACAGTAAATCCGGGTGCTTGCAGAATGTAAGGATGTCTTCACAGGTCAAAGTCCTCGGTGCCGTAATCTCCGTGACAAACTTTATGACAGTAAACAAATGTCGACGTCAGATCAACATGTTTACGAGTATTCTTCCACCTACTGTCATCCAACTTGTGGAGCAAACATTAACTATACGTATGTACTCTTCTATACTAATTTGAAGCTCATCAAGTGGTCTCTTATCTCCGATGTGCCCACGATATTGTATAGCAGTTCGGCCAGCGCTACGATACCCATTTACGTTCTTCCTGTTCACCTTTTCTTGATGGAGTCACTTTGTTTTAATGTCGACAAAACGAGACCCATTTTTGCTATTACACAGGATGTGTAATTTCTTCGCGGCTTTAACGCGACCATCTCTAAGCTTTTTGATATCGCCATCCCGACATTTTAACTTGCTAATCCAATTCCCTTTTTTTCTGATGGTTTTATTTTTCCTGAGCAGTGTTCAGCGGGCATGTGCTTTTTTAATTCCAGTCGACAGTTTGACACTTGTTTAATGACTTAACTTTTACTATCACTTCACGGGTAGTTATTATTTCACAGATGAATTTCTGGTCTTGAAGTTACCTGTATACTCGTATGATGGTCTCCCATTTAGTCCACCTATAAACAAGCACAGAAGCACTGCATCACTATTCTACTAACCGGTGCGGGATGATTAAAAGGGCTTATCTAGTACATTACCCAACACGGACAAAAGAACATTTTTGAAAGCAAAACAAAGCGCTTCATAAAAATTTAAAGGCCAGGTAAATGGTTCTGCAGGATAATCGATGTATAAAACACTAATTGGCACAAAAGAGCCGTGAAATCCAATTAGCCATACTTTTGACCGATTCCACTTAAGGACCAACTAAAATGTAGTTGAACGGCCGCATGAATTCAATTATGGGGATATGATGACACTGATTCATATTAATGTCTGCCCTTGAAGATTAGGAGTTTATCCTTTGGATAGTTGACTTAATTGGGTAAGAAGTCATGACGCGACACTGTCTTCTGGGAATCGATTTTGAATCTCTTTAGCAATGGCAGAATCAATGGTAATAGCAGATAAATATAAATTTACATTTCATTATTTTTTTTTGGTATACAGGGTGGCCCAAAAGTATTAAGTGGATTTTGAATTTGAATAACTTTTTATTTGATTAAGGAATTCTAGCAAAACTAGAAGAATATTGAAACTTTTTTCGAAGTTTGTGGTGTCAAATGGAACTTAGTGTTCTTTTTGACGTCTGCAAGGGATTGAGCATTGTTATCGTAAGCCTCCCCTTTCAGAGGACCCGAGAGGAAGAAGTTTGGAGCTATTAAATCCGAAGAATGGGCCAGCCAACAAGTGTCTCCATTTTTCAGATATATTTCTCGATGAATTGTCCTTGTATCTCTAGCTATATGGGCAGTAGTGTCGACTTTTTGAAAACACATGCAAGCACGGTATAGGTAACCTTGATGCAGATGTGGGACTCTATAACCTTTTTAGCCAAGATATCACGCCAAACTGTGACTCTAAGTGGATACATCTGCCTTCCCTGAATTATTTAAGGGTTTCCCACACAACAGAAAAGCAAATTTTGTATATTGCAAAGCAATTAAGATGGAAATAGGCTTCGTCTGATATAATCAAATTCTCGAAAGAATAGCGAAATAGAAACGTTCGTTCATAGATGCCTTAATTCTCATCTCGGGAAGATGGCTCAGTTTGTCTATGATTGATGACAGTTCCTTCTTGCCGAAAACGGGCAGCAAAACGCACGATGGCATCTCTAGACACATTAAAATGTGTCTTTACAATTAAGTTGTGCTGAATGTAAAATTCGACAGCGAAAATCCATTGGAATATTTAATGTAAAAGAAAAATAAATGGTACTGAATAATATTGTTTCATTCCAAAGTTATGAGTTTTTAAAGGCCATTTAATATTTTTGGGCCACCTTGCCACCTCGCCACCTTGCACATAAACAGCGGGTGTTCTCGATGGTAGTAGGTTCGTGTTGGTTCGTTGATCTGAGGTACGTACATATATAAGTAAGTACCTATCATCTGGAAATTGGAAAAATGTAAATGCATACTGTTTTCGATTAGACTGCTTCCCAGGAGGTAGTGAGATAGGAACATGAAATCTTAACCAACCTTTACCAGTGTTGTCATTTCAAGTTTTCTTTGATATCTAGTCCATATGAACTTTCTTATGACGAGTGGCATATGATTTAAATTCCCTCAAGCAATGCGAACAAAGATCACCATTGCTGCTGCTGTTGGAGTGCGCGTTAACAGAAGCATCCTCCACGCGCCACTGTTTTGGACGGGTTTTGGACTAGTGGAAATGCGGGCGGAAATTCGTTTACAGTGAATGGTTTATGTTACGGAATGGTGATAAATGAATTCTTTTGAACGGAATTGATTGATTTTGATCTTAAAGACAGTGCAAGACAGTGCAAACTGTCACACAACGTGCGAAACAAGTGAGCTGTAACAAGAAAAATTTCCAAATCGTCTTAAGAAATAAGGATCAGTATTTGTTTTTTTACATCGCATGTCCATACCACTAAATCATAAGGAATTTTTGAACTTCAGGCTAAGATAAATCCTGGAACAGACCAATGAATTCCAAGTGGAAACACACCGTCTATTTATCGACTTTAATAAGACTGCATGTGACAGCATTCATTACAAGGAATGGTTGAATTCGGGATCGCGAGAGAACTGATCCAGCTATGCCGCGTTGCATTGAAAAACACTAGGTGTGTAGTGCAGTTTCGAAATTTCACTATCTTTCGTAAGTCAATCCAGCTGATAGGATACCGCCGCAATATTGGTTTGGCAAAACTACTGGGTTCAAAACTTCTAGCACAAAGAGCGAAAGTGATGGTTTGCAGTCCTACTACATGGCCAGTTCTACTGAGTGCTCGACGATAAGCAGGAAAGCAGAAAAAATCTGGGGTCCTTCGAAAGAAAAATACTTTGCTGAATATTCGGTCACATATGGGAGGAAAACCAATCTTGGAGAAGATTTAACTACGAACCAAAAGCTGTACCGTACCAGAATGTGGATGTAATCTGGAAGGCTAAAAACGTTGACTACATTGGTTTGGCCAAACCGAACGAATGAAGGACAACGCTCCAGTCAAAAGAGTCTTCGAATCCCAACTCTGAGATTCTAAACGATAAGAAAGGATCAAACAATATCAGTTTGATGGGTCTGACGAACTGGCAGCAGCGTGCAAGTGACCGAAGAGGAATGGACGGCCGCAGTGTCTCAGGTAGAGACTCTTTACGGGTCGGGAGCCCGATAAGTAGGTAAGTACATAAGTATTTAAGAAGTAATTATGTTAAAAAGTAAGTTAATAAAACTACAAATATTTGGCGCAACAGATTGAGTGTGGTCCAGGGCCTAGCTTCTCACTACCATTCATGTAGCGCGTGTTATACCTTTTAAAACAAATGCAAAGAACCTGTCATTTAAAGTCATATCCGAAAGGCCTATTGAGAAGTTTATTACTCTCTAACGTTTCTCAGACACACGACAGAGATAGGACCGCGTTTGGGGTTTTCTGAGATTCGGACTTCGAACCTCCTGCCCGGTAGTCCAATACACTAACCACTGACTCACGGCGCCCACGTTAAAAAAATACCTACTCTTTTAAAAGAGAACAAAATTCTACACGTTACTTCCTTAAATTGGAAAATAAGATCTAAAAATCCATTAAGTCACTAAGTGTTTCATCGCTCCGCAGTTAACATGTATGGTCCTTTTAGTGCTAAGAAGGGGTTAACTGCCCAACATATTTTATTTCCCACCTACTCGTAGCTCCTTGAGAGAATCGAGTCCCTTGTCATCCGTCCGATTAAATAAACATTATTCTTAATTTTAAACATGTGCTTTATCAGACATATGTATATAAACATACGCATGTACATATATGTATCTATTGCTATTCAAATGTCACAATTTTTTTTGTACAAGATCCTGAATAAATATGATAATAAAATAGAGAAGTCCTTGGCACGACTTAACTACCCGAAAATTGAATTATTGTTATCGAGGGTTCTGCAATCCTGTTACGTGTGTGGGATCTTAAGCACGTACGGGTTGATTGTCCATAAATTCAAAGGTTAGCGGGTTCAATGGGACACACACGACTAACCCTTTTTTTCGCACAACCGTTTTCAAGTTCATTGAACGAAAAAGTAAAAAGTTTCACTTCAACTAGTTAAGCTCAATTTTAAGGGTGACCAGATCAAAGAAATACTATTAAAGTAGTTTGTATATCCCTATAAGGGCTGTAAGTATATTTTAAAATATATCGATATTGTCAGGTTGTAATAATGTTTATCGGTTTTGTAATTGGAAAGTTCGGTTTTTCATAGGAAAATGATTGGGTTTGATATTAATGAATTTCCAGCGTTTGAATGAATCTACTAAATTATTTGAAAAGCGTTTGAAATACTGGCCCTGAGAGAATATCCTTCGGCAATGAATAGGTTTAGAGGTAAAAAAACGTAAAAGGTTAACTTTTCCTCTTAACTTACATAGATGAAACGTTGTAAGAGGTTTAATAAAGGACTGTAAGTTAATGGAAATGCTATAATTTTCGCAAGTGTTATACCGCAACGCTTACGAACTCAACACGTTGTCCATACATATGTCTATCAATGTGTCTAGCTCCAGTTACAAAATGAAACTGAAACAAATTCTCGAGCAGGAGCAGAATGAAATGCGATTAACTTGTGGAAAAAACGGGATTAATGTTGACCAATCAACGTGGGCTAATGAGGGCCTAAGCGCAACACACTGCCTCGGATACGTACCTATGTACATAATTTTACCATGTTGACGGAATGTGCCTATGAAACTAGGATTATGATAGGATTCTGAAATATAGTGACTTTCCCCGACACCGTTGAAGAATGTCCTTAAAACTTCAATTTCCTCCAACTTGAACGAGAATTCATACGACATAAAATGGGTAACTCGGAACTAATCGAGATGAGATGGCTGAATACGGCGGATATCAACGACAAAAAATACTATTTTTTTCTAAACTAGCTCTACACCTGAACCAGATCCCTAATCAGCCATTCCACTGGTGCTGACTCCAATGACAACGGTCATGAGCGAAAATTTGACGGAGATAAGCTAATTTGAGTGGAGAATACACTGTCGCGGGGCCTAAATTTACAAAGGCGAGCCTTTTGATGCGTTTAAGGTCGACCATCTCGTCGTATTCGTCTTCGTATGACATTTGACTGAAACAATCGTACCGATTAGTTCCGTGTATTACAGGTCAACAATTTATAGGTCATCTTGTCGAAGTAGTTGAAACGACCTATAGTGCAGTTCTGGATAATCACTGGAGAGCTGCGACAAAACGTTTTTGCTCTTGGAGTGGCCGGCGTAACAACTGTATCAATGCCTTTTTCTTAAGAAGCTGGCAAAAGCTGAAATCATTTAGAGGAAACTGTGTGATCGAGCTAATGAAGTCGTTTGACTATATTAACAACTTTACGAGCTGCTCTATTAGAACTTAAATCTAGCTTAGCTTGTGTGCTTAATGGCACTAACTTGGAATGTTACAGGCACGATCAATATATGTAGTTCTTTGAGTTAAGAGTTTTGAATCTAATTGTCTTAAGAAACCAAATTCGCAGCTTCGATAGAGAAAAGGTCATCGGAATTCCTATAAGGGTTTCATCCGAAAGTGATAAACTGCTTAGCTACTTGAAACTTATAAATAGATATCGTCAGCGACGTCCTGTCTTAAGTGGTGGACGACTGGTTCTCTGCTAGTTGGCAGCACATAGAGGGTGTTTTCTTATATAGAATTTACTAAGTTGAGGTAGAGTGATCTACAATGCCACACCTAGTCTGATATCCATAGGTGAGATGTGTCTGCCCCTTGCTCTTTGGTTAATCTTGTTCTGTATTTATGGTTTAAAGAAGAAGTTTTAATGCCTATTGTCCTCGGCGATCCTTCCAAGGGTCGAAAGATATTTGTCTGTAGCCATTTTATAACTTCATCTGCAGACATTTTCACGTACATAGCTATATCTGAGTTGTATGAGTGCTTCATTAACAATAACTCATAGTAGTGGCGAGATTACTACGCCTTGAGGGGTACCTCTGCTATGTATGTACCTCTGTGTTCAGTTAGTATACACTAGCTTACACTGTCTTCTCTCCAACTTATCCAAATTTACTTCGAATATCGAAATTTATCGATTTACGAAATTTATATACGACCTCGTGATATTTTTGGTGCACATAATCATTCTCATCCATTTGTGGAGCCATCCGCCGAATTGTAAATACATGTCGTCATCATTTGCAGCGATTGGGGCATCGAGCGTGGGGCACTACGCTCAAGATCTAGACCAAAGGTCTTGGAGACCTGCTGAACTCTTTATCCCTGAAAACCACTTTCTCATTCAATACATTATTCTCAAAATCTGACGCCAAGCAACAGAAATTATATACGGACGCAGATGATGCAGCTAACAGCATTCCAAAGAGCCACGTCTCATGTTTGCATACACGTGAATATCTTATACTTGATTGTACTTTCATATCACTTGGTTTTACACAGCAAAATTAAATCACTAAAATTAAGTATCCTTCAATATTCAATTAAGCAAAGTGATGATTCAATTATCCTGAATTTCTTGGATATTTTCTACCTCTCGCAATCTCAAATCTACTTTCTCGTGGTGAAATCTACTTAGTTTGCCTAACAATACCACAATGGATCCTTCGAGATTCGAGGGAGGCAGTACGGTTCCCTGTGCTGTGACCCCATCAAACAATGTGTACTGCTTAACAGTAGAACAACGTTGAGCCCTCAAGTGAGCTATGTACAATTCTATGAAAATTTGCCGACTCCTGTAATATGCTTGGGCAACGTTGAAATAAGTTAGTCCCGACAATTTTATAATTGCCTTCAATTTTTGTGTAAATAAAAGAAAGGAACAATGTAATTTGCTTTTTCCTTCTCTGGGCTATAAGAAAAATGCTTGGTAATGATGTCCCGCTGGCCCATGTAAACTTGGCAAGTACCTACAAAAAATAAGGCTACTACTCGTAGTGTTATGAAAAAGGCTACTGGGGAAGTTACTGCATTTTCAAAAGCTGGAAACAACTACCTCCTTTACAATTGTGTAGATATTGTTCCGCCCTATTACACGGCTGACTTCCGTCAGCACAATAGAACCTTTAAACTGTGATACAACTTTTGCAGGTATACTCGTATAATGGCATCGGCACATCATGATTTCTACTTCAAATACGAAACTGAACCAATTTGAAAAAGTGAGAGAAGTGTTTCCATGATTTAAAATCAGAGTTTTTGTTGTACTCATTTTCCAGACATTTTTTGCTGGCTTAACAAAAGTAAATTATTCTCAATGATTGTGAGGTATTTGCCATCTGCTGCCGGGTAGACGTTAATTGGCTCTTTAAGTAGCATTTCATTAGGATAATGTCTGTGAAAACTGAAGATGCTTTTTAGAACTTGAGTACTGATGAACGATACCAATTTAATCAGGTTAGCAGTACTTCATACCGAGAACACTTTCGTCAATATTCGTCAAATTTCGTTAGACTTGAATATATTAAGGGCAGATGTTAAATATGAATTTCATTGTCATAGAGACCGCGAATCTGCGATGGAGAGTTATTTTGCTTATTCTGGGACTAAATTAAGGGTTTTTATGTGCGGGTGGAAAAGTTTCTTCGGGAGTTAGAATCAATGAAATCGGCGCGGCGGCGGTGCTCACATGGGATGCACATCCTATTCCTAAGCTCAAACAGTACTCAAATATTAACGAACTTCTTAACTGCGTTTTCAACAGCGTCCCTGGACTGGTGAAGGGGGCTCCTTATACTAATGAAGACGTAAAGTTACAAAATCCCTATGTCAGCACTTAGCAAAAAGCCTGCTGTTTGTAAAGGTCTTGCCTACCCAACACGAATCATTTAACTTCCGTCCAATGCATTAAAATTGCTGCGTCTTACTTTAAAGTTCTTTAATATGTATCTGTGTATCGCGATTTAATGACAAATTATGGTCATCATAATCGCTTTACTAACCAACATCATTATCTATAACGATCTCTAGGCCGCGAAGAAGCAAGTTGCAGGTCCAAACGAGTCCTTTAAGCCAAAAATGAGTCTCACAGCTAAAAGCAACTTTGCTATCACAAAGATGTCAGCTTACAACTGTTTCACACCTAACGTTCTTGTGGATTTAATCCCTGCACTAGCTTAACCTTACACGGGTGCAAGTGCCCCAATAGCTGCGACCAAAGACGTATCAATGAACTTGGGTCTTCTTGTACATTAAAGTTTACAGTGGCAATATTTTCTTCAGTACGCACCTTGCTTTGACGTGTTGGTGTGACTCCATTATTTTGACAGCAAGTGGTGTGAAAAGTTCGTCGGATAGTTTGCTTAGATGGACGTTTATGTGGGCCACAAGATTTCCTTTCTCATGAAGGACGTTTGTCCGAAGTTCACGAGAGATGGTACCGTAAAAAAAAACTTTGTGGTGGTTTCTCGGATTCGAACCCCGAATCTCCCGCTTAGTAGTCAACTACCCTCGGAGCCACGGCGTTCACTCAAGCCGCCCAAAAAGCTCTTAAATTATTTTAATTCGAGTATAAACTTGTATAGTTAGCTATCTCTTCGGACGCATTGGACAGATTTCATTACAATTTAGATCCCAGAAGTAAATCTGTAATTTGAAGATTGTTTTGAGGGCACGAAAGCGCCCGAATATTCCCCATTGGTTGATCCAGAACAATACACATTCAGAAAGGATTTACGATTCCCTCTGACGACTTCTCATCCTCAGCAGAAAACATGTTAAGTCTCCCTTGAAAATTTCACCTGTATTGGCAATAGGGAACTATCTATAGGTCGTAGTGTTTAGTAAGACTTTTTGTCCAGCTTATTGCTCCTCTTAAAAAAACAGTTCTTAAATTAAATGCCCTTTATATCGTGTATAAACCAAATTCATTTACGGAAATAATATCTGTTCACGAAGCCAAATATAAGATTTCTATGAACAAACATACTAAAGTAAAGTGTACAACTTGATCGAATGTGTGGTATCCGTTTACAAAGGAAAATGTGAGTAAAATCATTGACAACCAGAGAATTTTCAAACAAAGTTTTTCAATTTCGTTTTTAGATTGGTATACCACGTCGACCTACATGTTGTTAACAAGCGTTTCCAGTCAATACTGACGCAGCTGCTTTCATTGAATTGTTCACTGGTTTGTCCTGCTAAAAGTAGTTTCGTTAACCGTGATATGAACGAAGGAATTGTACGAAACTCACAAGGCAACGCTAGAGGTAACTACTAGCGTACGCGGACGATATTGGCATAACTGGCGGAACACAGAGGGCTGTCACTGATGTTTTTTTTTATTTTTTTTTGTTGTCGGGGCGGGCATACTCTACTGGCATAGTTTTTTCGCCTTTCGTAGATAGTCGAAAAGGAGCTTCAGTGATGAGGAGCTTACATCATCAGCACTCACCACATCAGCACCGAAAATCCGCCACCTGATCCGAGCAAAGGCAGGACAATCACATAGGAAATCTTCCGCCGTGTCGTCGCCATCTCCACAGGCGTCGCAGATAGGGGTATCATTTAAACCTAGCCCACTAAGGTGTTTGGCAAAGGCGTAGTGGCCCGTAAGAACGCCAGTAAGTTGTCTACAGTCCTTCCTGCTGAGGGATAGCAAGAAAACCGCCGATTTCCTGCACACGTCAGGGACCATTCGTATAGTCTGCCTACATCCTGGAGAGCTATGTCACCTTCGATTGTGCGCATTAAAAACCCAGTCGTCGATGGAAGCCTTGACCAAGGACGCTGGCAAACCCAACGTGGGTTCAGGTCCTGAGAAAGCCTCTTCTGAACCTTTCCTAGCAAGCTTATCGGAGATCTTATTCCCTGTTATCCCGTTGTGTCCTGGGACCCAAACGAAATTCAATGAGTTCAGCCTTCCGACCGAATTCAAGGAGGTTTTGCATTCACGAACTATTTTGGAGAAGGTTAAAAGGTTGACTAGTGCATTAAGCGCAGTCTTGCTATCGCTACATATGCAGATATATCGCCGCTTCCACCTGTTTCTCACAATATAGTCCGCAGCCATTAGGATGGCATACACCTCTGCCTGAAAGACAGATGCATGCCTTCCCAATGAGAAATGAAGGCTAATGTTGTCGCATTCCACGAAAATACCAGCGCCGGAGCCCTGTCCAGATTTGGAGCCGTCCGTAAAAATGCGACTACATTCCTTTCCTGGTTCAGATTCTGGCCAAAGCCAGTCCTGAACATGAGCGAAGTCGACTTCAAATTTGCATCGCAGCCGTAATTCTGGTGTCATTGGCATCAGATGGCATATGAATTAGACAGGGGTCATAAGACAGCCGTCGCGCAAGATCATCAAAACTCCAGTGCGAGTTGTGCCAGAGACCACTTCTCTTTAAACGAAAACGGCACTGAGTGGACAGCCCAAGATATAAATATCACTGATGTTGCTCTAGTATTAAAACGGAAGCTGCCAAAATGGGTTAACAGGTACATGATGGCAAAATCAAGTATATGCTGTCAACAAGAGCAAGAAGGGACACACATCATCAGCGAAATGGGCAGAACGTTACATTCGGCAGCTATAACTTGGAGATAGTACCTTGGTTCTGCTACAAATTCTGACAATAACACCTCAGAAGAAATAAAACGAGGAATAACTCTTGTCAATCGCTGGACAGGCAATTGAGTAGTAAGGCCCTATCCCGAACAACTATGTAGATTCTGTTCTATGTATACAAGGACTCTGGACTCATGGACTCTGTCGAAAGCGTATGAAGATATTCTCAGACGTGTCGAGAAGAAAATTCTTCGTAAGATATTCGGCCCGTTGGCGTTGACGGGCTTTGGAGGAAAAGATTTAATGACGAACTTTAAGAGATGTACAGCGACATACAAAAACTGCGCATCTAGTCTATGATGGCTAGAACATGTAGAGCGAATTGACACCAATTCTCAAGCCCGCAGAGTCTTCGAATCCAACCCAAAGAGAAAAGGCTGCAGAGAACGCACACAAGTAGAAGGGGACCTCAACCGACGACTTGGAGTGAGCAACTGGACACAATTAGCTAAGGATTAGGCTAACTGGAGAGGCGAATTGAGTTAGGCACATGTCCATCCAAAACTGTAGCGCCGTCTAACTAATTAACTAAGACCTGTTGGGAGTGAAATCCGTTGCTTATATCTAAGATCAAAAACGCACTTGCGTTCCACTTGCTTTACTTCTGGTTGTAGAAAGCTTTTATTTTAAATTTTATCTTCCTAACTCAAAATTTAAGGCCGAAAGAGAGGTTGAATATGGTCAAATAGGAGTTCAATCGACTCAGCTGTCACTTAAAAGATAAATCGTTATGTCGTTAGAAACGTTACTATGAGTCTGTGTCAAAGCTAATTCAGGTAAATTCTCCATGAAATTGTGTACAAGAGTTATCTAAGAATTTATACTCGTTCATAACACTCAGTTCGTCTTCAATGAATGTTTTCCTTACGTGGAATTTCTGGTAAATATAATTACAATAATTACCCAATAAATTGGAGGCACAACCCTATTTATTTCATAACCAATTTGAATACACATACTCACATCTATATTTGCGTAGTTTAATAGGAAATAAAATCCATTCCAAGGTCTACTTAAGTTTTTCTTCTGAAAAGCATATTCAATTACGGTTGAAATGTAGGCGAATTACGGGCATAACATCCACTTAAAAACTGAAATTCGTATACCATATGACATGGAGAGACACATTAATCAAGTAGGATATACATACATACATGTCCTTCCTACGGGGAGTAATATCTCAAAACAGCTTTAAAGGGTATTTTGGCTACAATGTATCTACATTTGTCGAATATTTCAATCACTTTGGACTGAAATTCAGAAGCAAGGTCATTTTTATTATATGTAAGCCCATAGGAAGAAAGACGCAATCAAATAGAAGCTGTCATAAGCAACGGGTATAGGAGAATAGAAGCAATATCGTAAACAAGGACCCCCAGGCTTATTCACAAATAATAGGTAGGACATGTGTTGAATATTTGTCAGCTGTAATTTATCTAAAATACTCTTTACAGATGTTTTGATTTTGGGATGAAATGTATTTTGTCTGTGTGAAAATAAAGAAACAAAATATTTTTTTTTATTAATAAAAATGTGTAAAGAAGTGCGAAGTAGGAAAGCAATAAGCATTGGTTGCCACTAGTCATATCACCAGCGCAATATACGAGTACATCTGGGGCATCACGTTCTGGAAAAAAGATTTTGTCATAAACTAGAATCCTTTGAATTTCTTATGTGCATCACGTGAATTTTTTCCTAGTATTCTAAATAAAGAAATACCAAAGAGCTTTGTATAGAAGAAAGATATAAGGCGGAAATATGTAGAAAAAAAAAAGATACAAGGTGGAGCAGCCGCCATCACCCTATCGGAATATGCTCTAATTTTTGCAAATGGCGTCTAATGTCATCGCGAATTTGGCATTTGTGAAGTAAGCAGAAGTAAAATGCAAAACGACAAACCAAAGAGTGCTGTACTCTTCAAGAACGCGGAATAATTGCGTCAAAGTTTTTGACAACAAATCGGTCGGTGGTTTTGACTTAACGTCGTCGATCCCCTGGTTGTGCGGCACCAACTGGACAAACATTGCGGCGTTTAGGCGCTCGCTTCTGTCATCAAAAGACAACAGATCAGCCGTTCGATCGAGGATATCGCTGCTGTGATTGCAGATATATAAGAGGAACCTAAAGCATCACCCAGACGACTGGCCACGAGAAAGATTTACCCACACATAGTGTAAACTGTGTATCTGCAGATCGCAAATGGCGTGTAAATTATAGCTAAGTCCTCCTAAAACCTCGATCGCGATGAGGATCATTTTGTGGATACGCGAAGAACCAGAACTATCGGTTGTGGGACTCTGAGAATGCGCGTGTAATATACAAAGAACCGTTTCACCCTCTCAAAGTCATTGTTTGGTACTTCGTTTGCGGGGGAAAAGTGATTGGCCCTTATTTTCGAGGACGGCAGCGGCAACAATTTTAATGTGACTGGTGAGCACTACAGAACTGGGATCAATGACTTCTTGCTACCACAAATTAAGGAATTGTATTTCGAGAACATACTCGTATGGTTCCATACGACGGTGAAACTGCAAACATGGCACCCGTGACAGTGGACATTGTGCAGTAAGCGGCCACTTAATTTCTTTGCACTAGCCGTTCCAGATTTCTTTTGAAGACACGGGCTTGTAGTTACATACCTTTGCGGCCCTAAAGGAGAACGTTTGTTAAGTAGTGGAGAATTCACCTCCAGAAGGTTTGAGCAAAGTTGTGGAAAATGCTGTGGAACGAGCCCGAGCAGGTACACTTGAACGATTTATTTACAAAGTTACTGCCTTAGAAAATCGAGTGAGGTCTTTTGCTCCACCTTGTATTGTAGTATCCGCCATTTTTTTTTTAAATAAGTGAATACATCCGTTGCAAGCAAAGCTTTGTTGTGAAGAAATACTTCTGTGACAACTTGTGTTCACTATTTGATCGATAACATCTGCTTAAAAATGGAGGTTGATCGTGATGCTACCAGGTAAAGTGATCATTGCATACAAGTCTAGAGTTAAACCTACAGAAACGTAGGAGTGGCTGTCTGGGCAGACCACTAGACCTAGCATAAAATCAGCTCCACAGGGACTACCTAAGGGAACCAACCGGAAATTTTCATAAATATAATGGTGCTTCTGACGTCGTCTGTAGGAAGCTAATGAGGAAGCTTCTAAATTCATTTTTCGGATATGGGCCTATACTGCAGGTTGCTTCTATTTTTGGAAACAAATATAACGCGCTCAACGCGAATGAACGAATGATCGCGGAAAGCTAGGCCCTGGACCCTGTACGGTCCGTTGCTCGAAATATTTGCATTTTATTGGTATGTGTGAGTATAGGAAGGAGTTTATGATTTCCCTCAATTTCACGCTGGATCATCTAAAAACAAGCAGATCAGCGTTTTGGAAACCAATGTATGTACATATGTTGTCAGTATCAAATGATGCATTGGCAAAAAAGTAGTCTACCAGAATTTGACGACTTGGGATATTGTCTTCAGTGACATCCTTTAAAGAGGCATGCTCACTAGGCGAAACGATGCAATTGTCCCTTTTGCCTCGCCCTTCATTTTTGATTAGGGCTTGAGCATACATTGTTGTAATTTATGTACGATTGTCCAACTAGGTTGATCCACGGAACTTGGATTTGATATTGGTTTTCGAAAGGCGTACAATTTTTTTCAAAATCATAGGTTGTTGAGCAGAGTCTCTGGAATATTTACTTACTTTTACTTAACGGGCTCCCAACCCGTGGAGGGTCCCTGCCTGAGACACA
This sequence comes from Blera fallax, assembly GCA_946965025.1. Lineage (NCBI taxonomy): Eukaryota > Metazoa > Arthropoda > Insecta > Diptera > Syrphidae > Blera > Blera fallax. The sequence continues at coordinate 33,467,719 of OX337247.1, forward strand.
TCAGCCTTCCATCCACTTCGATCCTGGGCACGCTGCTTCCAGTTTTCCAGACCAAGCGCTCTGGCATCCGTGTTGACGCCTGCCCTGCGCACTATGTGTTTCAGCACTAGATTGAAGAAATCACATGATAGTACATCTCCTTGCCGAAATCCGATACACGTTTGGAATAGCTCAGAAGAACTGTTTCCAAACTGCACATTGCATCGCGTGTTTTCCAGTGTGAGGCGACAAAGCGGGATTAGTTTGCGCGGGATCCCGAAGCCGGCCTTCGCCATTTAGGGCTCACGGCGATGAATGCTATCATATGCGGCTTTGAAGTCGATGAAAAGATGGTGAGTCTCGACTTGAAATTCGTTGGTCTTTTCCAGGATTTGCCTTAATGTGAAGATTTGATCTATCGTCGATCTGCCGTGCCGGAACCCTCACTGGTATTTACCGATGTGTGTGTTGCAGAAGGGCTTTAGACGTTCACGTATTACGTTGGACAGGATCTTATACGCGACATTTAGCAGGGATATGTCTCTGTAGTTTTTGCAGGACATAGGATCGCCTTTTTTGTAGATGGGCATATGGAGCCCGAGCTTCTATACTTGGAGGGGGGACTGCTTGTTCGTTGACTGAATGCGGGTGTTCTTCTTCCCCTACCACTCTCTCTACATGATGCTCATTTAGCAGCTGCTGGAAGTGCTGCTTAAAAACATTTATTATTCCCTGTGCTTCGGTGACTAGGTTTCCTTCACTATTTCGAAGAGCTTGCGTTCCGGGCCTGAAGCCAACTGCCAGTTGTTTGGCTTTTCTATAAAACATCCGGATGTTGTTTCTATCGCGGCACTCCTCGATATCCTTGAGCTGGGAGACCGCGTATGCCCTTTTCTTCCTCCGCAGAATCTTTTTCTCCTCCCTTCTTCTGGCTCGATACTCTTCCATCGCTGCTCTAGTTTTGCGCCGCAACGTTTATTTGTGTGTATTCTCCGTCACCTTTTTCCTCCGTACGCACTCATCATCATACCACGGGTTCTTTTTCGGGGGTGGTTGGTATCCAACGGTGAACTCGGCTACCTCTTTGATGATGTCGCGGTAATGGTTCCACAGATTGTTGGCGTTTGTGGATGGTGGGTGCACAGTGGAGAGTCTCTCGCTCAGGCGCTCTCTGTAGTCTCTGGCTTTCCCATGCGTGCTAAGGCGTCCAACGTTAAATTTCTTTTTCTGGGCGGTTCGCAGCTTCTTTTCGTTGGACAGTCGAGCTCTGAATTTTGCTGCTACAAGGAAATGGTCAGAGTCGACGTTGGCCCCTATGAATGTGTGTACATCCAGGATATTTGATGGGTGTCTCGCATCAATTAGCACGTGGTCTATTTGATTGGCGGTTCGACCATCTGGGGAGCGCCAGGTTGCTGTCTGGATTCGTAGTCTTGGAAACCTAGTGCTACTTATCACCCTATTACGTGCTGCTGCAAAGTCGATTAGTCGGAAGCCGTTATCTGTTGTCGTATCGTGGAGGCTGTGCTTGCCAACTAACCCGCCGAAGATGTTTTCCTTACCGACTTTGGCGTTGAAATCCCCGAGTACGATTTTCGTATCATACTCCGGACAGGCTCCGTAGGCTCCGTCCAGGAGGTCGTAAAATTCCTCCTTAATGGGATCCTCAGCCTCATCGGTAGGGGCGTGTGCACATATTAGACTGATGTTGTAAAATGCGCCTCCGATTTCCCACGACGAATCCGCATCCTAACATTTGCAATCTTTTGTGACAGCTGTAATAGATGTTGCAGTTTTGTCGTTTTTGTGTACCTGATCCTATCCATCGTATCTCCTGGATCGCGGTAATATCTGCCTAATACCGCTCGAGGACAGATTCAAGTTTTTGAGTAGCGCCGGGGGTGTACAGTGTACGTACGTTCCAGGTGCATTCTCTCAATTCATAGTCCTTTGACATTCCGGGTCGTGTTGCCATTTGAGGTCCATTATTCGAGGCTGATGAAGAGTTTGAGCGGTCCACTTTTTTTCTAAATACAGGGGACTGCAGCATTGGACCTGTCTTCAATTAAAGATAAACTTTTAGTCAACAGCCAGCTGAAAAAATTTAACGTACATAGTATCTATGGCCATAAGTTGTATCTGACGTAACTCTATGTTAGTGCTGTAATGTTAAAGCTACATTTCGGTGATTAATATTTTTTTTTGTTTCGGTGTATTACGTAGTTTTTTGCCGAAGTGTGCCCGATAGTTGGTAAAACTTTTTTGTAATTTTGCATATCCTAACGAGAGCTTAAAGTTAATTAATTCTTTTGCATCCAGTCATCACAATGTCATTTCCATATGATAAAGTTGGATTGAAATATTCAATCCTAGAAATTGCATATAGCATGCACATAGGTAGTGGTCGATGTAAGCCATTAACGTATTGTAGAGCAAAAAGTTTGAATTCACTGAAAATCTCAAAATTATTCAATTCAATGATGTTCATTCCAGATATGCCATTAAAAAAAGTTTTTAAATCACAACTCACTGGTACCGTTGAATAAACATGCTTCAAATTATATGCGATTTTTTTTTCTGTCGGAATTTCGACACACAGTGGAGAAGATTTCAGTTCACTTGGCTCGTAAAATCAATCAAACAGATTGGTTGGTGGTAAGGGTGTGTCTGTTATCGTTGGTATCGCAAATATGTGGATACAATTTATTTTTTTTTTTATTGTGACAACACGTGTATCGCTGCGTCTATTTCTGTACACACGCGAGAAAAAATATTCACTGTTAAATCGATATCAATTCATCGTTGATCGAATTTCGGAAAGGTGTCCCAGTGAATATTAAAGGCTTCATCATTTGGCAATGTGTATCATAATGGATATTTGAGAATGTTTGGGCTCCTGGCAGTTGCCCAGCTCAGATAATGGTCTAGATAACCCAGAGCTGCACAAAAGAATAAACAAGCGTATTTATTAAGAGCTCACTTGATTCTTATAATGTCTAAGGAATTATTCGAGTAATGTCGACATGCTTGACCTATGATTTCGTGTCATGTAGAAAGGTATTCCTAAGATCGGATCTGGCTGGATAGATAAAGGAAAAGTCATTTGAGTTTATACGATTTATCTTTGGTCGTTTGTGGAGACTTAACCTTGGACTTTAAGGGTCTGGGATCCTGTATGAAGTGATAGAGTACTGGGTATTGAACCCTTGCCCTCGAAGAGTAGAATAGAACTAATATATATCGTTTGACTTTTAGCATTGTCCCATGTACTAGCTTGCATTTATTGTTCTATACTTTTTGTTGTTCGCATCTGATAGTAGAAGAGCCTAAGTACTACCTAATATGAGTATCTCTTCGGTGTTTTGTATGCAATAGGCATCTGTCTAAGGATAGTATACACCTCACAGGCATATTACACTCAGCGTGGCCATGTTTCAGCCGTCCACACTGGATAATAGTCACGTCAAGATTTTGAACCACATTTCATTTCAGAATTGACCGACTTGACTCTGAAATGAATCCCCCCCAGTCACCTTGTACGCCGTCGTCGGAATTATAGAGACTTCTGAAATAATCCGTTACTATTCTGATCAAGTATGTCGGTACCCACATATTTTTCAGTGCTTAAAATATGAGGTTCCAGTTAGCATTGTTGAAAGCGGTCTCGACGTCAAGGGTGATGATTGCGCCCCCTCTTCATCTTTTTTCCTTCTATAGCCTTTTGTACTACGTCGACTACCAACTGTATTGCCTATTGAAGATCCGATAGACACTTGGTTTCTTCTATTACTGTTTCCTGTCTGTTGCAGATGATACGTTCTAGTACTTCCCGGCCATAACGAATCTGCATTTTGGACGATATGATGACTGCTCATCGATGGCGGCTCGTCAGGTGTTTTGTTTTCCCTTAAGAAACAGCATGACCCGCTGACGCTTTCACTGGTCTGGAGAAACTCCATTTAAACACGAGTTATGCAGTCAATAAATACATATGTCTTCGAAGGCTTGAGGGCAATTTTCAGGAATCTGTTAGGAACCTGATCAGGTCCATGTGCTGGGAGGATAGCCACTTGGAGAAGGCTTTCGATACAGTAGGGCTACTATAAGTTGAACTGGGCATAAGAAAGCCACTGCTGTACATGATTTATAATATGCTCAACAGTGCAATGTGAATTCTACTGGAGCATTTGATATTAAAAATGGTCTACTGTAGTTAATTGGTCGATTGTTGCGCCGAGTGACCTCGTGGGATCTCTTCACCATGCCATTTCATACGCAAACGACTTAATCACGTACAGATCAGGGATACAAAGATCGAGGATACACTTGCAACGTGACTTCGATAAGATTTTTGGTCCGATAGTGGCAATAACACTCTGTCTCAAGAGCAGGAAATATACGACCTCAAAAAAACTCCAAAGAAAAAGTCGCGCTATCTTGTTGGTCAATTTTGCACCAAATTGTGATGCGTGGCGGATGCATTGGCTGCCTTTAAATCACTTTTGGATCACAAATTCGCTAATTTTGAGCACTTTTTTCCATTGAGATGAAAATTTGCTTCATTGGTCTTCTTGGGTTTTTTTTTTAATTACTCAAGAAAATCAATTACCCAGCAATAATTTACGAATTCTTTGGTTATTATTTATATGAACGGTGGTGTATCTATGTCTAAGACCTCACAAATTCTAATAAGTATGTATTTAATTAAAAACATTTCCTTAGAAACCCAACAAGAATTCAAAAGTTGAAGGGCCCGAAAGTTTCTCCCTACGGCACTTGTTTGAACAATCTAGTCCAGCGTGGTTCACTTAAAGGGGTTCTTTCCCTTTAATTTTAAAGTGAAATATTTTCAACCTCTAAGTGTTCACAATTCCTATATTTAACATTTTATACATAAATATACGAGCAGGTGTATTTAACAAAAGGCGAGATATTCTTAGTCGTCCTGAAACTCGCAGATTGCTTAAAGCTTGTTGGGTTGAGTTGTACTTAACTTGAGCCTAACACTTGAGTATTTTATTTTTTATTTTTTGGAAGGTATTACCTTTGACATTTGTTGGAGGTTGTGCTATTAAAAGAATGTAAAGAGAAGACGCGTTTATTTCGGAAGATAATAAATTTATTTCACTTAACAGGTACATTGCATTAAAAAAATCGAGCCTGTCTATTTTAAAGGTTGATGGAAAAGTAATGTTTTTCTTGTGACGAGGTGACATTAAATAGCAGCTGTGCATATCCGTATCACAGGAATTGTATTTGCACCTGTGTAAGGGAAGGAGCCTAGGAATATCATGTTTATTATTGAGCTTACATTACACTGAAATTCATCGGGCTTATTAAGCCTAACCGTGGTCCAGTTTTCCAAAGTAACTTTACTGGCGGCTCCCAAATTGTACCGGCAAGTTTTCGTATACAATTGTTTATGGTTTTCAGCTTTTCAGATATTTCTGTGAGGTGGTTATTTAAAGTGAGCGATTCATCAGGAGATACTTTGAGATACTTGGAGATTGAATTATGCATGGCTGTTAACTGGCTAGTTGATAATTGAGGAGAAAGTGTGAAATTTCTGTTTTATTCATGCTGGGGCATTGTCTTCAATTCCAAGAGCCTGGTCAGACAGATTTCTGCAGCATGTCGTAAAATAAGAAGGCTTATCTCGTCGGGCGGGGTGGTTCTCGTCTCCACCCTTCATACACTACCTGCTTAGCTCACAAATATCTCGTGCATATGTAGTATCAAAAAATCAATAAAAGAAAGAAAGAAAAAAAAAGCTACTCAACTATTGACCACTCACGGACTTAAAAGGATGGGAAAGAAGGTAGGAGAACATGAGAAGAATGTCCAAGGGCTAATGACTATGGTTAGGAAAAAGATTGGGAAAGAATTTGCAAACTAACCTAACTAACCTCAACTACACCTGAGCTGGCCTTGCACTTGAACTGAGTCCTAAAATACGATTAAGCTACCTTTTAACTAACATAGACTTACTTTCTATCACTATTCCGTCTTTTCAACGTCTCTTCTCTTCATATGTTCGTCACGGACCCGAGGTAGCTCACCCCTATCACCTATGTCTTGCGACACAAATAAAATGCTGTTTTTTTATGAATTGCGGTCTTATTCTATTCTGTTAATAAAAGTCGGTCTATATTCGTCTAGTTGACCGTAGGTTCTTAGCATGTTTTCGTTGTGACTGATACTTTAGATACAAGACGATTGTTGTAGCAAATCTTTGTTATCTATATCCAAACTACTATCAGGTAATTCCCAACAGAAGGCTGGCCAGGACTTACCTTACACTTACGCTTAACAAATAATCTGGTTAAAAACATTGATCATTCGGTAGCAGCAAGCATTTGGCCCTTTCACCTCGTACCGTTCTTTGCTCATTCATAAACCTCAAACTACCTCACTGTCTTCAGTATGTGACTTGTGGAGTATGGCAAACAATACACCATTTGTAACTTAGTTGACTTAAACTATTTTATGAACTTAATTTTGTATGAATTAAACAATGATGAGAAAAAGTAACCACCAGGTTCGCCTGCTTCAATTATTCTGACACTTCCTGGCGACATCGATACCTTTTCTCATTCGTCCGCGCCCTCTGTCGTATCGGTTTTATACTCGCGTCCATTACTTGTAAGAGCTGCCATCTATGAACGAACCACTATAGACTAAACAAAGAACGTAAACAGTCCATGGACAGAAAACCATGAGAAAAAGACAAGATGGAAGGAAAAGGTTGCAAAAACTAGATCGCGCAGTTTAGTAAAATCGTCCCCTGAATCTTCGGTCACAATTTTAAATTTATTACAATGGAAACTGACATTTTTAAAACGGTTCCAGATTGTTCGAGTTCTTCTAGGTGTCTAGTTTGGAATCTAGTTGCTCTAGTTGTTATAGGACAAGAATAACCTGAAAGAATATTTCAAATGTCGTTAAAGACACGTACCCTGGGATACTCTCAAGTTTCTCCATAGTGAATATTGACGTTGGAATCTTATTGCTTTCAAAGGTTTAGGTTTCTAATTTTGCTTTGCTTGTGGTCATTGTTAACATGTTTTATAACCCTGAGTAGGAAAATACAGTCATCACAGGAACAATGTTGGCTTCCAAACAAACATTTGTTACTGGTTCATCAGCATAAACCAGTGGTTTCACGTAGCGGTACTGAAAATAATGAAAATGGAACGATCTTGGACGCCAATTGGCCGGTTTATGGTTTCAATAGAAAATCGTTTCAATAATCCTATTCCACGTAAAACCATTCTATTGGAATTATCACCCGAATCAAAGTTATATATTTTCAAGGAAATATTAACTAATCATGGTCTAGTAACGATCTCCATTGACCGTAACGTGAGCTCCGGCCTCATTTTTGAACAAATAAGATCGAATTAGCCCACATGCGTGGAAACCACACCAAATGGTACATTTTCTAAATTAAATGTGGTCCTTACTGTCCCTTCTGGATTGGTCTCACTCCATATGAGACATCTATGTTTATTAAGGAACTCAGTAAGACAGAAATGAGCTTCTGTGGTGAGCATAACTCTATGATAGCGATTCAGCTTTGCAACTGCTCTGGAGCCCAATCGGCGAAAGAACAACTCAAGTGATGACCTTTTGACTTGAATTCCTATTTCAGTTGGATATGTGGTTAGAATGTAGTAGGTGTTGAAGAACCAAAAAGGAGGGATACACGAGAGTTAAGTTTTTATGTACTATATAAAAAATGACAACCTTTGGTTTTGAATTCAGGTCCTTATTTCTTTACTGTTTAAAAAAAACTCCCCAACTCATTCATTTCTTATTTTCCATTACTCTATGCGTTTGATTGGAAATCAGCATTGGCAACAACATGACCGGATATTTTGATTTGATTTTGGCTTGGTTCTGAATGCACTTGGAAGGTCAACGGCAATGTCATTTTTTTTATATTTTCCGGATGTATGTACATACATATGTAACTCGAGCGAAAGTAGTAAATAGAGTTTCGTGATCTACATATATACGGAACCACGCAAACACCCTTTTTATATAGACATCGTTCAAACAATAGCCCCCCATTATTGTAAATTTATATTAGCTTTACACATCAGTTGAGCATCTAGATACGCCTAAATGTGTAAGGTAAGTTATTGTTTGCATGTTGTGCCCCTGAGATAGCCTCCCGGAGATACAAATGGGAGATGTTTACCTTCAACATATTTTATCCTAGGAAACGACATCATGACTTTGTTCCCACCCTGGTGGCAGCTGTCGCTCAAGTTCTGAAATTTATTTCAGATTACTTAATGGAGCCTGTAGTGAGATGTGTTGGTATGTACATACCTTCCCGCCCGATGTTAACTCAAATTTAAATTTAAACAATTCGAATCTAGACCGCAGCTCAATATTTGACGTATCCTCATATACATCCATTTTAAAATGTTGGCCCCTTCATTTTCTCGCAGTAACCTTGGGCTGACATACATAACACCAGAAGCTTCCAGAAAACTCTCAACAACACAGGGTACACAGGTGAAGTGAAGTTTTAACAGAACAACTATTCGTCATCAGCTGCGAGATTGATATTCGGTTGAAAAATTAATCCGTTTTGCGGAAAACTTTTACGTTTCACCTGCGAATGCGGTAACGTAATATTTATCACGTGCGTCCTTAATCACCTGCCTCCAGATCTAGTTCTCCGCATGGAGATAACAGTGGGAGCCATACCACAGTGTGCGTTGGTATCCAACATTCCATGCTCTTAATTACAAAATATATCCCATCATTCTCTCGGATACTGAGTTACTATGTCGCAAGGTATTGTTTCATTGGACTTTGCCATGATATTTTCCTAGTTTATCAGTTTTCGTGAAGAGCTGATAGCTTATCTTCTACGTTGGACAGTAGTTAGGGTTCACCTGTTTTTTAAAAACATTACGAAAAATAAATAAATAAATTATCTCTTCAATTTAGCTGGAGACGCAAGATGAAAACATCCAATTAAACTGAAAATTGGTTCATTTGCACGGCATTATGTGGTGTGCACGAGGGAAGGATATGCGAATTCATAATACACCGACCGATGATTCAATCAGCGAATGAACAATTTCGTTATGTCATCTTTCCGGATCCCTGATTGTACAAAGTTTCACCATCGGATAGGTACATACTTATTTAGCTGGAAAACCAGTAATCCCTGTCACGTTTCACTCACACACATTTTGTAATCGAATAACCCGCTGGTGGATGAGAAAAACAAATCGATTGGGGGTGGTTTGATTTTAAGTAGAGAGTGTCCTGTTCAGGCTTGTGCACATGGCATGGACACAACCGACCATCGACTATCGCCGGACACGGCTAAGTGAAATGTTTATTTTTTATTAGTGAAGTAATTTACAGGTTTACATAGCGTGCAGCAAAGGAATGGCACAACAATCATAAAATGTGTTTATAAAGGCGGTCTCGGATATATTTACTTAGTGGTCAGGTGAAGGTCGTGTTGCCAAGTAAATAAGGCGTACGAGCCATTTTGCCAGGAGACTATTGGGGGAGCAGCTTGTTTGGCGAAAAGGTTCTTCTGAATAATGTTTGTTTTGGGTGATGTCCTTGCAAGAATGCCTCCTTTTAGGTGGTTTCATGAAATTCAGGATTAAATTAAATTAAAATTTCAAACGCAGCAAAAATGTGTTACAGGGGAACAATATGTGTTGTTTTTGTGTGTTGACTTAAGTTTCTACGTGACATGTACTGCAATGATTATAAAAAAAAGTCAAGTTGACTGATGCTTTTTCAAGGACTTCATGTTTAAGGTTTTTAAAAAACATGTAGGGGAGTGAAAGGAAATCTTTCTCTGGAGTACAAATTGGAGAGACATATTTGAAAGGAAAACAAGACAGATGATGTCGCTATAGGTTCCTAAATCTTGGTAGGGATAGATAGACTTATTTTCTAAAGCAGCGGTATATTTATAAGCGCTTAAGGTGACATGCATACATGAATGAAAAATGTGCGAGCCTTTTATGAATAATGTTTTTTTTAAATAGGCCGAGTAAGAAATACCGCTAACTTTTTGGTTAGAGAGAAAACTGCCATTTTGAAGTAGTACTATCTGCAGTCATAGAGACCAATTAGAGCGCCGTACTCAAATTTGCTCAATTTTTTTTAAGGTTGGCAACAATAAAATGTGACACCTGTCAATTTTGCTATTAATAAATATGAAACACTACACGAAAGGGCAAAGCGTTACTATTGTTAAAATTTATTGCGAAATTAGGAAAATGTTTTCTAATAAAGAAGTTTAGTTAAAAAAAATTGAGAAGACTGGTTTGGTTGTGAGCAAACAGTCACCCAAGCGTCCTCGCAGCGCAGGGACATCAATTCACCATCGTACAGAAGAATTAGGGCTTCCAAGAAGCATCTTATAGCGAATTCTCACGAAAGACCTGCATCTGTATGCATACAAGGCCTGACTGACAGAAGAAGAACCCAGAGAGGGAAGACAATTTATTAATTGGGTGATGGAAAATCATCAAGCTAACAACGATTTTGCTTGTTTGCTCAGGCGATGAAGCACATTTTTTACTCAGGGGACTACGCCAATACCTACAACTGAATTTATCGAATTTAGCATCACTTATTGGTGGACTCTACTTCTTCAAAAATGTTGCTACGTGGAACGATTTCATTACAGAACAATGACAGTCAGTTCCTTTTGGCCCGAATTGATTTGTTTTTATCTTGAAGACATATGGTTGCAGAAGAATGCCATTGGACTCAAAGGATAAGGTCCAGAGCCTAGTTTTTCGCGATCATTCCTGTTGTGTGTGTTATATTTTTCCGCACAAATGGAAGGAACCTACGGTTTAAAACAATATCGAAGGGAAAATTGAGAAACTTTCTTATGACAGTTATTACTCTTGGTCGTTTGTCAGACATTTCCTAGAAGTGACATTGTGAAAAACCTTGCTTGTTATGAGGATTCGAATTTCGAACCTCTCGCTTAGTAGTCCACCATACTAACCACTCAGCTACGGCTACGTGTCACACTACGAGAGAAATAACAGAGTTCGTGTGAGAAAAATTTACCACATTCGAGGCACGATTTTGCAATGGTGTCATCGAAAATTTCATCAAAATAGCAGGATTATGCCAACGGCACACATACTTACGTACACATCCGGTCATCGAAGTGGTTTGGATTCCGTGATTCCATCCTTTGTTTACCTCATGAAATTTCTCCACACAATTTTGTCTCTTGTTTGTCTTAGAGTTTTTTCGACGGTAGTCTTCAATGTGGTCTTGGATCTTCTTGTTTTTTTCTTCTGGTTTTACTTCCCAAATTTTCTTTTCTTCCATACGCACTAAATGTTCAAACTATTTTAGTTTCTTTTCTGGTCTTCCAGAATTAAATGAACCTATTTCGCATGCAGTTTCTTTCCTAGAACTTTCCTTTGACTTTCTGTGATATTTTTGGCGCAACAGACTGTATGTGGTCAGGGCATAGCTTCTCGTAACCATTCGTGTTGTGCGTTTAGAACCCTATCCGAAAGGCTTTTTTTGAGAAGCTTCAAACTATAATTACTCTCGTACGTTTGCCAGACATTCGTAAGAAATCTTTTTGATGTCTTCTGGGATTAGGACCTCGAACCTCCCGCTAGTAATCCAAAGCATTAACCACGGTGCCCACAGTACAACGACTTGAATATTCTTTTTTTAGAGCAGCTTTTTTAAAACTGCCTTCTCAAAACCTGTCGACGATGTCTAGATATATGTATTTTTGCATTGTATTATATTTCTCCTTCCAGGGCTTTTGTCAATGACTACCACTTTCTGCGTGTGCTAACATATCTTTCCATATTTTCAGGATCTTTTAAAGCTTTTTTTTCACATCACTATATCGTTCACGAAGTTACAGGCTTGGAGATAGATAAATTAAGACTTTCTATAACGAACCGTGAAACTTTCTATTCTTAATTGGCATCATCAATAGTAAATGATATAAGTACAAGTTTCATCCCTTTTTTAATACTTGTATTTAATATGTTTTTTCTTTCAATAACTATGTAGAAGGCTGGTTCCATTTTGGTTTTTCAAATGCTGGCGTCGGGTTTATATGATCAGTTTTCATCGATCCGTTAGTAGCCTACCAAGATCAGACTATATGACTGATCTGACTGATCTATATATGACTCTTCCTCTTTTACGAAAATTGTTCGGCTGAAATCCAGTCTTTTACATAATAGTTATTAGTGGTGCAGCTTAGAATCTAATTGAACGTTTCTCAAGCCCGATAGAACTTTGCATTTAAAACAAAAATAATTTTGAACAAACATTTTTTCTTTAAAGATCAATTTATGACATGAACATGTGAAAATATTTTAGACATTCAGTTACCAAGGCTATTCTTGATGAATTGTATCCTTTGCTTCCAATTTTGGTTCACATTTCCAAATAATATAGCCACATGCTACCTATGTATGTATGTATATTGGCAGCAGTTTCTCGAAATCAACTTTTCCCCAAATTGCGATATTAATATTAGTCGGTAGTTTGGACGTCAATCTATTAGAACCAATAGTCTTTTAGATCCATTAACGATCTCCACTGACCATAACGCGAGCTTCGGCCTCAATTTTGAAGAAATTAAGTCTCATGATGTCATTACAGTTAACCACAGAATCCGAAAGTAATAAAGTCTGTACGGTCTGTTCTGATTTTATATCACTCCTGTTTAAAGATACATAAGCCTCATAGCTGAACACAATTTAGGGATAAAACAGCAGGTCAGCCTGCCACTGTTCTGCAGCAGCAAAAGAACACAATTTATGACTGCACTAGCTGAATCTTGCACGGGTGAAAGCTGAGATATTTGCAATCCATGACGATTCCATAAATTTGGATCTTCTTGCACACTTTTGTTTACAGCGAATACTCGTTTGACGTGTTGAGAGTATGTGTTACGAAATTTATCCATAGTTCGACGAATCAGTTGCTCAAAAAGAAAACTATGTATGTATGTGCGTCAAAAAATCGCGGTTTTTGAATTTGACGACCAGTTTCCAAAGTAAAGTAGGATAATTCGGTGCGTGAGTCTGCACATTCATGGTGATTTGCCTGGCTACACTGAACATCACATGGAGTGTGCAGAATGGCAGCTCGGTTTGAAAGTTATCCCTATGAAAAGTCAATCCAAGCAAAATAGTGTCCTTTACAAAGAATCAAGACGAACGCATAACGTCAACTCATTTCCCATTTGAAGTGAGCAAAACCCTTCACAAGGAGTCATACATCAACTAGAAGCACAGTTCAAGTGCTGATGTGCACTCGTTTCAATTTTCTTCAAGAATTTAGTCACTCGTTGAACTGTGATTTATCGATTCCTGCATCCCTCACACAGCACAGTAATCACAACACCCAGCTCATAGCAGCCAAATAGAGATGACAACAGAAATGTCCAGACAACCAGCCAATATCAACCCACATCAAATTCGACCCCACAGTACAGAAAAGGAAAATGAACCAAAAACAAATGTAAACAAACTAAAAATGAAATAAGGAGCTCGACTTGGTCGCACGTACTTGCTCATATGTACATATGCATGTGTTGTCCATTCAGATATTCCATGTCGGCAAAAACATATTGTTATAAGCGGATTCTAACACTACATTTCACAACGACTCGTATTTTTCAAGACATACTGTTTCCTTGCACATAAATGCATAGCAATCATAATCCCACGCGCACAGATCTGTCGCTCAGCATCATTTTGCATGATTGGCACATTCTGTCACGTAGCAAGTGGACTGTTTTTGTTTGGTTTCTAACGTAAAAAAAGATATTTGTTATTCGAAAGATCAAATTTGAATTATTCTTTCAGTTCAGTTCTGAATGAACTCTAAAACCGAACGGAACATTCGTCTTTATTACTATATACAAACTCAAAAAAAGGAATTTTCGAAAAATGCGCTGAAAAGACAAAAAAATTGTTCACTATATGTATGATCAACATTTGAACGCCACACTCTTAGATATGGACAAAAGTGCGTTTATATCAGGACCTTGTTCTCAATGGAGTAGGACATTTGAAACAAGTGCACAGCCTCACTTTCGAAAACCTTTTTAAAAAATGCATGCATTTGCCATGCACATTTCTAATCTTTTCCGGTAAAAGAAGAAGATTCGGGAAAAAGCAATAAATGACACACCTTTTTAAAACCGAAAGGAGATTTCAAGCGACAGTTCTAAGGGTTCACTCTTGCAACCGCCTAACTTAGAAGGAATTTCTCCACAATTTTTCTTTGCCGCACTGTTCGTTACAAGTAACGACCTGGATCCATCGATTATGCTGGAAGGAGTGCATCTGGCAATTGGCCAAAGTAAAACACACAAAGCACCGGGAAAGGATAGGATACCTGAAGAATCGTGAAGAATTATCGGAGGCCTTTAAAGACATATTCAATACTGGCAAAGCTCCAAAATGTTTTAAGGAGGCTATAGGTACCACCAAAAGAATTGCGAACCATTATGTAGAGGAATATCCTCTCTAAACAAATATACAAATATTTGGGGTAAAGAACGTATAGCCTTGCATCTTACGGCTATTTGTGTGGTACATTTTTTTTTTGTTCAAATACATAGAAGGAACCTACTGTTTAAAGCCATTACCGCAAGGCGAAGTGAGAGGCTTTCTTTAGACAATTATTACCCTCAGACGTTTGACAAAGATTCGCGAGAACAACTTTTTTGTATTTTCTAGGAGTGTCGAACCTTTTGCGTTTCTGAATGTTTTTGGAAGCATGCTCTTAAGCAAACTATCGTTGTTGAGTACAGCAGAAGGGCCTACTGAATTAATACCGATTCCGTAAATGTTATTTTACTTTTCAGTTGAAAAGTTTGCTAAGTCCTTGTGTTATTTCTCGATGGTAAGGAAGTGGTAAGAAGTCGAAAAGCAATTGCTGAAGAGACTGTCCAAATATGTACGTATGTACGTGGACACTATTATTCTTTTCTATCTATCCGAACTTCAAACAATGATTGACGAATTCTAACGTTATTGCCAAAAATGGAACCTAACAGGACGCTTGTTCTATATTCGCGAGAGGTTGGTGTTTGCTGAGATACGAACTTCGATCCTTATGGTGTCGATATCGGTTAAAACAAATGCTGGCGTACCCCAGGGTTCTATCCTTTCCCCGAACCTTTCAATCGCTCGTAATCGAATGGGTTTCTTCCCAGATAACAATACTCTCACTTAATGGCCTAAATTAGTGGAGTCCCACCGTTAGCAAATGTCCCCTGAGCTCAACTCTAATATTGGTGCAATCATTAAACTGTTCAACTCGTCAAAAACCCATTGATGTCTCCTGTCTCTGAAGCACGGTGCTAACGCATGCATAAACCAAAAAAACCTTAGCTGGAAACACCGGATTACTGAAACTGCCAAAGGTGGTTCTAAAGGCTTTGGATTTATCAAAAGATGCAAATGTTGTGTTTTTTCTACTCCCGCAGAGTTGACTACGATCTATAGTTAGTTATCTAACATGTTTGGGCGGGATCTCGCACAACATGTTCGAGCCTTTTATATCGTGTTCAGCGATAAGTATTCAAATTGATCAGTGTCGCGCCAGTCTGTGAAATATAGAAGTACCTTGACTTTGTTCAATATTCCCTGAAAACTACGACCCACAAAAAGTCAAAATTAGGGCCCATCATCATCAGCTCTCTCAACTACCTTTCCTATCTCCTCTTTAAAACCCTTTCCTTTCCGTCACTTTGTCTTAAAACCTTCAAGGACACTTTCGTATGAGGTGTTATACATTAAAGAAAAAAAAAAAATTAGTGCAAATCACTAACTTCTAAGCCACGACGTGCAAAATAAGATAATATCACCGGGATAAAAAAATAAAAAACAAGGACTCAGTAAAACATTAGTTTACCTGTCATCTCCGTTTAAATATCTACGAAAGGAAATATAAAATACTTAAATCCGCTTTCTTAATTTCGCACAATTTAACTTAAATGTATCTGATAACGGCTGAAAAGCGTTCACGCAATTTGTTCGATGTAATACATGAAATACATAAAAAATTAGCGAAAATTGAGTTTCACGTCAGATCTTTCAAACAATATATGTAGGGGTACTTCATGACAGATAAACTGCTGGCAACAAGTGCTTCCTCGATTTAATATACTTCTTATGAAATACTGCGAAACCAAATGAACGATGAACTGAATCTCCTTGTACGCGTAGATACGTTCGTCAGATAAGAGGATTGTTTTCTCTCTCCTGGTGAATGGAATGTCAAAGGAAATGTTATTTCTTCCACGTTACGATTTTTCTCCGGAGGAAAAATAAATTTAGGTTGACATTGATGGCAACCTTGTTATCCGTAATATACTCGCAGTTGTCTTGACAATTCAATCATTTAGCTGTTCTTTAAGGCTTGCTAAATGATGCTTTAATAGATTTTTAATAGAACAGTTTTTAATTTCCTTTTGAATAAGTTTTACAGTCATTTGTTCTGAAAAAAGGCTTCGAAACTAGTAATTAAGTCTTTACAAAGCGAACTCGTAGCTTCGTTAATTGAAAGTCATTTCAAAGGGGTTTTATTCAACGATGTTTGAAATTTTAGCCGATTGAATAAAAGATTCAGTACTATAAATGCATTTATATAGAACGGAGCTAACTATCCCACAGCAGGTACATACGTACGTAAGACAAAATGAAATTTAAGCCTCTTACCCAAGGGGAAATTTGCTTTTAAACTCTTGCAAAGCAAATGAAACTAATGTGCACGTGTGTATACGTAGAAGTATGGCATTTTATCAGGTTTGCATGGCAGAACGGTGGACCGTAACACGTGTTCTGTCGGACTGCCTCTATGTATGTATGTCACAGCCTTGTAATTTTTCTTTTATTGTACTCTACAAAGGACAAAGGGCTTTAAACTTCAAGGCCCAGTCATGGAGTACAAATAAGGATTAATTCAAGGGCGTTATAGAAAAAAAAGAGGTAACGGAACGCGTTAATTTTAAATCCTTGGAGATAAGTTCAAGAATTGAGGTGAAAAGTTACTCCATAACCGGGTTGTGTGATATTAAACTTTGCTCAATTTTTCGAGCCCCAATTGATGATTGCAGCATTGTCAGATCTCAGATCGTTGGGACTCTAAAGATTGGGATGGGACCTTTTCGCATAGCCAATTAAGTAATTGAGAGCATTTTGAATAGGAAACTTCTCTGGACGTTAAAATAAGTTAGTTCGAAAGCCACTAAAGCGTTGTCTGCTTTCTGGCAGTGAAAAAGGGCATTTGGTAACGCATGGGACTTATCACCGAAAACAGTCTTTTGGATTTCTGTGATCTTCTAAATGAAGACTAGGTTCTTGACATATTAAACTTTCTTCAATTTTTCGAACCCCTAGATAGCAAACATAGGTGCATTCCCTAGTATAGCTGGATGTGCTCTAGATGCCCTGCTGGAACTTGGCCCATAATGTTAATATCATGGGCTATACACTGAAAGCTATATCTTGACTGATGAGAGTTGCTACATTCTCCCTGGGGGTTCGATGACTTTGCGCGGGAAATATCCTACCACCCTAGCCTTATGGATATGCCCTCTAATTCAGTTGGAGCACAACTTCACAGTCGACTTTCCTCCGACTCTGAGCCAAGGGTCCGGTGATAGTGTCTTTGTAAAGAACTAAAACATTAGATTCGAATCAGGTCAGTACTAGATTATCTACGCGATCCCAATGGTCATGTGCTTTATTGTGAAAAAAAGTTGGATAGGAGGTATGATATGCGTCTGCAGCTAAGCTGACACTCAAAGCACTGCTTAACGCTTGTACCACTCCTTAAAAAGGACATGAATCCAAGGTCTTTCTAAATCTGGTCGGCCATAATGTTTATAAGGACGATACGGCACTCTCCGTAATAAGCTTTAAGCGTATCGGGAGTAACAACTCTACTACATTTACCACATTAATGAATGCAATGATCGATTTCAATCCGTTCAATTTTCGGATAGCTACACTATTAGGTCATCTGTCAAGACATAACATTTACTATCTTCTTTTGAATATTTAAATTTAGTGGAAGCGAAAACCTTACGCTAAGGGAAAGCCCTAGGTCCCAGTGGGTAACTTCTCCCACTCCAAATAATTTCGATCTTCTTCCTTGTATACACTTTAGGTTAAGTTTTGTCGTGAAGGCTGATTCGCAGGACTTACCATTCTGATAGGCATGCTGTTGTCTACTCACAGCTTTTGGTTTTAAGGTTTTCCCACCATTCGTTGTAAACTCATCAGAAAGGATAATGAAAGGACAGTAAGTCTTGAGCTTTTTGTCAATGGACGTATACATAAACCTGCACTTTTGTGTCGGGATCGGAAAAGCCTCACTGAAGGTCTGATCCATTTCACTTTGAGAAATTGAACTTTTTTTGGTTTTTTTTTTAAATTTCCTCGTTTCTTGTTGAAAGCCGAGTGAGCGCTTAAATGATGAGGGGCTTCTAATAGTAGCATTCACCATATCAAAAACCGAATATCTGCCACGAAGGCATGACAAATGCAAAGGAAATGTTCAATAATTTTGCTGCCCTCTCCATAATCGTCGCAGAATACAGTGTTATTTAAGTCTAGCACATTTCTCGGTCAAAGGATAGTGCCTGTTAGGATACCAATAAGTTTTCTGCAGTCTTTTCTATTATAAGACAGCAAGAATACCGCTAATTTCTTATAGACATTTGCCAATATTCGTTTGAGTCATGCCAAACATAATTTTGTTCGTAAGATCGACGACAATGGAATCCAGACAGAACGCAGAAGGACCCAACGCAAGTTGAGGTCCTGATAAATTGTCATTTCTCATAGTTTCAGTTCAGACCCTATCACAGCAACATCGGGCGTCCCTCAAGGCAGCCATCTTGGACCATTAATCTTCATCCTTACAACAAATGATGCTGAACGTGTCATCCAGAACTCTGATCTCCTGGTCTACGCTGATGATATGAAAATCTTTAAACGTATATCATCTGCCACTGATTCTCGCCTACTACAGGGTGATCTAGATAGCTTCTCCATCTGGTGTAACAAAAATGGCTTAGAACTTAATGTCAATAAATGTCACTCCATCACCTACTCCCGCAAGCGTCTCCCAACACCAGCTAGGATCTACTTCATTCGTGATGAGCCTGTACCCTCTGTCACGTCTGCACGTGATTTGGGCGTTATCTGCGATAGTGAACCTAACTTTTGATCACATATCGACAATGTCATATGTAGAGCCAATTCAGCACTTGGATTCGTGAAACGCTGGTCAAAAGAGTTCTCTGACCCCTACGTAACAAAATCCCTTTATCTCACTTTCGTCAGACCCCTCCTCGAGTATGCCAGCCAAGTGTGGTCGCCACATTATGCTACCCATATCATGAGAATTGAGGCTGTCCAGCGTAGGTTCATTCGCTTCGCATTACGCGGTCTGTCTTGGGCTGATAACTTCAACCTGCCACCCTATGTGGATCGTCTTAGACTGATTAATCTTCAGTCATTGGAGAAACGTCGTGCTGTTGCCGACATACTTTTTATTCATCAGTTGTTATCTGGCAACATTGATTGTCCCGCCTTACTTCAAGCGATTTTTCTTAATACCAATCCCCGCAATCTAAGGTCTGTTCCTCTATTCCGTATACCTCCTCATCGCACTAACTATGGGTACAACGAACCATTATCAAGAATGCTGCGCAAATCAAATAACGCGGCGCATATTTTTGATTTTAATAGGAGTAAATGCGTACTCCGTAATGCCCTAACCATACCTAACCTCCAATCATCCTCCTTAATCTCCAATCATCCCTCTTAGTTACTAGGTTTAGTCCAGCTTAGTCTAACCATTTAGCATTTAAGTCCTGTCCTTTTTAGTTCTAAGTTTATATGGCCCTCAATCTCATCCATCCTTCCCTCACTTATTATAGTTTATAAGGCTCTAGTTTGTAAGTTTAGTTTGTTTAAGTTTATGGCTTGTATTAAGCTTAATAAAGTGCCCCCCTGGGGGCGTCAAAATCAAATGTGCGCTGGGATGCACAAAAGAATTGTGACCAAATGCGGACTGTCATTGCAATCTTAAACTATGTATTCCTGAGTTTATGGACTGCTGATTAATTTTCACTAATTTTGGAAATTAGACTTCCTGGCTCAGATTTTGGCCGTAGTCAGTCTTGAGTACAAGGAAAGTTGAGCTTATATTTACGCAACACCCAAAGTTCTAATGTCATTGAGTTAGTCAACATATTCATAAGACTGGAGTCATTGGATAAATATAGCGCATAATGGGTTATAACAATAGCCACCGAGCCTAAGATGCTGAATTGTTTTCATAAAACTACCTATGATTTATGTATCAATATCCAGTTAGTTCAGCAGTGCATCTAGATTGCCTAGGCGTTCTTTAAAGTTAAATACAAAGTGAAGTCACATATTTATGTATGTAAAAGCTCCTTCCACTAAACAACCGTTGCATGTGCAAAAAAAGGCCTTGTCTTAGCTGTAGATCTAGAGAACCAACAGTGATATTTAAGCTGGCATAAAACTACAGAGCTACATGGATGTCTTGACCAAAGAAGTTTCTTACGAAGAAATACAGATAGTGATTCCCTTAAGCACTGTCTGATCGAAAAAAGAACAACATAAGTGCCTGATGCATCGCATCTAGGGATGCATGTCAGCACAGACTACACCAAACAACATCAAAGCGATCGCGCGTAAATGTCCTTATGAACCGCAAGCAATATGTCACCAATTTTTTTTAAATAATTCATACTTGGAAGAGCTTCGTGGTTCAGTGGTTAGTCCGTTGGAACAATGAGTGTGATGTGCAAGGCTTCAATCCCAGAAAATATTTAAAAAAAATTCAGGGCAAGTCCCTTCTATTTGTGCGAAAAATATATCACGTACAACACGAATGGTTTCGATAAACTATGCCTAGACCACATACGGTTTTTTGGATATACTCTGTTAGGATCGCGAGATGGCAATATCTACTAACACGCGAGTTATGCAATCACAGAGGAGAAAAAAAACCTCATGACACGCCTCTTTGTGATTGAATTGCACATTCTTCTATCAGAAAAGGTCGAGCCAGTCACTATGTATCTTCGTCTCGTGACAAATCATCGGATCAAGTTGCACTATCGCGCTTCAAATATTGATACATACTTACATACATATGCAGTGTCAAGCCACCGCTACGAATTACAGAAAAATAGTTTTCAAACAAAGCGCTGTCTTGCAGAAACTGAGAAGATTTTTCGATCAAAATGAAGCCCCTTCAGCCGCTGATGAAAGGAATTTTTTCAAGAAAATTCGGGAAACTGGCATTCTTATGAATACCAAATGGTATCCGCGTACTAGTCTGGTGCTGTTCCCAATGCGTGAAAACCCAAGAACTTCAACTTGTCGCGGTACTCACCAACTCAATATACACTTGTTGGAGAATATTGCAAACGACCTCTCGGTTGAAAGGTCCAACTCACTTAGAAGTTAAGTAAAATGGTCATCAGCTTCATTATCGCTTCTCTAAGTGGACCTTAAATGAGTTGGAAAATTAATTTGGTTCCAGTAGGAGAGCACAGCGTGCTATATCAATAGTCAAACCATGGATCCTTTGCATACATAGTTCAGTGACTGCGTTATTGGCCATTTGGAAGATGTACTTTGGACACCGCGCATCTGCGATTTAGCACAGGTAGTCTGTGTTTAATTGGGAACTCTTAAGGACCGTTTGTATTCCATAAACAATTTATGTATACACTCATGGAAAACATCCACTGAGCTATTCGCGAAGAAGAGTCAAAAATAATTAACAATTTACTACTAAACTGGGCTAAGAGAATAGGCTACCATTTGAACAAAACTATTTCCCATAAATAATCGGAAAGTGTACTCTTTTCAATAAGTAGAAATCATTGAAAAATATTAAACAGTTTAATTGTAGTAGTGATATTCAAAAGAAACCAATGAGTGGCCCATGGTTTCGTAACAGGGGTGAGATACCTTCTCGGTGAATTGAGGAGAGCAACATCCATCGAATAACATCGGACGGTAGGTGTTCCTAAGTCGAAGTGTATTACAAGGCCCTTTGTACCAAGGTGGTGTACCTAGGTGTCTGGGTATATACCTACATAAATTGTTCTGCAGTTGCCGCCGGCAACTCACCTACGTATACTTGCACAAGAATGAGAGACCGACACCATTATTATTTTTTCACAAATTGCTAGGTAATCAAATATCAAAATCAATCAAATCAAATAAACTCTCTACGCTTCCCTCTATCATTCTGAAGTAGAAATTCAATTTTATCGTGCATTCTTTAGCAGTAGGATTTAATTCCCTTTAAGGGTTATTATGTACGGTTTCCATTCTGAAACCCTTCTCTCCAATTACCCTCATTCCTCGTTGGCTGTTCTGCTTTTCTGCGTCACGCATATCATTATAAGGGTTATTCATTCACTGTTAAGTTAATTAAAAATTGATTTCAGGACACCAAGCAATTTCCCAAAAGCAGTATTCCGTTGAGGGTTTAACGTCAATTTATAATTTATTTCCTAGTGCGCAAAAGAAACCATCCACTTTGCAGTTTTATCCCACCGACCACAGTATTTGTACTTTCTCACCTCAAGGCTTACCATGATACAGCGTAACCTCAACAACTCGCGAGCGATATCAAATAAATCTAATAATCCTTAGATAACCTTGGGAATCTCCTCCCATTCGGAGGTTCGGATTAAAACTTGATTGAAAACTTCGTCGAGACTCGAAAAGGGTTTGAGTTTCATTTCGTAACATCACTTTCGTGCCGTAATACCACGAATTTATGCCGAAATCCGTACTGAAGCTGTGTATAAATATCTTTTAGCACATTGTGAAGGTGACACATCCTCGCCTGTCTCATGAATAAGCAAGCACACAGCAAGCACAGAATCAATCTTGAAACGCTTTTGCCATGAATTCAAATTAATTTGTGGTGATTTTCTTTGAAGGGAATCTAATTTTTTTGTATCGCACGGTTGCGTGTGCGTCTGCCTCGTATGTTACGACCGAGTGAAGGACCTGAAAAGGACATTTCACCATTTTTCGGGATCCTTTCAAGGATTCATTGATTCAATTATCTAGCAACAATTCCTCGCAAAAGCTATCTTTCGTACTTTCGGTGTTTTCTTTCTTTTTCTTCTTCTGTTTGTCCCTTTGAATGTAGTAATTGAAAAAAGGACGAAACGAAACGTTTTCTTTTTTTGCGGATGTCAAACAAATACTCGTCCTTTAAATGAATGTCAAATCATATTGGGTTATGGGAATTTTTGTGTGGGCTAAAAATAGCTCCAAGATGGATGTGCTACGCCCCCGCTTTTACGCCTTTACCATATCAAATTTACAAAACCCAACGAATTACACAGCTAATCAGTTTGGCTTTTAACTTTTCTTTATTTATCTTTCAGATTCAAGAAGAAATACCGAAGCAAAGTTCGTTTGAATAAAGCAAAACTTTGACGCCAGGAGGCAAAAAAGGGGCGGAAGACTTCCAAAGAGCTCACAACAACTCCAAAGAAAAGGAAAACACACACAGAAGAACAGAAAGCGGATATCCAAGATGCCGGGGCCATGTCAACGACTGCGATTGCCCTCTTTGGCAACCGTCATACGAACATCTAGGGCAGATTATACCAGTAATACAATCCGCAAGGAACACAGACGTGTGGTTGTAATGGGATCGGCACGGGTTGGGAAGACCTGTATCATATCGCAGTTTCTCTATGACAAATATATAGCTCGCTACCGTCAGACAGTGGAGGAGCTCCATCGTGGTGATTACAATTTGCCAGATGGCTCATCTTTGACGCTGGATATTTTGGATACGTCGGGTGCGTTTGAGTTTCCCGCAATGAGAACACTTTCGATCTCAACCGCTGGCGCTTTTATATTGGTTTTTGCTATTGACGATGTCATGTCTTGGAGGGAAGTGGAACGGCTTAGGAAAGAGGTAAGGTGATAAGAAACTGCGTGTTGAATTTCAGCAATTTGAATATGAATAGCGTCTACCTGTGAGAAGTGCTTGTATGTTAACCAAAAATGTATTTTCCTCCTCAGCTTTCTGAAAAATTTCAAACTTCGTTATGCGTTATACGACGCGAAACGATGAGAGTTTATCAATATGGAACTCATTAGAAAGTACATAGGGATATGTGCTCCAAATGCTGAAGCATCTGCCTCATTCATATCCAGAATATGTTATTCCATTTCGATATGATTCTCTCTCCTATTACAGCGTGTCTTCATGAATTTTATTCAGCATGAGCTATTACTTTTGCACTTGAGTTAGTAGTCAATGGGTGGTTTGAGAGAATCCAGACTTTGGAAACAATAGTTTTAACATAGATATCCCTATCGTAATCCCACGCCCAGTGAAAGTCCAAAAGTGTAGGCAAAGATCAAGGTATCCCGATGGTTCGAAAAAGGATATACGAGAGCAGGTACTCTGTTGGATATATAATTATCATAATTTTATCATTGGTGATTTGAGTGCTTTTACATATGTCTGTCTGGGTGTCGGTGTAAATGACGATGGTAGTGTCCAACATCGACCTCATCGACAGCCATTTAGCGGACCAACGAAAACGCAAGACTTCGGCTATACACTGCAGTGTTTCGGTAGTCCAAAGACTCTATTAAGTTCAGGGCGACCGAAAATACACCAGCCCCAACGCCATCACTTGTCTTTGTCCCGTCAGAGTAGATTTGCAGCGCATTGTTATCATTTGGAGTAGCATTCCTTTCCAATTGCTGTGGGCTTGAATTTAATACTGAAGTCTAGGAATGGTGTCTTTTTTAAATACCATTTAGGCTTAGAATTTTGGCGTGCCGAAAGTTATAAAATTTCTTTCAGTCGCAACGGTGATTGAGCATATCCATACAAGCGAGCATATCCATATTGCCACCGGATTGAGGAGCTCAGATATTGGATCTCCTTCTCTTCATATAAGTTCCAAAGTCGGCCATAAAAAGAATTGGTTCTCATCATGATGCCAGATTTTTTTTGTGAAATTCCAAAAAAATTAAATTGGAAAATTTTATCCAATCCACATCCGTTTTTTCCACACTTTATTGGATTGGGTATCGTCAACAAGCAATTGGACTGAGAAACTCTCTCCTATGGAAGTGCTAGACACTGGCCATGCCAGCATACTTAACGTGCATCGTCATCTCCCAAAGGTTAACAACCGCCTGCATACTGAAATTGATTTCAGATTAGGGTTCAAAACTCCGAACAGATCGGAGTGGACGCAACGCGATGTCCTACATAACGATTGACTGTCTATCTTCACGGGTGAGTCCGAAGCTTAAGATGGAGTCGGCGCTGGAGTCTTCTTGGAAGACTTGGGCATCCGTCTCTCCTTTAACCTTTTGAACTACTGCAGCGTCCTTCAGACCGAAGTCACTGCCATTCGCCAAGTCGCTGACTGGATGGCGGTGAATACAATATCGCGGAAAGATAAAGTTGTTTACTTCGACAGCGCGGCAGCTACCAAATCCCTCATATCCAGCATTGTAACATCTAAGGCAGTGAAAAACAGCCGCATATTTCTTAACGAGATTGATGGACAGTACAACCTCACTCTTTACTGGGTACCAGGTCACTGTGACCCCCCGGGGAACCGCGTAGCTGACGAATTGCCCAGACAAGGCTATTCCGGTACCAATGGCATAGTTATAGCCAATATTGACGCACCGATTATGCTACATGCATACATGCCGATGTGCTAAACAAAGCTTACAACTTGGCCAGCGTGTTCCCGCTAGGCAACTATGGCCAAAACTAGACCAAAGAAGATCTAATGGACCCCTTAAGCATAACTTCACGGACACTAGGCAGGCGCGATTGGGTATCCCCTATAATGACTTATGCATAGACGAGGAGGAAGAAGAATCCATCATTGTCTTCTTGTGCACGTGTCCTGTACTTGCTTCACTAGGTCATTACTATTTCGATGGTCTCAATGGTGTTAACAACGCATCTACGGCTAACATTAACAATTTCATAAAGAAAAGTAATTGGTTTCAGGAACGGACAGAGTGACCCACTTACCCCTACCTTGTGGCAGCACAATGGACCTACGTTGGTCTAAGTGTACTTTATCGAGGGCCACATCAACCAACCAACGAACCTTGATTTTGCAAGAGGGTTGAACTCAGTACCGCAGGAGAGTGTAGGTTGAGTTCAGCTCGAAATGTGTTTAAAACTAAACCGCTAAAGCGCATTAAATGATGTAATACTCTTTTTAGGCTTTTTTGGAGGCTAACTACCGGAGTTTTATTTTTTACTACATACATATGTAAAATTAAGAAATTTATTCGCACTTCGCTTTTTCCCCATTTTAGGAGCACTTTTCCCCATTCAGTGAAACTTTTCCCAAAAAGGGGAAAAATCCCCACATTTGGCATCGCTGCTTCCACATTTCAAGCAGAAGTTTCTTCTGTCGAGCTCTGCACTAGAGAATGCATCAGAAGAAACCTCCGCTGATCTGTCATAGATATTCTTTCAGGTGGTCAAGTAGCCCTTAAAGCTAATAAATTGCATTTTAAGTCCAAGCTTCAGCCTAATAGAGCTCGATGCTTCCAAAAAACTTTCATTTCTCTGGGTTCAGAAGGGTATCACGGGCAACCAGATCGTGGATGAATTAGCCAGGTTTGGATTCCCAATGTCAATTCATTGGTTCAGAAACTATTTATGGTCTATCTGCTAGCCTACTAAAAATTCAACAAGAAAAGCTTTCTAAACTCGCCAATTTCCCTAGCAAAAGATCGAATGAGTTTCCTTCAATGGATAAATGAGACGCAAAGCTCTGAAATGGCTCCTTTCTTGGCCATTGTCCTCTTAAGTACTACGTATCTCAAGTCAGTCTGAAAACTGATAACTATATCTTGAGCATACGGAAACGGCCGATCATATTTTCTGCGAATGCCTAACTGCTCGAGCCAGAGGAAAACAGTTTAAGAAGGTGTTTACCACTAACTTAGCTCCAGCATATCGCCCATTTGGGTTCGGTTAAGTTAGATAATTGTGTGCCTTGTGACTAATAGAGTCATGGTTCACTTAGATCAACAGTTTGGGTCCATTGTTGGAATTTATTTATCTTAAGAGCAAAAACCACTCAGATACTGATCTGAATCTCAGGAGTTCGATCAACTCAACATCACTTAACTCCCCCAGTTCGGAGAATAAGTAACTACCAAGAGTCCTTATTCTTCGGATAGATAGGGTGGAACAATCAATCAGGGGATGGCGAACAGATTCAATTTCTTCCACGTCCCTGCAGCAATAGCAGTTGTTCTGTACACCGAGGCGTTCCGCATGAATACCAATGGCGCAATGCTCAGTTATTCTGCCGGACAGGACCCGTGTGTTGTGACGAATAGGCTTCGCCAGACCAATGTATCTTTTCTTGCTTGAAGCCGGCTATAGCGTCCTGGCTATTGCACATGAGTTCGAGCGTCTCGTCGGTTTGCTCGACCGGTAGCTTTATTTTTTATTTGAAAGAGCTAATTCGGTTTACTACAAAAGGAGGAGCCTGTGATGTATTCCAGCGATATCCATATATCCTGGCACACAGCAGAGAGTCACCCCACTCGCTCTAGATATCTCGTTTAAAAGCGACATGCAGATCCTCACAAGCTTTGATCTTATTACAGCAGAGTCTAGAGCCTTAACGGCTGCCTGGGTGTCTACAAAGATCCCGAAAAAAGAAAATATTTTGAAAAGTACTCGGGTTCGTGGACAGATTTGAACGTATTGTATCGTGGTCCAAAAGTCTGATCGCGTGATACATACTTACTTACATAAGGTGGCGCTACTGCCCGGGGTCTGAGCCTCAACCAAGAAGCATCTCCAGGCAACTCGGTTTTTAGCTAACTGTCTTCAATTACGCACACCAAATTAGTTGAAGTTGCCTTCCATTTGCGTGCGCCATCCGAGTCGTGGTCTTTCTCTACTGCGCCGTCTCTCGGGGAAGAACTCGAAGGTTGGCAAGAGCTATTCTTTATTTGATCTCAGCGCTGGTGTTGCTGTCGGTATTAATAGCGTAGCCTAGGTAGAAAAAGTCCCGAATCGTCGCTGTTGATTGTCCTTTCTTTTTGACAACATATACGTGGTCTTGCCCTCATTGACCATTAAACCCATCTTCACCGCTTCCGTCTAAATAGTCACGAAAGCGCCACTGACAACTGAGTAATTGGACGAAATTTTAAAAGATTGTGCCTCTGGTGGTGGCGTGTGAGTCCTGCACTATTCTTTCAAGAACGATGTCAAAGAAGTCTTCTAGTCTAGTCACAAAAAGGTAGCAAAAACACTTACTGAAACCCGTCAAATGCCTCAATATACCAAAATCATGTTATTTATGTGGGCGTGCCTATGCGCGGATATCAATCAAAAGTGTTTACATTCGAACTGTCAAAAGCTTGTGTAGTAGATTTTCCCCGTTAGAACAGTGAAATCAATCTGTCTCGGTTCTCTTAGTTATATTTTGGCTGATGGTAAGGATGGCAATTTCCTGCGTTAATTTAATGAATTAATTTTTTATTTAATATTGTTAAGAATGCAAGGACTATTTCATTTTAAGGTTGAGTACCAAAGCCACTTAAGCAAGAGTAATTCCATACAATCTGTGTTTAAATTTAACTCCTTAACTTATGCATAAGCAGGCGGATATAGAGCATTCACAGTAATTTGTCGTTTGTTGAAGGCCACACAAGTACTTTTTTGTCACAAGCACGACAGGATATTTTTTATGGCTTTTACGGCCCTGGGCTTAAGTACCTTGCATTGAACGTATGAGAAATTTGGCCATGACCATCGCATCTTTAACCAGTGTACTCGTAATTATTTAATTTTGAGGGAAGGTCGTCATTCATAACTGCGCACAAAGTGGCTTACAAGGATATTTTTTTTTGTTTTCTCTGTTACCCTAATTAAAGACGTTGGAGTTGTAATAATCACTTATAAGAGGATGTTGCACTTTCGTTGAAGTGGTTTTGTGTTCATCGTTATTTAAAAAGAATTACGTTTTCTCTGCGCTGTTTTTGAAGTACTCCGAAGTCGTAGAAGTATTTAGAATGAATCGAAGTTAAATTAATGTCTGGCTTAATATTACAACCAGCATTTATTTTATCCTTATTTGTCTTTATGTCATGATTTTTTCAAGGAAATTTCAAACATTATTCCATCGTCTTTTGAAGTATCATTCGACAGAGTTTTCCGAAGAGTTAGGTAAATGGGTTGGCGAGGGGAAGAATTCCTTCTGCGCCACTCTCAGATCAATATAAACCCATTGCTTTGCCCTTTTTGGGAGAAAGTATCTCTTGGTGGTGGACCAATCCATAGATCACCCTCCCATTGCCTTCAGGGAGCCCCATTTTGTTTGCTTCTGCAAGAGACCTATTCTCTGCTTCGTGTTTAAGCTTAGACGTCGGAACTTTTACTAATTCAGTTAGCTCTATGTCGAACGCAGATCTTTTCCTAGCCATTTCGTCTGCTTTTTCTTTCCCTGGTATCCTCATGTGCAGGGCAGGGACCCAGTATAGTTTTACCTCATGCAGTGTGTCTAGAATTTTGAACTCTTCGCGACAAGGAAAACTTCGATTCCATCTCTATAGCAGATAAGGATTTTGAAGCCGTCTGCGTGGATTTGCTTTCATCACATTTTTACACGCACCAATTGTCACTGCCAGGAAAACCGTTTGGAAAACGCTTTCATGGTGCGGGAATCTGACTAATTTAACTAGGCTCAGTTTTTTAGATGCCTGCCCCCACACCAATGTCTTGGATCCGTCATAAACAGATGGCTTTGGTTTGAGTATGGACCATTCTCCTCTTCATTTCCTTGGTATTGCACCATTTACTCATTCCTCTCTGCTCAGAAATGAAGAGGAAAATGGTCTTTCAATGGCCGTGCTTGGCGTCCAGTCATTTGTTTGGCTGATTCTCGGGGCCACAATCCTTCGCTGATATGGTCTTAATGACATTAGCAGCAGCAAGGATTCCAGTTTTTGTAATCTTGAGTGGCCTTAAGGTTTGTAACTTTGCTAGCGGCTTGCCATCACACTAGATACCAGACTGCCAGAGGTAAAGTTACATTGGCATGTTGTGCCATGCTTGGCAGCCTTGGCTTGGCAGCCACTTCAACCTAAACTGACCTTATCACAATGGATCTATTATTGGTCTAATTGTGCTGGCGAATCCCTGCTTCCTTGCTGGCAGCTTAGTTTCATTAAGTCTAAGGGCATACTGCCAACATATTCTTATTGCTGTTGTCATTGGTCGCTAAAATATTTGTCGACAACACGGATTTAAACACTAGTACAACATTAATAACAATGAGATCCAAAAATGAAGTTGAAGGTGATTACCCCTCTCCCATTGTACTTTTCAAGTACGTCCATAACCTTCTTTTCAATGGAAAAAGTAAAATCCCAGTCGAGCGGTGGCCAAGGCACGTCTCCAAAAGGACTGATATCACTGCTACTGAATTTAGTGCGCAAAAGATATGGGAAAAGGGTGGTGAGGCGCCTTGTACCATTCTTCTGGAACTGAAGTTCGTCCACCAAGTCACTTTTTGACTTCCTCCTCCGCTTTGTAGTTTCAAATTCTTGGGTTTCACACACTCTTTGTTCAACGGTAGCTCTTTGTTTAGGCTCACCAGACGAGGGCGGGGATAGGTTTCCTTATCGATAAGCATTTCAATGACATGAATTTTATTTATGAAAAAACTGACGTACTTAGATGTCATGAGCATAGTCCGCTTCATTAAAAGCTACGGTTTGTTCTGGTAGTCCAAGATACCATGTACAAAGGACCTCTTCTGGTCTAAGTGTGCCTGTATCGTAGTACAGATAGCCAACCCATCCTAAATTTAAGACCCTGCGAAGTCCGTGTATGAAATTCCACTCTTGGATGTTGTTGTTGTCTAAAGGATAAATCAATCTACACATATCCTTTATGTACTCGAGTAAAAATATTTATTTTCCCTATTTGCAGATAATCACCGCAAGAGGCTATAAGATCCCCATTGTGGTTGTTGGCAACAAAACCGATATAAGCGAGGATGAAAGAAAATTGGAAAGGGAAACGATCGAGGCAATTGTCACCGAAGATTGGAAATCCGGATACGTTGAATGTTCTGCCAAGGAAAACATTGGCATTGTTGAAATATTCAAGGAACTCTTAGTTCAAGCCAACATCCGATATAATCTGAGTCCAGCTGTTCGCCGCAGGCGTCAATCCTTGCCATCATACTCCTCCCATACCGCCAAATCAGCTTCAAATAAGTTCTCCTTTAAGCGTCACTCATGCACGGTGACATAGGCGCATTACACGCCATTGGTTGGAATGGAAAGGATCCACTGAACACGATCCATATTTTGTATCGAGCAGATTTTTTATTAATTCTATGCAAGTGATATTTTTGTATTTATTTGTACATTTTAAGCTTATGTATATGCGTTTAAGGTATTTGTATATCATACAGTGTAAGTGCAAATTTAAAATGATTGTAACAATTGGAGAAGTATACAATTAAAATAAATTGCTGCTTGTTTTATTCTCTCGGTGAAAAGGGACGTTTTACTGGTTGCAAATGTACTCGATTCACACCAATGACTTATACCAGTCCAGTAACGTATCAGGTTTAAAAAGAATATATCGTTACGTCCTGAGTTTTTTAACTTTATTTGAGTTTTGAAGTAGAATTTTGTAGAAGAAGACGGAGAGGACGAAGGATCAGAAAAGTTAACAAAT
Organism: Blera fallax; assembly: GCA_946965025.1. Lineage (NCBI taxonomy): Eukaryota > Metazoa > Arthropoda > Insecta > Diptera > Syrphidae > Blera > Blera fallax. The sequence continues at coordinate 33,499,534 of OX337247.1, forward strand.
ATCTTTTTCTTCCTTATAGTGGAAGTATGTTGCCAAATCAAAAGCAAAGGGAAGAAGACCCGGCGAAGAACTGTACGGTTATCGAAAACGTATTGAAAGAGCTGTGGTAGGATTTGAAAGAATTAGGGAAACCTTCGTCCTGGATTTGAAAATTGACAACACATTTCATTCCTATCTTAAGTGTAATCACGGATAACGCAAGACTCATTAAAAAATACGGATGATATGAGATTTCAAAGGAAGGATAAATAAAATACAGAATAGTTTTATAAACGGAGCTATAAAAACAGCCACTTTGGACTGTAACTCGTTAGATGAAGCCAATTATAGCAAAAAGATATAAATCCTTGAAATTGCAGACGCTATCGACTGTAATGTTTTCAATGGAAGCTGTAAAAGTGATCGTGGAGAAGAGCCTAACATTTATTAGAGACTACTGCTCAGGGAACTGCCACCTTTTGCTGGACGATTTCAAAATTGCAATGAATATTATATACTCGAACAAGAAAGCTATAAAAAAGCTAGGAATTCTGCTTAAATTACATTGGAAGGACAGCTTCCGCATACCGTACCAAATCAATTTGAATTAAGAGCTATCCAAAGTTGCGGGATATCTTAATCGAAATATCAATTTCTCGACGGATATGAGTCTCGAGTCATTACAACACTTAATGGATACGCACTTCCCTGGGTGCAGCGAAACGGAACAGAGCGAATCTATTGTCCAATCCGTTCCAAACTTCATTTCCGGAACAATTGTGTGGTGAAATGCAGCAGGCAAAGCTAGCTGCCACAATGGTAGGAAATGGAAGGTACAAGCAATCACTCAACATCATCAATTCATACAAACTCCCGGGTAACTCTAGTATAACATACAACACTTATGAAGTTACTCACTTCTTGGTCCCCGGAAATAGTAATGTAAACGGAAACGAAACAGCAGATGAACTAGCACGGAAAGAGTCAGCATTAAACGAGGAAATCAGCCACGAATCGGTAGCTTTCACTAAAAAAGAAAACTGACCTTTAAGAGTGTAAATCAGTACCTCCTGTACAGTGAGAGATGACTGCCTCAATTCTGAATAAAAAAAAGGATTAAAAGCCTTTTGTGAATGGACAAAAGAAACCAGTACCATGGTGGGTGTACTAACTAGGAATTGCCGATAGGAGCATTTATCATGACACAGAAGACATCGAAACTTTCAATCACTTCCAGTCGTTTCCGCTGGAGGACTTGGCACAAGTTCTTTTCTGGCGCACGATATGTTTCGTCGGTGGGCAAAATCGCATTACCTCCACCTGGCGCCTGCTAGATAGCTATCTAATAGTAAACCAACGATGAGCGAGGGCATGCTGAGCCTGACTGGAAATGTGGAGCTGGACACTCGGACCAGCGCAAGCTTAGCCGGGTTAACTCCAGCACGTACATTCGTGCCAGACGTGCTGACCTCACCCGCATTTTGCGGATCAGATGTCTAACAAGAGGTCCTCAGAAGGAGGACGTGCAGCGAAGAAATTCGGCAAACGGCAGCGCGCACATCCTCAAAGTGGGTTACTGGCATCGGTGTAACCGGCCCTTCGTCCTAGGGGTTGTATAAAGGGACCTGGCCCTCCAGGGTGGGGGTTTTGTGTCGGGGCTACTTCCTTGGAACAACAAGCCTCGGATAGGAGTGACCCTATTGTTGCGACCCTGGCAAACGAAATAAGGACAACGTTTTTCGGATCTGAGTGTGAAAGATACCGCGTGCAGCCAATCAATTAGCACAGGCCAGACTGTTATAAATCACAGATATTACAGCTATCCAGAAAATGCGATGGGATGGGCAAGACACAAGACTTGAAGCCACCAGACCACTCAAATCGCCGCTGATTGGAAATGAGTCTCATTTCCATTTGTCTGGGAATGTAAATAAACAAAACCGCCGCATCTGGGGCTCCGAAATAGAGCAACTTCTCCATTCACAACGTGTGGCAGTTTCGTGCGGTGTTGGGCTGTCATGGCGGTGTCATTGGGCCATATTTTTTTGGAAAACGATGCTGACGCAACCGTTTCAGTGAATGGATTGCGTTACCGAACGATATTGACCGACTTTTTTTTTGCCTGAAATTGATGCTATGGACGTGGCGGATTTTTATTTTCAGCAGTACGGCAACACGTGCCACATAGCTGGTGAAACAATAATAAAACAAGCAAATCCCATATTTCAAAAATAGTGATACAATGTATTACATTGATATTGATAAGGCAATTGCCCTTAGCCCGAATATTGTACAAAACCATTCTGTATCTCAATATTTATGAGGATACGCATAAATAAATTAGCCAAATTCCTGCGGCACTTATAAATAGTACGGAAATTCGTCTACCAAAATTATTTAATATCCACTCCTCGGAGACACTTTTCCAGAAGCTTATAATTTAAGAGGACAATGAAATGACATACGCAACGGAGTCGGAGCGAGAAGGTCTGCTCAAGAGGGGCTTGGCTTTTCAAAATCATTTATCAACCTAAGAAGTGACTCCAGTTTAAACGGAAATAAGACGTTTCAAGTGCGCATTAGGTATTATTGACGGACCTCTTTAAAATACTCGTACATGCATTTGTCTTCAACAACTTCCAGTATTCATCCGAGAAAAATTATATGTAATTCTTTGTTTTTAGTTTACATGCTCTGTCAGCCTGGTAGACAGCCTAAGGCCAGACTGACTTGGAACCTTTGTATTTAAATACTTTACTTCATGAAGTAATCTTGAGTTGCCAACTCAAGGTCATACCTGACTCGAGTTCATCTTTTCTTCCAATAGGTGGCTTAATAAATACAAAATGATAAACCTTTCACTTCAAAAATAATTCTTATATTTTTCTTTCCTTACGGCAAGGCCGGAAGGCACCTATCCTGGATAACCGGAATTAGGCTCTGAGGGGCCTCCTGCCTATCCTTAGGAGACCTAGAGAGATATTTTTTGCTATCCCTAGTAATGGGGAAAGTGGTTATCACGAGGAGGGATCAAGATTGTGGAGGAACCTTAGAATCGTTTTTGCGGGTGAGTTAGAGACATTTTTGTTGAGGGGACCAGTGAGAGAGGGAACTAGGCGATTCCTTTTCACGATTCCACAAGGGGTTTTAGCCAGTTTCCTGGCCTCTTCCTCGCAGTGTCCATGGGCGATCAGCCACTTAAGACGTTTATTTAAAATAAATTTATTTATTGTATAAAAGACACCTAACACAAATATACTACGACGTCATAGTGCGCAGCATCTCGAAGATACTCTCGATTTTATCTTCCATGTTCTTTAGTCGAGTTTCTTGGTATTCTAGGCGAACTTTCTCTTGAATAATCGCGTTTTTCCGTTCAATGACAGCCATTGCCATTTTTACAGTCTTTGAATCCATCTCGGAACATCTACCGGTAATACAACTGCAACAGCACGGTAGGAATTGTACTGGAGGATCTAGGAATCTCTTCTCGTGATCACTATAGTCACGCAATGGCAGGAACGATTTCTTGGAGTTATTCTCTTGCAGATCTCTCATTTCGATTGAGTTCGCAATCGGTATGAGGACCTTATTCCGATCGTTTGGTAAAATCGAAATGTGAGTTCCAGCGATGTAGTGTGGGAAAAGATTGATCAGTCTTCGGCAGATTGCTAGGAATGGTTGATGGTTGACAATAACGTTAGTTCTGTGATTTTGACCAGTCAAAAGACGTTCGTAACAAGTTAATAAGTTTGCACGACAAATTGATCCATTCAGTTCGGCTTGCTCCCTGATTGCCTGCAATTTGAAAAGAAAAACAATGGTTAGTGCACAAAAAAACAACGAAGAAGTAGGAAATAATTTAGGATTCGAATGGGAGCAATATCACACCCTTGGGGTCTATCCACATAAAGAGATCCTGTACCTTGTCCCAAAATTGTTAAAAGCTAACCATTCACAGAGATTTTCATAGCACCTCGGACGATCAGAATTACTACATCTAAAGTGAAGGGATACACTTTAATAAAATATTATCCGCCATGATCAACATCGTCGGGGAATGCTGGATAATTACAACCATTTCATTTCGAAGGAAATTTACTACACATACTCAGTTAAGGAAAGAGATCACAATTTTGGATATTTAGGAAGCCGGGAAAACTGAGTGTCTGTGGGTATAGTGAATTTTTATGCGAAATCTTTCGTTCGGAATGGTTAGCTTAATTGGCATCGTAGTATCTGGTAGCATCGTTCTATGGGTTTCGCTAAAGCTATTGCCATCCACGTTGGGGTACGTAGCATCGAGGTAACTATTCTAGTAGGAAAACCTACCATGTGACTAAGCAACAACGAACGTCGGATAGGTACGATTATAACATAGACAAATCTCGCAAAAGAATCAAGGACAACAAGGTGAAATATTTAAAAAGTTAACAGGTCATCCGCTATAGCTTTATAATGCCGAACGGATACCGAATTTGCGTATTGCGTTCACTGTGGTCTTTCCTAGCATCGAATCATAATCAGCCAAGGTGGGCCTTGTTATAAACAAGGATCATACGAAGTACATAGTTGCCAAATAAAGCCGAGAATCACAACCGACGCAATGCCAAAATATTACGATGCATAGCTTTAACTTCGAAGATAGTCAAGGAATTTGTGTAACTAATGAATTCTACGAACAACACCAGCGAACTTCAACCTGGCAAATGGCCTTAAATGGCAAGGGATCGTTTTGTCTAAAAATCTTTAATGTGGTACACAATTAGTGCTCTTAGATATCATCCTTACCATACGTTAAACCTTATACTTACATGAGTATCATTAACAGCCAAGCCATTGAGTAAGTTGAACAGGACAATAGACATAAAGATGACGAACAGAAGGAACAGGCAGTAGCTATACAGCGTGTCGAACTCAATATCCCCAGCATCAAATTCTCCGGTCAACATCACAATAGTTTTGATAACTGTTGTGAATGGATTCGAAAATTTATTGAAGTCGCCTTCTCCCGTATCAGTTGCATCCTTTTCCTTTCCAAAGAGAATATAAAAGCACAAGCTGAACGTAATAACAAAAATGGAATACAGTGCGAAACTCTTCATAAAGCTGTTTAAGACCGCCCTCAGCATAAGCATGTGAGTCGAAATGGACAGCACTGGCAGCGAACCCACAAGCAGGCACAATTCCACTGACAGTAGAAGCATTGTGAATACTGCCACAACCTTTTGAGTTTCCTGATCATAGCTCTGTTCGGTGACGGTCGCTATGCACAGGGCTATAAGAATTATCTCCAAGTAATTGACTGGGGACTTGAAGTAACCCCAGGGAGATATGACAACTTGCAGGAGCTCTCTCAGTATCAGATACCCGATTCCAATAAATGACAGCAAACCGAAGAGTCCGATTGCAGCATGATTTTCACTCTCCCTGAACTTCAAGATGGTGTGGGTGACAATTGATACGCAGAACAAGCTGTAAATCAGAAGATTGATATAGAAGATGACTGAAAGTCGGTGCCACTTTAGGAACAGGAAGCTTGTGATCAAAGGATGTTTCAACAAATGGCGCATTTCCTTGGATTCAGCTATATGCGTGATTGGAGTCATCTCATCTCGGAGGCTGAATTGAGGTGATCGGCCCTGAGTTGGCTGATTTGGTATAAGATTACTGAAGTTGATGATGATTTCAAAGCTTTCATCGCCAGGCTTGTATCCGTTTGTGGTTATACAAGAATCAAAGTATTCTCCTAGGAGATCAGGATCCATTTCATCGATGGGAATATCATTGAATTTACTCTTCGATCCGATGTATGCTCCACGCTTTAGGAGTTCATGAATGACTAGCCTGTTGCGGTATTTCACAGCATAGTGCAGCGATGTGGAGCCGGATGGATCGGCCTCATTAATATCGACTTTATCCGAGTCTAAAAGAATATAAAAGCATTTCTTGTGATCACAAAAGCTCCAGTATGATTCTTCCCCCATTTTTTTAATCACTACGATGAGGAGGTTCTCTTGAAGCCGCAGTTTTAAGTCGTCACGGTCCAGCAACTTCTCCAGTGCTACCCAATTCCCCCAAATGCAAGCGATTTCAATGGCACTGTTGTCATTATGAAGTAAGTTTATGTTGGGTATGGTCCTTAGGATCGCATCGAAAGCTTCGTGCAAACCTCTCTTTGTGGCTTCAATGAGTAGTTCTAAGCTCTGCTCTTGGACAGTGTTCAACATGTTGTCTTTCTCGGATATGTTAAGCTGATAATTGCTGAAGCTTTCTAGGAATTTTTCTTCGTTACTATTGCGTAAGAGAGTCAGAAGCGAGCTTAAATTAACCTCAGCCGATGCCGCCATTGGCAATTCCAGATCTGGAAATTCGCTTTCTAGCCGAAGTCTGGCTTCACCATCACGAAATGTGTCTAGATCGATGTCTGGTTGGCTGAGGAATTTTTGCAGAAGCAGACGCTTCCTTTCCGTGGTAAGCTGTTTGTTTTTGATCACGTATAGGATTGGTGTCATATTTCGCTGATCCGGGATGTTGGGGGAGGCGCCATATTGAAGGAGCAAATCAATGCATGCGGTGACGTCTTCAGCATTTTCTGATGTCAGATTCTTGGCCAAACTGTTGAGAGGGGTCAGCTGGGCATATGCCTTGTCCAGTTCTATATTTTTTTGACGCAGTAGGCTTTCTAAGATTTGTGGGTCTCTAGAGTCTGCTGCGTAACTTAGGGCGGATTTATTTAATCGGCGATTCAGCTGAAAAGAAAGAATATGTTAGCTGTCATGTTGTTTTAATTAGTAGGACTTTATAGAGGTAGAAGGAATTCTAATCCTGACTTGATTTTGATCTAACTTTAATTTTTCATTAGTCAGAGTGCAGATGAATAAGGAAATGAGTGAGGGAGCGGAAGGAACCTAAACTTAGTCAAGTGGGTTTGGGAAAACTACAGGCACTCGGGATCATCTGTAAAGGTATGAAATGAAACTAGAAGGAGCAACTTGAATGCCCGTTCTTACAGCGAATATAAAGTGGGCCTTTCTACGCATAAAATTTTGCAGCCGATTGTAGAAACCAATGTTTGAAATAGCAGCTCTGTCAAGCGATTATGTTCCTCAACAATACATCGAAATTGAACAAATTTATTACGAAAACTCGTGTTCTGTTGGCGCGAGCCGAGCCACGTAGAGTTTAAGGCGGCACGAGCGCCCGGCGGCGGATGGGGGTTTTGAAAACGTGAGATATTCCATCGCATTTGCGTTCACGAGCTTTGGAGGAGCAGATTCAACGACGGACTAAACGACCTGTACAGCGTCTTCGACCTAGTCAAAAAACTGCGCATTTGTCGTTTGAGATAGCTAAGAACGGTGAGTCAGTTAGCTTAGGGCTGGGCTGATTGAAGAGGCTTGTTGATTGAGGCCTTTGGTTCAGTCCCAACTGTAACACCACATAAGTAAGTATGAGCATCCTGTTTAATTTAGCGAATTATCGAAAAATCCGACGAAACCCGACTAACTGAGCAGTGGTCGTCCAACGTTATAGCGCTCGATCTGACTAGATTATTGCTTCCATTACTGTACGCGTGTCTTACAACCGAAACATTTGAGTTTTTTCATTGTTCATAGCTGTTAAGGTCAGTTAGACGTAAGTATTCCAGATCGTCCCAGCTATCGAAGAATCTTGTGCCTAGGAAACTAAGTTGAGATTGTTGGAGAGTCAGAGACCTTCTACTGATTGTATCTTTTCTTCGTTCGTTTAGCTTTTTCAGAAGTCGTTAGGGAAAATATTTTGTCTGGCCATGTTTCCAATAATACAGTGTCCGGTTATTACACCGTCAAGTATCGCTATATGGCTTCTACCGAGAGACAATACGGACTTTCATATTTTTGCGTGTATTGCGGGTCATAAACTTCGGGTTATGACACAGTTCATAGCTGCATTGAAGGCCGGAAGAATATCTGTATCAGAACCGTGCCTGGTTAGTCTCTCTGCTGTTTCATTCCCTTCACACCCATGTATACAGGGACCAGCGGAGCAAGACAGTGTGGTCATTGGTGACTCCAAGTGACATAAGACAATCCTTTACATTTTTTGGGTTTACGAGGAGGTTCAACGCTTTAAGAGCTGCCTTTTAAGCGCTTAGATCTCAGCTTTGAAAACACTTCAATAGTCGATAAGTCTGTATGACTGGTCAATGCACAGTGCCTTTTTAAACGTTTGCTCCATCTTGAGCCGTCTATAAAAATGGCTCAACCTGTAATGGTAGTGTTACACTTATCCCAGTCTTGTCTGCCGGCTGGAGACCTTGAAGCTCTTGTTGAAGCCATACTGGAATTTCTTGTAATATGTGTTGGGTCCTGCTTGATTACAGATGTCTAGCCTTAATGTACGCGGCTTCCAAATTTTGTTTTCTTCGCCTAAGAGTCCCTTTGGCTGCTGCGTTCTTTATGTTATACTCCAGAGGTTGGAGGTGAAGTGGAGTTTCAAGACCGGATTGCTGTGTGGATTTAAATGAGCCTGTTATGCTTAGGCAACCTATTCTTTGCCGCATCCGACCATACAACTGAACTGTAGGTTGTAATTGGTCTCGCATCGAACAGGCAGTGTACGATGTGTGATTAAAGGCATTAAAACATTTTTAAATCCTTTCTTCTGTTTCCGTTTCCAGTTCAGATTGAAGTCAAATACTACCCCCGAATACATATGTGCCCTCGGTGGAGGCAAATGCATTTCACCTTTTACGGGATTCATTTCAGTATCTTCTATGAACAGGTCCAGTTCTGTTTTCGCGGGAGCTTACAGTCTACAGTTTTTGTCCATTCTGACAATTCTGTTAACGCAGTTTCCAACTCACTAATTGTAGATATGTATTTACCCGTACCCAGTAGAACTGTCATCTGAGAAAGCAATTTAAGACGAGGGATTTTAGACTTTAATTGAACAAATAAGTGCTATAAAAGGGGTGATAGGGTATCTCCTTGTGGTGTTTCTCGCTTAACTGCTGTCTTGACCGCACAGTCCCCGAAATTGGATTTGATGATTCCGCTGTTAAGCATTGTCCGTACCCAATTCATCACTAAAGCTGCTGAACCGTGCTCCTTAAGAGAGGAGATCCTTGTATTCGGGTTCAAGTTGTTGAAGGTACCTTCTATGTTGAGGAACGCAGCCAACGTAAATTCGTTTTCGTTGAGGGATTTTTCGATTGCTATTGCTTCAAGTAGTGCTGTCTCTTTTTGACATACGCAGATTGTGCGCTACATAAACTACTGTTTTATGGATATTGCGCCAACAGTCTTTCCAAAGTACAAGATGAAACGATGATACGCATATTGGCGTGCAGTGTTTCGCTGTAGAGTTGCCAGGTTTTTTATTCTATTTTGAAAATGAAAGCCTCCATTAATTATGGCTCTATAAGACATTTAACCACAGCTCAAACGGTCTTAAGAATTGAACTATGTTCAGGCTCCTTTCCCTTCTAGGCAAACCTAAGCTAAATCTTGTAATACTTACGTTTGACGGATTACAACCATGTCTCAGGCATTCCTTGACAAACTCCGCACATCCCTTTGTCTTCAATGCCTCCTCGAATACGCTTAAATGCTCCGAATCTTCTCGATTCGGATTTGCTCCCATATCTAGTGCAACTTTGAATTCTCGAATGTTTCGTGTCTTCAGTGCCATACCCAATAGGACCTGCAAAATAGTTTTTTTTTTTTAATTTCTATTAGAACGCTGGTACCCAAGTCATTACCTGCGGGTCAGCGAAACCGCAATTGTTCAAGTCTGGCATATTTATGGAGTGATGCTTTTGTGCCATGTCCGTGCTGTGACTTTGACTTTCCTAAACGTGCTGATATGATCTGAAAGCAATAGAAAAACAAAATCCATTAGTGGTGTTATTCGTTCCGCCGAGTCAGAGTATTGATCGATTGACGAATGATTTTGACCGTAAGATGCCGCCGTGCTTTTTTTTTCTCTTTTCTTTCCTCTAAATGTGTTCAATAAGTGGCTTATCTCAGACGAATGGTACTGAAATTGAATTTGAATCCAACCAATTAATGGAACTAATTGAAAAAAAAAAAAAAAAAAAATATTTTGCTTTTGGAATGGTGATTGGAGTGGATTTCCACTTGACGAAGTTGTAAGTATGTAGATACACAAATAATTGTGGAGCAACATTAAAATTGTGTCATTAAAATGTCGCCAGTTTAGGTATCAACTATGGAAGGGAGGGTAATGTAAAGCATGCCCTTTATGATGAGATTCAAAATGTAGAAGATAGAAAGCTACAGATATCAGGAATGGATTCATCATTACTGAAATACAGATGATAGCATCTGTGTTAGTTTAATGACGTCGTTCAAGTTTATTTATCGGATCCATGATTCAACTACATTTGCCAGTTTTGGAAATGGAGACTTTTTTCCTAGTGACTGACTTCACTTAGATGATAAAAATTTTAAGTGTTACTCATTAATATATAGCATCGGATATCGCATTTGTGGTCAGAACTATTTGGTATGCTGTTTGATTCATTGTTTCAATCAAACACAAATACAATGTACGACCATATACGAGTATGACATAAAGGGTGCCGCAATAAGAGAGTCGGATTTAGTTTTGAGTTCAAAACTTTGTTTATTAAAAACGTGATCATTTTCTTGTGTCGTTGTAGAGTATAACTGTTGCGATTAAGTATGCAACAATATCTCAGACCAATGGGCTCCATAGCGATGCTAGTGAACTCTTGCATTTTTGATGAAATTTTCAATGACATCGTTGCACAACTGTGTCTCGATATTGGCTGGTGTGAATAAAAATTAAGGGAACAGTTATGAGTGAAGTGTTTTCGTTGAAGGGAACACTCAATTTGGTGTGAATAAAAAATGTCGTCTAAGTAGATTCTTCCCCTCAAGTTGAAATTTGAAAACTAGATTAGAGAGCTGACAAATTCAGCAGCTGCTTCTCATGGGCTTTTCAAATCGCGCCTTCATATTTTTCCTCATTTGCGAGGTGTTCAAATCAACGCCATATCTTCCACAGCTTCCAACACAACTTGCTTTTAATTTTCATGCCTGGAGTTTGGTTTTTTTCCAGCAAACGAGGATAAAATTGTAAAATTTTTATGAAATCTCCTTCGTCCAATGCTGAGGGAACACTCACACTCAATTTTTATTCACACCACCCAATGACAATGTCATTTTGCCTTAAACTCGGGAACTGTGTCAAATCACGTGTTTTCGATACTTACTTTCACTCCTGGAGGGCTATTGGGCGTCAATGTTTCTTTCGAAGGGCTACATCCAGTTCGGAGCCACTGTGCTTAGTCAAGACCACGCTTGCCAGATAAAGAAAGTTGTCAACCTTCTTGACTTTCGAGTGTTAGAAGTGCTCAGCGTTTTTGTTTTATTTAAAGACCCACTTTGTTTGCCTTGGATGTTCGATATTAGGCCATCAGATGAAGTTATATTATTTGATGTGAAAGTAGGCACATATGCTTTTTTTTTTTATTTACCCGCACTCAAGGGGTTATGACTACCCTTTTACATGTTTTTCACATGGTGCGGGCGTTGGAAAGATAGACAGAGAGAGAGAGAAATAGATTGGTGTAGTGGTTTGAAACTCAGCTGTATTAGGTTTCACATTAGCTCCGGGGGTGGTGTCCAGAATAACTGGGGAGATTTGATTGCTGTCATGTATTTTTTGCCTTCGCTTCTGATTCACAGTATTTTTTCCCGATCCACCTGATGTCATGAGCATATCAATCATCAACAGAGCGAACAATTTCTCCAGCTATATGACAAACCTACTGCCAGTGTTATGCCTTCGCAGTAGTGTTGTCACAAACTTTCGCAATTGATCGGACTGCCTCTTATCATATAATGCTTGCTGACATCAGGGATTGAACTGTGAACCATCAGCTCGACAAACGATGACGCTACCACTACACCATTGCCACCCCTACCACCTGCTCAGCGTTGTTGAAGTGTTTAAGTTAGGTCAAAGGCTCTTCATCAAAATCAATTAAGGCCGAACAAAAGGTGATGCAAACCATTCACTATAACTGCATTTGCAGCCGTATTTTCAAAGAAGTACGGCCCATGCACGCGATAGAAATATGAACCGGCATCAATCTGAATTTAGGCATTAAAGGTGCCACCATTCATATACTCACGGCCAGTCATGCTCAAAGCTCTTAGCTCTCTCTTGATTAACCTTAAATCAGTCTTATGATGTAAAAGAAAGTTAAACTGTGGTGGTTCACGAACCAAATAGGCGTTGAAGGCAACAAATCTGCAGATCTGCTCGCCAGCATGGATCCTCCGATTTGCCCATTGGACCCGCACCCTTTTGTTAAATCTCATATTCTGCTTTCGAATACACGGTGTAGGAATTTGGGAAAACAACATGTGCATATAGCACTGGAACAACACCCAAGGATTCAGTCAGGGGAAAAGAGTCATCTGACCCTTCCATAAAAAGCGAAAAATATCCTCAATTACAGCAGGAAGCTTCTGAACTCCCTTTTTGGTCACTGTCAGCCTACGTACCACCTCAGTAAAATGAGGATACCATTTGCGGTATCTATATAGGAGAGGAAGAAACTGTAGACCACGTACTATGTGAGTGTGTGGTAATGTTAGGAGAAGCATTTTCCATGAAGAGATTATCTCTCAAAAAGGTCTAAGCAGCTCCTCCTCTTTGTGGTCACATTACGTCCATAGGCGTAGCCACAAATGAAGGGTCTTCCAGTAAGAGCTTTCATTTCAAACGTTTAACCTTTCAAACATAAAGCTGTCATTCGCTGACAGCTGTCAAGTGAAACTATACATTTCAAGAAAATAAAACGATAGCGCATAGAAATTGTGAAAATTCACAGCAACAATGGTAAAAATTACACGGAGTAGGCTCTTTTTAACTTTTTTTCGGTCGCCATGAAGCACTATGTATATCCACTTGCTATCGAAAAGCAGAGAGTAGTTGCCACAACTTCTCCATCTACAAGGAGTGAGTGTCTGGTGTGGTTTTCAGCTTCGCCGCATCATAGGAGTGTATTTCTGCGAAAATAAAGCCGGTGCCACTGTCACAGTCAATAGCCTGAAATTGAAGTACTAAGCTTGAATAATGTTTACTTCCAACAGAATGGGGGTACGAGCCATACAAGCCTCGAAATAACCGCACAATTAAACGAAAAATTTCCTGGAGGCTTAATTTTCCGTTTCGCCGCTAAACTTCTTTCTTTGAAGATACCTTAAGGAAAAGGCTTACGCCAATGATCCACAAACGATTCAAAATTATGTCAGAAACATTATTTACGAAATTGAACTGCAATTTTTGAAGCAGAAGAATAAGAAGAAGAAGAAAAGCTCTTAATGGACGTCCCTCTATTTTTTTTTTAAATAAAACACTGAACAAATTTTAGGGGTAAAACATAGGAAAGCTGAGGTGAGGTTTCTTTCATTTAATCATTAGCTGTCCGTTCTCCCTCCTCTTTTTTTTAGGTCAACGCTACTCTATTGGCTTATGATAGAAACAATCACTCACTATCACTTCTAGGCCAATTTGCATGACAGCTGTCCATTTAACGTGCCATCCAATTAATCGGCATTGTTTCCCTCGACTTAATAAGGATTATTTATTCTATTCAAATGTTTCTTTTGCTTTAACCTTTTTTTAGTCATTTGCTTTCAGCCCTTTAGCGGGAGAAAGTCTATCAATTTCAATATTCGTTCATCATTTAAGCCTCCCATTAGACAACAATCGATCTTCCACACGCAAATTATTATTTCACACTTTCAAATCAATCAATTTGATATCACCAAGCCAATTTTTCCTCATCGAAGTGCTTTTGCTCACAAGAGAATTTAAATTACAAAAAAAAAAAAAACAATTTGTATCGAAAACTCTTAGCTCAGTGTGAGAGAAACTGAAGGCAATTCGTTAAAACATTAACAAGTATTTATTGCCGCATCGTGATTTAATGTGTTTTACTGTGCTTACTGGATTCCGTGTCATACTTGATCTGTGTCAACACGAAGCGTCACTCCGATCCGAGTGACCATTCGCTTAAAACAAAATCTCTAATTAACATATTACATCATTTTCGAAATTGTTGAACGTTGAATTTAGGCGGCGGAAAAGACCTCGCTATTTACCATTAGAGATACGAGTAAAATAAACAAACGACAATCCCTCGTAATAGTCGCAGTGTGGCTAAATTATCATCACTATGGCCATTAGGAATAATTAGAAGCACAGAATCGGTCGACACTCTCTCACAATGACATGGTGACATGACCATTGGACAGACAGCGTGGAACTCGCACTTTGTCGAAGTTGGCGCAATATTTCTTAACAAAACTTTTCTATTGTTCGACACAATGAAATATTTTATGTCCACTTTCGTAAAATGTTGTGGGAAAAAAATAACATTTACCGCACAATTAGCAATAACAAGTTCTCGCAAGGAAACATCTCTTTAATGGGGCTTTTGAGACATAGTTTAGAAAGTCTACATCTATTGAGAAATCATGGAATAGGGTACGTTAAGACTTTAGGTCCAGAGCCGAATGACCGGATTGGTGAGAGTGAAATCAGGGTTTTTTACTTTACGTCAACCTGTATACAGTCGAACTTAAACCTTTTTGAATTGCAACCAAAAACTTTTCACTAGAATGAAACGACTGATGGTGCGTACTTCATAGGGTAAGCCTAGTTGCGGCGGCATGGCTTATGCGGATACTACAATGAAACCTAGAGCTATGCGATCGCAAAACTTGTTTTTTTGCAGAAGGGTCACCCGTGGTTGATAGGCCGCAGTGGAGTAGTATGTCGTAGCTAATTATCTTACAGCACCTTTTCACCAACTGATTTTTCATACCCGGAAGGGTGTTTACGGGAATGGCAACAGAGATGGGATTGCTCTGAAAAAGGATACTTGGCGTATAAAATTATACGCAAAATCGATGGTTGGGCCAACAGAAAGCATGGAAATTTAAATTTCACAGTTTGGACAGGATGACAACCTACATTGTCCTACAAAGCCGGGAGCAATTGAAGACGCTAAACATATCACGTTCAATTGTCTGCGGTACGAAACAGAACGACATTTATTAGCACAGAAACCGGTGAAAGTTTAAACCCCTGAAAATAAGATTAAGCATACGACCAGGTCAAAAGATAATTGGAATGCCGCCAGTGCCATAATTGCGATTATTATGATGAAGCAGCGGCAAGAAGAGCGCTACAACGGAATGCAATGCAGGAGCCTGAAAGTGCAAATACTATGAAGCAATACCTAACGGCAGTGCCGCGGGGAGAGTGGTACAAGTACGCAGGGTATGGGTTATCACGTAGGCGTGTTCCTTTCGGTTTCGGTTTCAAGATTAGACTACCTTTGGCGAAACCAAATTCCCTAGACGGCGCATTAACCTAGCCGAAGTCACAGTTCCAATTAAACCGAAGTACTTGGTGAACCCTGTATGCGCTACGTAGATCATAGGCCAATAAAGACCGGCTTAGAGGTTTTGCGTGGGTTTAACTGCCCCATCATGCAAAGAAAAAAACAAAGTAAAATGGAACGAAGAAAACACCAGCCTTGGAAAAGAATGATATTAATGTTGGTACTGCAAAAGGAAAAAAAGGACAACGGCATGCGGACCTGTACGTGAAATAAACAGTCGAATAAAAAGCGGAGGTCCTAGACTACCATAAAGCCGGAAAAAAGGATGAAGAACTGAAATATTTATTACGGTGACCGCTACAAAGTGCAGCAGGGCGGCACGGATTTGATAGACGCGGTAGCAAGAATTCTTTAGCTTTCAAGGGTCCCCGTAAAGGAAAAAGGCGATGCTACCAAAGATACATGCCGAACCTCTGGTCAACGAACCATCAAATTCACCACTTTGCTATTAACACAAGGCATCTCAGCAGTATCCAAGCAGCCAACATAGACTCTCACCACCGCCTTTTTCTAGCCAAAGTATGAATGCAGATATCTACTACACCTCAGCAATAGATCGCCACAACCTTTACCGATCGCATACCCAGTAACCTTTGGAGAAGTCCAATGCCGTCAATACTAAGTTGCCGAAGACCAGTGGTACCGGAATGTTCCGAACTAGCCACCAACGAAGCCGCAACTGATGTAATGAGTTTTACCGGACCTCCACCAAGAAACTCCTAGTTTGACAATGAATATCGGTAATCGCACGCGGGCATATAAAGTGGCGCTGCAAAGAGAGACGGTGCTGCTCATGAACTCTACGAGCAGAAGAAACGGGAGGAAAACCGGTTCATCGGAAGGAAAAAACGATCATAAGAAGGGCGCTGTGGAGGACAAAGAGTGGTGACACTCCAAGAATGATGTCCGAAAAAGAAAAGTTTAAAATCCAAGGTTAGGTTATGTAGACGGGTGCCCTAGTAGACAGGAAGCTGTCTAACGATGAGTCCTTTGTGCCCATTAGTAGACCCTTGAGAACCTAAATTTCATTATCGACAACTGAAGTAAGCAAATGTATGAATCTACGAAGTCTGTTCAGCTCAACGTTTCTCAGATCATCCAGCTCCGCAGGAAAATAGCTCCCAAGACTGTTTTCCTTTTGGTGGTTAGTGCTGGACAATCACATAGCAAATGGCGAATAGATTCTATTTCCTCTTCGTCCCTGCAGTTCCTACAAAAATCGTTGTGGGGTAGTCGTAGCCGTGCTGCATGATTTACCTATCACACAGTGTTCCTTCACGACGCCGACAGCAAAACGAATATCCCTGCGAATGTGTTTCATGAAATTTGCGGATCTCTTTTTGTCGTAGACTGGCCGTAATGATTTCCCTGTCGCGCATGTACCTAATCGGTACCAGCGTTTATTAGCCTCCTCATTTGCCTCGATGTCTATCTCCCTTTGCAGTGTGCAGGGCGGTATACTGGCCTCAGAGAGGGCCCGTGAAGAGATCATAAGTGACCCCTCTCTGACTAGTTCGCCCGCTTTTTCGTTACCGGAGATATCCGTGTGGCCAAGTACCCAAGCAAAGGGTCACCGCTGGGTGGCCGCTGAGATATCATCCAGTCACTTTATACAGATTTTTGCAAGCTTGGATCTTATCGATGTGGCCTGCAAAGCCTTAATGGCTGCTTGACTGTCGACATGGGTGCTGATTATTTTATCTGAAATATTTTCCTCAATAATAATATCCGCAGCTTATTTTATTGAAGCAACTTATCGAGCGATATGTGTTTCGAGACTCGCAGTATACACCGGCACCCGTATCAGCGATCATTTTAGATCCGTCAGTTCATTCTCGAAAGGGACTCTGCCTTCAACCCATTCCACTCTGCTAGAAATTCTAATAGAGAATCTCCGGTTGCAGTTTGGTAGTGGAATGATGCAGTCCGTTTCCCTCCGGATTCTCGATGCATACCATCGATTAAGAGTGAAGGCATGAGCATAAGGTTTAGCTATCCATAGACCGGCTTCCCTTAGTTTTAGTACAATTTTAACTGCTGACTTCGCACAGTATATGTCAAGTGGAAGCAGATTCAGTATTTTCCAGAAGCTGTAGAGGCGATTATTAGAAGGCGATAGCCACTCACTACCTGGGCATCTGGGCATCGGAATAAGATTGATGCATACAAACAAGCAAAAAAAAAATTAACTAAGTTGCTTGGTAAAACTGGAAAGCATTCCAAATGATTGCAATGCAAAGATTCATTTTCTCGAAATGCACAGGCATGAAATCTGGTTCACCGACAAAGTAAATTAATCATCTTGAAAATATCTTCTCATTATGGTAAGTCATTGCCTTCAATTGCGTGCTCCGAATCAATGAGAGTTTATGCATTTCAATAAACCGCAGATACCTGACATTCCAAGTATACAACTGAGCGGAAGGGATAGAGTAAATAATTATTCTCGTTTCCAACACCAGACAAAGCAGTCATCGATTAATTAAAATGCAGAAAATAAAAACTTTACGATTATTACAGAGGAGAGAGGAGGAGCCTCGTACAGCAGAGCGGCACCAGCACCAGTTCCAGCAAAGTACGATGTTATCAGCTGACTGGTCACTTTGCATATTTCCCCAATTAATTCACGGTACATACCTTCGCCATTTTCATCATTTTTTTAGATTTCAAGTCCAACAAACCGAGACACTTCCCCGGTGGTAGTAGTCGGACTTTGCATGGATTTAAATTACATTTTCATTTAACAGGCAGTTAGAAATGTTTGCCGTTTACCACTCTAACCCGTACCCACCATTGGGTTCAAATGTAACTAGTTATTCGGATACGAACAGAGAGATAGCACGTTTTCAGTCCATTAAAATGCGGGCATGATGAGTGTCCATAAATCATGACCGAAATGTGTTGCCTGATAGGCCGGCGAGGTCAAGTGTTGTTTAAAGAATGCGTCACACCAAGTTCTGGTAAATTTATACATCATCTGTTATTCCCCTCCCTCAAGAGCGGCACTCAACTTTTGTAGAACGCTTGAGATTTTATCATTACTCTCTCCCACAAGCGTGTAATTTGCTGTACAATTTATTATTAATAAAGCGAATTCAACATGTCAGGCAGAGGCTTGATTCAGATTACTTACACAGCCTACTAAAAGCTGAACACGTTCATAGATGTATCTTTATGTATTCTATGCACGGTTGAATTATTGCACATCGTTTGGAAAATATCTATACGCGATAGATAGCTACGGGTAATAGACTTGTCGCGCAATTATTCTATTACGTGTCTGGCTTGCAGCGATCGATCGCAGTAGATACCTAGAAAAGTATGTTCGAAACCAATAAAATGTTTCAATGGGAATTGGTTCAGGAAAGGTATTTCTCACATGAGAATAGTGCGTGTTGCAATTAATTAATTGCATCTGTAACAGAAAAAACTTAGAACTTGGATGCATCGCTCTTTGTAAATTCAATTCAGCTGATCTACTAAATCAGTTTCAAAGAGAGATCGTTTTTAAGGCAAATTTTTTGGCATCATGAACCGAGCTACATAGGTAGCAGTTGAAGGTGATAGAAGCAATGCATACGTACATATCCGAAAGCGAGTGGTGTCTAACGTACATATGTAGGTGGTTCAAGGCATAGTCGATGAAGGGTTTTATAGGTAGGTTCATAATCATCTACTCTGCACCAATCGGGGCCTGTGCAACGAGAATAACCGGACCAGATTGAAAATCGCTTCAGTGTACCGAATTTGTGTATTGATGCTAAGCTGTGCATTCCGCACCACTTCAACCGATACAGTCTGCGTGGTAGTAAGAATACTTTCAATAAACACCCTGGCAGACAAAGAACAGCGCAAGTACTTCAGAAATGACGCAGAGCAAGATGGGTGCGAAGTTTGAGAAAGCGACAAAAGCGCTAGAATGTCTCTGTGAAAGGCAGGTGGACCCACCGACTTATACCACAAATACAGTCATGGTTATGGGGAGGTGGAGTATCACTTAACCTAGATACTGTCTCCGCTCGTACTTATTCCACACTATGTGGACTGCAGCCCAGATAACACGTGTTCTTCTAGTATCTACGATTCATCGGCGAGTGGTGAAATACTGACGAAAAAACTCGGCGAGCCACCAACACCTAAAAGCATTATTGGTGAAATGCTTCGAAATACAAAAGCGTGGAATACAGTGGAAAAAAAAACGCAAGGATCATTATGAATTATGAAATACTTCACGGCGGTACCGCAGCACATATTGGATGGAAGGGCAGGTGAGTTTAGTTATTGAGTATGGGCTCAGTTTCGTCTTTCCAATGCAAAAAAAAAACGTTGATTACCCGCTAAATCAGGATGAGCCCTTAATAGGCCAATGGCAACGCGCTCATTATAGCATAGTTAAGACAACACCCTGTTCGGTTCAACACCATGTTCGGCAACGGACTTAGGCTGATTGACTTTGCTACGTATGGGGTTAAACATCACTGAACCAAGCACACGATTTTCTCATCTCTATATTCACAAGGGGACGTGGCTGTCCTTTTATCAGAAAATATACAAGATTGATTGTCATTAATACGAAAGGAATACTTTTTTAACAACTAGGAATGAAAATGACAATATTACAATCAAAATAGTTCCAGATACTTTTAAGCAGCTGTATGTAGCTGTAAAAGAAATAAAATGTACCTGAACAATCTAAGCTTTCATTAAAAACTTAATGAGATGTACTTTTTGTGTTTTTCTGTATCTTTTACTACTTACGGGTATTATCTGTTGTTGATCAGACATTCTCTGTCGAGAAGATTCAAAATTTTACGACAGTAGATACCACGAGTAAATGTCAACCGCAGTATCTGTATGTGGAATATGTACACATATTGTGTTGATTGTATCTATGGGTGGATTAGTGATTCAAAGGAGAAGCAGAACTGGTTATAAGATTTTAAAGTCGAAATGAACGGAGATATCTTAAAAGAAGAAGTTAGACTAAATGAAGATACGAATCATCGTGACACTGCTGTTTTAATGGGCTAATAAGACGGAATTGTCCAGCATATAAACCAAGATATTTCTAAAGCTACGAGGTAAATGAATAGATTCATTCTTCTTCGACCCGGCAGCTCCAACTGTAATCATCGCAGGATAGACTTAGCTGGGCTACATGATTTCATAGTACGTAGTGCCCGGTTATGATGCCAAGGTTCTTGTGGCCTAGCTTCAGTAAAGTGATAGACTCTCTTCTTATCTAAATTGACTACAATGAGATTCTTATTGCGCATGCACCTAATCGATACCATAGCTTTCTCGAGAGACTATGTCTATTTTTCTGTGTAATGTACTAAGCGATATACTAGTCTCATCTGGAACTTGTGAAGGGTGCATATTCAATCCTTCCCTAGTTATTTCACTTTCCACATGTCTCGGTATCCAGAAGAGGCTCATTTGCATGCTGATATCTCGTTCAGTCTAAGTTTAAACAGTTTTACGAGCTTGGATTTTACTGATATTGATTGCAACGCATTTTCAACTGATTGGCTGTCAACATAGGTGCTGATTATTTCCCTAAAATATTTGCCTCTATAATCATTTCCACAGCTTCTTTCTTCAGCTTAAAAGACACTGCAACCATCGTTTACTCTAAAGAGCGCTTTGTATCCCGAGCTTGACGGTAGATGCCAGCTCCTGCATCGCTATCGTCCTCAGTACAGACTCTTCCCTCGTCCCACTCATTTGTGCTGGGAATTTTGATATTAAATCTCCGATTGCATTGAGAGAGAGGTGTGATGTTGTTGTTGATGACCAATTTAGAATAGAGGCGTATCCATAGGCCGAAAGACCAGCAAGTCTTAGTTTAAGTGCACTTTTAGTTTCCGAGCTTTCGCACTATATGCCTACTAGTGGAGAATATACAATATGGTTGCCAAAGCTGCGGTAGGTGTTAATCTCATCAACCCCATCACTTCCAAGCAACCTGATCTTTGGATCTTTATGACGCAGTCAATATTGCATTTCTTCTTGAACGATTTCCCCCAGACTATTCAACCATACGCTAGAATGGGTCTTACCACCGTTGTGTATATCCAGTATACCACTTTTAGTTTGAACCCCCATCTTTCTCCAAATGCTCTCCTAGATGCATAAAATGCCACCTACCAATGCTTTGTTAGAGTAGACATTCGGTGGCGAGCATAATTGAATACAAAATGAATAAAAATTCATGTATCTTACATTAAAACAGAAAATATATGATGTATCGTGTTTTTTTCCTAATTTTTTTTTAAGAAGGATGTATTCCATCAAAAAATAAAAAAAAATTACTCAGTTAATGGATTTTTATACGAATTATGACGCGACTGTGTGTCTCATCTTGTCCGGTTTTCAGATTTATTCTGTCAAATTTTTCATAGTTGTTGGTATTACAGTATTACTCCTCATTCAGAACTCAGATTGCTATTTTTTAAAGTATTGTTTGAACAAATTTAAGATGAATATTTGTTTTAATACAAGCTTTTATAAAAAAATGGAGAAAGTTTCAATAGGCATAGAAAATAACATTTTTTCGCTGTCTTAAAATGGCTGCAGTTCACGAAAAATTGCCAAGCTCTGCAACTAAAGTCAGAGTATTCTCTTTATGGCCCAGAAACGGAAAAACTGCAGTCCTCCTTAAAATGAAGGTGGAAGACATCGGTTGTTAATGGATGGGGATGCTTGTGTCATGGAAAGGATGCCTAGGGCGAATAAGATGAAGACACCAAAGGCTGCCTATAAGGCTATACATAAAGACGTTATTGAATTGACTGCCAAACGAGCCCCTAAAAAATTGGTCTTGTATCTGCTATTAAGCAGAAAAATCCGGCATTATCTGAAAAAATTTAAAAGCACGGTTGACGTTCTGCACAGACCAAAAATTGGACGCTAGATGGCTGGAAGAAAGTCATATGGTCTGACGAGACAAAATCAATCGCTACTAGTCAGATGACAAAAAATACTTCTGGCACAGACCTACCGAAAGAGTCATTAAGCACAAAGTTAGAGAGACAGTGTAGCAAGGTGGAGGTAGCCTAATGGTTTGGGGGTGTTTTACTTGGTAGCATGTTGAACCTCTGGCAAAAATCGATGGTATAATGAGAAAAGAAGATTGCCTTCAAATACTCTAGACAAATTTACCGGATTTTGTTGAGGAATGTGCGTACCCCATTGAAGAGATTATCTTCCAACATGGCGGTGACCCCAAACACATGCCAAAATTATCAAAAACTGGCTAGGTAACGAATTTTTTTCAAAGTTGCAATAGCCCACACAAAGTCCGGATTTGAATCCGATAAAGAATTTATGGCCCATTGTTAAACGACAACTTCTGGGAGACGAAAGTCTACCCACAACCTCAAACGGGCTTTGAAACTACTCAAAAATTGGTAGAATCTATGTTGCGAAAGGTAAAAAGTGATATAAAAAACAAAGGGCTATGGACAAAGAACTATGAGTTACTTTTAACCTACAAGTATTAAAACGTGCAAAATCAATACTTTAGACTATGCACTATTTTTATTTGCTATGTTTATACAATTGAAATTATTTTTTAACTTAAAAACATAGTTACTAAAGCGGCATAAACAAATAAAATGAATTGAAGTAAAATACTGTAGTACTGACTTCTTATTTAAGTAATAACTTTGTTTTTTAATTTTTTGTATTAGAGAAAAATCATTAGAGAAAAATCATGACGTAAGGGGAACTCTAAACAGGGACACTGTACCATCCCAAGTTTAGTGTGGGCGGAGGGACATCACACACAAGGCCGCAGTGATAAATACCTTTTCAGAATAATAACAATACTCGAACTTTGTAAGCCAATACCGAAACAAGGGCGAATATTTGCTTTCACGCAATCCACATCCATCATACAGTAAATTATGACATTAAAAAAAGAATTATGTCGGAGATTACAATATTTACCGCGTAAGCTTGGTATTTATCGCCAGCACATGCTACATATGTATATAAAAGCCTAACGCATTTATTAGTAAACAAGTTTCATCCATGTTTACATTAATGTTGATTGGTTAAGAAACCTTAAAAAAAAAATAATCCACTCGATGAATATGCACGAATATTTAATTGGATGAATTCAAGCCGAAAAGATGTTTCCATACGAATTTCAACAATTAGGACTCGTTCATACGCACAGGTTTTTACGGTATTTACCAACAAGATAAATGGATTTTAAATTTGCAGTAACTGAAGCCCAGTTGATAATTATATACCCAACGAATCAGCTACTTGTAACACATGCTCGTTATGTAAATAGGCACAGAAATATTTGAGAAAATTAATTACTAAAACGACGGCCTATACCACGTTCTGTGAAAGCCCATAAACACTCATGGGTACATCTTTGGTTGATTATCAGCTCAGGCATCTCAGATTTGAATTTGTGGAATGACCGTATGCGGAATAACAAGAAAATACCCAAACAAATTAACTTTAATGGGCTGTCAAAACACAACAAAACTATATGTTAATTAATTACCAAGGAAGCCTGCTCAGTTCCCTACCTTAATCTTGTGGGAATAAATGAGATAAACCATTTTCACGGGATTACCTACTTATGTGTGTCGGAGACATGAAAGCTATCGCACCTAAGGTGATGTTTAATATAAATTACGAGTATCTATTCAGTATGCGGTGACCAATAGATATTCGCCATATTGGCCATCACTTGGAAGAGACACCTTGAATTTATGGAGCTCTTAGTATATTTAGGCATAGACAAATGCATTTAGATCGCAGTATTAAAATAATTAATTTATACCTATTGACTTTTGTCCTAAAGCGATGCTGAGTAGGTTTTCTGGTAAAAATAAAATTGATAGTAAATATTTTCAAATGATTTCTACGACACACTGTATGGTCTAGCTTGTGACGAAATACTAACTAATTTATGTAAGAATTTTGACGGCGACGCGACGTTTTATTTCCATCTTTGTTTCACGCTCAAAGATCTGGATCTAATCTTATCCTAAAAAAAATACACAAACTGGTTTGACTATCTTACATGGTAACACATCTGTTACCACTGAAGGGATCACGTACGATAGTACCAGCAGAGTTGTATAAAAATATGCGGCTCAACAGAGTACATGCTGTCTAGGACCTTTCTTCTTTGTGCATGTTTTATTTTTTCGCAGTTGAAAGCCATATCCGAAAGGCAAATTGAGAAGCTTCTCATGCCAGTTATTACTCCCGGACGTTTTTCAGACATTCCCGAGAAGTGGGATCGTAAAAAGCCAATGCACAAACCACTTAGCCACGGCGCAAATATTCGAGCGAAAAATACTTTGCCGAGAAGAAGATAGAACCACGAACTCTATGAGCTATACCAAGCAGATCAAGAAATGTTGACTAAATTGGTTCGGCCACTTCGATCTTCGAGTTCTGAATTCGAGACCTCAAAGAGCGAGAGATCAGGAAGACCGCACCGCCACTTTAAAGGCCAAGCTACTGGCAGATACCAACTGAGAGTAGCTTTTACTGCACACCTTAGCTTCCAAGTAAAATACATCAGATTACCGTTTGTTGAACATTAACGCCTTTGTTTAGCCGGTGTAAAGTACAAAATATGGTTTTTTTAACCAGTCTTGAGTTACGTGTGACGTGCGGTAAAAGGCCTGGAACTAAATTGTTTGGGTGCCCACGCTGTCCGAACTTACTTTTTCTTACACTTTTTCGCAGTATATTTGAGCGTTTGCTATGACACAAAAGTTAAAGCGATCCATACCACCACCTAATCTAGTCCTTCTTTTTCCGATGGCTTACATTTTCGTGTATACCAAAGTAGTGCTGCCACTTCATTGGCTTTTGAATGCGTCAGGGAACTCAACGAATGTGCAATTCATAACGAATTGACATTGGCTTTAGTGAAAGGCTACGTGAACCATTTGCTGCACTAGTTATAGGAACCGTAAAGGATCTGATAGAGATATGGGCCACTACTGGACACCATAATCTGTGGGCTACAGTATTGGCAGGTCAAAATGGAAATACAAATTTCGAAACGCTCTAAAAAACGACAGATTCTAAGCATGGAACGAGCAATACCCAAATGATTAATGGCGTTACTCAATGACATGGTAATTTCAGACATCTCTTGATTGGAAGATTGGATGATACCTGAAAGACGTGAAGAACCGTCACATACATATACTGTTTCTATTTTTCCAGCAGAAGAACAAGTATGTATCCTGGCTGAAAAACCCGACGATGGTTCAGATCATTTTTAAACAAATGCTAGCATTAAAGCGGTAAAGCGAAATCAGAGTGGAACTGGAGAACTCTACTTCCTATAATACGAGAAATTAGCTGTCTACTTATCAAAGGTGAGGTCTAAGTCCAAAGTGTTTGGCAGTTATCCCTATCATAAGTTCCATCTAAGCAAACATAATGTTATTTTACGTAAGTAACACAGAGTCGAAATGAAGTCGTGTCTCGAGGAAGTAGCGAAGTGTTCAGAAAAATCCTCTATCCCATTCAATACACCCTACCGCAGTTGAAAAGATGGAAAAAATCCTTAACACGTTTTTCTAATAAAAAATATTTGGTCAAATTTGTTCTCCAATTAATTGACATTCGACGGCATAGAGAATGATTGAAAAGGAAAAACTCAAGCTAACACATTCCACTTATTACGCGACTAAAGATACATAAATATGTACACATGTACATATATGAGTATTTTGACTTATATTTTTGGTCAAAATGACTTCACTTTCCGTGACTTGAAATGACGAACGACGAACGCCTTCTGCCTTTTCCATCATCTGTCGAATATTTGTTTTGGTTCGGACAATTCATACTTTTATAACATCGGTGATCATAAGAAGTTGATTTAGTGCATCTTCATTTTCCCGCCTTGCAACAAAAATTTCAAAAGTTTTGGCACGTTCTCTATCTGTCCTTCCGATTTCTTATTAAAATCAAATCAATTCTATTGAACAGGGTCTTTCTATTACAAAATCTCACACGAAAACGTTAATTAATCATCGGACTCTTAAACGTTCAATAAAAAATCGTGCGCTGAGTGTTAAATTTTAAATTTGTCATCAATTGATACAGTTTTAAACTACTTAAACGTCACGAATCAGCTCCTATAATAGCATTTTATGGTCGATTTCTTTTCCAAATTAGCATTCAGATAATCAAATCATCCACAGCCCACGCTGCGAAAAAGTGAATGCATTAGTTCCCTAAGTCAGAAGGCTCAGTTAGTAATTTCCTGGCATAAAGATGATATTTTCAGGCCTGGCGCAAATGACGCGCCATACCAACCAACACATTTGTAGGCTATTCTTGTTTCATTCTAGAAGTCCCATACCCAACGCCAACCCAATTATGATTGCGACCGGCAAACACGTTGAATAATTATTGTCATCTCTCCATTATTACTGTCCACTACCATATCCGAAGCGAACAAGTAACAGACAACAAACATCCGGTGGAACTGAATAAGTGACGTCGTTGTCCACAAATGGCTGGTTATTTAAAAGGTATCCGAACGTGAGGTTGAAAAGTAACTGAGCTTTAGATTCATTGTTGCATGAAACGTCACAAAAGCTTCTCATCAACTATATGTAGGTGCAGCCACACAACTGAACTCATCAAATCTTTTTGAATGTATGTATCTGTTGATGGTTTTAAATATCTTGAGCATGCAATAAGAGAGAAGAAAAGTTTACAAATCTATCTCAATCAACACCCAATCAAAACGAATGATTGTTGTTTTTTACTTTTTTTCTATTCTCCGGTTAATAAATAACAAATCGAAACCTAATTTGTTACGCCTATAATGCTATTAATCAAATATCTTTAATTTTTGTTTGTATTTGTTAAGGAATTATCCGGAAAATTTGCTGTGGACCACACCTCGGTGATGATTCAGAAAAGATGGACGCAATGAACGTGTTTGTCATCTGTGTAGGTAACCCCTACGTACACCATTTCACAATCATTGAATCAGAATATAGTTTTGCACTTGTGATTTGCGAATCGAATGAAATTCTTTGGTTGAAAAGGAACTTCTTGCATACATTACATTTCAATACTTGACTTGACTAAAAAGAAAATTTGCAAATGGCTTTCAATAATGTTCTGCGTTGGGCATCCGTTGGGCGCCATCTTTAAAATAGAGGGTTTCCGCTAAGAACTTGTGTAGTGTTAATTTTGCAGCAAAAATGATGATGTTATATTTTCTCTATGAAAAAGTAAGAACAGTATTTAGAAAGAAGTTCCTTGAACATTTTAATGAACGACATAACTAAATGCTGTTTCCTAGCTAAGATAGAACTTGCGAACAGTGTAGCTTGAAAAATGCCACAAAAAAAGTCGATTATCGATTCGCGAAACTGAATGGCGACTTCCAGATTTTTATGACTCACATAATCGTCCATCTCAGTAAGCAGTCTGTTAGAAGAGTGAATAGTTTTCTTACCACATAATTCTGCGAGGATGATATCTTTTTAGAAGAAGAGTCGTTTCATTTCTGCACCGATGGCTCAAAACCAACGACAGGGTTGGTGAAGTTGTTTTTTTTTCTGATACATTTAATTTTCCAAATCATTGTAGTGTTTCCCAGGTGGAAAAAAGGCGATTAAGAAGGTCTTGTCTTGGCTAAAGAAGAGTATCCCCCTTTTCTGCTGGGAATATGCGTATCTTTTCGGTTAATCAAGTAATCAAATACTTGGACTCGGCCTCTAGACTGCGGAGCAGTTCAATATTCACATCCAGATATGGAAAAACTATGCCCATCCTTCCAGAAAAAGGTACTTTAGGTGTACCGAACACTACTTGCTACTAACGCTACAATAAGTGCCATCAATGGGGACTACTGTCTAATAGGCGAGTATGCAAAAGGCTTAGCTTATAGAAGCTGCATAGACAAGAAACCATTCTTCACCTTTTTGTTACTACCCAGCTCTCCTTCTCACAGAGGTAAGCTTCAATTAGGACCATTCTATTACAACGATCTAGGCTTCATCAGAAGCTCAAATTGGTTTAGCGAGAAGGCATGGAAATTCTTCATGATCCTTGTGACATCACATGGTATCTTTGGTCTAAGTGAATTGGCGATAGGTGGCAGGCACCTAACCTAACCTCACCTACTCATCAAATGATGCAGAAACAACAATACTTCATGTGCGTACTGAAAAGAATATCGCCGCTGAATGAAATTTATCGATAAGTCATTGGTGGCAGCAATTGTTGCCCTGTCCGTCCATTTCGAGGACTACTTGAAAAGTTTCGCTCAGAGAAACTGAAGCACTGCAAGATTTCTATGCTAGCCCGGCCAATGAAGCTCCATCAGAAGTTAGTGTAGGGATATTCATAAAGAAAGATCGTGAAAATGGTACATGTGTTCATGGATAATAAAAAATATTCGTGTGCTCTTTCGGTGTGCTCAGACGAATCAATTGCGAAAAGAACCTCAACTCGTAGCAGCGGTCATCAACTGAACATTATTGCATAAAGACCTCAGGTTATTTGCTTATAAGGTCCAACTCACGCAAGAGTTGAAGATAAATCTCATTCGCTTCAGCTTCAAGGCATAAGTATGAAGGTATCTACAACATTGCTGTTATTCGTGGTGATACGATTAGCTCCATTTAAATCCGACGCCACTCATCGCTGCTCAGACTGCTAATGTGGCTGAGATATAAAAATATTGCAACTAAACATCGAAACTAGCTCTACGCTGAATACCGGTTTTAAATGCATTCAAACCGGGACAGAGATACTCGTAGGTATGTACATACATATGTAGGTATCTACCCATGCTTGCAACTTATCCATTACACGTTTTCTTTGATTTGTATTTTGTCTTCTTTTGTTTTGTTTTTTGTTCGTTCTTGCTTACCACTGAGCGTAAAAAAGAGAAAACTTAACGGCCAATTTTATCTGCACACATCCGTTAAAGCGATGGAAATTGATTGAAACAAAACTGCAACTTCCTTCGAGGGGAACCTGCTGTAACCGGTCTACCTGCCTGCCTACATGGATTATATCCGTTTTTTTGCTTTATACACAATTTCTATTAGTGGATTCGTATACACACATAGTATGTATAAATCTTCCTAGAAACAATTTTTTGTATGCTATGTGCCAACCGAGCGATGGAAATACGATGACTGTGTTTTTTTTATTTAGCTAGCGTATTGTAAGTGAAGTTGGGTTAGAAGTTTGCTTACTTGGATAAATTACATCCTCTGAATCCGAACAGAACTTTATGCTTTGTTCAAAACGAATAATATGACTCTATCTGTTCGGTTTGCGCTAGATGCACATGAATATAACATACACACATATGTACATGTGCAGATATGTATTTACTACGAATGGGTTTAAGAAAAATACAAATCTGCTGAGATGATTGTTGTGTAAGGCATACGTCTAGTGAGAGTTGAGTTTACTGCATGCAGACATAAAACCAACGACTTGCCAGTGGAAATGATCATCTTACAGTCGACAGCACTCCCTTACTCGAAGGAATTTTTAAAAGTTTGAAAATTCATATATTCAACCGTCATACTTAACATATTTACATATGTATGTACATACCTGCATTCCTAGAAATTATTCGAGTAGTGTACATTAGAGTTTAAGAAATAAGACAGGTTGGCCTTTTTCCTGATATAGAACCTAGAAGGCGGAGCCTTTTCTAATTTTAAAGTAGGGACCAAAAGAAAGTCCCTTCGCCATCAAGCCGAACTGTAACCAACTTCTCCAGGAATAGAATATACATATGTACATACAAGTATCAGATGCTTAGCAGCAGAATCACCAAATCAGACAACAGACCCGGTTTTTTGTAAGACAATAATCAGCATGCGAACAAGCGTATACGCTGTGTCTCAGGCAAGGACCCTCCACGGGTTGGGAGTCCGTTAAGTAAGTACATAGTAGAACACGCGTACATACAAAGATACAAAGCGGTGCAAGTGTCATCACCATATTGGAAGAAGCTCTCATTTTTTTTAAATAG
Source organism: Blera fallax (assembly GCA_946965025.1). Taxonomy (NCBI): domain Eukaryota; kingdom Metazoa; phylum Arthropoda; class Insecta; order Diptera; family Syrphidae; genus Blera; species Blera fallax. The sequence continues at coordinate 33,529,998 of OX337247.1, forward strand.
TGTCTTATGTCATCGCGACTTTGACATTTGGAAACCATGGAACAATGTTTTTGACAAATAATAATCGGTGGTGGTTTTGGCTTAACGTAAATTTCGTCATCGATTCCTTGGTCCATCGGCACCAACTCGGCAAACACTGTGACATTTAGCCGTTCGTCTCGTCCTGAGGAGACTGGTTCGTCCCTCGTCGCTGCTGTGGTAACAGAAACCCTACTTAGTACTTGGTACTTGGGACAGAACAATAGTCGCGGCAGCTGAAGAAGAGATGGTAAGAGCTGAAACTCATTGCCAGAAATCGAACTCGATGGCTCGTAGGTGAAGTAAAGGCCCCAAGACCCTCAAGGGAATACAGGATATAAGTAAAGTAAAGTAAGTAAGTATAAATTAGGGTCAAGTCCTCATGAACTTTGATCGCGATGAGGATGATTTGAGAAACATGATCAACGACTTCTTGTATCCGCAAATTGACGAAGTGGAGACTATGTGGTTCCATCAGGACGGTATGTTTCTCGGTGTTTAGCCACAGATCTTGGCGGTCCTAAAGGAGAACATCCGACTAAAATGGAGAATTTACTGCCAGTAGTTTAGAGAAAATACTGTGGAACGAGTCCGAATGTGCATTAACTCTGGCGGCGGTCACTTGACCGATATTTTTGTCACGACTTTATAGAAAAAAAGAAAAAAATATTTATAAACAAGGTTACCGTCTTAGGAAATCGAATGAGGACCTTTCCATTGACATATGGGACGACTTCCATAAGCCGACCTTTGGCTGCATGTGTGACTGTGCTAGACAACACGGGGATGATGCTGCCACACTTAGGAATTAGGAATGAAAAACCCAAGCCATTTAATCCTCTAAAAACTAAAATTATTTACGAGAAGAAGGATTGTGGTCGGTTCTAAAGAAAGCCACTATCCAGATATCCAATGAAGCCAAATTGAAAAGGTAAAAGCATGTCAAGTCGAAGATTTCTCTCAGTGTAAGGGTGCTTTTGGCGAGACATGTGGTTCCTAGATTATGCGTCCGTGCAATTTATCGTCTTAAACGGGGCGCACTGGAGTTTTGATGTTCTTGTGCGACACATATCCAGTAAACCTGGTCTATGATGCCTTTCGCAATGACAATGGATCTTTTGCTGCTGTAAAAATTTAAAGTCGATTTACCTTGCTTTCAGGACTAACTTCGACCAGAGTCTGAGGTAGGATTGGGTTGTTGTCGAATTTTCATAGATAGCTCCAAAATCAGTCAAGGGTCTGGTGGTGGTATTTTCGTGGAGGACGACAACACAAGACTACATTAAAGGGAATAGGGGGAGAGATCGTAATATATGCGTCCGTAGTGAGGCTATGCTTACGCCCTTACGCAACCCATCAACCAGTTTCAAAATAGTTCAATAATTCAAGAACTATTCGAATTCTATCCTAAGGCTGAACTCTCTGACTCAGTTTAGCTCCCTGGTTACACTGAGATCTCTGGGAGTGGGAGCTCAGTAAGATTTCTAGACTTAGATCCGAGGATAATTTCTCAGGAGAAAACACCTGTATTGTGGTTTTCGGTATTCTCTATCAGATTTTTTACTGACGATTGAGTTGCTTACGAACACAACTGTGTGTGGAATGGCTTTTCAGGTTGCAGGCAGACTAAACGAATGCTTCCGGATGCCTGTAAGAAATCAACGGCATTCTTGCTATTTATCAGGAGTTAAAGCAAACTTAATCGCGTTATAAAAGAAAACCTCACTTTCGCTAAGCATCTCAACATGCTAAGTTTAGGTGACACTACATTCTGTGATGCTTCTGGACAGGGAGTCGATACTTTGGAACTTTTCCTCTACCATTATTCTGTTCTCACTCATATCAGGTGCGGATCTTCGAGCTGGTCTAAAGTAAATGATCCATTTCCGCGAAACCTATTGACATGTCTGCCATTTTTTTGGCTCATCAGTGTTGCCAGCGTCGAAATAACACGCACTTCAAAAAGAAACCAACTGATTTAATATTACCAGCATCGATTCAATTTTTTAACGTGACTGTCGAATGTGCAAATGTTTAATTAATGTACACAAACCCATGAGTTATTATGCAAATACACAAAATTCTCTCCTTTCGAATGTAGTAGTCTTCTTTATTACTGAACAAATGAACTCATTGCACTCAAAGACTATAAACTTTCCAAATGTTTACAAAAGCCTCTGCGATGCAGATGTGAATGTACACATGTACGTCCGAGGACGCGGAACCTACAAAGACTTCCTCCCATTCAACCTAAATTGGAGAGTAGGGAAATTAATTAAAAAAAAATTTCGCTCGTTTGATTTCTTTGTTTAAGAATATGTATATAATCTTGCATGAGGTTCTTTACTGATCGCGGATACAGTCTACATCGTTGCTGAGTACTTTATTTATTTATCTTTCTTAGTGTCAAAATTTTATGGAGATATTTATGGGAATCCGTACTGCAAACACTGCTCTTTGATACACTTGCCACCGGACTGTGGAGTCTTTTTGTTTATGTCATAAAATATATTTTCGAAAAATTTGTTTGCTTATTAGTGATACAAAATACCCCCTTCTCTTGTGATCAGCATTTTTTTAATTTTACTGCAAGTAGTTTTTTTTTCTGTGCTTTCAAAGTAACAAACGCTTTTTGTTACATTTTATGATCAAAGTTGTTTCCACGCCTTTAAGTTTGCTATAAATAACGTTGTTTGCTTACGAAATTCGACGAAGGTAAATACTTTATCTACAGTGGCTTCCTTTGTACTATATGAGGACGTACGATAATGTAATGATGGTTCATTTTGATGTGCTAATGTCCCACATTATGGTGTATTGATGACTGTTTCCAAATACGCGACAGACATAAAGGTGCTGATGTAGATAATGAAATAGATAGTAGGGTAGATAGTTGTGATCATACGTTCAAGACGAGCCGGATATTCAACTGTAAAATGAAACTCCTACTCAACATATTTTGGATGAGTCAATACGAAAGGTTCTGTAGTTTCAAAAGTGGAATACAGAACCATCGAAAACCCAATCATTATCGAAACCAAGTGGGAAATTGGGGCAAGCTGATCGAATTTGTGTGAGAGTAAGATCAACATCCAATTCATCATTTTGATTACAACAGGATGAAATCCGATCTGCTGCCGTGATGGTACGGATAAGAATATCCGAAGGTTAGACATGCAGGAGCACGCATTTCTATACCTATGGAAGTGTAATTGAAGCAAGTTCTCGGAATAAATGGAATTTTTTGCCAGCATCTTTCAATTAGAAGTTGAAAAAAAATCGGAAGGATCGCATCAGAAGATCGACAAGAACCATTGTCATTTGTCTACGACCCCTGATTCTAGGGCCCCCGAAATCCAAAAGTATAAATTAGAATGAAATTAATTAGATTGGCAATGCATAGTGCCATTGTATCTGATAAGCCTCGTATCGGTCTGATTTGAAAGTGGAGTGAAAAACTAGTCTAGACTGCATTGAATTCAAGTCCCCAAATGACAAAAACATGCAATGTAGGCGATGATATGCCCAAATCCTATTTTATTCTCTCAAGTACTGGGGAATTCGATGAATTGTTACTTGGGTCTTATGTTTGTTGAAAGGAGAACCTGGGGAAATACCTTTAAGGCAAGGCCAACGGCAGTAACTACGAGTAGTAGCGTCTGTTTCCCATGTTGGATCGGGTACAAAAGGTGTCGTTGTTCAGTGGTTAGTGTGTTTGGCTACTGAGCGGGAAGTTGGAATTTTGAGTCCCAGAAAAACACCAACAAAGATTTCATGGTCCCACTTCTGGCAAATGTTTAACAAACATCCGAAATTACTAATTTTCATGAGAAAGCTTCTCATAGGCATCTCGTGTCCGTGGAACAGATCTACAGTTTAGAACCATATCCGAAAGCCAAATTAAGGAGCTTTCTCATAGCATTTATTACTCTGGGAAGTTTAGCGAGAGATAAAAAATCTGTTCTGGGTGTTTCTGGGGTTAGGAATGGAAACCTTCTGCTCAGTACTCCAACGCACTAACCACTGAGCCATGGCGGCCACTTATGTAAGTTTAAATACCAAAAATTTTCAAGGGCGATTAAGGTGTGCAGAAGTTATCCTTTTTTCTTTAAAAAAGGTAATAAAAAAAATATAAGTGATTACAGATCTATTTTACTGCTTCTCAACTTTTCAAAGATTTTTGAAAAATTAGTTAAACCCCGAATGTTGTCCTTCTTAGAGAGACCTGAGATCCTGTAAGTTCATAGAAAAAGCTATCCTCAAGGTATGCTACGATCTATATAATGGAGTTGAAAAAATCAATCGACTATGTCCCTTTTTATTGATATAACAAAAGCATTCTACATAATTAAATATGAATTACTTTTAAGCCAGCTTTAAAGCAGAATTCAAAGGGTCAATCTCTAACTGCAATTTGTGCATTCTAACAGTAAGGCATCTCCACTGGAGAGAAAACGTCAACGAACATGTTAAAAAAAGCAATAGTTCTCTTGTACTCATGTAAAAGAACTGAGGAGTCCACATGGGGCCTACAACCCCACATAATGAAGTGGTTATACACGTCTCTTGCGCGGTGCAATGGTGTTGTGAACCGCCTTGGAGAGAAATTCCAGCTTAAAATCGAGAAATTCCAACTTGCTCGCCTATGAAAAGAGCAAGACACTGGTTATGCCAGCATACTTGCCTACTGAAACCGGATACCGGACAGATCAGAGTGGAAGCAACGCGATGGTGGAGTCGGCGCCCGAGTTTTCTTGAAGAGCTTAGACTCCCGCCTCTCTTTCAATCTTCTCAAATATCGCCGGGTCTTTCAAGGCCAAGTCACCGCCATTCGCCGAACCGTTGACTGGCTCGCAGTAACTACTACATTTTATATTGTCGAAAGATATATCAAATCCCTATCAAATCCCTCATAACCAGCATCATAGCATCTAAGGTAGTAAATATCCGCCTCGAATTTCTTAACGAGATAACTAGATAGTACAACCTCATCCTTCGCATTTGTACGAAATCACTGTGATGTTCTGGGGAACTGCGTGGCTGTCGAATTTGCTAAAAGGCTCTTCCGGTACTAATGGCACAGCTATAGCCAACATTGACGCAGCGATGTCTTACATATCCAATCCCCGCCGATGCGCTAAAAAAAACTGTCCATACAAGAAGCGAGCTTGGCCAATGCCATATCACTAGGGAACCATGGCCAAAACTAAGTAGACAAAAGAAAATCGAACGGACTTCTCACAAGAGAGGAACTCTCTCTCTCTACACTAACCAACCCAATAACCAGGCACTGCACAATATGCAGGCATGCTCAAGGGTTATGTCTTACACTTGCTAACATTAGGAAGGCTACACCAGGTCATTATCTTTTCAACGATCTCAATACTGTCTCTACGGCTAGAATAAACAGCTTAATAAAAAAAAAAATCAGTTGGTTACAGGACTGAACAATGTGTCCCAGTTGCCCCTACCTAGTGGCACCACAATGGACCTATCTTGTTATAATTGTACATTATCGGGGGCCATTTCAATTAACCAACGAAAGCATCTTTACATCTTTAAAGTTTAACGAGAATTTTTTAGTGGTTATAATTCTACTCGACACTCTGCAATGTAGAATTTACAGATAAATATTTTAACACTTACTGACGTACCAATTGCACTAGATCAGATTTTATGAATTTCTAGCCTCGCCTAGGCTTTTTAATTCCGATATCTAAAAGAAACTTTACCTCTTCATTAAGAATGTCAGAACCTGTAATGACCTTTGTGACATTAAATTATTATTGAATGTTAAACTTAAAAGAAAAGTTAAAAAAATAAGAAAAAAAAGTGAATTTATGGTATCCTTGAAGTTATATGCTGTCATTCAACACTAACATTGATCTTTTATAACGGTCTTTATTTTTTTGAATGCACTTATTTAAAACATAATATTGTATTTAATAAACAAATTATTAAGGTAGTTGTAAGTAGCGAGTGAATAACAAAAAATGTTTGTATGTAGGTGTAAATATTTCCTGTTTATTTCGTTCATTGGTCCTTTAAATTCCTCATCCGTAATACAAGAGAAACCTATAGCTTTTATTAAACCACCAAATGCCAAACATTCAAAATCAAAACGAATTCAAATCGAAAAAATTCCGTAAAGTGCTTAAAGCCTTTATAAACTAGCTCAGCTAATTTTCCTTTCGTCATTTAAATTTCATTTTAAACTCACCAGTATAGTGTATGTGTGTGTATGTGTATGGATGACTTAATCCGTATATAATTCAACTCCTACAATTGAAAAACTTGCTGCAAAAAAAAATTATTCAGTCTGGAAACCTTATTCGTATACATTCCAGATTTGGAAGGCTCGATCGTTTGAATTATGTGGGCATTACTATTCCACTGCAAAAGTATACAAATACCAACAAATAGAAGCAACAAAACACCGCCCACTATTATTTCCAAAATTGGAAAAACACTTTCCTTCTAATTCACAAAAACAAAACACTTGTTGGATGTGTACCCTCTTTTGATAAATTGATAAAATGACGTAATTTATAGTTTCTGCACAGATTATACTGCACTAATTAAATTTAATTAAAAAAAATCACTTATCCACTGAAGATGAGCACAATTATTTGAAAAAAGAACTGCAACACAAATAGAAGTTTAAAAGATATTTAACGTAAAAAAAAATTGAATTTAAGAAATTATTCAATTAAAATCGAACAAATGCGATTCACACACAACGACCGCTCTTTTTCAACGATCTACAATGCACCGACTCAAGATTCAAACTGAGCTCTGGAAGCAACAAGTGATCATCATTGCGGATGAAGAACTTCCGAAGCTCCCCACACGATCGGCTAGCAGTACTCGATAGTGTTCCACCCAACGTCATATGGTTGAGGTTGAATGCCCACGCCGCCGTCCAGCGGGTAGAGTGGTAATTCGGGTTAAATTTCAAACGCCTGGACTGTCTGCCACTGTGGGGGCACTGTTTGTATTTGTGTGAGTTATGAGCAATCGTATAACAGTTTTTAAATTCGCTCCCTCAGCAATGTAAGTTGAGTGAAATTCATTCGAAAAAGTACTCAATTTGAGTTTATCGGAATAAATAATTCATTTGAGATTTATCGACAGCTCTGAGATGTGCATCGGTGAAATAAGGTGTTTTCCCAAATGCAGTACTGCCTGCATTTTGAATCAGCAAACATTCCTTAATGCAAACCCAACACTATGACACAGCGCACTACGTTTCGAAATGCATTGTGAACAGTTATACTGCGCAAACAAAAGCAAATAGTGCATCGTGAACTAGTACGACGTAAATGACGTTTGTTATACTTATTAGTTTGTTCATTGATGAATTTGAAGAAGTTTTTGCATGGTTAATTATTTGAATTATTTGAGCTGCTATTGATTTGTAAGACATTGTTTCAAATTTACAAAAAAAAAAATTGTTGACGTCGTGATTCAAAACACAACCGTGTGCTTTGTGTACTTGCATGGCTGATGAAAAGTTCATTCACAATGCGCATTTTGTTTGAATCTAGAAGTACTGTAAGAGATGTAAATAGGTCTATACATGTAAGACTTTTGTAAGAAAGGCTTACAGATCCCCCCACCCTACAAATATTAATGGATTTGAGTATAAAAAGAATTAATTTAATTCAAAATGACCAGGTTTGGGTGTCCCTTGGTATAAACCACGCCCTCTAAAACGGAACATAGCTTGGGGTTCAAATGGTTAAGATCCGGACTTGCTGATGACCAATGGTCAATGCTTATAAAGTGAGCAGAATTTACCGTGAGCCATACTGGAGTAGTTTTTTTCTTTGTGGCCTGCAGCTGAGTCCTGTTGGAACGTCTACGGATTGTTTCAGAAGAGGGACTGATTGAGTGGTTTCACTATCCTAGTGAACAGTTTCCTAGTATGTACACTTTTTCTGATATTTTAACTCCCTTTTCACAAAAACGGAAGTCAGTGACGCTTTCATAGGACACCCCACTAAACCATGACAGAAGCAGGATGTTGTCATATGTTGGATAAACTCTGTTATTTCGTTTATTAAGTTTTTCCTTTCCTTGTTCAACCGTATACAGAATTCGGTGGTATTCAGCACCAGCTTAATCAGCTAACAGTCGCTTTCATTTTTATTTTCCTTTTACAATTAGCGCGTTAGTCAGCCAATGGCCAGTATGTCTTTTGTATGTCTCCAACCCTAAGACTTACTAAATGATGCTGGAAATTGAGATTTGTGAAATATCCATGTTTTTGCATCCGCAATGGATTACGCCTTATTAGATCAAAAACGGATATTGGCACGAGTGCTGGCCTATACTCCGAAAGACTTAGTATACAAAGCTCGCTGAGGCTACCTGATTACAGCAGTGTCTTTTAAGTGGAGGTTCTGTCAGTGACGATGGCAGTACCACGGGATGCTATTACCATATTTATCGACAGCCAGCCAGCCATGAAACCAATTTCTGCCATCGAAATAAAATCCAAAGTTGTTCAGCACTGTCACAAAGAGCTGAAGGTTCTTGACTCACAGCCTTAGTCAGTTGAGGAACCGAATCTTTCCAGGTTTTCCAGGTCATCGAAATGGCTGAACAGCGTTGCATAACGAGAAGGAAGGGAACGGACCAGTCCAACAACAACCAGGCCTAAACTAGGCATCACAATGGGTCTACACAGACCTAAGTGTCATGGGGAACGGAACAATCTATGCTCATCAACCCATCAACCTAACCTAACCTAATGGATAAGGGCCAGACTAAAAGGTTGAATAATCAGGAGATGATTCGAAAAAATTTTGGTATCCGGTAATCGCAATTATACGCTGTCACAAAGAGGAGTTCAATCTCATCTTTTATGGTCGTTAGTTATCGATAGTCTTTTTGTCAATATTCACAGATTAGGTCTCATCACCATTAGTCCAAGCGTTTGTTAATGCGCCATGTGGTAAACATGGTATGAGCGGTAAATCTCATATTCGAACCTATCAAACCCTGTAAGACGGTTCTGGTGCTTTTTACGATCAGATGACTAGTTAATCTTAAACTCATCATTATCTTATTCCAGTGCGTGATGTAAAAAATGTCAGTATTTACGCCAGAACTTCAGATCTTAGGCCCACAGTTATGCACTGGTTGTATATTATGATAGTTAGCCCTGTGAGAAGCTGTATAGATTAAAATTCTTAGCTTTTCACTTAAATTTTATTTGAATTATATATTAAATTTCATACAGACTTTATTGAAAGGTTAAAAGTTACGCAGTTTCTTAAATATGGCCGGCAAGTGGCTTAGGCGGGAAAGTTAGAAAATGTGGCGCTGAGCAACCTGCAAATACCAAATTACCAACTGCGAATAATTAACAGCTAAGACGGAACTCTCTACTATGACATGGAAGAGTGACCGAAGGCTTACAGAAGCAGTTCCCCAAAGGAGGAGTTACCCAAGGGTCAGTTCTAGGACCACTCTTGTGGAACACAATGTATGACGGCGTACTAAAAACGCAGAGGCCGAGCAGAGTAGACGATATCACAGTAGTAGTAGTGGCCAAGACAATAGAGGAAGTGACACAGAACTGCAACTGATTCATCAGAAACGTGAAGACTGAAGGAGTCCTTAAAAGCAGCCGTAAAAAACATTGAACGCCTCACAATACAGGTCCGTGAGCATACCATCGACTCGAAGTCGTACATTAAGTACCTGCAAGTGCTGATAGACCAGAGGCTCTACTTTAGAGAACACATAAAGTATGCAGGCGAAAACATCGCGTGCAATGGCTGCGCTCTGCAGACTAGTGCCTAATATCGGAGGACCGAGGCAGCCAAGAAGAAACTTATTATCAACGGTGAGCAAATCAATCCTTTTGCATGTGGATTTCTAAGGATATGCTACGCCTTCCAAACGGTCTAAAGAGATGCAATACGTGCCATTTCACGTTCAATGGCAACGTAAATGTAATACCACAACAAACGGGTGATGGACACATACATTGATTCCCAACATAGAGGAATGGATCAGCAGAAAACACGGGGAAGAAACTATTACCTCACGCAGTTCCTGTCGGGGCACGTAGTATGTTTCCGGGAGTACTTTCACAAATAGAAGCACATGGATGATCCATGCTGCCAGTATTGTGAAGGTAGATCACAGAACGACAAACATGTGCTGATTGAATTGCAAAAGTACCCAAGGGCTAGAAGCATCCTAAAGAGCGAAATTGGCGGACCAGTGACACCAAGAAACATAGTAGTAATCATTCACTGCAGTCGAGTGAAGCGTAGGAGACTGCAAGGGAAGTAATCGCTACAATGATGCAGTAATTGCGCATAAAAGAATGGGCAACGAGAAGCGCATGAAACGATAAAAGTAAACTAACAAAACTAAAAAGGAAGTGACGAATTGTCATACATGCCACTAAGAAAGAATGCCTTGACACGCGGGACCACAGGGGGCAAACACGACAGTGTAACTCAGCTACAGGAGGGGTTTTTTAGCCACGTCGACATACAGAAGCATGGAGTCGGGCATAACTCGTAGTGCGGAAAACAAAGTATTCATAAAGGATTCTACCCCTACCTAGCCGCTAGCAAAAAAAAATATATATATACATAAGTACCTACATATATTGGTAAATATGTAAAAAATTAAAATAGTATTCGTTCCTTTGCTAAAATATTTTTACAAAAAGCAACTAGACAAAATTTTTAACATAAATTTTTGCACTTACATTCTCTTATTTGAATGAAACCCTTCTCACTAAGTTGATGTCACTATTTTCAAAAGTTATACACTAGAACTTCGTTTTCCAAAAACTACGTTTAAATTTCCCAAGCTCCTTCCTTTTAAGAAAAAAAAAAATAATTTATTCACTCGTAGCATTTCTAATTGCGAATATACGTGCCTTGAAAAGAAATTTGATATCCATCACTCACCTATTAAATTATCTCAATATTAGCAACACGGTTTTTAAAACCAGTTCTTTCGAGATGAAAAGTGACGTAGTAAGTAAGAGTAGTAAAATTGTTTTTACCAAATTAGGCGGGTATCACATTTCTTTAATGAAATCAAAACAAATTTAAAATCCAAATGACACACACCTGGTATCCGTTGAATCAAAGTCACGTCGCTGTTAGTGAGTCAAATGTTAAAATGAAAATCCCACGCACTGACCAGTTACTCAAGAGGCGCCAAATAAGGAAAGTGAATCTCTGGAACTTAAGCTTCTGGTCAATAATCTACAGAACGTTAGTCATCAGAAGTTTAGCGTAGTTTTATTTAATTTACATATGTGTTCTGCATAAATTTACCTTCAGACAGATTGACTTGGAATATATTTCATCACTTAATTTGAGTTTCTGACCAATGTGAAGAGCAAGTAAATACGATGAACGAGCAGGAGCTTAAATATCGGATTCACTTCACTCGATAAAGAATAGCAAATGGTTTCCAAGTCGGTCATTGGGTCTCGCAGTGAACGCGGTGAGTCCTTATCCTTAGCAAAAGAAAAAATTTCTGCTTAAAAGACATTTACGAACTGCTCCAGATGGACTGCGGGATTGAGAAGTGGCGTTGGGCAGTAAACCCCCGGCCTGGTTCTCCATCGATGTGGTCTCCATCCGCGTCTAGAACGCTAGTGCCTGCTGCCATTTTTTGCGTTTGGGAATCCAGAGTCCGCTTGTACTTCCTTCCAGATAGTCCCAGTGTCCCATTGTGGCCAATTCGCTTAAATGTCATATTGCCTTGAGTCTAAAATAGCCAGTCTGGCAGATATTTTCAACTATAGTCGTATACCTAGGGAGTAAGTTCAAGATTATCTCCATGGCTACTGTGGGGGTACTGGATTGGAATCCGGAAATTCCGGAAGCCATACGTTCGATATTTGAAGGACATATTTCCTCTCTACTATCAGCCACTCTATAGAGTAGGATTGACCTGACGATGCAAGTGTAAATCCCATCTTCCTTTCTGCTTGTTATTTTTCGATGGAGTGTTGGTCGTGACATCTGTATCACCGACTCTACAGCTCCATTCATATTGCCTTTTAGTATCTTTTCTGTTCTCTTCTCTCTACACCCACGAATTGATCACATCTACAAATATTTTTCAATATTAAGAATAGAGAGTATGGGTAAAAAAAATTCCCGGCACTCTTAACTCACTGCAGGAGATCTCAACTTAGTGTGTATATATCTAATACACGAACGCAAACACTTACCCTCTTTTTGGATGGATGAAAATTCTTATCAGTGCTCCTAAAAATAGACAACAAACGAATTCACCAGCAAATGAATTTCTGTAGCATACATTTCAATGTTATTGAATTTGAATTAATTTCGAAAAAAAACGAAATATATTCATATAATGATCGCTAGTTTACTTTAAGAACATTCAAAAACTGATGAATAATTTGCAAATTCTTAAAGAAGGCAAATTTCTATATTTTTAGCAACTGCCTTGTATACATATGTATGTATGTACATGTACTACGGTTCATAAGTTTGAGGTCACCACTATTTCAGTAGGTCAGCACTGCATACTGTCACCACTGTTGTTCTTTGGGAATGAGTTGGATGCAGCTCAAATTCGTTGCAGTACTTCGTAAGGATTTAAATAAAATAAATTGCATACTAAAAATTCTGCAACACCCATTTATTCGTTTACAACATCATCAAAACTAGTGTCAGAAAACCATCAATGAGTTCTTACAAGTGTTATTCTTACCTTGGCCCAAGAACACTGTTATGTCAACGGAAACAAACGAGCTGATGAATTGTCCAGGCGGGGTTAACCCTTAAGGCCTCATTACAGCAGATTCAATATTCCGCTAAGAGCTGTTAAGAAGAACATTTATTCTCACTTCTTAAAGTTGGCTAACATCTAATGAAATACTAACCAAATCAAGTTCAGATATAGAAAACAATGTAACCAAGCTGAACAATCTTCATAACACATTTTACTTTAGTTGAAAACATTTCTTTGCAGGTAGAGCCAACAACGAGCTCTTCGAAAAACTTTTTTGGCGACTTCAGCGAGATATCCAGCAAAAGTATTGGAGAGATAATTCTTTTCATTACAAGAGTTTGTGGTTTCAAAATGCTAATTTGATTCTTATCGAATCGCCATGTCTATCTAGTCTACCTAAACTTCGTTCACGCATCCTAGTGGGTCTTTCTAACGGTTAGAAAGAAGACGATCGCAATTTATAAATATTATTTCAAATACATTTAAATTATTGAACCATCAATGGAAACATTTTGTCAGCAGCTTTTTCAGTACGCGTAGTGAAGGCTTAGGGTGAACAATCCCTTATGGACATACAATTCACTCGCTCATTAAGGACACCCCTCATAAGCGGACACATTTTTCGGAACCGTCGGTGTCCACTTATGAGGGTGTACACTGTACTGTACTGTGCTAAAATTGAAAGGAATTTTAGGTCGAAATAACGCCCCTTCAGCGGCTGGTGTGAATTAATTCATAAAGAAATCTCAAGAAACTGAACTGAAATAAAAGCAATTGGTTTTCTTACCCAAAGGGTTGCTGAAAATTCAAAAACCTGAACTCTTCACATAGCTCAAGATCTTAACATAAGTCACATTTCTCTGAAGAGAATATTGCATAAATACGATGGCTTAAATGGTTCAAATCACTCAAATGTGATTGCTTTTCAGTGCAGGCCTTGAGTGAGTTGAACAACACTGGCTGCGATTCAATTCCCAATGCTCTTGTCCTCAGAGGTATTGATTATCTATCTAAGTTTTGGGTTAGGGCGATGCTTTAAAGCCGAAGAATTACAGCCGCTTTTAGAGAGGTCTCAGCCTCTATTTCAGAAGCCAAAGGCTGTCCACAAGGTGGCACCCTCTCGCCAGAGAAGGCTTATCAATTAACCGAAACAAGACCGCTCTTGTACAAAATTCACTACAAGGAGAAAACTAAACTTTGGTACAGTGACTGTTAATGAAACACATATCGGTTTTTCAGAAGATTAAGTGAATATTTAGAAATTGTTGCATAAACTAAACTGAAACTCACACATTACAAGAAAACTTACCAAAGCCACTAATGCTATATATATATATATACATAGCATTTAAACCATGTTAGGCAGACCTATCCTCACCTACGCTTTTGTAATGGGCAGATGGTCTGAAGTCAAAGGCAAACCATCTTAAAGTCACAAACGATCACAAAGATAACCATTACCGATGGGAACCCGCCCTTCGGCAGCCATAGAGGTTGAATATAAAAGGAATAGTGCGTCATACTGATGGATCAAAGATGGACTCCATTGTTATCTTCGGTATTTGTGGTCTTAATCACATAGTCTAAAAGGCACTTGGGATGTGTCCTAGCATCTTTCAGGCCGAGCTACACACCGGCGGTTACCATCAATATATTCAACGATAGTCAAACAGTATTCGAAGCACTGAGATCTCATTATTATAAGTCAGAAATAGTTGCTGGCTGCTTCAATGCTCTCCGAAACCTATCGAAGCGTAACAAAGTTCAACTCTGGTAAGTACCAGGACACAAAGCCATTGAAGGCAATAAATTCGCTGACGAACTAGCCAGTAAAGAATTCTGAGAAAGTAACTTAGGTATTGAACGCTTCTATGGCATCTCTAATTTTGTGTTTAAATCAACTCTAGGCAGATGTGAAAAGGGAATTCCTTGTCCTATTGAGGAGCTGTTAAGAGCAATATCCTACCCCTAAACAAAATCAATAAGAACATCTTTAGACATAAAAGGAAAGATATCCGAAGGTTTGTTAGTTTCCTATCCGGAAATTGCAGCTTTAGATATCACTTGGATAAATTAAATATAACTCAGCATGTTCACTGTCTAGAAGAAGACGAATCAGCCGAACACATAACATGTGAATCTGTGGGTCTGCTACATCATCAGGCGCTTTTTCCTCAAAGACATCCTGGCTCCTGAGAATACACGAAAAACTATTAGGTAGGTCAAGAATTTTCTAGTCTAATAAGCTCCTGGCACAATAGATTTTATAGGTCGCAATGCCTCATGCGCTGTTGAAAGAGACAAATAAAAAAAAGAAAATTGGAAAATGATGTCGAATTTCGTCGTAAAATTATGGCTTCGGACGAAAGTTATTTTTATCTCGGAAGCTATAGCCACAACCAGGACTTGGTTTTCCGAAAATACATACGTACGTATACGTAAAGAAGACGAGGAGTGACTGGTTGGTGTGAATGTTTGCTTTGGAATGTTGGCATCATTGATGTCTTATTCTATAAAAATAAAGCTGACAACAACGTAACGGTGTTAACTGTATACAGAGATATGTTAACTGATTTTGGAGTTACACGGGTTTTGGTTTCAGTTCCCCACCACCCGTAAGAGAATTTATATTTTGCGCAATCAGGTGTCGTTGAACACCGCACTGCTGGTGCGATTTAACACCGTTTCATGGGCACCTGTTAAGGACTGTAGCTACTCTAATGATCCACAAATACTTAAAGGAAGGTAAACGAGTTATTCGCAAAAATAGAGCCACAGACAAACGGCAAAGTACTACAAAATTGGGTTGACAAGTTTGCAGTAGTCATTCAAATAAAATACTTTTCCATAAATAATCGAAAGGTGTACACTATTCAATAAATCAACAATTATTGAAAATTATTAAACAGTGTAGTTTTGAAAGCAAACGAGACCATATTTAGAATATTACATACAGCTAAGGCAGCAAAAGGTAAAAAGTACTCATAGAGCGTACGTATCTGTTTAAGATACTGATGCGAATTTTATTTAAACCACCCGTTTACAAATAATCCACTTAGACAGACTGAGAAAGATAATTTCTGTGCACAGAATCTTCCGATTTTTTGGCAAAGCTACTCGTAAATTTAATGGTCACTGGGGAACACTTAGTCACAACCATAAAAGATTTAAATGAAAAACAACACAAATAAATTCGAATTTTTAATTTATACAACCGACTCATTCTAATTTATATACAACACAAGATACTTAACATCTACTTATACTAGCCACAATTAAAAGCGACACAATTGATCGGACTTTTCCGGCGGCGCGCAGACTAATTGGCGTCTACAATGTGCGTTTCGTTATCTCTTGCGCCTTTGCGCTCTCAAGAGATACCAACCAGCCACCACCACCCTCACATAATGTGTTCAACCCCAACAATAGAAGGCGAGAATTATTCTTTTTCTATTGTTATAAAATCTCCTCACTTTAATATCAATGTGTTTATAAGAAAAAAAAAAAAAAAAAAAAACTAACAACAAATAATTCCATGTTTTGGTATGAATCGGATTGTTACACACCTCTCCGCGCTTTGCTTCCTTCTCCTTAGAACAGGCGCAGCCCATTGGCATTACTCTCAACTTGTGAAATTGTTTAGAGTAGTATCTAGATACATGTGCCTCAGATCATTACGGCGAGTACAGATTTGGTATTGCTTCTAGTATAAGATACGAAGATACTCATTTCGGGAGACGCGAAACGCGGTCCTTATATACCTACTTGTACTAACGCTTCCCAAAGAAAGTGAATTTTAGTGAAATTGCAAGCTTTTCATGTGGTTGAAGCTGGTTATTCGTTTGAATGTTTAATCGAAATTACGCTATTACATGTAATATTTATTTAATTTAGAGAAAAAAAAAAAAATATATATAATAAAGCATGACTGTGGCTAAATACAATAAATATGCTAGATGCGATAAGAAGCATTGTGACATTCTTAAAATAGCGTTTCGCTGCTAGACGACGGGTGCGCGCATTTATTTACATCATGAGACAATGATTTTGTATTGTAAATTGTTATTGTGCTAAATCTGGTGCAATTTTTTTGTTTTATTTGTATAAATTTATCGAATTAAACAGCTGACAGCTGAGCTTTTTTTTTTAAAAAAAAAAACTAAAATACGAGTTATTCTACACAGCCTGGTAACACTGGACAAAATGAAGATGCTAAAAGTGTGGAGGTAAGATCATTGCCTTCCCAACAAGATACGAATTTATGTGCACATGTATTTTAAAGAACGAGAAACTATTATTTGTCTTAGAATTAAGCATATACGCGATAAATACGTGCTCAATTTTTAAATATGAATCACTTGTTCTGATAAAAATCATTTTGATAACTAACGGTGTGAAAACCGTGAATCGACAAATTTACCATAACTCAGAGTATACTTAAATAAAATGTTATACGTTACAGAGGCTGTTTGTACCAGTTTAAAATGAAATTCTTAAGTTTTTTTTTCGACTAGACTAGATTGTAGTCCGATATGGAAAGCCTATAGCTTAGATCATAAATCTTCTACAACTTCCCTTTAAAACAATCTGATTTTTTAAGTGTGTACATAAATTATTTTGGATAAGACTTCAGCAATGATATCAGTGTTTTTTGTTGACAGAGAACACTCTTGTTTGGTTAATTGCTGGTGCTTTTATCATTAGCGCTTATGCCGAAGGCAATCATGATATGAATTCAAAAGAATCCAAAGAAGTGTAGTTAGGATTAGAACTATGTACATTGTGTCTCTTGGCGCTTACTATCTCAAATAGATTTGTCGAAAATGTGAATATGGCCTTGCATAACTGGGCCTAATAACTTGGATGGGGTATAAGAGACACACGATCTGTAGTCAGGTCAAGCAATTCACTCCTTACTTACTACTATTTAAGCATATTATCGCTTTATGGGTTTAAGAGCATCTGAGAGCGATATTTCTCATCTCCAAACAGTTTGTTTCTAATTACAGATGCTCCACTTCGACTATTCTGCGTTGGGTTTTTGCGCCCGTCTTTTTACCCATCTTGGGTCGCGCCAGTGTATATATAATCTTTATAGCCACCAATAACCCGGACTTTACACGATTCGCAGACCTATGTAAGTTATCTATGTGGAATACGCCTGTGTACTAACCCATATTCCTACACGCTGCAACCACTTTCGTCTAGGAATTATTTACTTTTTTTTACTTTATGAGCTCTCGGCCCGTGAAGAGTATCTACCTAAGGCAGGCTAGCCTTCTATCCTTGCCGACCCCGGGAACGATGCTTCAAGTTATCAACGCTAAGTGTTTTAGCATCCATATGAGGATGGTCTTTAAAGCCGAGGTTCGGTTTTCCTGGTTGTTTTGACGATCCTCTTGGCTGGGACGTTGTTTTCCATGCGCAAGATGTGGCCGAACCATTTAAGTCAAGGTTTTTTGGCCTAGATGTGCTTACGTAGGTTCAAGTGAAAAGCTTTACAGTCGGACTCGGAATACGCTCGTCGTTAATTCGCTGTCCAGCGAACTCCACGATGAGGTAATGTGCACCCAATGCGGAACTGCCGTAAGGTGTTTCTTCGCGGGATTGGTTATACATGACTTTGTTTGAATTTTATATCTAAGTAATAATAACAGTAGAAGTTGAGTGCGAAAGAATTAAATAATACAGGCACATGCTTACGATGTTTGTGTACTAGTATCAAGTAAAATCTTTGAGTGCGGTTTGCGATCAGATGCAGATAGGATTGGATAAGCACTAGGAAAGAACTATAGAGCAACGGTTGTGTTATTTACTTGTAGGAGAAGATGTGATAGCTCACTGCTCCCAAAGTTGAAATGTGTTACACTTCAACGTGTAACTGATATTACATATACGTTTTGGAGCGAACTTAGACAGTAGTACCTAGTCCTTGAGAATCCTTTAGCAGTGTCGTAAAATTTCTGGAACAAAGTCGCGTCTGAGGCCTTCTTCGGTATTCTGGTTGAACATAGCAGTCAGACCAATTTTAACTTATGTCTGTAGTCCAGTGGGCTAGGACAATTTTTTTTTTGTAAATTTTATTGGTATGAGAAGATAAGCTTGAGTGGAATAATCTCTAATATGTTCTAGTTTTCATATGAATACCTCAAATCACTTGTCTTTGAGCTGTGTTTGAATCAAAGAAAGATTTAAAATTATACAAATATTATGCAAACATAATTTGCTTTCCTCCACAAACAAGAGTATAAAATTGAAAAGATCTGTGAAATCGATATTAGGAAGGAGATCTAGTTGCTTTGCAGTTCTTTGTAGATTTTGCCTTGAGGCCTAGACTCTTCCTTCAATAATCTTTTAAGATTTAACTTATAGATATTCCTTAGTTAAAAGATAAAATACCTTTAGCAGTGAAAAAAACATCGGAATTATGGAACCTAAACATAGTTTATTATCATTAACGTTAAAGACTGATACACATACAAATTAAACTATTGTGTGGCCACAAATTCGCTTCAACAATAACATAAACTCAATTCAAAATTGCATTTACAGTGAAATAGATGTTAATTAGGTTAAGCTTAAATATTAGAATATATGAAGCTTTCTTTACTATCATATTAAGCTGTCATTGTGGCCTTGTTGAAAAGTTCAAGTGTTAATGAACTAAGGAATGCAGGTAGTGATTTATGGGTCGCTAATTGAGATTGCATCATATCTTTAAGCGAAATCGAATAAGGAGTTTCGAGCATATCGAGTATTCCCGAATCGTTGAGCCTAAAGTTAAGATATTCATCCGGCGTTTCAGCATACATACTGGAAATTCTAAAATTGATGTTAGAAAAAAAATAATTATTATCAATTACTAACTTTAAGAGTAATCTTATTTTTAGATACTTACTTATAATTGTTGTTGCTTCCTATTCTATCGATTTTATAGCCAAACAGCATGTAGCACACTTCACGAAATTCTAAGCTCGCTGATTTGTAAAAATCTTTCATTTTTTTCACTTTATTGGTCATTGATTCTAGTTCGGCGCGTAAAGTGTTCATCTCTTTGATGTTGATAGTCATATTTGATGACTCATTTAAACGACTAGTCATTTCTTCTTGATCTTCTTCCAATTTTTGATTGCGTCGCCTAAGACGTTCAATCTAAAAATCGTAATAAAAATATAGCTAATATTAACTCGTCAAAACATTCTTTTTTATGTATATATGTAACATATAATATGTATGTACATACTGTATGCATAAAATAGTTGCACCTGTAACACAAATTTCAATGAAAACAAAGAAAACTATAAACAACTATGTACCTCTGCGGGGCCCACTGTTTATTGGATGTAACAATAAACCATATTTGGCAATCGCAGAGTATTAGGACTTAAAAGGTTTCATTAAATGCGAAAGAAACTAATAAAAAAGTTATTAAAAAATTCGTTTAATCGTTCTTTACATTAAGGGACCCACCTATCGACAGCCAAACTCAGTATAAAAAGATCGACAATTGTTTTCCGTTTCTTAATGATCTGATATAGATTTATTTTATTTTTCGGACTACTTACCAAGCAAAATAAGGAATAAGAAAATACAATGCATGCAACACCAAATTTAAGATGCTCTTACTCGATAGATTTTCTGAACATATGTATGTATAAAAAAATTATGGAATGCAAGGACATTGCTTGTACATATGATGGAGATTGAGAAAGTTCAATATGAATACAAAACTCAAAACATTGATTTTATCTCACCGAAATTGAGATTTGAATTTATCGGTTCTTCGAGCATTTCCTTGAGTTTCACAGATCACTGTATCTTATTTATTTATTTCTGACGGATGCTAACAAGTTCGCTAAAAAAATTACTTGTATACATTTTATCAAATTAGCGAAGTCCACTAAAGATAAGAGTGCGGCACGTGTCAAGTCTCAAGACCGATCTAAGCTGGATCAGAAACATTCTTACAGAATATTAACCAATAGGATTATACACAAAAATGATACTTACGTATTTAGGTGGCGTTACAGTTCGGGTTGAACCTTGGCCTAAACCAACAAGTCTCCCCAGTTAACCCCGTCCTTGAAACACAATGGACCAACTGGCCCCCGTGAAAGCACCTTCAGGTGCGCGTCCCTCTAACCCCGTCCTTAGCTAATTTCTTCCTGTTGCGCAGTCCAAGTTGATTGACGTCCTCTTGTAAATGTGCGCGCCACCTAAGACCAGGTCGTCCTCTGCTGTGTTGTCCCTTCGGGTTTATTTCGAAGATTCCTCGAGGGGCAATGATGTCCATTCGTTCTACATGTCCTAGCCATCTTAGGCGACTGTAGTAGTAGAGCGTAGTTCTTTGATTAGGTCTAGATATGTATGCAAATTTCATCGTTGAATCTTCTCCTCCAAAGCAAACTGAGCCGATTATTTTACAAATATTTATTTATTTATTTACCAGGGATATTCATCCGCTTTCACTAGAGTTTATGCTTCACCGACATAAAGCACGACTGGGACGATTAGAGTTTTCCTAATTCCTAGAATTTCCTTACTTTTTAAGCCTTTAAGGCCTTACTACTTAATCGCGTTCTCAGCCCAAAAAAATCTTCGATTTATTTCTGCTGATGTGTTACTGCCAGAATTTATAGTAGAGCCAATGTTGATAAAGTCTTTCAATACCTCTTAGTTATAGCTGTCGACTGTCATAATGTTGTTTGTCGTCGATGTTGTGTGTTGTCCCTTGTTGACAGCATATACCTGGTTTTGTCCTCATTTATCCTTAAATCCAGCGTCGGCGTACGCTAGTAGTTGCACAGACTTTTGAAAGATTGTGCCCCTAATGTTGGCTTGTCTATATCGCATCGCCTTGTCTTAATCCTTTTTTGACATCACACAAAAAGAGTAGGCTTATTTTTAGCTTTTTTCTGCGACAGCTACAGAAAAGGAGTTTGGGTAGGAACTATTTTTTTATTTTCTTTGTACTTTTAAGAAGATTGCTCTCTCAACGAATCTTCACATCCGCTTTCCATAAAATAAAAATTCCCGCTTATTTCATAAGTCGACACTGTTTGTATGGATTCCCGATCAGTTTAACATAACTCTATTGACGGTACTCACTTGAATCATTTGGTCTCCAAAAGCAAATTTAATTTGTTTAGCAACATTTGCATTCGAGTCGATACTGTTACAATGTACATATCTGATATAATAAAAATTTTCGAATCTCATTTGATATTTGAATTGAAAGGAAGAGTATGGCTCCAACAGAAATTCTGCAAATCTCGAAAATGCTCATTCCCATGTGCGATAGAACCCTTCCATTATATTTTACCAGTCACTAATAAGTATGCGTTCAACTGTATGGTATTTTTATTTTTTTTTTGAGACCATTCCTAGGCAATTCTCGAAGCATTTCACTGAGAATAACGAAACCTAAAGTTTGACTTCCACTCGTCACATTGTAAGTGAAATCAATGAAACTTAAAATCGACAGTAAAAAACGAGTTTAAACTCAACTTTTTCTTAACATTGTGCATAATTTAAAATCGTAATAGTAATATAACTAAGGAAAAAATATCCAACATCACTTCCGAAATAGGAAACAGAAACCGCATTTCAAGTCAAAATTACTAATGAACGAATCTTACACTCTGCAAGTTCACACATCATAACACCACATATCATAGGAGCCACGCCGTATTTGAATGCATTATCTTTTCTTGTTCTACAAATGGGCAACAAGAAGTGAACTGGGAGTCAATTCCCATAAAGCTAAACTAATCGTCTTTACACGGAAATACAAAGTGCCTCATACTTATACATATGTAGATCCTCTTACTATAAATAGCACTAGTTTCACGTTTTCAAGAAATGCAAAATACTGATGGTCTATGGTCTTTTTCAAATAGAAAAAAAAACTAGAAAAGCAATCTCTTAGAATGCGTAAGAAAAGCAAATGTACTTCTCTATTTCTTAAAAGAAAATTGGTAAGAACTGAATCGACTCCTTACCACACACTAGCTATAAGTGCATTTTATTAGGCCAATATTACTAAAATGACGTGTTCGTCTAGTGGTTGGCCATTGAAATAGATGTTTACCTAAATGCCCTTTAGGGCAAGCACACAGCCGATAGCGCAGCTGACCTTCGAAAAGACTCCTCCAAGTGGTCAACCAAATGGACCATTCCTCGATCCTCGATTAACTAAATTTTACATAAACACCAAAATTAAGATTTCATCAAAACTTCTTGTTAACGTTTTCTAGGCATGAGTAGGAAGAAAATACCGCCGCTTTGAACGAATACATCGCATGATTTGTGGTATTCATATACGTTAAAGCAAGCCCAACTAGAGATGAAAGTATGACACGACTTGTCCAATTCCCAGACAGGTGTGGACTATAAGAAATCCTCTATTGGGTTGGGTGGGCTAAAGCGAGTGCAGGATATCACGGCTATACAATATGTCTTTATGAGGCTCTGTCCGATACGACTGAAAAATTTCGAGAGCTCAGAAACAGTCTTCGCTTTGCACGAAACTCTGACTGGTTCGATTAGAATCTTGAGTAACCAAGAATAGTGTTCAATTTCGCAAGGGTTATCGTCTGATTTGAACTTGTCTATACATTCCACAGGCAGCCATTCCAACTTAAGCAGATCTAACAATCATCTTACATTTATAGTACATTTTTCTCTCTGCCTTCAAAACTTTATCTGACGCTGCTTGTATTTATATTAGTCCAAAAATAGGTGTTAATGGTATTGATCATGATTAAAATATGGGTCGATACTAGTTAACAAAATAACTGCTATTATGGGCGTTAAATATTGGATAACGTTGCTAGCAAATTTTCCACTAGTTTGATGTAAAAAGAGTGAGTAATTGGAACTGAATAAAGTTTATGAGCATTGTCATCAACGCAACGAAGTATAGACAAAACACATTTTTTTCTGTGTAAAATTATTAAAAAAAAATTTATTGATTTGTTATTAAAAAAGATCCAAGATAATTATATTTTAAGTGAGGTTTACGAGTGTCCCGACGTTACCATATCAAAGTTGTCCAATATTACTATACATTTCGCGATGAATGAAAGAAACAACTTTCAATTCTTACTCTTTATTTGTTTTTTATTTATTTTTCTTTTAAAAGAAATTAAAAAGAAAACAAAAAAGAGTAAAACATTAAAACTTTACATGTTCATATTTTACACAGAAAAAGTATACGCCTATATTATTGTATTTCCACGTTATTAGTTCAACTATTCAAATGTGCTGTTGTTCAAGTCGACAGTAAATGATTGAGACTTATGGAGTTCAATAATGCGATTCAACTGAAAAGGAAACAAATACAGCAATCTTAGCTTTCATATTTGTTGTTATATTTAAAGATTTTTAGTTCATGAAATATCAGTATAAAAAATAAATAAATAAATAACCATGCAATGGGTTATGTGGTAAAATCTGTCTCAATAAGAGCGCCAAGATTTAAGTTTCGATCCACATTTTTTCTATAAGGTTGGCAACATCTGGTATGGTAGGTATGGTCTATGCTATATGTAGAACTATATGCCAGAGAATGTATTAGAAGTAACCTCCGAAGATCATACATAAACATTTTATCAGATAGCCAAGCAGCTCTAAAAGCCCTCAAATCATAAAGCTTTGAGTCATAATTAGATTGATATTGTCTCCCTCAAGCAGCTTGGCGCATACAACACTCTCTCACACATATCAGGGCCACTGGTTACACAGGCATTGTTGGGAATGAGATTGCTGGTAAACTAGCCAGATGTAGCTCCCAATCCACTCAAAGGGCTTGAACCCTTTTGTGGCTTACCTTTCAGCCAAATAATGATATAGCTAGTTTTTTGGGAACAACATCAAAAACACTCACACGGGGACTTACAAATAGATCTGATACATGAAAAGAAATTTATAGATTGTTTTAGCAAAAGATCGAAAGACATACTAGCGATTAACAAAACTTAATGCAAAGTTTTTGACTTGATCTCCTTATTGGCCACTGTTCTCTCAAATACCACCTTAAGAAAATGGCCATTAACCAATCTGACACTTGCAGACTGTCTTGAGGACACTGAAACTGCCGAGCTCATTATACATAAATGTCACGCCATGCAGACTAAAACATTTTCACAAAGTGTTCACCACACCTCTTGATATATGTATGTATATGTCCTTCTCAGCCCAAATATCCTCCAAGAACTTGATTTCAGCTAGAACACAACTAACACAGATGTATTCTTGATTTGGACGTTTGAAGAAGCACTTTACGTACAGCGAAATCTCACGAAAGATTTGCAACTTCATGCGTAATCCATGACCTATGAACTCGAATCGGAAGGCACTATCAGTGATATTCGAATTGGGTTTAAATATGCATTAACATGGTGATGTAGTGGGAAAATACTGACAATGGCAAGGGACCATTTAAAGTCAAGGTTAGCAGTCGCGCCGATTGAAAACAGAACAAGATTTCAGTTTTTAAAACGAACATCCGAAAATCATCATCTTGCAAATCACATCAGAAACACAAATATACGTCTTTCCGAGTAAATAATTGATTAAATGAGTATGGTTTGCGAAATAATAGGTTACTTCAAACATTGACAAGTTTTTTTTACTGCTCCGCGAATGTTTGACAAGTATTTTGACCTCTCTATTATTGTAATTATAGAACTGTAGGTCCTTTCTTTGCGTACGAAAGGCTGTGAGGAGATAAACCCTAAGCTCTATACGTTCAGTTGTATAACGCGTAAACGGGAGCAATCGATATGTACTACATCGAACAACACTATTAAAGCATACGAGTAGGGCGGAAATACAACGACGAATCAGTCTTAAAGGCAGTCTTGTCTTAAAGGCTAGCTCAGGTCAATTTAGGATTGTAGAGCCAACCAAAAAAGGTATAAGAAGCTAAAAAACGTAGCGTTTCTTGCCCAGCGACTTGTTTAGACATTAAATCTCAATGGGGTCGTTTTGTGATACTGAAAATAGAATTATTCTATAATTCAAACAGCAATATTCAGGGACATGAATGGGGAAGAAATCAGATCAGTACGTCATTCCCTACCGAAGGCTATCCTAAACCTTGCCGCATAAACTTACTCACTACAGTTTAGATTTTGTAACAGTTTTAAAAATGATAAGCAACCGAGAACTTGTTCCTTCCCTTAGACATTCGAAAGGAGTTCGATAAAATTGAAACACACAAAGCTACGATACGAGTATGATAGCCGTTCAAACTGGGAGTCTCTCAATGTAATAACCTTAACACCTTATGATCCAAGACGGAATAGCGAACAGATTAAAGAAGCCATTAGTATACAATGCTACTCCGACCTACCTCAGCCTGTAGTTTCTCAAAACGATTGTTGGCATTTTCATATGCTTCTGTTGCGGGGTTTCTACTCAAATGGACGACCTAAAAGAAAAAAAGTTTCTTAACGTGAACAAAGAAATTATTAAACGATTGCACTTCTACCTTATATTTTCCAATATTAAAATCCCCCTTTAAACACCGTTGCTCCAGTTCAAGTTCAAGCTCTTCTTTACGCCTCTTTAACTTATCATTCTCCATCCGTAGATTTTCAATTTCGTTCTTGAAGTGTTCATAGCTTTCTACATTCAATCCAATTTCAAACGGGGTTTCAGGAAGAAGTTTAAATGAAACCAGCTCCTTTTCCAAGCTTGCACACATATCCTTGTAGCCCAGTAATGTTTTCTCAAGCATATCCAACCGACAGCGTAACTGTGATTCAGGATTAACCATTTCAAGAGCGTTGGAAACTATAAAAAAAGGAAAAATTTTAACTCTATTTAGATTTAAATATACACTCATTTATACTTGTCATGTCCTTCTCAAAGGTTTCCAGCAAATGTTTATAGCAATCACGCTCTTTGGCAAGCAGCATAACCTTCTTCTGAACTCGAAACACTATATTTTTGTGGTTTTTAAGGGCAGTCCTCAAGTTTTCGTTAGTTTTTGTGTACGCGTCCAATTGCTGCAAAGGAACATAACTACTAGGATAAAATACATAAATATTTTGTGTTTAAAATACCTGCTGCAATTCATGCACCTGAGATTCCATGCAGTGTTTCTCGCATTGATTTGTGCTTTTCTCTGATGCCATTATAACGTCCTTTTCTAGAATTTGTTCAATTCTACAACGCAATGCAATTGGACTAACTAGAGTATTAGGCAAACAATGATCTTGTGCAACTTTTACCCATTCTTTTAATTCTTGTTCCAAACTTCTTAATTTAACCTAAATCGGAAGAGAACATAGCATTTGAGAGGCTCTCATGACAGTTATTACTCTCGGATGTTTGTCAGACATTCGCAAGAGGTGGGACTATGAAAAACTTGTTGGTGTTTTCTTGGATTCGAACGTCGAAACTTCCACGCAGTAGTCCAACCCACTAACTACTGCATCATATCGCTCTACAAGATATACATATACATATGAGCAGATATATTTGTAGACTACAAATAAAGTAGTATTAACAGTGAAGTTCTTTTCATTTCGGCAAAAGGTTCGTCGAGTAAAAAAGATGTAGGATTCTGATTTGCCAATTCTTGTCAGCATTTTTTAAAATTACACAACCTGAAAATTTATCTCTCAATGAGTCAATTGTTTCACGTGTAGTGTGAAAAATTCCACCGCCTTCTTGGGCCC
Source organism: Blera fallax (assembly GCA_946965025.1). Taxonomy (NCBI): domain Eukaryota; kingdom Metazoa; phylum Arthropoda; class Insecta; order Diptera; family Syrphidae; genus Blera; species Blera fallax. The sequence continues at coordinate 33,557,459 of OX337247.1, forward strand.
ACATATCTTCTAGCTTAAAATCAATTAGTTTTTTACAGAGAAAATAAGTTATCATCGGTCTGTTACGCAAATGATTCAATATTTCAAAATATGAACGCCCGAATCACTTCACTGAAATTCGACAATTTTGCTAAGTATTCATTAATTTGAATTCCTTGGTTGATGTTCTATCAACCACTTAATAAATTTGTCTGGCCTAAATTAGTGTTCCAGCTAAAGTTGTTGATTTAGTTGAATCTCGTTTTCATGCAGCACTGCAGATCTTTTGTAAGAATTCGCGGTAAGGTGCATCTTGAAATTTATAATTCTTGTGAACGATGACGAATTTAGATCTCTGGAGTTTCAGTAAGCCTTTTTTAACTCTGGTTATGTTTTCAAGTGAACGTCCGCTGCTAGGATGCATGGGGCAATTATTATTTACCTTCGAACTAGTTTCCTTAAATATTGTAATTGATTTTATTTATTTTAAATTTGAATTGATGACTAATTTTACTTTACGAACTTTCCCCGTTTGCGTAGTCAGTTTTAACAATAATACCGCGGCGTTTTGTTCAGTAGCGTTCCATGTTGACTGATCGCAAGATTGATAGATGGCATATATGCAATTTTTTGAGTTTGCTAAGCCATTTCAAAAAATAGTGGTGAAAAATGTAGTTCCGGCCCTACGCCAAAGAACGTTTGGCACCAATTATGATATTGCCAAATGTTTTTTAAAGGCGATATCTGAAGTATTATTCTTACTCGAAACTTTGCAGTCTGTTGTCACCTTTCGAAACGCGAGCTTCTTCAGATAATACACAATTCGTCTTTTACCCAAGCACTTATGCATTTCGTCATACAACACTGTGACCGAACTGTTGTTAGTTTAAGCCGATGGCTTCTAGAATTTGCTTATATTTTACAAGCGGTGATACGCATACATATGTACACATTTTCAGTTTTGCACATTGGACACTTCGACTTCTCTCACGTCTTTAAATGTGTATATTAATTTTAGTTAAGTTAGAAATACGTCAAGAGACGTATCTCATGATGGTATTACCTATTGACGTAGAAAATTTCTATGACGCTATGAAGTACATATTTTGAATTCTTACTACCATATTGGTAAAAACAGAGAGCTTAGTTTTATTATCCATGATTTTGAAAATTTCTATAAAGGGATGGGACATAAATGCCTATAGCGATAGACTTAAAAATAACAACCATGTGGAATGGTAAAATTTAAAAATCTTAAGAGTTTTGGAGGATAAAAACATCATGCAGTATAGAAGATGACTCGCTTTTGTCACTTCCAGATAAGCAGGTCTTCAAAGGAGTAATGTCCACCATTTTCTCGAATTATGTAGGATGAAAAGCAGGTTCTTATAGTTTTCATGCGGATGTGTGTAAATTTTTGTATCCTTGAAAACACTTAGATATACAATGCAAAATTAAGTCCACACAGTTTCAAGTAGACTGGTGAAAACACAGATTTCAATCCAAGTTGAACCAAAGTAAACTTACGCATTCTCTTGAAAAATATCAAGCAAAGCTTAGGTTTAAATTTAGGGTTCCATAGAGCAGTTTCTAACAAATGTCGTGACAATATTTTTCTGATCCATCAAATTGGATGCCAAAATCAGTTTGGATTCAATTTCGAAACTCTTGCAATAAAAACAATTGAAATAAACACAGATTTTGTTATTGTAGCGAGACTCGAAATCAATTTGAGTTTGTTACAGCCTTCTTGTTGAGAATTGTTTTCGCTAGTCTGTTGTCTCTCTCCTTCGCTTATTGCTTTAAGCAGTTTCTCTCAAAATGAAAATGTTATGGGTGAAACACATTAACACAGCAACTTCGACACCCAAGAGCAAACGACTGTTGCTGTAATGTGAAACACATTGAACAGCAACAGCACCGGAAGATTACATATATACAAAACAAAAGCGCAACTAAGGAAATAAGGAAAATAACTGTGCCGTATAGTTCTATGCAGAAATTTTGTATTTTAAAGTTGCTAAGATTAAAAAATTGTCCACGCAAAGTTAGTTGCATAGTACAGCTCATCGAATTTATAACTTAGGCCTGACGATAAAGTTGCTGTGCTAATGTGTTCCGTTCCATTGAAAAGCATTGGTTCTAAAACTTTTGCTGCTGACAGCTGCAGTTGTTGTTGCTGTATTTTCAGCTATTAATTAAATGCGCTGTCATGCCCACTCAACTGAGCTTTTAGAACTTGGGAAAATTATGTCTTTCTCTTTTCGTCATACAGCGAGTATCAAATGAAATCTCAAAGCTCTTCCCCTACTTTTTGACGTTAAACAAAGGGAAACGAGTTTGACGCGAATTTCGAACCCAAAATGTAAATAGCGAGTAAGGAATTAAGAGAAACTAATTGTTTTTAGAATTCGAAAGAGAATGAAAAAATCATGTTTATAAATGTTACAGAGTCAGAGAGGCTTGATGATGGCCTTGAATTACCTTTATTATGTATGTATATACCTACATGCATATATGTATGTACAAACATACCTAACTGTTATTTATTAAAAGAGAAACTAATTTCATACGAGAAAAAATAAATATTGTACGACAGTATTTTTATGAAAATTCATACTTTCATGTTGTGAGCAAACCTTTTCCAACAATTGTTCAAAATCATATTTCCGTTAAAACTCACCTGTAGTGCAACCGAATCATTCTTAACATTTTCATATTTTTCCAGGCGAGTCTTTAAATCGTGAACTTGCTCTTCTAACAAAAGTTTATCACCCAGTACATCATGAAGATTCTTGGCTTTGGTTTTCAAACGGTCAATCTCTTTATCTAATTCTGGAATGCTAGCTAATCGCGTTTGTGTATTCTAAAATGTTACATCGATATTGTATCGTCAACAATATTTTCACCTGATTGACAATATACCTTTGTTATTTCCTTCCAGTCTGCATATGAAGATATTTCATATTCTAATTCTTTAATTCTTGATTTTGCTTCCTCACAAGCTTGCTTTTCTTTTTCCAAGTTCAACTTGAGCGCATCATATGAACTGGCCTTTTCTTTGTAGTCTAACAGCAGGCATTTTACATTCCCAAGTTCTTCGGATACAAGTTCTAGTTCCTACAGGTAAAGCAGAGGGCTTTCAATAAATAGAGTTCCAAAAATCATTCAGCTTCTTACCATTTCAAGTTTATCAGAATGACGTCGATATTCACTTAACTCATTGTTCATGCTGTTTTGCATGATCCGGGAATTTTCCTCAATTTCTGCATTGGTTCTTTGAAGTTTGTGAATGGTCTCCTCATAGCAATTTTTCTGTTCATTCATATTATTTCTAGTTGTGGCTAGTTCGGCTTTTGTGCGTTGTTCTCTCTTACGTGTAACTTGTAGATGTTTTTCCAAGTCAAGAATTTTGTTTGACGAGAAGTCACATTGCTTGGTAAGCTCACGAACCTTCGCTTCATACATTGTTTCCATTTCTTGCCGAATTTTGTGTTGGCGTTCAATTTCTTGTTTGAATTTCACAATCTATAATTGAAAATTGAGTGTTAAGCATAAAATGTTTAAGCAGAAAAGGCATGTGTTTCAAGTTCAAACAATAAAAAAACCTAAACTAATAAGAATACAAATGTTTGACCCAACAGACTGCATATATGTTAATATATCGCAAGAATAGAACCAATGGCAATAACAACTTGGATCACAGGCGAATAGTTCACATACTTTTGTATACATTCTAACTTAATGCCGCGGCCTAATAAATCCTGCATGAGACACCGCTGGTTTCCATACTCTTTGCTCTGCACAACTCGCTTGCTTGAAGACCAAGCTTGTTAAGTTAAGGACGGTGAAATCTTCGTTTGTCAACAACATATACTTTTTTGTTTGTATTTTTTTACAATTTTAACTTTCCCTACCACCCTAATCGTGATCGTGATCGTGTCTTTAAAAATTCAATTCAATTCTCTTCTTTTTTGAATGTATGATGCGAATACATATAATGAATACGTTCAGGCGATTACCCAGACTATCAATTCCGTCAGCGCTTTCTAAGATCATACGGAGCATTTTCAATTACATTATGAGATATCATGAAATAAACCACCGTATGGTCTCACTCTCACCACAAATGAGATCAAAAATTCAAGCGTGAAAACCGTTCAATGTTTCTAAAGCGGGGATAATTGACGCAGCTTAAAGAAATTAATGGAGTTGATGTTGAGGAACCCAATGGCCCGTCATTGCAGCCCTGTATGCGAGTCCAGATGGTTCGCACTCAGCATGATGGCAAAACATGCCAAGCTAGACGTGAAACAATCGATCTTTTCGTATAAGTTCGATGACCGTTTTGGAAACGTTCCTTGGCCACCACACAGCTGCGATTTGACGTCATTGAACTTTTTTTTAATGCTACTCCACAGAGCTATTCGCAAAATAGAGCCACAAAAAATAGAAAGTGGACTTTAAAATTGGGTTGACAGGATGAGCTATGACAGCCATTTGAACGAAAGGTGTACTCTTTCCAACAAAAAAAAAAAAAAAAACAATCGTTGAAAAATATTGAACAGGTTTTAATAGCAATTTCAAATAAAAACCAATAGATGGCTCAGCTTTCAGTTATGTATCTTAACTATTCAACAAAGATGTCGTCAAACATATCCTTCGCAATATTTACGGAAACTTCTAATATAAACTTTACTGTTTAAATTAACTCCATCACTGCGCTTATACTATATAGTGCTTTTCAGAGAGACATTTAGGCTGGAATTTCTGTACCAACACAGAGAACATTTTAGCTATAAGTTATCCTTCCAAATCGAAAATCAATTTTCCCGCAACTGACTCGAGTTAAACGTCTTTTCAAAAAACATGATTTGTTTGTTGGTATTTCAAAAGATAAAGCTCCAGATTTAAAAATGCGCTAATTGATTCATCTATCAGAGAATCAATACTATCAACAACACTATTGCTTGCACTTTATTTGAAGGCATGATTATTATTTATTTTGTCTTTCGATGCTGTCTGTCTGCATGTACATTCAATCGCGGATTTAACCGCTTGACGGTTTTTCTTTAAACTTGATATGTCAGTAGGATCACAATTCAATCTAACCTCAACATTACCAGTAGTTTTAGTGCAATTTTGAAAAAAGTAGATTTTCTCAAAAGCTTCTTGGACGAATTTATTCAGATTTTACATTTGAAATTGGTTGGATATTCTATCAGATGGAATTCAACGATTTACGACAAAAAATCGAATAACAGACATAGCTTACCAGATTTTAGAGAAATGTTAAAGCAAATAATTTAAAATCCTAGTGATATGCGAATGAGCATACACGACAGCAAGTCCTGAAATATATGTATGTAAGAGCAACAACTATTGCCGCAGGCAACTGTTTGTTCATAATATATCAAATGGCGTCAATGAAATGAACAATTGATTTGGAATGGATCAAAATCCAATAAAATTCATGTAACTATTTATGCCTTTAAATATTTTTTACTTGATTATCTAAGGAATTTTAATGGAGAAATTTAACATTAAATTGTGGTTTCTTATTAAGAAAACTAGAATCCGCTTCAACTACATTTAGAGTACAATACTTATTATTTTTGCCCATCCATACACACATGCATTTGAATCTTAATACAAATTTAGCATTTTCCAAAGAACACAAAATTTGTGATCTTTGATGTGTAATCATAGAAAATGCATAATTAAGAGGTATCCGCGAACTAAATTGGTTATTCAAAATTTAAATTTTATTCACCGCACATAGAAAATTCTAGATGTGCGCGGAAACAATAAAAGAATAGTGCATCGTAATACCTATGTATATGTTGTTGCCCCAAAAACCCCCTCATAAACGCATATGTATGTAAAATAAAATGTCCGCCCTCCCGTTTTATGTGCGGCAAATAAATATGTGTTCACTAATTTTGTTTAAAGCATAATAAAAAGTAAAATTCATGTACTTACACATTTCATGTTGAATTTGATAAATTATGTGCCTTAAAAATGCAGCACAAAATATATTAATATATTTTTGTTTTTAATAAAACACCAATTTTACAGCAATTACGTTTTAATTGATATTTACTGCTATTTTACTTATAGAAAGGGAATTATTGAGTGACATTTCGAATTGTGAGTCTCGAATTCTAATTCGACAATTTCATATTCGAAAACGTTGCAGATTGTCAATTCTAAATTTAGATTCGAAATAAAGAATTCAAGAACATACCCTTACTCTGGGTCAATTTTAGGGGTGAGATCAATATATTAGTATTCGTCAAAATATTACTAATATTTGTACGTATTTCGTATCACTAATACGAATACCTAGGATATTATGATACTTTGATATTCATCAATACGTATTTGATTACACTATTCCAGTAAGAATCCAATCGCGATTAATATACATATGCATGTGTAGGTATTCAATATGCATATGAGTGACACGAAAGCGCGAAGATGAAGTGATTTGGAGTGAGACAGAAAGTGTCTTATGGCCTTCTAGTACTTTGTAAACTGAAGTTTACTCTCTTACTCTTACTATAAGAGATACCAGTATTAGTAATATTTTCGTATCCATTAAGATATAATATTAAATAAAGAATATATTCATATCAGGTGATATCTACAAATACTAGTATCAACCCATGCCTAGTCAATTTGCTATACATTCATAGTATTATAGAGTTCTTCAATGATGCTGTGTATGTATGTACATATATTTGTACATACAAATTTGACATTTTCATTGATTGCATTTCGCTATGGTTGCATAATATTAAAGGGTGTATGATGTCAACATGCATTCTATTTTTGATCTACGAGAATGGATGTCGAGAACGGCTAAGCCTTCACACACCACTTTGGATAGAATACTCGTATTACATAACAGAAAAAATTATATTACGAGAATAATTATTTGAATGACACCACAAGCCGGGCTGTGTCATGGTTGGTGATGGATAAGAATGATATGAATTTCATTTAAATTTTTGCAAAGCTCTGTAGTTGATATCCTATAACCAGGAGCAAAGGGTTTACTACGGATTGATATGCTTGACGTCGGAAGATAAGCTTAAGCTTTTGTCTTTGGCGTATTAAAGGCTTGACATATTGTGTGTTTTTGGATTAAACCGCTTTTCAAACTAGAAAATGTGTCCGAAACGCAATATTGCGTTTATATGTACAACAAAGAAAGAAAAAAAGGATCCCGTACTTTCTGCACCAAAATTATTCGCAATTTTTTTTTTTTTTTTTATAATCTACCCGCACTCAAGGGGTTATGAATACCCTTTTAATGTTTATACACAGTGCGGGCGTTCAAGGGAAGATAGAGAGAGAGAGAAAGAGATTGGTGTAGTGGTTTGAAACTCAGGTGTATTAGGTTTCACACATTAGCCCCAGGGATGGTGTCCAGATAACTGGGGAGATTGTTTGTTGTCATTTATTTGTTTTGCCTTCGCTTCTGATTCACAGTATTTTTTTCCGGATCCACCTGATGTCATGAGCATATCAATTATCAACAGAGCGATCAATTTCTCCAGCCATGTGACAAACCTACTGCCAGTGTTATGCCTTCGCAGTAGTGTTGTCACAAACTTTCGCAATTCATATTTTCAAGGAGTGGGGATGAAAATCTCTCACTGAGAGGTACAAACACCAAAAAGTACGGGAACGCGTTGAACAACAAAAGCTGCCCACTTTTAAAACGCCAAAAACATATGTTGCTTAAAAAAAGTTTCAGTTGGATATTTGTATTTTCTGCTCTGTTCGCAGTTCTATGTACCTATTTCCCAAAATAAAGAATTTTAAATTTGAATTAATTAATTAACGACGATAATACTCCGTTTTTTTAAATAAATAAATTTTTGCCAAAGAAAAAAAAAAACAACAACAATTAAATTGACAGATTTCGGTGATTTGACAGATCTCATAAATCTAGCAACAGAAACTTCTTGGGCTAAAATTCGCAGCATGGGAAAATTTCTTACTCTCTCGTGAGCTCTCTCTTCTGCGAAAAACTACGAAATTTTGCCGAACGGGAACAGGATTTCGTAGATTTTCGTTGATTTGGACAGGTACGGGAACAGACCTAATAATGTAATGATGCACCTGACCCAACACGGAGGAACAGGTCGTCCGCACAAAACTTGGCGCAGAGTAGTCGAAAGAAATCTAAACAACTAGAAGAGTTATTCACCTCATTTGGAATTACTGGTGGGATGAGCTGTGAATCTTTTCCGACGAAAATGAATGTAGAAGCAATCATTGAGATAATTCTTTTCGGATTAACGTCAAATATCTCTAATTTTATTATTAGTTCAGGTCCAACCAAACTCTTCGTTCAAATATTATTTTTAGCCTCCTATTGTCTTCAGAACAAAGCCTATAGCCAATGGCATTTCTACTCAACAAAACAGAGAGCCAGCGAAGAAAACCATAGTGAGTCATCAAAAAACTTTTTCAAGGTTCCAACGGCTGGTAGATGGCAAAAGTCATAAGCAACAAATTCTAGCGGTTCTTATACCAATTTTTTTATCTAAGGAGATAAAACAACTCCATCCAACAACTCACTTAAGAGTTGAAGTAAAATAACTGTCCGCTTCGTTATAGCTTCTCTGTGTAAGCTTTAAATCAGTTGGACTATGATATCAATGTTGTTCGCATCAACAAATTTTCGGTGAGAACTCATTTTCATCTTGGAGCCGATGTCAATAAGCAAAACTGTAGGAATACACATGTAGTCGTGGAAACTACTACTCACTAGAGTGACCGTCACTTCACTCTCTTTCCTTCTCCCACAATATCCAATTCTTCCTTATACCTCTTCCTGTCACTCCTTCATTGGGTTAACAACTTTAAACGAAGATCGTTTTTTTTTTCAATTCCGAAAGAACTAAAATTAAAAAATAAACAACACAAAAAATTAACTTTAAATCAAAAAGCGTTCTCGCATTTGGCTTGTAAAATATTGAGTAAAACTTAGAGCAATGGTGGCGGTAATCACGAATAATACGAACAATGTTGTCTTCCAAGCATCAGTCGTTGCTAGTTTATCAGTATAAACCAGTAAATATGTGCCTCGCAAGCAGGGACGTGCCGTGGTGTTCTCAGCAGGGTGTTCTACACTTTTTTTTGTTAGATAATAACATCTGTACGTAAGTCCAATACATTTAGTTTTTTTCACAAAAGTTTTCAAAACCCCATCATAGAAACTGATCTTGTTCTTATTTTCTTAAGTAATGTTTTTTCTATGGAAATAAAAGCTGTATCCTATAATCTTTCTTCAAGCGTGCGTCGTGTTTCTAGAATAAGATTTTATTCGCTTAATAAGTGCAGAAAACAATCTTTCAACTGAATTGCTTGTTGTTGGTATTGATAGCATTAAAGAGTTCAGTTTAAAAATTTTTGAGAATGTATCTTTCAAATTTATATTCTGAAGGAATCCAAGTATGCATGTTTTTACGAAAATGTTTCGGAGTTGCGCACATTTAACTCATTCTTAAGCTTAACGAATTCAAAAAAAAACTATGTGCATATTTTAGGCTTTGGAAAGCTTGGACTGGAAAACTTTTTTCGTAAATACTAAAATTTTTTGCATTCAAAAATTCCGTCAGGGACTTGAATACTTACATCCATTTGTGTTGACAAAGTATCAATAATTTCAAAATATTCTTGCCTGTATCGCAACTCAAAACCTGTTAAATCCTCGCCTCGTTTTGGATTTGGATTAAGAACATTTTTAGCAGAAATTCACTAATTTTGAAACTGCGATCTGTTGTTTCAAATTTGCATTTTTGTTACTTCAATTTTCTCACAGCAATATTGTATGTTGAATGATTTTAATTGTAATACGTTAAACAATACATCGGTAGGTAAATGAAAACACGTACATACATATGTGTCATTAAATATGCTTAACAAAAAAATCTGTTGAACGTATGTATTAAGAAATTGTAAATCCTCTTGCTTCGGCCCCCAAGTAATTGAATGTCAATCATTTCTTCAAATAATATGATCAAAATATAAGTATGAACCACATTAACAAAGTCGAGATGAAACTAATACCGTGGGGACTACTGTTGGGAGTCTGCGCTTAACAATTTGTTCCAAAAAAAAGTTCTCTTAGTAGATTGGTAAAAAAGGACGATAGGCTGGATAAACTAGTAAAAATTATATATGAAGGAATTTCGCGAAAACAAGGTTTAAAATGTAAGCATTACAGTGTGAAAATTGCATTTGCTCTCTAACCCTGACTTGTGCACCATCGTAAGTTCGAGCTACTAGCTTTTTAAATCTATCAATTTAATGATAGATGTATTGCTGTTTGCTTTCGCTTCAGTCAAAATGGGGTTCTAGGTTCTACAAATATAGAGCACATCGATCAATAACCAGTGTGACCATTAGCTTCTCTCAAAATATTCCACTCACCCGGAGAGGTGGAATATTTATATTCCACTTCAATATTTTTTTATTCCACTTTTATTTTCCACTTGCTTAATAGACCTTAATAAAAACATATAAAAGTTTATTTTATACAAAAGTTAAAACATGATAAACCAAATATGGGTATTACCCCAATAAAAAAAAAAATTCCACAAATGGAATATTATATTCCGCTTTGGTCACACTGACAATAACTAATATGTGTTAAGGGAAGAGAATCGAACAAAATGCAACCAAAGAAACTTTTTTCATTCTCATTCTCACAGGTAACTGATGTGCGCCATGGTCTGGAGAACCCAAATTCATGTATTTTTACAGGCGGTTGTTGAGATTTTGAATGTAGTAGAATTTTTTTTATATGGAGATTTCCTTTGGGTTGGTGCTCTAGTAACTGGAGAACAACTTGGCGAGTCGACGTCAAACTGAATTGTTTGTAACACTTTGGTGTGGATAATTTGCGCGCGCGCGGCGGTTTTGATTTGTGTGCTCCGAAAAGAGGAGAACATTGTGTTCAACTTCAATTTGTGTTCGATGGTAGCTTTGAGGTTGCGATGCAACAGAGTGAACAGAAATGGATGTTGAAGCAGTATTTTCAATTGAGCATTTTTGATTTGCAACTCGATTGAATATTGTATACCAATCAATTTTGTATTAAGACGGATTTCGTTGGGGTGTGCGGAGAACACCTGCGCACCTTAGAATAAACGTCAATGCTCGTAAGAAATAATCGAGAAGTATCAAGTGCTCTAGAGCCCAATCAGAAAAAACGACTTAAATGATGATCTTATGGCTTTAATTCCTGCAACAGTTGGATTTTATATGGGTTAAGGGCAAGATCTTTGACTAAAATTTTGGACTCAGTGGAAAGACAGAGTCCCGATCGCTGCGCCCGATAACGAATCAATCAATTTAGATATTCTTGCACAGTTTCACTTACTGTGACGTCATTCCGTTAGAGTATGTGGTACAAAATATATCCACAGTTCGACAGATGGTTTGCTTAGATAGTCGATTATGTGCACCATGAATATCACCAAGTTATTTAAAAGTTTCACGAATCGGCAACCGAATGTCAAAGTAAATCTGGAAAATCTGATAGCATTCCCCGAGTGTGAACCTATTTATTATGATCTGCCAGACTATATTGACTATAAACAGTTATAACAGTTATGCCCATCATTATTCTACCTAAACGCAATAAAAAAAAAACAGTTTGCAGAGGGCTCCGCTCACTTTTTGTTGACCTTTGCTATAAGAGTCAAGATTAATAGCGACGATTGGGCTTTAATTGCGATGACATTCAAGCCTTCATGTAAATAATTTTTCTTAATAACTGTTTTTATAGTTATTCATCTGTAGCTCTGAGCATTGTTTAAAAGCGAAAAACCTCACCCAAAAACGCGCCCTGGGCGGCAATTGGTACCATTATAAACAAAGTTTCGTTGAAAAATTCCATCGCAAAATCAACAGCGACTTAGTCAAGGTTGAAAAGGAGGTAAAAGATAAAATAATACGCTTCAAAAATAATCTCAACTTTCTTTACCACTGAATTCTTGGGATTTCACAAAAGATAACCGATCTCAGAACCCCTTTAACTACGTGTCTCCAAGTTATTATTTCAATCGTACCTCTTATTACTCCCTAAAAGCAAAGAAATATACCCCGTGTCATGGGGCATGGATGGATAACCATCCAACGGCATCCTTTTCTCTAATTACAAACACTAAAACCAGTGAATAGTCATTTAGCTCACTAACTTTTTTCTAGTGCTGCATGAGGTGTGTTCTCCTGAATTTCCCTAACAAAACGCTCATTACTTCGAAAACTTATTTTCTTAACGTTAAGATTAGTGAACTGGTGCAAAGGTGCAAAGAATACACTGCCGTGTAAAAAGAAAATTATCCACATCGTAGTAAAAGTACACCTCTTACCCTTGCTTTCGATTCAATCAGATCAGCTCTCAAGCGTCTACTCTCCCATGGACTGGGAGGAAGCGATGTATTCAGTGATGTATCAGCGCTACTATTTCGTATAGAACCGGGACTATCATTTACTCGCTTTCCAAAGGATGAATTGTTTAGGCTGTTCGACATCCGTCGTTTTTTTGGCACTAGAAGAAAAATGTTTTAAAGAAAAAAAGATATTTGCAAACAAGATTTGCAGCACTAACATGTCTCATTCAATGAATCGTTTATAAAATCAAAACTAAGCTTTTTCGGAGCTGTATGTGCTACACTATCATTAAATTGTGCCATTATTTTATCAAAATTTGTGTTGATGTCTTCCATGATAAAGTTTCCGTAGCAGCCGGCAAGATTCTGCGGCGGCGGAGGCACGTATTTCAATTGATGGCAGTTCAGAATTTAGCAGATATGCAACTCGTACTGGAAGGTAAATTCTAAATGTAATAAAAAATAAGGTGTAATACTTTATTGGGATTTTTTTCAAACTGAATTTTGATAAAACTTTTTTAGAAAATTTTTGTGAGCACTCTCGGCAAGTTGCACGCCATTGAGGAATTGCTTTTGACAGTTGCCCTTTTTTTTTTTGGTTTGTGTTGTGTGTAATTAAATCTTTACTGTTTTTGGCGACATCTGTGCGTGAACTAAAAAGAAAGTAAGAAGTGTTACCAAACTATTTCGTGTGTTTTATTATTTTTTTTAGTTTTGTACGAGTAAACTATGATGTATTATTTGGAACAGCTACATAGGTATATATTGTGTAATATTTTTGAAATGAAAACAAACACAGATATATACATTGTCGTAAAAGAATACATGTTGCTATAGATTGAAACCTTTCTATGTTAATGTTTAGTAAAATTTCCAAACGGTATATGAGAAATCGTTCAGTTATTAAAGATTAACTAGAAACACTAGCACAAACAAACAAGCAAAATGCATTTATCAGAACAAGGATTATCAAAATACGTATATGCTTTGAAAAACAAAAATCATACTCATAGCGTCTAGTGCGATCGTTAGTGGAACATAGTTGAATATAGTCGCACCTTTTGAAAACTCGATAAATCTCTTAATGGTTCGGTTCTTTTGCATAGTGTGCAAATCTAGGTACATTTCCTTCGAAAAAATATTTCTTTCAAGTCAGAAACAATGTAGTACCTACCCGTTATAATAAATTTTAAAATGATACTCTAGACAATACGATCACAGTTTAAGAGGTACGTATGATGATAAACTAATGCATGTTAAATGTGGCGCCAGGAGAAAATAGAATTCACGTGGTCTAAGTGTGTCTGTTTCTTGGTACAGAAATCAACCCTGACCTAACCTGTGTCTGTTTCTTGGTACAGACATCCAACCTGACCTAACCTAAGTCATCGAAAAAAACGAAAATAGTATCCCTAATGTGGGATAACGAAACGAATATCCTTCACAGGTAAACCATCCAATATGCATAAAACAGTTATATCCACAGACTCCGAACTGTTCTAACTGAAACACTCTATGGACAGACCTGTAGAAGTCAAGGAAGTAGAACGCTCTGGAGAAAATATAAAGGATGGCCTGCAGAGGTAATGAGGTCATACTCAACTGTGACTATGGAAGTGATCCTAGCCGTACAGCAAAGAGGGTATAGAAAGAGAACAAAGTGATGTCACCTGCTCTGCTAGTATTCAGAGATGGCATGAAGCTGTGTCTGCAATGTATACCTTAAGCAACAACACCATAAGGAGTGAGCGTCGATTTCGGACGGAAAATCTACTTTTCGGACAAAATTCATTCTCATATTGCAAGCTATGTAAACAAGAAAACTGGAAGATTTGCGGTTCCGAATTCACACGGATTTTTGCGGCTGGACTCTTTGGTCACAGACAGTCCTTAGTTTCAGCAAGATGGCGTAACTGGACTTTTTTTTCTGGAGAACTGAATGGAATTGTCCCTTTAACAAAAATCCACAAACAAAGCACTTACTTACTTCTGTGGCGCTAGAGTCCACGGTGAACCTGGGTCTAACAATCCTGTTTAGCCAGACTGGCTATGAGCCAGCTGCCGCCAGTTGTGCACGCTAAGTTGGTTGAGGTGTCCCCCCATTTGTTTGTGCTACCTGTCGCGAGGCCGTTAACAGCGCAAAGTATTTCCGAACCAAGAAACTTAAATTCCGATCAGCAGAATTTGGAATGCATCTTTTCATAAGGCTGAACGTTTTGTAAGTTTCCCATTCGCCAAAGAACTGAAGAGTTCAGTGTAGCAGGTGTTCGACAACGATGCAGGGAGGTAGTCCTATTATCTTCATTATTTAAATGAAATGCAACTGTAGCGTAAAAGAAGATAGTGGCGTAGATCCTTTTCTAAATGGATCATGTAGGTTTGGAGTATACTTTGGTAGTCTAAGATTTTCTTTAGTAATTCCTGCACTTCTTCACGCTGAAAAAATCCGCATAACTGTGTCGCATAATTCGTGACGCCTCCTTGCCCCAGACGCCTCTTGGAGCTCCAGTGTTTTTCAAGTTGGTTTTGTTTTGGTTTATTATGTAGAGTTCTGACCTCGGTTGCGCGCTTTTCCAGTTCTTTGTTGTACTAGAGATGTACTTTTGTGCTATCCCTAAGTTATCCTAGTAATGGAGAGAGTAGTTAGCACGAGGTTAGGTCAAGGTCGTGGAGGAACCTTAGGATCGTTTTTGCGGGTGACTGGTTGACTATATTTGGGGAACTGATCTCCCTTCCAAAGTGTCTTTGCCTGAATCAGGTATTCATGTCTCGTTGCAAGAATCAGGTATCCATGTTCTAGTCCGATTTGAGTACTCTGTCCAGTTTTTCTTTAAGGGATTTTGAAAAGCTATTTGCTTAATCGGGAGGATATTAATTACAAAGAAAATTCTAAAATGGGAAAGGGCTCTTACTATCCAATTCACTTGATCAGTATTACTAATTAAAGTAAGGTCTATGGTTTCTTTTCTAATTTTATTGTGAAATGTGGGATGGTTACCTCGGTTACCGCCTTATAATACAAAGTATCTTATATGTAACTGCATATCTGCACTTGTAAGTATCTCACGCAGAGAAAAAACAAACCTATTCGGGCTTAAAAATTGGACTTGATCTCCTCTTATTCAACTTAATTATTTAAATTTCTCTTTTATAATGCAAATGCTCCTTGCAAAATGAAGGTGAACATGACAGAGAGACAGTCTTTGCTTTGTACCCTAATAGCATTGTAGTTTCCCCCTTTTTTAACTACTTTGTACGAGTGAACATGTACCTGAAAGTTGCATTATAAATACGTGCATTAATTCCCCTTTATGTGAAAGTGTCTTGACGATGAAGACTTTTACAGACAAACTTTCATCAGGGTGGTTGCAGCTACATCCAACGCAGTAATTATCTCCTTGTGTACTTTGCTTGTTATTTTGCGTTTCATTTAATTATTTAATTAAGGATAATTAAGTGTTTTTTTAATGGGTTCATCAATTCCAAACGCATATACATATGAGTAATAATAACGACAGACTCTACTCAGTACACATATTTATGCTAAGCCGCAAGGTAAATCGGTGTGGCATTGTCCATCTGCCACTAGTTTTTGAGCCTTAAATTTTGAGTTAGGTATATCTTAGGATATCTTAGACATAACTTACTTAATCATTTAGGTATCCTTCACCGTAACAATGCACGTGTCCGACACAGTCCCAAAGACGGCTGCACCATTTGGCGACTCTGTTCTTGAATGACCTCAGCGAACTGGCGTCCTCAGACGGCATGAGCACTCTCCGCTTCAATAAAAGCTCCGGTTAGTTTTGTTGGTCTATAGGTAGCTAAAAAAAGATACATGGTTTTAAACTGGGACATTTTCTGGTCTATTGTGTCTATGTCTCGGTACAGTCAGTCACTCTAACCTAATCTAACTAGATCTAATTATTAAGATAAAAGATGCGGTCGAGGTGGACCAATGCCTCAACCAATATTCTTCGGCCTTCAACATGTAGAGACTGTGTTCCTCCTCCTCACATCCTGAACAAGTAACAGACGCCAACAGTTTCAATCTGTATGTCGATGTGTCTGATGTAATGCCCGACCAACAACTGGGCTACGTCAAGCCAAGAGGTTCATCAATGCTTCCAATAGCAAGAGAAGTCAGGAAATTCTCGCACTGAAAAAGCGTGATTCCAAGCTCCTTACGGACTTCCTCACCAGACGCTGTTCACTCAACTATCATCTTCACAAGATGGGCATAAGACCTTGATCTTTGCTTGTGATAACTACCCTTCTAGATTGAGAGTTGACGTTTGGCAATTAACCCCTGCAGGATTCTCCAATAATGTGTGGATCCATCTGTGTACTTCTCTTTATCACTTAGTTGCCACTGCTCTTCGATACATACAAATACACTATATTGAAGTGTAGTGATGTTCCTTGTAACTCTAGTGGCATATCCAAAACGTTCTCCTAGCTTTATGCAAGTTAACTTGTTGAAGGCTTTTCCTATGTACAGGAAGACACTGTGAACGAAACAAAAGGGTAACTTTTATGGTGTGAACAAAGTAGTGGAGGGTTGTTTCCACAGACTTCCCTTTAGTATATGAGAGTTGATTGTTGCTCCAGGTGGTAGTGGCTAGATTTGACTATTCTCCCAAATTTGCCTCACCGGCTCTATGCCTGTATACGATACAAATGAGAGAGTATTGCCGATTGTCGCTCAAATCCTGTTAGTTGAAATCTTCTTGAGCCGCGCAGTACCTACAGCTCTACCTATTTCATTTCCATGGGCTTCTGTCAGCAGTCATGATCAACTTTTTAAAATTCCTCTTACTCGCAATGGAAGAGGGTTCAGTCTAGTCTAGTTTACTTTTGTTGTACTTGTCGAAATGTCTTTTTACTAATTTCCTTTGCTCACGCACCTCTTTTTACCACCATATAGATATGTTTTCAATTCGCTATACAAGTTCTGAGAAGACATGCGTGTGTGAAGGATTCGCTGACGGCTTGCTGAATGATATAAGCCACCCTATTTAGGCCTCTGGTGCACAGCTTTTTGGTAAAAAGAGGTTTCTGCCCGTGCTTCTGGATCCCTAACTAATACTTTAGTTGCATGTCCTTTGGTCTTCTTTTCTTATAGTTCAATTAACGTTACACAAGGTATACCAAGTGAAGGCTAACTATCTTAAAATTCAAGTGGTATCTCTTCTTCTTGTTCTTCTTCTAGTTGAATACTTATCGAATGATCTGGATAGCTCTCTTGAGGTCATGCTCTAACTCCTTTAGGAGATTGGTTGACTCTAGATGGTAGTTATGTATGTTATCAATAAAGCCAATTATGACCTAAGGATTCGTAGTCTAAATTCACTGGAGTACATTAGGTTGTACATTAGCGGGCCTAGTATGGAGCCTCGGAGAATGCTGCGTGCAATATTTTACTGTCTCGTTCCATCGACAGTATTTTGCAGAAGTGTCCTATTTCTTAAAAAGTCTGTCAACACCTTCCGTACGTAGTCCGTCTACCTTTTGCAGGTTTATACTCAGAGGAGGGTTCTGGAACGCGCGGAGTTTAAGGCGTTTTTTAATTTCCAGAATTATGATGATGAACCTCCTGACATCGTGCTTCCACCGCGTCCTCTCATGGCCTTCATCGCCTTGGTCTATCTTGAAGCATGCTTTCCAGAAATAATATTGGAAATCCGCTTATGATACTCTCCAATATTTTTTTTCTAGACGTCCTGCATGTAAAGAAGCCCATACAATGAAGGATCGATCGGGAGTTCGTTTCCTCTTCGTTAAAGGAGCTTTTAGCAACGGCAATATTCCTTCTTGTAAGAGAGACGATGTAAAGGCAATTGTACGAGGGCAATTGGTTGAGTTTATCTATCTATACCTTGTTGTTACGCCGATAGGGCTGCAAATCCCTTCAGGTTCAACATCACTACTTGATAAACTTCACACACCGCCTTACTTAAGGCCGACGAAGGATTTTGTTTTGTTCGCTCTCATGTCATCCCTTGAGGGTATGCAAATCTCGTGAAGTTTGTCATTGGTACTGTGATCCTCTGGAACGTTGATACTGTTGTGTTGCATACTCCACCTGGCGATGAATGATGATTCATTCCAGCAGTGCGCTGATGGTCAATGTGCATTTTATCTCTCTTGCTGCATCGATGGAGTGCAAACTCTCACCAAAAAGCCTTTTTTGCAGTAGTCTTCTTATTACATTTCTCTGCTTCAGATTACTGTTACTGAAAAATAACACAGGAGATCTTTGCCCGTCAAGTTATTCTAGAGTAAAAGACGACAGTAATTTCTACCCCACTTCCAGTAAATTAAGCAATTTTTCTGGAAATATGAAAAAATTCAGTTCAACACTATCGCCATAGCAAGTATTTTTGTCACAATCAAGAAAAACACGGTCACAATAACGCCTCCAACGCTTATTTATCCTTGATTGGGGTCATTGACATTTGTCGAATTGTTGTGAAGCAAAGTCATTAATCGCAATATATACCAAAATACACCTTGTGTCGTTTTTTTTTTTTTCTTTACCTTGAAAATCCTTAAGATGAGAGAATTCAATAGAAGATGTCCTTAGTCGACCCTGTCAAGGGTTCGACCATAAATCAAATCTTACGACGTTCACAATTTACTCTTATTCATCTGGCACACAGCACTCTCTAACGAAAAAGGATAATTCGAATACATTATATCGAAGAAGAAAATACATTAAGAATTGATTCTGACAGGACTCCTCAATTAATGTAGGCTCTACTCTGGGTCTGCGTTTGGCTGTAATATTATTATTAATTTGTCGTCCTTTTATTACCACTGTGTTGGGCTTGTTTCGTTTTTTCACATTTTAAGTGGAGCTAAATAAGGAAATTCTTTTCCTCATTGGTGCCACGTGTACCTAGCATTTGACTACTTAATAAAACGTGGTATTTGTTCGATGACTGGTAACCGGCAAACGGCAAGGTGAAGTCTTAATTCCCCGCTAACATAATTTCGGCTGAGATTCTCGGAAGGTAATTTACCATTACATGACAGCCGCTTGCGCCGTTGTTTGTGCTTTTTCCCCGGCTTATGTGTCCTTTGCTCTCTGAATAGATGCGATAAAAGGCAAACGATGTCTTTATGCGAACGCTGCAAAGTTTGTCGTGCCTGTGAAACGCTTTGTCAGGTGTCCGATTTGCAGATGATGTCTCACCACACCGGGCCAGTCTACTCAAAAATGGAATAAAATTCATCATTTTTATTTAAAACAATCATTTTGCGGCTTTTTCCACTGCGGGTTTCTATTCAGTGCTTTAGATAGTATCTGAGGAATTGTGTGCCAGTGGAGAAATTGAAATATTCAATTCATTTGAAGTGTTTAAGTCTGACGTGGAATGATAAATGGGTAGTGTGGTTTGTGGTCGAGGGTTTCTCAACATTCCCAAGCATACTGATATATATCGATAGAAGGACTCTATAGTATCTTAATCCATAGGTAAATGACCACAATTTCAAGTTAAAACTAGTAAAAAAAATTATGAATAAATAATGATGAATACTCCGCTGGCTCAGATGGTCTGCTTGCCATTTTTTTTTTAAATTATAGATTACCTAGTTCGGCCCCTCATTTAATGTCAATTCACAGAAAGGAAAGATCATAGCCATAGCTAAACTCTCTTGCATACCTAAGCTCTTTGAGAGCATTATTTATGACTCAATGTTCTTTTACTGCAAGCCCACACTAGAGTGTGGATATGAAATCCTTCTACGATTTCTCGCAATAAATTATGGGTATTATAGATTGAATCCTATTAAGAATACAGACTTCTCAAAGTTCTGTTTAAGTCCACAGTTTCCGACTTAATTGAAGCTTTTTCTGGAGTACCTGAAGGTAGCCACCTTCGTCCAGTATTATTTATTTCGACAACTAATCATGTTTACGCAGATGATATAAAAATCTTCAGGCATATAGCGTCCTTCTCTGACTCCTCCACTGCATGTGGACTTGGACAGACTTTCTACTTAGTACCTAAACAGTTTCCTTGATCTCAATGTCAATATGTGTCAATTTATAACCTACACCTGTAAATGCCATGGAGGTGGACCTTGTAATTATCTGATTTTCGATTCACTCTAAGGGAATGTACCCTAAACCCTTGTCACAAACCAGGAGTAGGGTTCTATCTATCATGCATGTATCTAAGTGGACCCAGAGCTTGTTAGCTATAAGGTCAGCTTCGTCAGCGATAAACTTTTTAAAGGAGTTAATGGGAGCAGAGGGGAGAGTCTGTAAAATATGGAACACTGATCCCTTCCATGCAAGTCCTTTCGCTCTTTCATTGGTACCCAACATAGAGTCACCATATTGCCTTTCCATACCTCATTTAGATGTCGTCTGCGGGTGTTTATCAGTCTTGATCTGAATAGTTAGCAATTCGAATACAGAGATTAACCTTTTCGAAGTGAAAAGAACAGTCTCTGTGCTTGAAAGACTGATTCCCAGTCCTCGGCTGCTGGGCCAGTTATTGGCTAGTATTAGTGCGTAATTGAGCCCCTCACTTAAAAATGTACCTTTAAATTTACGACACCGTCGACGTAGGCTGTTAAGTTGAATCCGTTCTTCTTCAGTAAAACCAGCCATATGACCGGTGAAAGAACGCCGCTCTGAAGAGTCTCCCTGTTGACATTTCTTCGGCTATTGACATTACCCAGGTTGAGACTCATTGTTGTCATCACTTATTGGCTTCTATTTCGTGTTAAATAAGTAAAACTTACGGCACGACGTATGATGGCCCTCTAAATGGTTCTTCGTGGGTGCTCCTTGCAGAGTCCCCTAAGAAAACTCTCTGTGAACCCAATGCTCATTGGTTAGTTGGTTGAATTGGTTCGCCTTTCGGTTCATTCAGGGGGCACCACGGGGACGATTCGTGTCTACTCGCAAATTTGAAATGAAGCGCTCTTAAAAGAACTTAATAAATTCTGAATTCAGTTTGTGAAAAGGTTCATGACATTTTCCAAGGAAGCTGGGTATCCCTTTGGGATAATAAATTTGGTAAAGGGATATACGTTTGTTTGCGGAAAAATAAAATCATTTCGAACCATGAAAGTATGGGGTTGCACTAATTATATGGAATCAAAACAGGAATATCAAGACTCGAATTTAAAATACAAGTAAATATTTGAGAAGAAACGAAACGAAACTTGGAAATGAGACTAAATAACGTTGAAGACTCAAAACCTAATGGAGATTTGCTAATGAACTGAAGATCAGGATTCATAAATACGCATAGAAGAATTCTTGCATTATTTTGGAAAAATAAAAGGTGTTTGTTTAAGAAGCGCCGGGTTTCCGATAAAGATAGCTGTCACTATCTTAAAAGTCAATATTTTTGATTTGAGATAAGTCTAATAATTCATCATGTATAGATTTACACCGCAACAACATTACGAAAACGTGGATGTTTCCGGAATCAGGGGACGAATTACCGCAGTCGATAACGAGTAACTCGTTATCGAAATGTGAGGATTCGGCATTACCTCTCTCGTGATCGAGCATTCACTATCGAAATTTGAGATGACACCACACGTTATAGTGCGTCATTTCAGTCGATCACTATTGTGCTGTCGAGCTATCGAGCGAAGCAACAAAGATGTGAGTATTTTTGTTTTCTAGTTTTTTTTTTAAGGGAGTTTACTAATATAATGTTAATTTTTTTAATTAAGGTCCAATCAAAATAAGATCAATTTGCTGCAAAAAAATATTTTGGCCGATTTCGGATTTCGATTCGGATTTCGGCCGCAAACCAAGGGTCTCATAGCACAGTCACTTCAACACCGTCTGCAACGACGGCGAATTAACCCCTGCATAAAGAGGGGGCGCCGACGCTCAACGCGTTCGCAATAATCATCATCGGAATCCGAGGACAAATAAACAAATAGATCCATTGTTTACTTCAATTTCACTGCAAATTATATTTTTCTATCTTTTTTATCAACCGAAGAAATGTCACTTTGTGAGTTGTAGTACAACTTCTCTAGTACAATTTTATTTTCATTCGATACATGAGCTTTCGCGTGCCATCATCCCAGTGAGGTTACTCGATCATTCGATCACGAGTCCTACTCACTCACTCGTTATCGACTGCGGTAATTCGGCCCCAGTCTTCAGTCAAACAAACTTATCGAGCACGTTACCAATTTCATGGACCATCTGAACGTCGCATTCGTCACGTTGTGGATAGATTTCGCACTAATTTAACTCTACATGACATTACGCCAACATAAAGAATGAGACCAGTGCGTTCCGCGGAAAATATCACTGCTGTGATATTGTTATTGCCGTGTGCTGTGTGCCAGTGTTATTGAGAACCAGCATTTGTCAATTCGCAGGCATGCACAGGACTTTGTCCGTTCTAAACTTGGAACATTTTGCGAAAGGATCTTAGCCTAATTGCTAACAAAATTTAATTGGTGGAGGAATTGAAGCCGTTGGATCGTGGTATGCGTCAGATTTCCGCTGAATGGGTTCAAAACTAATTACAAGATGATGCGGAATGCTGTCATTGCCGTATTTGGAGTGATAACGCAGGCGACTACTCAGACCTCTGATGGCATCATCGGGCTTTATTTTTAAAAAAATGAGACAGGAGCACGCGGGACAGTCAATGGTGACCGAGACAGAAAGATGAACAATGAATATTTGTTTCCATATATACGTGACATAGGTGAGGATGATATGTGATTCCATCGATTTACTGAAATCAAAGTTTGGTGAGAGACTGAGTTTAAGATTGGGATCTGTAAATTGGAGGAGAAGAATTAACGACGATATACAGGAGCTGTACAGCGACATTGGCCTAGTCAAAAAAAACTGCTCATCAGCCGCTTAAGTTAGCTAGGGCTTGTATAGCAAATGGATACCAATGTTCTGGTCCGCAGAGTATTCGAATCTAACCTGGAGGTACAACGTAGCAAAGAACAACCTCGACTTCTGTAGCGCGCACAAATATAAGGAGTCTTCAACCGACTGGAGGCTGTTAGCTAAGGGCCGGGCTAACTGAAGATGTTGTTGGTAGCGGCCCAGGTACACCTCGAAACGTATGTAAGTATGGAAGTAAAACAGGAATGCTTAGTTACCCCGCGGTTCTTTGCACTAATGTTGAATGATCTGCACCATTGCTTAGAGGTGGACTTCACTTGAGTGGATTTCTTGTTCAACTGTCAATGTATGCTGACGATATTATTAACTTAGCTGAATACACATCCACGATGGGACAGTTTAGGAAGATACGCAAAAGTAAGGAATTGAACGATTTTATCGCCAAGAAGGAGGTAGAATATTTAGTGAATTTAAATTTATTCAGCGCTGAGTGCTGAGCGATATTGTGCTATAAGTTTAAGTCTGATATTTGGTCTACCTATGTTCATCCCAAACAAGATAATAAGATAAGAAACAGTTGTCCCAGACTTACATTTGTCAACACTTCGAGACTCCGCTTGGAATATGTCAAAAAAACACACTTTTTAGGTATAAAGTCACTCAGTTATAAAACATGCTCTCAAAACAGGTATTGCATAAAGGCTTACACAGTCCATTCACTCAAGAGTTGAAGCAAATCAATCAAATCTGTTGGATTTGGGACCCACTCGTAGTCATAGAGAAACCAACACATCCTCCAAGAGTAACTGATTGATGTTTGTAAAAACATCTACAGTAAAAAATCAACGAGATTCTTTCAATTGCGACGCAAAGTTTTTATCTGCCTTCCTCATTGGTCTTTTAAATTCCACCAACAAATATGTTTAGAGGACATGGAAACGGCCCAGAACTTCCTATGTGAATTTCCTACCATTGCTTATCCAGAACACCAAAACACTTTCAGAGAGGGATATCACCGCATCTGATGTCATATCCACCTTATCACCCACGGGCCTAGCACAAAATATCTCCTTGTAGGTGGTAGTGATTGGTGAGAATTTTTTCAGTCCATCGGTCAGATTCTCGTTAGCGGTGATGCTAAAAACCTTGATGTAAAAATATTGTCGATCCAGATGCAATAACTCAATAGCTATAGCGTAATAGTGGTGCCAACTCAAATTTCGGTTTAATGAACTTCACCACTAACTTTGCCTGACATTGTTTTCTTGCTTTGACCTTAGTAGCCTTCCCGCGGCCGAAAGATATTTTGAACTAGAATACCCCCTACATTAACCTACACAGATACCATCTTTAACAAAACAAACTTAAGCTCTGCCATACTTAACTGTTTTCGTACAAAGCTGCCTACTACTGATTAACATTATCCCTGTTAAACCACTGGATAGTGTATACGAGTAGAGCTCTTATCTTTATTTTATTTTCAAAACCAAAACTCACCCAAGAAATACCCACCAGACAAAGTTCTCGTAGGGAAACATGGCACACAAATACTATGCATGTTCATATGTATGTATCCGTACATCTATTTTGTAAACAGTTTTCCCCCGTCATTTAAAAAAGCCTATCAATACACAGTGGAAGTAAATCGCTCAATCTACAATTAAGTCGATTAGGATATCATGGCCCTAAACACTAGAAATTTCGTTTGAACCACATACAATTGAGCAAGGTGCATACGAAATGACAGAAGGAGTACAGATATGTATATCCTTAAACTTACACAAATAACTTCTATCGTATTTCCCACCAGCAGTTGGAAATTTCCCTTGAATCAGTAAAAAAATTTCTTTATTATTGAGGAGCACATTTGAAAAAAAACTTGGAAAATGTGTTTCAATGAAAAGGCATGGAGAATGTACAAGGATATGTACATGGACTATGTCGCAGCTCAAGTAATTATCCCCAATTTGATCATCGATAAGGAGTCTTTACAAAGTTCTTTACATACTTCAGTAGCGATTTCCGAATCTTTATTGTTTGTTTTTTTGTTACGATAGGGACAACTGTCAAATAGAGCGGTCATTTTGCCCGTTTTTTTGCATTTTATTCTAATTATAAGTTTGTAAATCATCATAGAATATAATCAACCATCTGAGTAAGTCATCCGTCGAATTGTGGAGATACACATGTTCTTGAAATGATGCAATAACACCTACACGTCAAAGGATTGGGCGTATTCAAAACAATATCGCCGTAAACGTAAGTTTGCAATGAAATCCAAAATTTTCAAATCGTCATAAGTTGCAGCAATTAGGACTCTGTCTGTAGAAAATGTAAGCCTAAACTCGTTTGCGATCTAGTTAGTACAGGAATTAGATTGAAAATATCATCATTTGCATCGTTCGCTGATTCAGCTCTGGAGCTGTTGCTTCCTGACCCATTGTTTTATAGCAAAATTGTGTTCAGCGATGAGGCTCATACCTATAAGCGAAATTGTCGCAATCAGAGTGATACCAATCTAAAATGGATTAGGGAGGCAAATGGTTTCGGGTCGGCGAAAAGGTGAGGCCAACTAGCCTGAAAAATCGTACGACTTAACACCTCTGGTTTAGGCAGACAAATCAGAAAGAATTGGTGCATTGCAAACCAATATTTTTTTGTGTTATTCGGGACATATGTACATACTTCCACCATTGCTCCAAAATATTAAGAATTTAGGCCGTATGCCAGAAATCATTTTACAAGTCATAAAAAATAGGTAATTAAATTTCTATTAAAGAATTCGTCACGGGCAAGGATCTAATTCCCAGAAAATAATTAACCATACACGCTCAATTATGGAAAGGGATTGCAAATGTCGATTATTTTATTATTTTACAGTGAGAAAACTGGGTGTCAGCTTCGATAGTGAATTTTAATGACGCAGGAAAAACAGCTGTTCATATGACTTCAAATATTCGGCACAAAAGACAATATGTGGTCCAGGACCTAGCTCCTTGCGACTATTATTACTTAGTACGACTTTCTTATGACAATTATTACTCTTGGACGTCTGTTAGAAATTCGTGGGGCGTTAAAAAAACTTGTTGGTGTTTTCTGCGGTTCGAACTTTGAACCAACGTCTAAGCCACGAAGCCGTGGGTATGGCTAACTTATGTGGTAAGATTCAGATAGGGGTTTATGTGGACAGTCTTGTACTTCCTTCTTCTTAGTTATGGTCAGAGGAACTTGCAGCTAAATTAAATTATTTTGTCTATAAGGCTAACTTCGACACGCATTATCTATACATTAGGTAGTGAAAACCATATCGACGCATTCCTTTGGCACTGACAACTGACAAATTTATTGAGAGAATTGTGTGTCTTAATTGAGTGCTACGCAACTCACAAATTCACATACGAAAAGTGCTTGCATTTGAAAGGACTACAATACTCTTGCCTAGGTCCCTATTTAAAAAATCCAAGTGTTGTTTCCTAGGAAAACACTTCAGGAGTTTCTTTCATGCAGTCTAACCCCGAAGCAAAGTTTATAAATGGGTATTATTTGCAGCACAAAAGTTCAGTCATAATTCGCAAATCATATAATAATAAGAAAGGAACAAAATTATTGAAAAGAATAATAAAAAAAAAAAATACACTGGGTCTAATGTGATTAAATTAAAATAGTTCTTGGAGTGTTTCGAATTCATTGTTCATAGTTTGATACTTGTGTTGACCTCGTCAGCTGGTAGTACCTACGGATATACTACATATGTACTAGTGTATTGTGCAGTGAGAATTTGTACAAATTCTGTATCTAAATACTTTTTTAATTGGACCTTGCTGCTTGCTGAAAGTAGGTAAGTTTAAAGAAAATGTCTGCTTGCACTTTAGGTCTCAGATTTACTCGTACGAATAAAAAATAAGACAAGGAAGCTTAGGTTCTCATGTTGACTATAAAGGGCGAGTTTCATGAGTTAAAGGACTAGCAAAAAATAAGAAAGTCTGTTCAATTAAAACCGGTTGTGAGCCGTTCCAGAAATTATTCTCTATGCCCGGATTCTTTCAAACTATACATTCCCAAGCCCAACATTTAAAAAAGTTCTACTCATCTCAGAAAAGGTTTGAGGTAAATCAGGTATATTAAACGGTATGCATTCGAAAATGGTTTATGAGTATGATTTTTTTTTTGTTCATATTTGTAGGCCTGATAATTTGCAGCGAACTCCTATTTCCACCAGATTTTCGTGATTAGAACATCATAATCTAGAATTTAAAATAGGATTAGGGTTGGTTGGTTAGTTTTGGAGGGTGAACTTACACTCTTCACTCGCCTATCAAACTGTAAGGAATAAGTGTATGATATGGAAATTGTGTATTGAGCGGAGATGCAGGTATTGGGATCATGGGGAATGTGTATCGTGTATTGATCAGGAATTCGTCTTGTATATCCTTCCACCTTCCTTGTAGGCATAATATTAATGGCATAAGAATTATTTCGGAGGTGTTCGTGAACCACACCGCGAAGTAGTCACGGTTCCTTGAAATTGACTTCATCGATATTCTGGGGTTCTGGTAAATATACCATGTTCCACTTTTTAAACAGAATAGATTTTCTTGCTATCTAAACGTGTTACGTTTCGAAAGTGAAAAAAAACTAGGCTTGTGAACGATCGGAGGACTTTCGAACAATCTTTCGAGAACACTGTTGTCTACTATTTTAGACTAGACACTGTTGGGTGGTTCTCTAATATAGGGCTCAGGACCAACAATTTGAGAATTTGACAGTGTTATGAGACCTTAATTTTTCCATTTTCGACGATCACCTATGCATAACAACTTCGAAACTCCTGGAGAAAGGAATGCTCTTCTGGATCTCTCTTGGATTCTAGCCATTGTCATATACAGAAGCCGGCTCGATTCTGTTACGATTGATTAAACTGTGATTAAAAATTTCGTCTCGTAGAACGTATTTGAAACCCTACAAATCGTTGATTCTACCAGTTCTGATGTATGCAAGGGACTGTTGAAGCAACAGTTGAAGATGCAGTTTAAAAATCGGCCTCATCGACCAAATAAGTAAAAGCGCCCCAGTTAAGAATATAATTAAATCCCAGCCTGTTGATGGGTGAGAAGCCAACTACAGAATCACCTTCATGCTTCGTGCTCATTTACAACTTCAGCATATTCATGCGCACAAAGTATTCGAAAGCATTTAAAAAAAAAAGACTTCCGAACGATGACCAGAACAAATGCCTTTTAATGTGCTTACCCACGATGGCCAGATGGATTAATTGGAATGCGGAAAAACTCAGCAAAAATTTTCAAGAGGAGAGTGTATGTATGGTTCTTTTTTGTTTGGTAGTAAAGCTGTTTTTACACGAATATTGGTGCATTAATTCCATTCCAAGAACTCGTATTTTGTCGAGATATCCATATTCTAAAGAAAAATTTCAAATATAAAAGCATTGCGACATACCAGTGGCCGCTAAGTAGCTCTGATATAAACCTCCTAAAAAGCCCGTGAAGTAGAATGGTTGCCAATATCTCACAATTCTAAGGCAAATTCGAAAACTCCATGCCAGTTACTTACTTTCTCTAGGTGACGCTACACTTCGGGGTTAACCTGTACCTCAAGCATCTCCAGTTTACCTGGTACTTAGCTTACTGTCTCCATATGCGCACTCCAAGTTGGTGAGGCCCCTTCAGCTTGTGCTCGCTACCTTAGGCGAGATGGTCCTCTACTGCGTTGTCCTTCCGGGTTAAATTCGAAGATTCTGCAGGCCGAATCATTAGTCTCCATTTACTCTACATGTCCTAGCTATATTTGGCGGCTGATGCACAGTTTTTGACTAGGTCAATGTCGCTGACCAGTTCTTATATTTCGTGGTTGAATCTACTCTTCCAAAGCCCGTCCACGCAAGCGGGACTGAATATCTTATAAAGAATTTTTCTCTCTAAACGATCGAGGATATCTTCACCCGCATTCGACAGTGTCCATGCTTTAGTGCCATAAACCAAAAAAAGTCCCTTAATTATTCGCCAATGTTGAGTGTCCCTTCTTGGTATCGTCAACATTTACTGCTAAACCCATATTGGCAGCTTCCGTTTCAATAGTAGCAAACGCACCAGTGACATCCCGCTGTGTTCTGACAATTATGTCACTATCGTCGGCGTACGCTAATAGTTGCACTGACTTTGAAAGATACCAGCGCCTCTGGTGTTGATTTGTGACTTCCACACAATTCTTAGAAGCACGATGTGAAAGAAGTCACATGATAAGGTATCACCTTGTCTAAATCATGTTTTGACGTTTTGGTCATTATGGACCTAAATGGAGCAGCGAGCATTATCCATCATCATTCTGCACAGGTGGACGAGTCTGGCTGGGATACGAAAACTAGACATGAGCCTGTATAGCTCATCTCTATAAATTTTGTCATGTGCGGCCTTAAAATAGATTAAAAGACGGTGCGTATCAATTTGTACTTCTTGGGTTTTCTCCAGGATATGCCGAAGTGTGGAACTTTGATTGGACGTGGACTTTCTTGGGCTGAAACCACACTGATGGGGCCATTCAGTTTGTTGGTAAAGGGTTTCAGGCGTTCACACAAAATGGCGGTTAAGATTTTGTGCACGATGTTAAGAAGAGTGATATCTCTGTAATTGACGCAGTTGAAAGGGGACTCCTTTCTTTTGAATCGGATAAGCGATCCATTTCATATATCAGGCATATACTCGTCTGACCAATTCTTAGAAATGAGTTGGTGTATGTTCTCTACTAAATGATCTCCAGCTGCTTTGTACAGGTATGCCATCAGATCTTTAGGCATTTTTTCCGGTTACGATATTGGAACTGCGGCTGAGTGTATTATTTGGGATACCTAGTCTAGACACGTGTATGGCACAGTTTGTCAGCCTAGTTCATATGAGATTGGATTTTGTAAGAAAATTTTGCCATGACTGCTCCCAGAGCAATGTGAACCGTTTAGCCTCACGGTTCGACCGTCTGTATACATATACATATATGTATGTATATGATTACGAGGAAATCTTGTGCTACTTACTACCAAGTTATGAGCAGAAGCAAAATCGATTAGTCGAAAACCATTGCATGTTGTCGTGTTATGGAGGATGTGCTTCCTGTCGAACCGATCAATTTAATTTATCGGAATTAAAGCCAGTTTTTCTTCATCCAAAAAGAATTAGATTTCTCTTTAAGCTATCTATCGCCATCACTAAATTTTCGAATGCCACAAAATAGAAAACTCACTCGAGTAATGCTCCTTAGATAAAATTATTTGAAGGAGTTTTCCCCGCCCTGAGATTTACACAATATTCTGTTTTCATATCGTATTTCCGTCATCAATTTGAAATCTCCCATAAATCAGTAAATAATTTCTTTTATTATCAATAAGCCTACTTAAAAATAATTCTGAAAAAGTTATCCTTGGAAAGGACCCTTGTCGTGCGTGAAAAGAATACTTAATTTTATTTGATTGTTCGTATTAAAATTTCTCTCAGGATAATTCAGACTGAGATAAGATTAAAATGCGGTCACTGGGACTTGCTTTCGAGATGTTGTGTGCAAGTTCCTGAAACTTATTTTCCCATACTACATAGCATACTATTCGCAAAGTCAGGGAAAGGTTTGGGTGAGACGGTTATTCCTTACGTTTTCATTAGCGTGGAGAGTGGCCAAAATCTACCTGTATTCGACTGTAATTTCTACCAAACACATCAGCTTGAAGATCAAACGGTGAATCACTCTTACCAACCGTTGTTTTTATGACAAAGAAAATAATTGAGCAGTAAAGAAGGACAAAACTTAAAGGCCGCCTTGCTATCCTATCGTATATGGCGTTATTCTTAGTTGCACCGTATCTTAAGATACCAAGAGCCCAGGCTGTGGGAAGACTTGGGTTTGATTTGCAAATCTGAATACTCGATGCCAGAAACTCGCCCACGCTCCTTTTCGCTACTCCATGATAATGATCGCCAAAAAAGTTCCAATTATCTTTCTGCCTTATCATGTTGTTTGGAGCAAAAACTTCTCCCGGGTCCTTCGGCATTCTGGTTCGTACCATTGGCAATGGAGCATTCAGAGCCTTCACTGGTTCCTGGGCAATTTGTTATTACCTTGCACAAACCTGTGAAGATATTCCCGAAAACATCCGTGTCTTGTTAGGATCAGTGTCAGATATAAGGGTAAATTTTCATGCTTCCTGTTGATTCACACTTCGGTGTTGAATATAATTTTAGTCGTCCCGTGTCCTGTTGCCATTTTCATAAAATTTTCGTTCTTAGTGAAGCTCTTAGTGAAGTTGTGGCTGTGATTGGCGTTGTCGTTAATGTCGCCATTGGTCTGCTGGTGAGATCTTCTCTTGCAATTCTTGTGCTAGTGGGTCTTTTGACACCATTCCGGCCACAACTAACAGGATGTCGTTCGGAAAAAGAACTTACTCTGGCGCAGACAGGAAGACTTATCCAAAATTAATAGAAAGTGTTCTTGAAACCGTCCAGAGAATATTATTCAAAAGGAAAGCACAGGGAGTATGAAAAGTTGTCCCCTTCTACTTCTCATTCTTACAGCTCTTTTATAATCAATTAAGGAGGGACCCGGACTGTTTGTCTTTGCTCTTTAAATCATTCGAAGACGTCGGAATGTGTTTCTACGAAGTCGGAGGGGTTTCCATCTATAATCTTCGGTTGTATTCGGTAATAATGTGTTTGATTTGTTGTTGTACAGCTTCGGAATCGGTGATGCCGTGGCTTAGTGCTTAGTGCGATGGACTGAGTGTGATTTTGTGATTTTTTAAATATCGAGAAATCCAATTATCAATGGAGGATCTGACCGACCCGTAAAATAAGTGTGGTGCAAGGTCATCAAAACTGCAGTGCGAGTAGTAAAATCCACCTAGGATTTTACCCCTCTAGCAAAGAATCAGTACTGCAATACAGTCAATACACACGCAAGCTGCAAACCTTCGTAAATAGATGTCTAAGAGCACCTTGATGATTTTTGATCCAATTATATCTCCAACGAACAACTTTTCGGAGAAACCGGCCAAGGACTTATAGATTTTACTATACGAAGGAGTGGAAGTAGATTAGACACACTCTAAGGCGCAAAGACAACTCCATTTCGAAATGTGCCATGCAGTAGAATCGGATAACATAAATATGCCGCAGGACAGTCTTACTTAAAAGGATAGATTACTTAATTAGTACACACCATGAGATATGTATCTATCAAAGGAAGGTTAACCTACAAGACCATCAAGAGCTGCAACAGGCGTACTCGAAAGAGTTCCCAAGCTTCGTTCAGCAAACAATTGACACATAAGCTAGGAATATTCTTATCACAGTCGTATAGATCCAAAGGACTATTTTCGGTGATAAGTCCCATATCATGACGAATGCACACTTGGATGTCTTCGACTTGACTTATTTTACACAAAGACGTGTTTTACAAAGGATCACTCCTATAATTTGGCTTCATTTGATATCTGGGTAGTGGCGTCCTTTCTCGTAAAGACAACTACCTCAGTTCTTAGGAGATTGACCGAGACGCCACTATTGAGAATTATACAACAGAGAGTCAAACACTGTGTAGCATAATGAACAGAAGGCAGAACGTCACCTTGTGGATAGCCCCTATATACCTCTGGCTCAACAAACCAGTCACAGTCTGCAGCTGTTCTATTCATTAGCATTACTCTGATCTGTAATGCCTCATCTATCCCGTGTCTTCTAACAAAGTCATAAATGCAGTCAAAGGCCAAATTTTCGAAAGCGCCCAATGAAATTGTCAACTGCATTTAGCAATCCTCAAGGACATAAGGCGACATTCGTGTATACAACTCAAAATTCAATTCTATTTTCCACCCAACAGTATTGCGTCCAAATTGGTCATTGATAACCGAAATGAAATAAACAAAGCGAATATCTCCATCCTCTTGCAATGCCTGCCTTTTATCATGAAACCAAATTAGGTACAAAAAACTGGTATGCATTAGTTCTCCAAACATATAATCAATATGCTGCCCCTTCCATTGGTGGCTGGAACTCTTTTGTTATAAATCACATTTTCCTCTTTTTGTAAAGAACTTTTGCTATACAAATAAACGGGAGGAAGGTCAAAGGAACCGCAGAAATTATCTAAGCCCCTACCCCACTGCACGAGTATTCCGAAAACAATAATACAATATACTATACTATCTGTGTATCTATACAAAACGGCATAGGAAAAAAAACAATAATAAATGCCGTTCCTAGAAAACCCCAAAAACAAGTAAGCAATCCCAGGCAAAAAGCACACAACTTTTCTTCCGCTTCAACAGAGAAAATCCGTTTATCCTGTATGGTGAGGAATAAAAAATCGTTATGTCATATTATCCCTTCTTCCATCAGAGGCACTATAGCACAACATTCGACTGCGTGCCAACAATACCAACAACAGGACAAAAGAATGGAGAATCCCAACAGCTTCGAATAAGGTGTATAATATACGTACACCCACAGAAAGAAAAAAAAAAATATTCTCAAACCCAAAGCCATACGAAGTGTTTGCATTTTTCCTGGGGCCTACTGCTCCCGGACAAGAGTAAACACACTTAAAGGACCTATTCGCTGTTGCTGCTGCTGCAGGTACTCTTGTCCTCTGCAGAGCATACACTGTCAACTGAGCGGTCCTCGCCATTTTCTCCGATTCTCCGATTCTCCGATTCCCAACGTGTAGTGCACACAGAACATTTTTTTTTTTATTTTTTTTGCAGATTTCCTTGGCCTTACCAAATCATCCCTCTGCCAGCCACGAGCCATCCTCTGACTCAACAGAGCAATTGTAAGGTTGTAAAGTTTCATCTACATATATCTGTGGTAGAATCTATGGATACGTATGTATGTATGTACTTTCAGCAACTTGTAGCTATTTCGTGCACAGCAAAACAGCTAAATCACGGATGTCGGGATCATTATACCTAGGGCAAATTGTAGGGCAGAAAAAAAAAGGACGGAGCAGAAAGAAAAAAGCTCAACAGGAGAAGCCGATAAGTCTTCACTCACGGGTTGCGTTGAAAAGAACTTAAAATCCTTTCGCTTTCAGTTTTCTCTCTTTTCCTGCTCACAACAAATTTGTCACCAATACTTGTTTACTACAAAATGTCAGTGTGTGGGGGATTCAAGAAATGAGCAGATAAATCCACGGCTGGATTTGGGGCGCATCACAGCATTTTTAAAATGTGAGATGGATGTCAGCTGTGAGCTATTATATTTCGAAGAAAGTTTATTTATTAGTCAGTTACTAGTGGTCCATGTTAGGTTTTGTTGGGTTGAAGTGGCTGCCAACTATTGCCAACACACTTAATCCAAAGGAAGGTCCACTGTAATACCACATGGATCGTGGAGGAATTGTCTTGCCTATAGTAAGTGGCTCCTAATATTCATGTATATTTACCAGGTTGCCTAGATAGTTGTAGTAGAAAGCGCCTTGTTGGATGCTTAATTATTAGACGGTGTCCAGTGATGATACCTATTAGGGCGTCAATATGTAATCTGCTGAGAGAAATCAATTTTTAAGAGGGTTTTCGATCCAGGATCCAGATGTCAATTTTGAATTGCTAGACCATCTCTATGAGAGACTATCGGTAGTCTAAAGATATTACTGAATTTAAGGAGATCAATTGCGCGAATTTGATTACTGCTTGATTATCCAAAAAGATGCGAATATCCCTAGCGGATATCACGTTTTTCTTTAGTCAAGTTAAGACTTCATTAGTCTCCATTATTTCCGTTTGGAACACGAAAGGCGGAAAGAGAGGTTAAGATTAAGTCTATCAGCAAAAACACCTCCACCAGTCCCTTCGTTACTTCATAGGCTCAAATGCTGGTGAAGGCACACAAAAGAGCCTGTAGTATACATTTTCTGCACACGCCCTTCCGTAACCGAGATGGGTACTCTTGGGCGATACAAAAGTGGTAAAAAATGGGGACTTCAATAAAAAAAGGTTCTCAGAATGTACACGACCGCGATAAATTAAAAGTTAAATCAAATTATAAAGCGTAACAAAATTTCAATTTCATTATGATTAATATCAAGAAGCCAAGATTTTACTTTTACGTTCCCGCAAGCATGAAGTTTGAAAAGGAAAATGCGAACGATGGTACCAGTGTTGCTCCGTGGATTATGGGTGTCAGATATAGGCCTCTGCATATAGCCTGCTCATATGGAGAATATTTTGAGGACCTTAAAAAAGGATAAGAGTCTTAGAGGCAGAATTTTTATTCTTCTAAATAATTTTATGGAATGTGTTAGCCGAGCCGATTTACATATGTACTTTTCTTATTACGCACTTTTGTAACACATACAGCTTTTGGAGTTTATTAAGGTACATACATATGAGCTTCCCCATGAGCTTATTCCATATTGCAGTCTGGAGTGAAAATCCCAAAGTTAATTGTTTTTAGAACAGTATTTCCTAAGACGGTAAAAGATACGTCGAGTAGATTGCAGATACTTTCTCGAAATTTAAATATGTTCGCAGCAACTCAAATTTCGGTCTATAATAGCACCTAAGTATTTATAGTGCTCAACTAATTCTATGGAGCTTTGCACATCACAAACACAGCTTAGCACGCTATGTCTACAACAAATAGATGCATGAAATGTAATATCAAAGGGCAGTGATTCTTTCACGGTAACTACTCAACTTGTGTTTGGTGAACCAGAGTCTTAGCAATTGGACATCGTGATTAATGTCAGCAACTAAATTTAAGAAGTTGGATGATCCATAAGCAAATGCAAAGTCGTCGGCAAAAGCCTTTACATTACCAATAAATGGGAGTGCAAACAAGAGTTCACATAGATTAGAAATTAAATGGGACCAAGGACGGATCCTTGGGGTACACATAGACTGATTGTCTTCGAACCACTGAAATTATCCCCGATTTTTACCTTTTGTATTCTGTTCTTTAGATAAGAAGCAAACCAATCTAAGATAAGAACCCGAAACCCTAGGCAATGTAATTTGTTCAAAAGAATAAGAGAATGATGTGGGCAAACATGTCGAAAGGCTTGTGTTCTATCTACAAAGAGTCCGGCGCAACATTTTTTATCATCAAGTCCTTTGTAAACAAAAGTCTAGGAGAGCGCCTTGCGTAGAAAGGCCTTCTCTACACCCACCCAAACTGCTTTTCGCTAAGGAAGTTTATACCATTAAGATACACCATGTCACAAAAGTCTACATACGAAGCGAAGTTACTTGATTCTTCTCTTGAAATAAGGTAAATTGAAAGTCTTGCATAAGTATGATATCTCATTGTGTATTCTGATATCTTGATCCTACATTCTGGGAACTGGTAATATTTACCGATGAGTCTAAATTTAATATTTTTGGGCGAGACGGACAGACAAAAGTATGGCGAAAACCAAATACAGCACTCTACGTAAAAAACATTTGCCCCACTGTTAAGCACGGAGGGGGATCTGTTATCTTATGGGGATGCATGGCAAGATACTCAAATTAAAAATAGGAGCCAAAATATCAACAGCCTTAAGGGCAATTTGTTTCATTACAATGTTGGAAATTCCATCGTTACCACAAGAATTCGAATTTTTTGAGATTATATATGGTTTTTAACAGCTCAAACCCTGTTATGGGTAAACTGTTCCTTACAGGAGTATAGTTCCCAAGAGCAGAAGCAGAGCAACAGCTGTAGAGGCTTGGAAGCACTTTAGAGAAAGATATCTGTCCCACTGAAGCAAAGTAGTCATTGAACTCGTTAGCAGCTGCGGGATCCGTGATGTCAACATTCCCATTTTTAAGAATAATAGTTTCGCTATAGTTTTTAGTTTTACGATTAACGATGCTGTTTACAACCTCCCATTCTTTTTTAAGATTTCCTTGTGAATTTCTTATTCTACTCTGACAGTAACTATCACGACAGACTTTGATTCCTTATTAATTTTTGGAGCATGTGATTGTAACGACTTTTCAAAACAGGATTAAGTGAGTGTTTGCAACATTTATTACGTAGCTTGTGCTTGAGTTTAATTTTTTTGAAAAGATATTTGTTCATTCAGGGCTTAAGTCTACTTTCAGATTTTATTTGCTCGATGGAAAAGCTAGAGAGCGCAATGTGATTTGTTAGAGTTTTTAAGAATAGTTCATATGCGTGGGAAGCATTTCTGGGAAGTAGTATGGATTTCTCCCCAATTTTCTCGCAGGAGCTTAGCATTTAATTGCCTGTAGTTGATTTTATTTCAGGAGGAGCGGTATCAACAGACTTTATGTTGTTAAATATATTTAGGACTATACCGGTCAAACATAGTTGCTAACATAGATTAGTTGCTAATTTCATAGAGCGTCTTCTTCTTCACATGAATAAATCCATATCTCGGATAAAAAAATAAATTCAGGCAGATTCACAAAGCTTTTAACTTTACACAGTAAGTTAGGTTAGGTTATCTATCATAGATACTTGTTATGGTTTTAATGGAAGTGTAGTCGTTTATAAGATCAAAGCCATCATTCATAATGTTAATTTTCAAGTGATATTCGCTGCCATAAATAAAGTCCAGTGTATTTAGCGAGATAGTCATTAATAAATATACCTTTGCTGCTACGATCACCAAATAAAGAAGTCTTGAGAGCTTTTGTCGCATATTTTTTCCTTCTCATGATCTTCTGCTTGACATCAGTAGAGGATAGATAGATGCATAAAATATTTCTTGTGGTCTCAATAGGATTCGAAGTTGCCTTTATTTTACTGATGCGTTCAACGTAACAGCTTTGAATTTCATCAGCTTAGACATGTATGTGATCCAGGACCTAGCCTCTCGCGACCATTCGTGTTGTGCGGGTTATATTTTTTCTCACAAATGGAAGGAACCTATAGGTTAGTGCTTTATCCGGATGGTTTATTTTTGCTCGCTTCCTAGGAGTTATATTAGCTCTACCCTATTGCATTGGACTTCGACTTTGAAATTGAAACAGAAAAATAGTTCAAGAAATTGGAATGCTTACGGATACCAAAAGATATGCTCATGCAGATGAAAAAATTGCTACTTTTGTGTGCGTGAAGATCCAAGTCGCACTTTCCTGAAGAGAATGTTACATAAGGACCTGCTTACAAGGTCCAACTCACTCAAAAGTTGAAGCAAAATTATCATCGGCTTCATTATTTATTTATTTTCATCAATGGATATATGTATAATCTGTTGACTATATCTAATTAATATTAACACTATTAAAAAAATTCAATACAGTTGGTTTAGACAATTTTCTATTCATTTGAAGGTCGACTTCATGATGGATTAAATTAAATAGTAATAAAGAACGAGTTATGGGTTCGCTTAGCCCATAATTTGTCCTGTGACTATGAATAAAAAAGAGAACGTCCCTATTTCTTAGGTTTCTCTCAGGAACATAAAGAGACATAAGTAGAAGTAAATCTGGAGAATTAATCCTGCCATTGAGTATGTCTTTAATAAACAAAACACTTTGAGTTTGTCTGCGACTTTTCAAGGATTTTAGATCAATCAATGTGCATCTAGAACTATAGCTGAGCAAACCTTCAGACCACCTCAAGCTTCTTCTTAAGGCAAAGCGCGTGAATCTTTTCTGAATATTTTCAATCCTGACAGAGGAGTTATCATAAAAGGGAGACCAAATAACGCTGCAATATTCCAATATGGGAATTACCAAAGAAAAGTAAAGCGTTTTTAGAGTGTAAATGTCTTTAAATGCTACCGTGTTGCGTTTTAAAAAGCCTAGCATAGAATTGGCTCTAGATACTATGTAATCCATATGTGCTGAAAAAGATAACTTCGAATCAAATGTAACGCCAAGATCCTTAATTTCACTAACTGATAAAAGGCTTTTATTACCAAGCCCGTAATTAAACGACGCCCGTGGCCTTGCACGGAAAGCACTAAAAATCTTACACTTAGAGGTATTTAGCTCCAGTTGATTATATGCGCACCATTGGAAAAACGCATTAATATCTTTTTGAAAGTTTTCGCAATCGTCAATTACAGAAATAGTTGAAAATAGTTTCAAATCGTCTGCGAACATTAAACAATTTGAGAACTTTTTAAACAATTTGAGAAAGGAGGGGCCCCAAATGACTACCTTGAGGTAAACCCGATACAAACTCTATGAAGTTAGTTTGAACACCTTCAATTTTAACAATCTGTTTTCGATTAGACAAATAGGATTTCAACCACTCAAGAAAACGAAATTTGAACCCCATTTTTTTAAGCTTGTTAACTATAAGTCCATGGTGGACCCTGTCGAAAGCTTTCACAAAATCTGTGTACAGGACATCGACCTGCAATCCTTTTTCCAAATTAGAATTGCAAAATCTGCTTCGAATTGCTGTCTTGGAGTTAAAATATCTTTCACCGCAAAATTGAGCCTATTGAAGACCAGCTTTTCAAGCAGCTTTGGAATTGCTGAAAGTTTGGAAACTGGCCTGTAGTTCTTAATTAACTTTTATAGATTGGACTTATGGATGATATTTTCCACTCCTTTAGAAATACACCATTAAAAATAATTGTCAGCACTTTAAAAAGCGAAACGGCGCATTTAGATAATAAGAAAGGTGGAATCGTATCAACCCCAGCCTTAACATTTAAGTCTAGCTGAGTTAAGCCGTCAAAAACTTTTTGTTCTGAAAAAGAAAGAACATCGAAGTCTATTACAGAAGTAAGGCCAGAATATAAATTTCCACAATTAGGTATAATGCCTACATTATAGTTTGATGGAAAAAATTTCGCAAAAAGGTTGCAAGTAGATTTGGTATCATAAGACCTCTCGTCGTCAAGCTCCAAAATTAAGTTGACTTAAAAGCATTGTAGTCTAGTTCCCTGAATTTTCTTATAATTCGAGTAGAAATCTGCTCTCCACTAGATGGCCCACCCTTTAGATATCAACGCATCATTATTAGGAGTTTCTAGCTTAGCTCCATCTCAAATGAACAGCATAGGGGTATTCTATACCAGGGCATAGAGATGTTTTAGGGAATTGTGAGGCTGACAAACTGGCCAAATATGGAATACACATCCTTCAAGCTACTTGTAAACTCAAATAAAGGCTGGAAGCTATCGAGAGAACAAATCTTAGGTGTACATAAATTTGATAAAACAAATTTGACCAAGGCTAGATCTAAACGCTCTAAGAAGTCGATTTCTCTCAAAAGATTGCATCTTGGCCCCATAATCGGTGTCGTCACTCGGCACTATATAATAAGGAAGCACGCAACAAGGCTTAGCGTATAAGCGAATGGTTTCTGTAAAACAAAGAAGAGGAAGAAACTTTACTTAGGAGCTCTCTATTACAACGATCCAAGCATTCGGATATCCACCACCTTCTTATCGATTTTAAAGCCGCGTATGACATATTTTAAAGAGACGAGCTACACAGAGTAGTCCAACTAGTTTTGGCATCCCTTCCCAGCGTGGCCCTTTCGCGAGTATTGAGGCGAAAGCAGAAAACCAAGTGTATGCTGTTAATTTAAAAACCAGCACCGACGTCTCGCACAGAACGTCGCCGTAGGTTGTTCTTGGCTTTTTTAAGGTGAACAATTTTCGGGTGATTTTCGGTTTTGTAGAGCATATGGACACCAGCATATGCTCCACCATATGCTCCAGCCCGGACAATTTTCGAATCCACCCCCGAGGAACGGCGCAGAAGATAAAGACCGCGACTTAAGTGGAAGGGGCGCAGATAAGTGGAAGGGGACCTCAGCAGGTTCACCACGGACTGTAATAAATAAGTTAGACGATCTGATAAATACAGATATTAGTGATCCATGCGATGGACCTATCCTTGGTCAAAGTATGTTGAAGATAGCGACATCACATTCAAATGAAGAAACTGGCAATTGATTGGTCACACCCTACAGCACAAAGATAAATTCATTGCCCAACATGTCGTTCAATGGAATCTATCTACTCAGTGTGACAGAAGAATGGATTAAAAGAAAAACAAATACAAATACTTGGCAAAACAGACGTATATGGTCCAGGGCGTAGCTTCTCGAGACCATTCGTGTTGTGCGTGTTATATATTTCACACAAATGGAAGGGAACTACCTACCACATGGAAGGGACCTACAGCTCTCGGACCTTTGTCAGACAATCGCGAGAGGTGGGACCGTGAAAAACTTTTTGGTGTTTCTAGCATTCGAACGTCGAACATCCCGCTCAGCGATCCAACGCACTAACCACTTGAGCCACGGCGCCCACAGATGAATGGATTGCCCTGGGAAAATGTGCCTTGAAATGGTATAGGAGATATCCAGAACGTTAGGAATTATTAAAAGGGAGTTAAAACACGTTACAGGGCTCCAAACGCGAGCTCTGTCCTAGGGGGTGACATGATCTTGTAAATCTTGTTTAATAAAACAAAAGCCCCCTAAAAAAGTGTCTCGCCAACGCCACTGTCCGAATTTTACTTTCACCCGTGTTTCTCTCTTTCTCTGTTTAGGTTTTCCTACGAGCAAAAGTTCAAAATATCATTACTCTAAGTAGTACACATAAATACAACCACACCCACACACCCGTACTATTTACGTGGGGAGTTTTACTACGTTCACACGATATCGCCGTGCCTCCGTTTAGAATACAATACGTTGGCTCTTCATTATATACATATAGGCATCCACACAAGCATCCCTCTTTAGTATTTGTTAACATCTCAGGACAACAACAGTAGTATCCCGTCTACTACACCGTATACATATTTCAACCCCCAACAGATGTGTGGTGAGAATTCGCTCTCTTATTGGGAAAGTTCACTATTTTCCTATCCAGGCAAATGTACCCTCGGTGCCGTAAAATTAGTTGCAGTGCGTAGGCGGTTGTCGTAGACGTAGCCACCACGTGCTACTCTGTCTGCTACACAAAAAAAAATATTATTTTACAACTTGCAAATTTTTTTTTACAAGAAAATAAAACAAAAAAATTCTATTAATCGAACGACAATAATTTTTTATATTAAATTAAAATTTCTGTTAATTCCTTAAAAGTAAACCCGCGACAATAAATTAGAAATAAGTAAAAAAAAAATAAAAAAAATTTAATAATAAAATTATAAAGTATTTTAAAGTAATAAAATAAAAAAAAATGTGAAAAGAATATAAGTCCCCAGTCAACATAAAGTGACAAAGAAGACTAAATTGGTTTTGTCAAAGAGAAAAAGGAGCTCATTTAAGCCCTTTTTCAATTTTAGTTTTTTTTATTCCTTTTCCTTTGATGAGTGAGAAGAAAATCGATGGTTTGAATTGAAATTGTTTTTGGAAGGCACACAATATATTTGAAAGGCTCAGTGAAAATTTAATAAAGCGCTGACAAAACAATTATTGTGCTTGTGTAAGAAAAAGAAAAATTAAAAATAAAAAAATTATAAAATAAAAAAAGGAAAGCTTAAATTCTATTTAGCGATACCTTTTAATTTTTTTTTCCTTTTTTTGGGTGGGAAAAAGTGCGTGTATATTATCCGTACGAGTATGTATATTTGAATTATGCTTAATGCTCAACGAAATCATTTCAAAGATATGTCACGATAAAGAAGCGGCTACATTGGAACTTAATTTTCTCATTTTCGCCCCATCGTTCGATGGGTAAACCCCCCAAAAGGAGCCACCATCTGAGTTATGATAGCAGAGAGTTTACGTGGGAATTTGATAAAGCATAAATCGAAAAAAGTAAGTATACGCCAGAGTACCATTTTCATTAACTATGGTTAAGGCATGGAATTTGTCTGTGTTGGATCAATGTTTCTCTTATTCTTCTATCAAGGGCTGATTAGGGATGATTAAGTTTTGCATGGATTAGGGAGACGACAGTTTTTCAAAAGCGTGTGCGAGAGTACATCCCAATTTTGTGCGAGTATAGTGTGGGAATAT
The DNA here is from genome assembly GCA_946965025.1 of Blera fallax. Classification (NCBI taxonomy): domain Eukaryota; kingdom Metazoa; phylum Arthropoda; class Insecta; order Diptera; family Syrphidae; genus Blera; species Blera fallax. The sequence goes on from OX337247.1 coordinate 33,600,610, forward strand.
ATTTTGATTTAAGAAGGAGATTGATTACATTTGAATTAAGAGGGAATTTTCATATGTATCTCGATAGATATACTCGTGTTCATATTGTGTTTCTATGATAATTTTCTTATTGTAAGAGAATAATACATAGATGGGGAAAAACGTATATTTTTGACTCCCACTGGGACTTGAAATTATCAGGATGTCAATCCTACAAGTTATGCGTATGTGCTTAAGACAGGAGTGTATCTGTTTAACTTATAAGGGGTAGTTCATTAAGTGCGATACATCTTTGAATTTAAGTAAAACAAGTTGAATTGGAGGTGTAGCAGATCTCTTTATTTCAATTTAAAGAACATTCGAGAGGTTCAATTTTGAATGACATAAGTTGACGAATGATGCGAACAAAGTTGACTTCAAAGTCGGCAATTGTTGCTGGCTTATTGGCAAAGAACGGAGATTCAACGTGACCCCAAAGAAAAAAGTCTAAAGGCGTCAAATCGCGAGATTTTACCCGTTAATTGAAGTCGGCTCTTCGTGAGATGACGCGACCTAGAAACTTCTAAACTTCGATATGTGGCGCATCGCACATATCTTTGAAAAAATAAGATGCTATTATGCCGTTGGCCCATAATCCATACTAGGCAGTGAATTTTTCGGTATGCAACGGATTTTTTTGGATTTATTTTGCTCCAATATCGACAAATTTATTTATTCACGTAGCCATTTAGTCAAAAATGCGCCTCGTCGCTGAAGATTATTTTGTGGGCAAAACTAAGATCGGTTTCCAACTGTTCCAGAGCCCAATCAGCGATTGCGCGACGTATGGAATGGCCAGTAGGCTTTAGTTCTTCAACAATTCGAGCTTTGTACGGAAACAGTCCCAAATATTTATTCACCAAGGTGAAGCGAACGAAAGATCAAATTCATGAGAATGTCGCGAAATTGAAAAGTTTTGCTTCTCGCGCAAACTCTGTGCCACCGCAACAATATCTTTGGTCGACTGCGCGTTTTGTTGATATACTGGGACTGCTCGATCAGTCACTGAAACACTTTCCTAAAATTTCTCCATAATTCGCCGAAAGATGAGGTCAGAAGGACACTTATTACGACATAGCACACGGAATGTTCCACGAACTGAACTCGAATTTCGATAGTAATTTTTTTTACGATTTTGATGCATTGTTGAATCGTGTAATGCTTCATGGAAAAATGGAGACTATGACAGAACACAATGTCTTAAACATTCTAGTTTTTTCTTCACTTTAGATTCGGTAGCCGATTGCAAATTATAGATTGGTGGACGTAGGTACAGTGCGACCTTTGTAGATCTATTACGCTACCCCCATTGGAGCTGTAGTTGATAAGATTCTCGACTTAGAGCACCTCATCCAGTCCGATTTCCTCGGTGAATCCGAGATAGGGTAGCCGATACCGAACACTATTTTTTTTTTAATTTAATTTATTATTACGAATCGATGAAGGGACTTAAAGTGACCAAATATTTTAGAACATTCTTTGTCAGTAGAAAATACTAGTACTTTACTTCTCAACAATATTTGCAAGAAGTATAAATCCGTGCGACTTCAGCATTGGCTTTGCCGTCAGCCTTTGATTTTTTTTTTTGTTTCTAGAGGAAGAGGAAATTTATCAAAAAGTTACTGATAGTCCGGGTAATCAGTGTCCTGGTTTTCTACCGACTAAAACTGCCTGCCACATCATCGGAATCTACATACTCAAAAAACTAATGAGCAATTTTTTCCTGATATCTTTACCTTTTAAAAATAGTGTTTCCATTTGAAAAACTTTATAAAATTATTTTTCCACACTTTAGGGAGCAATGAGATGGGGGGCGTAAGCTGAATCAAGGATACTACTATCCAAAATCGGGTACGTGGCCTAAGAGGGCAGAGGGCACTCTATCCGAATTCCGGGAATCCTAATGAACACTTGTTGCATTGCCTCCAACTGTGAGATTTTTGTGTCTCTTAAGTTTAAAAGTGGGCCATATGTTAATTTCTTTTACAATTGCTACTAAGACTAAAAAATTATACAAATATTTGGTCCAACAGATCATATGTGCTTCTAGCCACCATTCGTGTTGTGTCAGGTTTATATTTTCCAACAAATGGAAGGGATCTACAATTTAAAGCCACATCCGAAACTATACCGTCCAACATTTTCTATTAATCTTTCAATTGTTTTTGAAAAAATAGTTTGATAGCACATCCAACAGCCTTCTTCCTAATGAAGATTTATAAGGGAAATAGCCCTACAATACCGTCTAATGCTGTAGTAGAACAGGAACGCATGGCACCTGTAATAGCAAGAGTGGCAACTCTTTGAAGCTTCTGCAGCTTAGTTGTCGTTGTCCGTTCAAGAACTTTCGGCCACCAAACGATGTCCGCGTCTCACGGTCTCAGCATCATTATACATATTTATATAGCCAGTTCACCATATCGGGAATAAGGACCCAAGTTCTGCCTAGTGGGATGCCCGGTAGCGGACTTGATGTACGAATTCCAGTTAAGATTACGCCGAGATATTTTACCTCACTAGATGATACTAATGTGCAAACAACTATTCCAAGATTAGAACTATGTTTCCCTAGTGAAAGGTAAACAGAAACCTAAAAGTGGAAAAAGAAAGGGTGGCAGAAAATCCGCCAGACTTTGGTGTGCAGAAATACGCCCAAGCTGGTACATCAGAAAATGTTTAAAGCGATAGTCCACGAGACGCAACGTTTCATATTTTATAATTATTCTTGAAAAACGCAAAGAGCAAGCTAGAACAAACAAACTTATTTTCGAGAAATTAGCTAAACTAGAGAATAATTTTCATTATAAACGCACCTCACCGAAAATATGAAACAAATGCTTAAAGTCTTTGTATGGAATGCCAACGGAGTATTGAATGTCGTGTAAAAATAAGAGGCTCCAGTGCCCATCCCGCTTATTACTCATCTGAAAGGGCAAGGGGAGGTTCATTAAAAACAGAACAAATTATCAGCGCATCAGACCGTATGTGGTCCAGGACCTAGCTTTCCGCGACCACTCGTGCGTATTACAATTTTCACACAAGTGACCTACAGTTTAGAGCCATATTCGAAATGATTGATTGATTCGGATTGACTAGAAGGTCGTCAATGAATAGTCACCACAAGAGGGGAGAGAGGACGCCGCCATAGCGATAGCCTTTAACTGCTGTTACAGACATCGACACTCCTCCTTGGAAGGAAGTAATAATTCGACTTTCATGCATGGCCCTTATACATTGGTTGCTACTGATTGCTATTGCTATCGACCCGTCGCGTCGCCAGTATTATGGAAAGCGCCTTCGATGTCTATGAAGACACCAAGTTATTTCCTTGGGGAAGAGTGCTCCTTCGTTCTATTTGATGAGATGCTGTAGAGCACCTTCCGTGGGCTTGCTTTTTCTGGCTACCGCACTACAAGGGAGAAACTTCTATAAAAAGGGGAGTAAGGTATCAGAGGAAGTGATGTATTTCAAAATTGAATACTTTGGCCGCTGTAGTTCCGGATGGCCATCAACCACCTAAGAAGGAACTGTAGCGGGCAATGATCTACAGGGCAGTCGTGGATGCAGCTATGATGTGTGGCTCAGAATACTGGGCGTTATTGAAAATGCTCAAAAATATGATCTTAACCGCAGAAATGAGAGTGCTATGATTGTCAGATACAAGATTAAGTTTACAACGATTACGGTAGTCTAAAAGTAGCCCCCATGAATGAAAAACTGAAAGAAACAAATCTGGCATATGGGCATGTGATGTACAGAAACAGCTACCGGATTGTGGGCACATTAACAAGTGAGGATACACGATCTTAAAGACTCAGTACAAGGATATCCGACCTCAACTAATAGTGCCTTAAGGCCAAAATGACGAATGAAAAGAGATGGGCTTCGCAGTTACCTCACAAAATTATATCAGCAAAGATATCAAGCGAAATATGACTTTTGCCAATCGCTATTTAATGGGCTAAGAAGGCATCTGAGAGGCATAGCCCTGTCTCAAACGACCAGAGAGACCTTATATAAGGCCCTGCTATATGGCACTTAATCATGGACTCTGACAAAAGCAGATGAAAATTCCCTCGGTTGCTTTGAACGGAAAATTGTTCGCGTGATGTTCGGGCAAGTTTGTATGATTGAAGTGCGGAACAAAAGATTAAACGTCAAACATTAAGGATTATACAGCAACGTCGACTTAGGCAAAAAGTTTCGAGTGCACTGACTCGTCGAATCTTTGAATCCACCCAGGAGGGACAACGCAGCAGAAGAAAACCGTACCCTAGGTAGCATGCACAATTGGAGAGTGAACTCAACCAAATCGATCGAGGGACCGAGCTGCCTGCAGGGGCATTTGGTTGAGGCCATTGTCCACTCCGCACTGCAAGCGTCATCAAAAAATATCATCAAAAGTAAAATAAAGTGGTTTCATTTGCTTTAATGTTCTGGACTACTTTGCTTTGTATAAACTTACTTCCTGCGTTATATTAAAGCGCAAAGACAATGTCATCACCAGATTCTTTCTTTTATGCACTTTGCAACAAATTACATTATCAGTAAAGTGGTGGAGTTTTATCACCGGCAGATGACACGCAAGGCTTCAATTAAATACAAATAATCACAAAGCCAATATCGCGCTAAGCTTCCACAGGGTAGGATAACAAATTTTGCTTTCAAAACTCCTCTCCGGCACAAAATATACGTGAGTTGCATTCTGCCACTTCGTTAGTCGGACGTGATTTTAACTCTCTTCAAAATGTTCTTTAAAATATGTGTAATTTTATTCTTATTCATCGCGAAAATAAATTGCAATTTTTCCCCGTTAAACGCTTTAATCCAAACGATCGATAAAGAGCGTTCAATACAAACAATTTATTTAATTGGTAATCCATCAGAAAATGAATCGTTCTTGAGAAACTTAGATTTCCCGAAGCTCATCTTTACTTTGACTTTGGGAAATACTAGTCATGACATAATGTTCGATAAGAATGTCCTTTTGCTTTGGATATCACCGCCCAGTGGAGAAAACATCCCACACGAGGCAATGACGGTTTTCTTTCAACCCATAGGAAAGAGGCAATTTGTTATCATCCACGCAGATAGCTTTGACCAGCTACAGAAATACTTTTCCTGGTTGTGGGAGAATAAGTTTGCACGGATATTTGGCATAGCTGAGGGAGAAACCTACGCCTACTTGCCTTTCGCTGATTGCACAACTCAAAAATTTGATTACGGTGGTCCTATCCCAGATGCACTCAGAGACCTTAATGGGTATGCAATTCGTACAAATATCCCGCACGATATCCCTAGAGTTTTTAGCTATATGGATAAGGACGGGAATGGTAAAATTGGAGGTGTAGCAGCTCTGTTGTTTTTCGGTTTCCTTCAGAAACACAATGCCACATTCACAGAGGTGATTGTTGACAGTTCGAAAAATTACTACATTCCATCCGTAAGGAACGCAGTGAAGAACAGTGAAATCGACGTGACTATGAATATCTACGCATTCGATCCGAACATAAGGCTGAGCTATCCAATATGGCTTACACGATGGGAGATTGTTGTTCCTTACAACGGCTACATTCCGGCAAACGAATACTTTGTGAGACCATTCAAAGCTTGGGCTTGGATAGCAATTATCCTTATGGGCTTCTACATAATTGCTTTAGATATCGCCTGCGAGTACTACATCAATCGGAAGCTTCGAATATGGGAGATATTTAGCCAAAACGTCTGCATAGCACTCTGCCTTTCAACTGAACGCAGAATCACCAGGGCTTATCGGTTTTACATTCTTATTTTTGCATTCGCATTCATCATCTCCAACCTGTATCTCACTTATTTGCAATCTTTTTTGACAGTTTTCATCAAATCAAAACAATTTGATACTCTGCAGGATATCGCTGACAATAATATACCAATTCTAGTGGAGGATTATTTAAAGCAAACGATTCTCCGAAAATATATTGTTCCACCATCATTCAATAAACTTCTTATCGGAATTAATTCAACAGATTTTTCCAATGATTGGTATAAAAATACTAGCGTTGGCTATACATCAAGCAGTGAAAAGACGGAGTTCCATCTAAGTCAGCAGGTTTACCTCAAACAACCGTATTTCCATGTGTGCGGGGAAATCCTGTCCGAAATATTTCTGGGATTCATGGTTCATGAGTATTCTCCGTTTTATGATGCAACCACTAGGTATGTGTTGGAGATCTTGCAAAGTGGTCTGATGAAAAAATGGACTTCAGATACAGCGCAACAGGGACGGGAAGCTGGTATATTGAAGACGTTACGTGATAAAGGAGAACCATTTACACCACTGACTTTGCGTCATTTTACTTTTGCCTGGATTTGTTATTGCGCAGGAATGTTGCTAACTGTGATTGGATTCATTGGGGAGAGGGTTCTGAAAGAGGCTAACTGGAAATTCATTTAAATTTAACTACGGATACAAATGATTCCTTGCAAATAATTTTAAATCTGCACAAAAATGTAATGGAAGATATTTTCCCCAAAAAATTTAATAAATAGTTTAATAAATAAATCACGATACGAATAATGTTGAAAAACGAGTTTCTTCTCTCTTCTTTTGCTTTAATTAAATTAAATTTCTCAGCATTTCTGGTGTTATGCAGTTCAATTTCCCTCTGAAAAGTCTTCAAGAGATAAGTTGTGCCTTATTCTACAGAGCATATGGGAAGCCTTGTAGATCTGCGACTTTATGTCAGGCCTAATGTATTTGGTTATGTAAAAGTCGTTTTCCTCTGTCTGTACGGCAACCATTGAGTTCCGCATTCCATCATCGAAACCCTTCATTCGTGCTGAAAACAGGACTGACTTTGAAAATGTTGCTTTCGGAGGAAGCGTTTAGCTGTAAACTTGAACTTTTTGGATTGTTGCACTTAGCTAATTCTAGAAGAGGGACTATTATTTTGCCTATTCCAGCGCATTTTGCGTACGCTAAGGTGGATGGAGTAGCAACTGTCTAGCTTAAACTGAACATGGCTGGGACATCTATTTATTTCGAAGTGCATGTTTCGATGCTGACAACACTACAAATAGAAAACAACAGCAACAGACCATATGTGGTCCAGAGCCCAGCTTTTTTTTTTGTTTTTTTGAGTTTTGTAGCTTAGTCAGCAGTGTTACCCATATCATGTATTCCTTTTCCTTTTCTCATCACCACTAAGTCACACACTTTAGACGTCTTTGACTTAAGCGATTTATGGTAAAGCCACTAGAAGAAAATGTCGTGGGGTCGAAGATTAACACTGCCAAAACCAAAATCACCAATCTCGGAACTACCTCAATAACTCAAGTTAACATACATTGCTGGACAACCGGTAGAGAAAGTAGAGAGCTTCCAATATCTTGGGAGTATGGTCTCGACCGAAGGTGGAACCGAACAGGATATTGTCACCCGAATCGGCAAAGCAAAGTCTGCATTTGGAATGTTGTCCAAGATATGGCGAAGCAATGCAATCAGCTTAAACACCAAGCTGCGACTGTTCCGTTCTAATGTTGAATCCGTGCTGTTGTATGGGTGCAGCACTTGGAAGGTGACCTCCATTATCACAAAAAACTACAAACGTTCGTCAATAGGTGCCTACGTAACATCTTAAGGGTTTTCTGGCCTAACCGTATCTCTAACGAACATCTTTACCAGAGAACGGGTCAGGAACCAATAGGCAGAACCATCCAACGATGGAAGTGGATTGGTCACACACTTCGAAAAGGCGACAGTTCCATCGCAAAATACGCAATGCAGTGGAATCCGTTAATACAAGATGGTAGAAGAGCGGGTCGGCCTAAAAATACATGGCGCAGAACAGTTGAGGAGGAGTCACGACAAATGGGGAAGAGTTGGAGAGAGCTGAAGCTCATTGCCAGGAACCGTACACGATGGCGCGTAGGCGTAGTTGAGGCCCAAGGACCTACAAGGGGAAACAGGATATAAAGTAAAAAAGTACTAGAAGAAGAATCTTATGCTCACGCTTTTAGAATTTCTGTAAAATTTTCTGAAATTCTTATATCTTTATCTTTTATTATTTTTGAGAAAATAAATTCATGTATATGAGGATATTTCCTCATTTGAGTGTTAAATGATTTTACCTCAGTGCAGGACTATGTATATGTGGGCTGCATAAATTTATATTCTGGATTATGGCTGCCTGCAGGTTTAGATTTAGATTTTATTTTCCTTGTTTTTTGAAAGACATGCAAATTGCGCACATGCAAGCCCACAAATCTTTTACAGCAGGCAAAGGCCTTCTGTCAAATTGAAATTTATAAGGATTCAGTTATGCATTTGTACGTATGTAAATGCTCAAAATATTGGCTTTTGAATTATTATAAGGCTTCTGCTATTATTTGTCTTCAATGACTACGAGTAGATGCAGCTTTAATGTGCTTTTCCAATCGATGCCGTTCAACGAGCTATGCACTTATTCTTGTGAGAATCTATTTAGTCCTAGGTGCAGTTTCCGCGAATCTTTAAATTTCAGAGATTAAATAGTATCTGGTAAGTGGAGGACCGAATTCAGTGGCAGAAATTCTCATCGTACTTTGAAAATTCGTATTATCACATCTGTTTCATACTTTTCATCTATGTAACTTATATCTCTGAGGTTATGTACAAGCTTGAAGAAAACTTCTCTATGAACAAAAACTTGGGCTTTCTCTACAACTAAATTAAGGATCTTTGCATCTAGGCTCTCAATTTTTGGTTGTTTCGTGCATACAGACTAATTGGACAGTTTGCCCAATCTGCTACCTCTTTCCATTTTAATACTCGAGGTGAATTTTGCGAATATTAATGAACATCCTGTTTCTATATCAAGTTATAGTTAAAGAAAAAAGTGTAATAGTGGCTCGATCAGGTCGTTTTCGAAATATCGTATCCCTATACTTACACGGTACATCATATATAATAGATTGCACAGTTGCCTCGTAAATGCGATATTTTGTAGACATGCTGATGTTTATTTGCCGTACGCTGCCCCGACGTTGAGTTTATTGCATTTTTTGCCTCCTTAAGTCTCCACTTGAGATGTAAGCCCATGTTGCTTTGGAATGTTTTGGTTAATCCGAGATATTTATACCGCTTTACAACCTACACGATTTCTCGCTTAAAACGTCTTCTTCTTCCATTTCCCAACACCATGCGACTTACTTCGGTTAACCATAGGACTGGGTATTTGGCAAGTACTCCTCGGGTTCCGTCATCATCATTTTGAGCTTATTCCGCGTATCCGCTGGAAGCACAACATAAACCGCAAACATCACAGTTTTTATTTTGACATTTTTAACCTCAACTCTTCGCTTCATATAGTCCACGAAAATAAGACGAATAGTAGTGTACTCAAGGTAAACCCCTGTCGTATTCCTGTAGTTACCAATAAACTCTCAGATATTTCTGTTCCGTTCCATACCGCGCTGTGGCATGGATGATAGATTGCTTTAGGTGTCCTCATCATTTTGGACGGTACTTCCATGCTTGACAAACTATTGCTTCAAAGTCCATGAAATATGCATAAACCTTTTTTCCTTGTTCGGGGTATATATCCACAGTCACACTTAGTGTAAGTATTTGAATTACGGTAGAGTATCGTCTCCGGAAGGCAGCTTGAAATTCGCTCAATTTGCCATGCTATATCCAGCCTGTAAGTCGATTGAACAAATATCTTTCTAATTGTATTTAAAAGGATATTCACTTGTACAATAGCTTACGCCATATTTCTACTAGTAGACATATCAAAAATATGTTATACTAGTCAACTTTTGCTTCCCGATGTCTGCAATTAAGACCCCAGGTTGTCAGGACGGAGTAGAGTTACTTTATCGTGGTAAGAATTTACCGATACCTTTGTCTGCATCTTGATTGCCGTAATCAGAGAGTAGATCATTTTGGGAATGGTTCTCTGGATCTGAGCTTACCTTCTTTCTTTCACAGATTAATGTACATATGTATATGTACACATTTCCATGTAGGAGCCTTGACTCTACACATTTGAACTATGCCTCCCCCACTTCTGACTCTTACTGAAAAGGGCACATCTTCCAAAATTGAAAAAAACTCATCCAAATGGCTGCCGCGACTGACTTGGCAGGAGCCCATACTGCAAACTAAACTTTGTAGCACATAATCGATTCAATGCTGCTCTATTCAGCGAATAGCTCAATGGATGCTTTCCTTAAATGCGTTAATAATTTGTGGACTTTGAAAACCACCCTTAACAGTTCCCCATTTATAAAAAAAGTCCAAAGAACGTAGTACGTAAAAGATCGATTGCTTGACGTCTAGTGTGCCAGATTGGACCATCCTGCTAGAACCAAAGTAGACGGACTTTCCAATTGTGGCTGCACAAGTCATCAGTTGTCATTACCACCACTCCAAAACCCCAGACCAAACAGACACTCTTTAAGGAAGTACTGACTTCGCTACGACTATGTGTAGATTTTTAGAACCCTAAATTCTAGAATTTGGCTTATTTACAGAGCTTCGGGAATGAAAATGGTACATTTGTCGTTTTCCAACAAAGAAGCTTTGCTTAGACTCTTAACTGAATTGGACTTTGTAAGCAAGAATTTTGAGGTCCTTATGCAGTATTATTTTCAGAGATTACGTTCATGATGTTCAAGTATTCAGCTCTGCGATGAAATAGGGATCTTTAGTCCTAACATAGATTTTGGTCAGCAGCAGCAATTCTTTCGTTCAGGCGCACCGGACGAGGACGCGAATAGCTTTTTTTTATTCATATTTCTCGGGGCTAACAAGCTTCCTGCTTCTCTTCGCCTTATATTTTCAATTATTCAAAGCTCGTCTATTACGAATGTGCAGGTTTCCAGCCAATCGTCCTCTGACCGCGTCATTCAGTGGACTTGGCAGGTTAATTCGCCATACCATTAAGCGTTTGCAATGTAATACTGCATGCATCGTATGGATCTTCGTCCTGGTCTGGACATTGTAAACTCTTTTGTAAAAATCGTTGTAAATATTCGCTATAGTCAAAACGGTTAGATGGATCTGCATAAGATGGTAGTTGCAGTTCTCATATATTCGGTTTTCTACATTCCATTGTAAATCCTTGTGCCTTTTGTAGTATTGTCTCCTGGAAAGCAGCTTCAATGGTTGCCAGACAAGCTCTTTTCCTTAATCGTTTAAGGCTCTTCTGTTATACATAAACTATGACAAAGGCTGCCTCGTCAGATATCGTAAGAATACCACTGAATGTAGAACTTTGTTTTAACTACTGATTGTCCTTAATTTACCAAGTCTTCTTTCCTGCAGGTGAACGAAAGACTATCACATATCTTCACAATATCATCCAAGATCTAAAGGATTCCATTGTCCATAAGATAACCAGTATCAACAAGGACCATTTAATTCAGACACTCTTGGGTCACGAATTGTGGTTGTCATCTATGCTAAAGGTGGTAAACGATGCCAAAGATGTGCTGCAGCCTATACTTATGTAGTTTCCAATGAACGTTTGCTTTTTTTCACAAGAAAAAATTCTTTCGCAAATGGCCACCGCACCTTGAGCAGATACGAGTACAAGTATCGAGTATACGAGTACAAGTATCGAGTATACGTGTATCGAGTATATTAGTACAAGTATCGAGTATCTCTCAAGATAGTTTCTTGTGCGTCTGACCTTTATATACTTGCATAACTTGTCTAGTGATGACACTTTTTCACAGTATGTTTTACTTTCATAGGACTAAGCAGGTATTTTCATTATTTATTTATTGTTTCCCCTACAACTGCCTTGGGGAGATTTGTTCCCTCAACCGTAATTATATTTGAGGGTTTCATACTCGTCCAAGAATCGTCCGCCCTAGAGCCCTTTCTTTAAGGAATTTGAGAATGATTAGCAGGTCCATGGATGGCATATCCTTATCTGATATTTGGTACTTTCCCAGATATTTCATTCCTTTATTCGTCAGAACCCCACAGGACTCCAATAGGTGTTACAGAATCTCTCCAGACTCATTGCAGAATCTCATTGTTTTGCTAGAGAGTCTGCTTTTTCATTGCCTTCTTCTCCAGCACTACCCGGTATCCAATGACTGCCTTTAATACTTCTGCCCAATTTAGATAAGTCGGTAATTAGAATAGCACACTCACACTCAATATCTAAGGATATTGACATTTCTCACCACGGTGCATCCTGAGAAGTTCTTGAATTTCCCTGTACCTTCTGGAACAAGTCATTTCTAATAGAACCTTATGGGGCGACACGACTAAACTCATTTTTTTGAAAGCCAGTAGTAAAAGAGGAATTTAACCAATAAAAAATACAAATATTTGGCACAAATTTGTCCACTTGTTTTGGTGTTTTCTGGGATTCAAACTTCACGTTCACACTTCCCGTCTACAGTCTCTCCCAAAAAAATCAACAATGGCCGCGTTAAGATGCTGTAACCTATGACATAACCTACCAACCACTACCCTTTTGAGCACTGTCACATTACGTATGATTAAAACCCTCTTTGAAAGCGTTTTCCAATTAAAAATCTTCAAAATCGCGCTGTCAAAAACTTTGAAAATGAATTTCAATATTAAAATAAATGACGAGGGTTCGCTTTTACGCTGACTTTCTCTGTTAGAACCCAGGTGCCGAGTTTATTCATTTTATTTGACTCTTAGAAAAAAAAAATAGAAATAATCTTCGAATATATTTTCGACTGATTTTCTCCGCATTGAATGAGTATCATTAATTCACACCATCAACCGCTTGTTAAATGCATTATGTGTAGGCAGAAAGAGTGACTAACAGATTATAAACTCCTTTCATCATCGTAATTACTGTCGGTTTTGTAATCGAACTTTTCAATTAAAATCAAACGATTATACGGCGCCGTCCATTATTGAATTACCACCTCTTCAATTTAATTTAGCTGGTGACTGAATAAATATCTAATAGCATCGTCCATCCGCTCTGCACACAGCTGCGAGTAAATGCATATCTCGTAGATCCTTTTATGTCAATAGCTCTGAATGCTCTTCCTTTTCCCCTCTTTTCTTTCCATCACAGTCTTAAACTTTTGTTGTTGGCAAGAGCTCACGAGTATACCAAACGTTTTCACCCCACATCGACAGTATTTATTTTGTGCGTTGTTTTCAGGATGTCGTCCTTTGGCGAAAGTAATTTCCGGTATATGCACTACAGAAGTGCTGGCTTGATACCTTCTGATGGTAAAGTAAGAACTCTAGCTATACGATTCGGCTGTCCAGGGTCTTATCGATTTATTGGTCATATCTCGTGCATCCATTGTTTTGTGTGCTTGTGCTTGTGCAGTGGCATTGTTTGCCTGACAAGTATGCAATTGTATTCTCTTTTGTTGAGAATATTCTTATTTAAATAAAATACAGTTGTATGTAGGAAATATTAATAAGGTAGTCCTACCACAGCTTTGCGGATATCTAGAGAGACCGCACATGCCATTGAAATGCATTCAGACCTCTTTAATAAGTTTCTCCACGGGCGGAGATGGGAATACTTTTGCAAGTGAAATTGTTTTTTTTTTCTGTCAGAGGAATGACATAAACATGTTATGTCATAAGGCGAAGGAAGATATTTTATTTTATTTTTTGCTTTTTTTTATCTTAGTTTTGAAATAAACTTTTTGAGGAAGACCTGTGATGCTCTCAACTTTGAAAAGTTGAAAGAAGTCTTGTCGTGAAGTATGTCATCCAGCATTTTCACTTCAATTCAGAAGCTTCGTTGGATGACCAAGAAGAAGGAAATGTAGGAAGAAATGGGTGGTTCAGGTCTACAGCGGAGAGTTTCAGTGCGGTATCTTCAGTTATTGAAATTTTATGACCCGTAATTGCATTGTACTGAGGCATGGTTTTAAGATATTTAACAGAGGTAAAGGACTGCTTTCTTTTAGGGAATACATGTATTTCGACGCTTTTGTTGGCGCGCTGGAAATATTGACAAATGTATAGTGCCAAGCCTAAATCGGCACACGATTCAATATGGCGACTAGATACTCTGAGAGAGATACTTGAACGGATTGTAGACTTGTACAGTAGATGCCAAGCTCTGCTTTAATTATATTATTCATTACTTCCTCTAAGTCTAATGCGTACATAAAAATCCTTAAGGATGATACATTTTTCAATAAAGTGGAAAACATTTTTCCGTTCTTTTAGGTTGCAGATATCGCATATAATGGGGAGCTCCAAACGGAGTGAGGTTGGAGTAAGGTTTATCAACCCTCCTCTTATCTTGAAGATGCTGCTTATCTTGTCCGTCGTCTTGCCACTTAAGTATCTTTTTTTTTCGTTTTAGTAGTGGTTCATTTCTGATAATTAGCCCTAGGATAACCGGGTTCCGTACAATTTGTGTCCCAATTGTTCGAGTTGGAGTTTGAGTTACGGTCCAAGCGATACGCACTGCTCATTAAGCACAATCGATAGACTAAAGTTGCATTCAGATATTGTTTTTATCTACACTTCTGCAAACTCAGCTTGAGTCAGCATATGTGAAAGCACTAATTTTGGTATCCTATATCCTATTGCTCTAACATTGAGTACGTAGTCGAAGTGGAGTTTGAGGGTTTCCATGAAAAGTGGGCTGTACCAGTATCCAAATGAAGCATGTAAATAGGTGAGTTGCTAGGTAGCCCAAAAGTTCCTTTTCCGAATGTAGAAACGGATAAGCTTTTCTACGCCTTCCAATGGACAACCACCCGACACTTGTGCGCCATAGAAAAGGATAGACAAAGCAGGTACGCGGAATTCAAGCAAGCTTCGAAAATACAGCCTTGACCACAAGAATGAGTTTGTATGAAACTATCTTAGAAATCTGATTCACTGTGGAGGGCAACAAAAAAATCTAAGGTAGTTGGATTGCAAATAATCAGCAAACAGCAGTCCTGGTTGCTGACCACTTGAATAACTTTTTTAAGCCATCTTGAGACCTAGAATCTGAAATGAATGAGGAGGAAAGACCTATTCGACTGATTATTTACAAAGAAATAGTGCAGGAAACAGAAACTCGCGTCGAAACTAAAAATGGATGCCGTGGCTCAAGTGGTTAGTGCGTTGGAGAAGATCAGAACTTTGATAAGGTGTCACGCAAAAGACTTATAAATGAACTGTCTGTCTAACTAATTCTGCACCATTCTAGAATCCTTTTTAACTAACTGGCTTTTTAGGATTAAACAAGAGAATGAGTTTTCAGAAGTAAAGGAAATCGAATCTGACGCGCCACAGTGTAGACTGCTGGAACCAACCTTTTATTTGTTATTTACAAACGGCATACCGCGCAGTGAAAATACAAACACCGGAATATATACGTATTTGCAGATCATACTGCTACACTGCCAGTGGGAAACGCAACACAAGAATCGATAGGAAGCCTTCAAGGGTCAATAAACAATATAAACACCTTGACGAGAAAAGATGGCTTGGCTTGGTATTTAGTGCGTCGGAATGCTCAGAAGAAGTTCGAAGCCCAGAAACACGTTTTTCATGGTCCCACTTCTCGGAAATGCCTGGCAAATATCCAAGAGTAATACTACTCACGAAAAAGTTTCTTAATTCACTTTTCAAACCGAAGGTTCTAAACTGATAGATATATAGATGGATTGGTTATATGTAGGTATGTAGACGCATTGCAACCTTTGTAGATGTATTGTGCTCCCCCGACTTGGAGCGCTAGTCGATGAGATACTTAACATAGAGCACCTCCTCCAGTCGAATTTGGTTGATGAATCGGAGTACCTGGAGTGAATCTAACAATAGAAGATCTTCTTTTGGTAACTGGTTGGCATCCAGGTGTTTCCTTCTTTTATGGATCAGAGCTTCACATTCTAGTTGATGTTTACTTCTTTTCCGGTTGTACTTCCCGAGAAGTCCTTTGGCCTATGTAAGTATAGGGAGCTACTCCCAAATTTTCGCTCTTCTTGCTACATTGTATGCGGCCCAGAGCACAAAATGATTCCGGTCCAGTAAAGACTTTCTGTCGAGGGATATTGAAGGTTGAATTTGAATGCTACTAAATCGGCTATGCCTGGAATCTCTCCATTTTCCAAACTCCTTCAAGGTACCCTTTTTGGAAGCTTGGTAATCATCCCTCTTTTCCATTGCAACGTTGGTTAACTCTCCGATGGTTTCTGTATGAGTGCAGATGTTGCAGTTCTGCCTGCGAATTTGGCGCCAATTGAAATAGTTCGGCAAGGGTACTGTGAATGCTAACCGCTTTATATTTCTTCAGGGGTTTGATTGCAGTTTTTATCTATATATAAGTGATGCTAGACGTATTAGAGTTGTTACTCCAAAACGCTTATTTAAATGTTCTTTCCATCACATGAGCCTATCATAAGTCGAAATCAGAAGATTATCCTCTAGACTCTCCACAAGCTGCTGCTTTGAGTTCCCACCATCTGGTCCTTGATGATGCTGAAAACGAAATTATTTTAGGAATTCTCTTACACCAGCCAGTAAAGAAACTTTCAACCAACAATTTCCCCTAAAAAACTATTTTGAAATACCCCAACAGTTTCTGCAACATAGCACTTACTTTGGAAAGAATTCCTCAATAGTTCCTAGCCTTGTTTTAGCGTGAAATGATACCTTCCCGTTATTCACAATAAAGATGATCCAAGGCTCTGTTTGACACTACATACTTTTCCATATTTCAACCGAATAAGTGTCACCAGCGTCGAAGAATCTAACAGAAGGACTCACCTTTATATTTATGTTTCCAACTTAATTGTGTATTTCTGAAAAACTGTATTTTCTTTACTTTCAGGTAAGTGGAATATTTGGATCAATATCTTCATTTTGGATTAAAGGTATTTATTAAATATTAGTTTAATTAAATGTTTATATTCTACAATTGGCTGAGTACAAAAATAGCCTGAAGTAGGTAAGGTACATGATTGAGAAAGTCATTGAAAATATGTTCTAGTGTATTCCATAAACTCTCTTAAAGTTATCGGAATATGTGGCATTAGGGTTTGTAATGCAAATTACGTGGCATACCGACTTAATACTTATCAAACATGGAAAGGAATATTTGTGCCGCAGAGGATGACATTGTATTGAATACATTTGCCAGCGGTGCACCAACATTTAAGAGATCAGCCCGCCGAGGGTTCCGAAATGATCGGCAGTTCAGTGCCAGGGAGCCTAGAGTAGCATTGGAAAACTGGGAAAAACGTTTTTGTTACAGAGCCACTACAACAGCCTCAGCAGTAGAGAGAGGAGAGCTTGAGGTCCAATGTCACATGGAGTGTAAAGAACGCATCAAAAAACACCTGAAGTCAACACTCGATATCGAACAAGCAGGCTTCCACATAAACACTTTGCGGATCATCATAGTGCAAGGCGTGGAATATAGAGCCCCCCTCTATCTACCCTTTATTGACTTCGAGAAAGCATTCGACAGAAGTGTTCCCTCATATCCGTAATAAAGGCTTTCTATGAGGATGCGAAACGTTACGTCCAACACAAAAAAAAAATGTCAGGGGAGTTCAAAAATTACTGTTTTTGGTGCTTATAAGCGTTGTGATCCAGGCAGCTCTGGCAAAAGAATACGACGGGCTAAAATGGACAATGACATCAGAATTAAGACACCAAGACTACGTTGACGATGTCTCCGTATTTTTGTATAGAATTATAGGCTTGGACCAAATGGCCCATAGATTAGAAACTTAAGTAAGCAGAGTGGGATTGAGAAGGCCGAAACTAGAATTTTAGTCTTTCGAACACCAACGCTAAATTAAACATTGCAGGTCAGCAGGTCAAGAAGTTAATAGCTTCCTCAATAGTCCTCTTAAGGAAAACAGGCCAGAAATCTATCCACATAGAAGGAAGTGGCAGCTGATAGGTCACACTTTAGGTTTGGTTAGGTTAAGTTATATAGTATTACGAGTTCATTATGCCACTAGGCATCATAGTGGGCCCATCGCGATCCCTAGGAAACTTTCACGGCCAGAAACCTAGTCCAATTCGCCCATACACTTAATTTCCCCACAGAACCTAAATATGGCCTCATTTTTGTTCAAGGAGCCAACCTCCTCCAGATACCTGAAAAAGTATTTCCCCAGGTGCTTTAATCTACTCCGAGCAATGGCTTGACATTCACTTCACAGAGTAGATGAGTAATGTCCTCTGCCACATGTTGGTCACTGCAATAGCTGCATGTGTCCGTGTTTGTTTAACCTAATCTCATAGCGTGCTTCCTCAGGAGGCAATGGCCAGAGAGTATCCCGATCGTAGTTCTTAGCTTTGATCTGCTGAGCTATATTAATTCTCCAGGCCACAGGGCCTTAGAAACCCTGTGCCCGACTAAGTTTGACCATCTTAGGTCGGCCATATTGAACATTTTTTCGAGAATAGTTCTATTAGCCATTGGTGGTCTTATACCTTCAATTGCGTTATTTATCGGGAGTTGGGAGCGTTGGGATTCCAAGACCCTCTGGCTGAAGCGTTGTCGGCCACTTGCTCAATGAAGCTAAGTCAATGAAGTCGACGGGTTTTGGCCTTCCGAACTACATCCACTTCTTGGTACAGTTGATAGTGTTCGCGGTTAAATCTTCTCCTGCATTCGCCCTCGTCCCATATGGGACCAAATATGCGACGACGTAAGAGTATTTCTCTTTCGAAGGACCCAACGATCTGCTACGCTTTTCCGCTTATCGTCTAGCACTCGGCGCCATATGGTGGTAGGACTGTTAAGATTAATGTTCGTTAGAGTATCACTTTATTCCTACCGAAGTAACGTGGTTTTCTTATTTTGCCTCTCGATGATTTCGTGTAGAGCTAAGTATGTCAAGTCAACGACGACCATTGCTCGAAAAATTATTCAAAATTAGACGGTCAGAAAGCGCTTCGTCAAGAACAGCAGCTACATACATATGTATGTGGCACTGTTTCTGTTTCAAAAAAAAAGGTTTTTCAATTAAAATTTTGTGTTGATAGTTTTTTAAATTTGAAGTTCCATCATGTAACACCTTGTAAAATGCTTTGCAGATGGGTTGTAACCTTTCTGTATGATTTGCACTTGCTGCGCTTGGACCGACACCGGTAGCCGTAGACTTTGCAAATGGTTTAGCTGCCAATCTTCCGGTTTCATTTACCTTTAATCTTCTTTTATCGAAAAGTCATATTTACAAGGAATTCAATCCAACTCTGCATAGTGTATTGAAGCTCAATACGAGTAAAATATTTTATTTTTTTCTATGAAAGCACACAGACATAGCTACTTACTATTCGTTGGGTTCAAGTTTCCACCCTTATGGTAAGCTGTGGCTCCAACACCAGCATGCCTCTATCTATATATGTATATTTAATGGGCCTGCTAATACTTTTACTTTGCATTTACATCTTTAACCACACTCTGAAATAGCAAACTTGTTCCGCGCGTGTTCTCCACTTCCTCTTTCAAAAGGATAATTAAAGACATAATAGCTGGAAGTGTGTAAGTGCCGCATACTTAACAGCATCCCTCTAGTTTATTCATCATCATTTGCAGCTTATTGAGGGTATCTGCTAACAACGCATTGTCGTAAACATTCATCAGCGTTTTGACGTTGAAGTGTACATGTGTATATTTGTAGCCTCCTTCATTTAAAAAGTTCAAGCTATCATTCAGCTTGGAAATAGGTTAAGCGTTGCAAGGTTATTATATTAGTCCGCAACAAGTTTAAGTATTTTCTGTATACCCTCACAGATTATGGAGCATTCGCATACGTAGTAGGTGTCATGTTCGATTCCCAATAATTTTACTCACATGGATTGCTCTTAAGCTGTGTTGACAGAGGTATCTTCATCTTCCATGTTGTAAAAATTGAAAGGTTGACGTTGATTCGTGACTGTTCCTTATAAGTTGATGCCACAAGTGAGCGGGAATAGAAAAGAAATTTATGATACATCAATAATTTAAGACCTTGTTGATGTTGGAGCTGTGACTCCAAAGAACCAGATATAAATAGACTAGAAGTAAATCCAAACAAAACGGGCATTCTACAACTAGAGGGGGAGTATACATAGCTGCATAGTGGCCATAATATTGGACATAAAACTGACCTGGAGAAAGAGCCACCATTGAAAACGCTTATATCTTTATCAGCAACTTCGAAACAATTCTCCCTACAAGAGAACCATGGACGTACGAAAGAAGGAAAAGCGACTCATGATGAATAACTGTATACACAGATGGCTCCAAAGGAATCAGGGCTGGTTTCTTTTGCGTTAACCAGCCCATTAAAGTGGCCAGATCTGTAATGAAAGAGCCGAGTAACAACGTAGCAGAACGAGCACTAAACTCAAGCAGAATACAGGTGAAATCAATGGTGGCGCTTATAACAAAGCTCATCACTATCAACAAACATTCATTCAGAGTCGGGTAACAAAAATCTGTGTCAACTGTGAGAAGGAAAAAGATGTAGAACACTTCTACTGCCGTTACCCTGCAACAGCAAGATTAAGACAGAAAATTTTTGGGTTCTTAAGGATACCGAGTGCAATATACCGCAGAAAGACATTGCGGGTAAGCTCTTAGTCACTGATGTACCCACTCGACCTTTTAAGCCTTTGCTTGTAGATTAGTTATATGGGCGTAAGCACACTGCGACCTTTGAAGATCTATTGTGCCCCTCCTCCAACTTGGGGCTCTAGTCGATGAGATACTCACTAAAGGCACCTCCTCCAGTCCAATTTGCTTGATGAATCGGGTACCTGAAGTGGATCTAACAATGGTAGATCTTCTTCTGACAGTTGATAGCCATTAAAGCATTTCCTTCTTTTGCGAATCAGTGTTTCACATTGCTTTAGCAAGTGCCCTGGGGTCTCCTCCGCAATCTCCGAAAAATCTACAGGCTCCACGTTGCTTTATATATCTACAGTTTCCTGAGGTATTTCTTAAGTCTACACGGACTCCTTCGGGAGTTCTTCCCAAAGCTTCATTCTTTTGCAGTCTTCCCCCTGCCTTAGTTCTTTCTGTATCATATCATTCTAAGTGCTATAAGTGCTTTTATTTTCTCCTGGTCCTGTCCACTGCTCCTTAGAAAACATACACTTATGGCGTGTATTTCAAAGATTTCGTCCACTAGTCACGGTACCAATTCCACTCCCTTCCACGCGCTAAGTCGCGGTGCTACTGTTAGTAGCCCAGTACTGGTCTGAAGTAGATTCCCTTCATCTTTTTCTTTGCTCTTAGCCTTGCGAAATGGTTGTCTTTGCCTCCACTTTCGTCTTCAAGGATTTCTTTCTAGCCTCATCAGCTATGAGGCCTTGAGCTAAGAAGTGTAGGAACCGATACCAAAGCAATCTCATCTCTGTTACCATTTCCGTAAACCATTCGTTCTTGGCCGAAACTGATTAACGAACCTAATGATTAACGAACTATTGATATTATTCCTGGAAGGTGAGGGATGCACTGTTATCGCTTATGCGAATGATATTGCTATAAAAGTCATGCAAAAGCAAGTAAATACGCTAGATGAGCTCTTACAAAAACGCTTTAAATACCCTAAATAGATGGGCCGTTTGGTTACTCTTTTCACGTAAATATACATCGCTCTCCTTCTCTCAATGGTATGAGCTCAACTTTTTCTGACAAAGCAAAATAATTGGGTCAAGTTCTGGATACAAAATTAAGCTGGAAATCTAACATTCAATAAAAAGTCAAGGAAGCTGGAGTAGCACACTTGTCTTGCAAAAAACTATCGGGAATAGATAGGTTTGCGACCTAGTTTAAGTCATTAGGTCTACATCTCGGTAATAAGAACAATACTTGCTTACGGAAGCTAGTGCAGCCGTCCGCCTTGAAGCAAACTTACAGTGGTCTAAAAAAGATTTTGGCCACTCCTCCATTCTAAATAAATTCAAAATCTCTCCGGAGAACACCAACTGCACCGTCCACCATCTTAAAATTTATAAAAACTCCCAAATCACCATCCCTGCGAGATTATTCTGGAAGGAAGATGTATTTTTAGAAGAAGAGTCGATTCATCGCGGCATGGCAGCTCAACAACATACGGCGGGGTTTTTGGATGTGTTTTCTCTGATAGCCTTAATATTAACCTCTCTTTCCGTCTCCCGAAAGCGTGCTCCATATGGAAATAATGGCAATGGAAGAAGTCTTATCTTGGCTGAAAAAAAAAAGTGATACCCACTAGGGATGTCAGCATCTTTTCGGATAGCAAAGCAGCAATCAAATCCTTGGATTGGGTCTCCTCAAATTCAGCAACAGCTCTAAACTGCCGATCATTTCTCATTGCGATGGCGAAGCAGGTCAATATTCACATTCGTTAGTTAGGTGCCAGGGTGCAGCGAATTTCCAGGAATTATGTTGTAAGGCTGGTACCTTCCTCCCAGAAAGGTACTTTAGGTATACCATTCGCTTATTAGAAACTTAAATTTAAGTTGGACGCTACCAAGAAATTTGTTCTGTTAAGTAGACAGGTGGTGTTCTGTAATGCGCTGCAGCCAACCAAACACATAAAATTCACCCTATTTTATATAAAAACTTGTTTTGCTATTGTACTTTTTTTTGGTCTAGTTCATAACGGGCTAAGATTCACTTGTTCCACCAAATAATTTCTTTTTATGATCTAAATCGCTCTCTTGCTGTTTGACCACCGTCGTTGTAACATCTTTCTCTTGATCTCAACATAATCTTTGTACATATCTAACATTGTTAATTAAACCTTTTTTTGATTTGAAAGTTTTTCATTTTGCTCTAATTAAATTTATTGTTAAAATCCTACATTTTGATGGTCCTTCGTCGTCGGATTTATGGAATCTTTCGGTAATATTAATACTAATATTAATTAATTGACAATTTCGATACAAAGTGTGGTGAATTTTAAAATACATATATATATAGTAACTTGATTTCTGGTGCGCTTATGTTTTGCATATGGCAATTGATGGCGATACCTGCGTATGTTTGGATGATGGGAAGTGATTTATAATTAATCAAAATCGTGATAGAAAAAAATAAGCGGAAATCATTTGAGCTGTAGGTACATGTGCATATATGGACAGGTAAAACTTAACACGTGTGTCGTACTGTCGTAGGGACCATTTGAGCCACCGTGTGTTCTTATTTTTGTGTCGCGAAAGACATTCACACACTATTAAAAACATATTTTCGGTGATTCGGTACAATTTTTGATCTTTTGATAATGAATTCAATTAAAGCTAAGCGGGGTCACGCGAAGGGCATCCTAACACGTGCTGCAGCATTCGCGGAGTCAGTCGATGACAGCGTATCTCTTTCATTACTTGAAAATCGTTTAGGTAAGCTTAATGAAACGTGGTCACATTTTGAATGCCTGCACAAAGAATTGTGCGAATTTTGTGATGAGGATGATTTCACTGATCCCGAGCCCGAATTCGGGGAATACGAAACAAAATATTTTTTGGCACATTCCCTTCTCACAGATGCGATTCGTAAACGCACATTGGCTGAACCTCTTCAAGACTCCACATCCACTGAAAAATCTGCAAATGCGAATACGTTGCATGACTCTTCTATAGTCGACAAGTTAGCAAGTCAACAAGAGTCATTTCTTCAAGCCCTTACTTCCTGCACACAATCATCATCTATCAACCTACCAAAAGCCACCATTCCTATTTTTTCTGGGGAATATAAGGATTGGCCAGAATTTAAAGATCTCTTCATAGCTTCAATTGATTGCAATAAGTCGCTGTCCGGTTCTAAAAAATTACAATACCTAAAATATTTTCTTCGCGGCGATTCAGCTAATTTGATAAAACACATGACCTGTTCGGATAACAACTATGTTGATGCTTGGGAACGATTAGAAGCACGCTTCGACAAGACGCATTTAATCGTTCAATCATTCATCCAATCATACCTTTCGCTGCCTGCATCAATTTCGGGAAATATACAAACGCTTCGAAAAATCACTGATGGAGCTGATGAGGTAATTCGCGGACTCAACGCTTTGGAGTCTAACAATCGCGATCCGTGGCTCATATATCTTTTAGTCCAAAAGCTTGATCAGGATACCAAGCATGCTTGGGCAGAAGAAGTAGGGTCGCGGGAAAATGTATCCATAGACGAACTTCTGGACTTTTTACAAGCTCGATGCAATTCCTTGGAATCTTGCCATTCTCTCTCTCGTACATCTCAGTCTCGCAGTAAGGTTCAAGGTCCTGTTCGGTCGCACTTAGTAGAATCAAAGCAAGGTTGTCCGAAGTGTCACAACGATCATACTCTACCTCAATGCAAAACTTTCATCGTTTTGGATATCGAGTCGCGTCGCAATTTTGTAAAAGAAAACTCACTGTGTTTCAACTGTCTTCGTCAGGGTCATAACGCAACCAGATGTCGGTCAAACTTTCGGTGTAGAATGTGCAACGCTCGTCACCATACTCTAGTACATTCTACACATACTAAAGCATCTGAGCCTTCGTCGTCGAACTCTACTAATCCCATTTCTCACTCGTTGCCTGACCCTCGCATCCTATCTAACCACTCATTGGATAATTCTCATCTCTTTCAAACCATTCTCCCAACAGCAATTGCTAAGATTCAGGATAAACAAGGGTCATTTCAAAATATTCGTTTGCTGCTTGATACAGGGTCCCAGGTCTCGTTCATTACTGAGAATGCTGTTCAACGCCTGGGTCTATCTCGAAAACGTTCTCGTATTCCAATCTCTGGGATAGCTTCAACCTCGGCAGGTGTAACCAATGGATTGGTTGCCCTTAAACTCTACTCTCGTTTTAGTGCTGATTTTATTGAAATTGACTGCCACGTTATTTCAAAACTAACATCATTGTTGCCTACGGCTTCTATTGCCTGCTTAAACACGACCAATTTACTGTCAATCGAGTTAGCCGATCCTGATTTCAACCAACCGAGTTCTATCGAAATTTTGATAGGCTCCGATAAAGTGTTCAGCGTTATAACAGGTCCTTCAAGGTTAGCAAAAAACGGAATACCAGACTCTATTCCTACGATTTTCGGCTGGGTAATGGCTGGTCAGGTTTCTCAAATACCACATTACAATAATACAGGACTTCAGACATTCTGTACACAGCTAGACTAGACTCAGGATTTCGACTTAGAAAAATTTTGGCGTCTAGAAGAAGTAGCTAATCAACCCGTTTTATCTATCGAAGAGCAACAGGCTGAAGATCATTTTGCAAAAACTCACACTCGTTGTTCTGATGGAAGATTTATGGTGGAATTACCATTTAAAAAAAATGAACATCTAAACTTCGGAAACTCTTTTACAATCGCACTTAACCGAATGCAATCTATGGAGAAAAGATTTGCTTTGAATTCTGAGTTTCAACTCCAATACTCCCAGTTTATAAAGGAGTATCTAACGCTAGGTCATATGGAAGAGATACCTTTAAATGAAATCATGCAGGCGACCACAAAATGCTATTATCTCCCACATCACGCTGTTTTTAAGAGTGATAGTAGCACAACAAAAATCAGAGTAGTTTTCGATGGTTCTTCTAAGACTCCTACTACAAAATCTTTGAATGAATGTCTTCTCGTTGGCCCGACAATTCAGCGCGATATTTTCTCGACTAGTCTACGGTTTCGTCGATACGTTTACACACTTTCAGGAGACATCGAGAAAATGTATCGACAGATTTGGATCTCGCCCAATCATACGGATTTTCAAAGAATAGTTTGGCGTGAAAGCCCTACTAGTCCCCTCAAACACTATCGTCTCTTGACAATCACCTACGGCACATCATCGGCACCTTTTTCGGCAATTCGAACTCTAAGACAATTAGCTCTTGACTCGACCCTTACCCATCCCATAGCATCTCAAATAGTTCAGGACGATTTCTACGTCGACGACTTAACAACAGGCGCAGACACCATTGATGAGTTGATGAAATTACAAGCTGAAGTTGTTGACCTACTTAATTCTGCAGGTTTTCTATTGAGAAAATGGACAACCAATTGCTGGCCCTTGCTTTTGTCTTTACCAGATAATCAACGAGAAATTTCCCCTATTGAATTCGAAGAATCCAGCTCTGTTAAAATTCTAGGGCTAATATGGTGTCCGTCTAACGACTGTTTCTCATATCGAGTTCGCCTTAATTCAACAATCGTTGCTACAAAGCGCAGAATACTTTCAGAAGCATCGCGAATATTTGACCCAATCGGATTTCTGGCTCCTGTAATCGTAGGAGTTAAAATCATCTTGCAGGAACTTTGGAAGGAGAAACTAAATTGGGATGAGCGAATTCCAGATGAACTTGCCAATCGTTGGAATTCAATTCATCAAGAGCTGCATCATCTCGAATCTCTTCACATTCCCAGAATACTATGGTCAAATAAAGAAAGATGGGAACTACACGGGTTTTGTGATGCATCTTTGGACGCCTATGCAGCTGTGGTTTACTGCAGAAGTATCAGCATCGATAATACAATCTCTGTGTCTATGGTCGCAGCAAAAAGTAAGGTTGCTCCAATCAAGGTCCTCTCGTTACCTCGGCTAGAACTCTGCGGGGCAGTTCTTCTAACCCGTCTAATTAACAAAATTAAGAATTCTTTACAGGTGAAAGAAGCTACTATTTTTGCTTGGACGGATTCATCGATCGTTCTTCACTGGCTGTCATCTCCTCCTAAAAGATGGTCAGTTTTCATCGGCAACCGAACATCCGAGATACTTTCAACAATACCTCGCAAATTGTGGAACCACGTCCGCTCAGCAAGTAATCCAGCTGATATCGCCTCTCGTGGCATTCTACCATCCCGTTTACATTTAAACGAGATATGGTGGAAAGGTCCTCATTGGCTCTGGTTAGAGAAGAACCAGTGGCCTATTTCAAACGTAGTTCCTGATATATTTCCTGTGGACTTGTTGGAGGAGAAAACCACATCAACAACAAATGTATTTTTATCTAATTTAGAATCGAACAATATTCTAGAAACACTTCTACATAATTCATCCAGTTGGTTAAAATGTAAACGCGTCGTGGCGTATATTCTTCGTTTTTTATCAAATTGTCGGTCGGAATCTAAACTTCGCAAGTTGCAAGCCTTGACAACTCAAGAACTTTCGGACTCAAAAACTTTGTTATTGAAAACCGCGCAGTGGTCGTTGTTCTCATTTGAAATACGGTTACTTAAGAAAAATCAGTTCCTGTCGAAAAGAAGCAAGCTTGCATCCCTTAGTCCATTTCTCGACTCTTTCGGAGTTCTTCGCGTTGGCGGTCGGATACAAGAATCAACCCTCAGTTACGATGAAAAGCATCCTATAATATTGTGTAAATCACACCCTGTCTCAAAACTCATAGTGCAATATACCCATGTAAAACATTTGCACAGTGGTGTGACATTAACATTCTCCTTACTAAAACAAAATTTCTACATTCTGGGTTGTCGAAATATCATTCGAAAAACGGTTCATGATTGTGTTGTGTGCTTTCGTCAACGTCTAAACACCTCAAAACAATTAATGGGCAATCTTCCATCTGAACGGATTCGATTCTCGCGACCTTTTAGCAAAGTCGGGTGTGATTACGCTGGACCAATTACCCTGCGCTTATGTCGTGGTCGAAACCCCAAATTCGTGAAGGCGTATATAGCTTTATTTGTCTGTTTTGTGACAAAGGGAATCCATCTCGAATTGGTTGGAGACCTTTCATCGAATGCCTTTTTACTGGCTTTAGACCGGTTCGTGGCGCGTCGCGGAAAACCTCTAGAAATCTGGAGTGATAACGGCACGAATTTTCACGGTGCTAAGCGTATTCTCGGTGAAATGTTTGATCTCCTTCGTAGTCAGCACCACAACACCATCGTCTCAGATCATCTCTCAAAGGACAATATTAACTGGAGATTTATACCACCTTCTGCGCCTCACTTTGGAGGTCTGTCGGAGGGAGGTGTAAAATCCGTTAAAACTCATCTCAAACGAGTGATCGGTGACAACAAGCTAACCTATGAAGAGATGTACACCCTCCTAACAAAGATCGAAGGGTTGTTAAATTCACGTCCAATGTGGCAGATATCGGATGGAGAACCAAGTGCCCTAACTCCAGCACACTTTATGATCGGGGAACAATATACTGCAGTTCCTCAAACCCACATAGACAATTCAAATTTTTCAATTAAGACTAATTGGTATGCGTTACAGATACTCTTCCAAGGCTTCTGGAAACGATGGCATCAGGAGTACCTGACCTCCCTACAGCATCGACCAAAATGGCAGCGTACTCAACCCAACCTACAACTAGACGACGTCGTTCTTCTCAAGGAACCCAACTTACCACCAGCTAAGTGGATTCTTGGTCGTGTCGTACAAATACACCCAGGAAAGGACAATAACATCAGAGTAGTCACAATCCACACCAAGTTTGGCAACTATACTCGTCCCATCACTAAGCTTTTCCCACTTCCTACTGCTGAAAGACCGGAGTCTTCCAGGGGGGGCTGAATGTTCTGTAATGCGCTGCAGCCAACCAAACAAATAAAATTCACCCTATTTTATATAAAAACTTGTTTTGCTATTGTACTTTTTTTTGGTCTAGTTCATAACGGGCTAAGATTCACTTGTTCCACCAAATAATTTCTTTTTATGATCTAAATCGCTCTCTTGCTGTTTGACCACCGTCGTTGTAACATCTTTCTCTTGATCTCAACATAATCTTTGTACATATCTAACATTGTTAATTAAACCTTTTTTTGATTTGAAAGTTTTTCATTTTGCTCTAATTAAATTTATTGTTAAAATCCTACAGGTGGTATAACTTGTCTAGAGACAAAGTAGAATTTGGTCAAAGCTGGATTAAAAACGTTCTAAGAAGTCGACTTCTCTCAACAGATTGAATATTCGCGCTGTAATAAATCATGGGCAATCAAGCGACAACGATTGGCGTATAATAGAAGTATTTTTGTAAGAGCTGCATAGCCGAAGAAAAAAAAGAAACCATTCACCAGCTCCCAGAGAAGGAAGCTTTCTATTTCAGATATTTAGACCCTCTTGTGCTTCATCAGGAGCTCAACTTGATTAGCTGGCAGCCACTCAAACCTAAGCTAACCTAACGTAACCTATGCAATTTAAAATCCTAAATAACCTCATATAGATGTTTTAAGAGCACATTCTCAGGACGTGGTTGCTTTGAAAAGGCAGTGGTGCCAAACCATCAAATTAAGAACTGGGGCCGAATTACCGCAATCGATAACGAGTAACTCGTTATCGAAATGTGAGGATTCGGCATTACCGCTCTCGTGATCGAGCATTCACTATCGAAATTTGAGGTGACAGCACACGTTATAGTGCGTCATTTCACTCGATCACTATTGTGCTGTCGAGCTATCGAGCGAAGCAACAAAGATGTGAGTATTTTTGTTTTCTAATTTTTTTTTTTAAGGGAGTTTACTAATATAATGTTAATTTTTTTAATTAAGGTCCAATCAAAATAAGATTAATTTGTTGCAAAAAAATATTTTGGCCGATTTCGGATTTCGATTCGGAGCCGCAAACCAAGGGTCTCATAGCACAGTCACTTCAACACCGTCTGCAACGACGGCAAATTAACCCCTGCATAAAGAGGGGGCGCCGACGCTCAACGCGTTCGCGATAATCATCATCTCATCATCGGAATCCGAGGACAAATAAACAAATAGATCCATTGTTTACTTCAATTTCACTGCAAATAATATTTTTCTATCTTTTTTATTAACCGGAGAAATGTCACTTTGTGAGTTGTAGTACAACTTCTCTAGTACAATTTTATTTTCATTCGATACATGAGCTTTCGAGTGCCATCATCCCAGCGAGGTTACTCGATCATTCGATCACGAGTCCTACTCACTTACTCGTTATCGACTGCGGTAATTCGGCCCCTGAACCCATTCAATAAAACTCATTGCGACGAAATACGAAATAAATCAGCACACAAAATGCCAGCACAGAACAAACAAATTGAATACATAAATCCTAAATGAGTAAAATCCCCTTCAATGGACTTGATAATAATTGATAAAGTGAAAACATTTCATTATAAGAATCTTCAGCTAACTTGACGTGTATACCTGAGTGTTTAATAAGAAAAATAAAAGAGTGCCTACAGGCAGAACGCAATCTATTCGGGTCTTACACTATAGAATTGGAAGATTTGTTGTTGTGCTTGCTTCGAGTCCTGTCATTATTGTTTGTCGTCTTCTTTTCCTTCATCCTTGAGAGTGGAGAAAAATTCATTTTCCACGTACGTGAATGAGTTGAGGAGGGATGTCAATTCCATTTGATGCCGATACAATGATGAGTTTCTTTTTTTTTTAGGACGTTCTATTAGGCATTCGAAAGGAAAAGAATAACACACAATATACGATATACTAAGATGGATCTATGTATGTATCTATGCATCTGTGTGGTCTCTGTATATATTGACTTAAGTTTATTTCTGCATGTAGACAGATTCGTAGATGTGGGTGACGGGTGCTTATGTAGGAAGAACAAGTGAATTGAAGTGTTTTGAAAACCTTTTAGTGAAAGGTTTGTTTTCTTTTCTCACAAACGAAATACCAATTTCCCATAGGATGTCATTTAGTCCCTTTGCGGCAAATTACACTGAGACATCACTCATCGACCAAAGACCCTCACAAATTTTATTTAATTTCGGATGCCTTTTGCTTTAGTTCACATCACTTCCTTTTTGGATACAATTTTCATTTAAATAATTAGAAAGCACTCGACACTTCCTTTTTGGACACAATTTTCATTTAAATAATTAGAAAGCATTACAAGTCGTGCGGGGTTATCTCTTATCTCCTGGACTAAACTCCTTATCTGAGGAGTAGTTCGCACAGAATTTGCTTTGAATTTGCACTGTCATGCAGCTTCTGGATAGTGCACCATCTATTCAGGATTTAATCCATGTCGCTGCAAAAGCTTTCAACTTGATATTTAGTCTTGTTGTGCTGCCGCTATTCTTTACAAGCGAATGGTATCTTTATTAGGTATGGTTTCTGGCAAAAGCCGAAGATTAGGATTTCCATTTCCGTTTGTTTAATGGTTCTATAAATACGAATGCCTAACCAGAATTGTGTATTACTGTGTATAAAGTATTTTAGGCTGATTCCAGAGAAATCTCGGTTGCACATTGGGAAAGAGATGCCTCTTTAAACCTAAGCTTCCGCCCCCATAATGTGTTAAATCTAAATCTAAATTTAAACTCAAAGCTATTGCTCTAGACCAGGATGCTTTAGAAGTTTCAAACAGTCTTGATTGGCACAGGATTCCAGGCTAAGAGACGTAAATAAAAGTAAACGCAAAAGTTTTGCTTTGGAGAGATAAGGCTTACCCAACTAATTGCGGATATAAAGGAAAATGTTGAACTTTTTC
Organism: Blera fallax; assembly: GCA_946965025.1. Classification (NCBI taxonomy): domain Eukaryota; kingdom Metazoa; phylum Arthropoda; class Insecta; order Diptera; family Syrphidae; genus Blera; species Blera fallax. Next base: position 33,631,945 of record OX337247.1, read on the forward strand.
CAAAGTGGTACCTGGGTGCAGGGAATTTTCTTCGAAATGAAGTCCTTTCAGAGGGGAAATTCACAAAAAAAGTTCGTAAAACTGCCATTCCATGTCTATATGTTCTCTATATTCGAAATGAGTTCGAAAATGACGTCGATGTTGATCATCATGTCAACATGCAAAGCATTGGATATAAAATTTTGAAAATCGACATGCAATCGCAAAGAAAAGTAAACATCCTCAAGGACTGACTATTGTGGGTCTTTGAGTGGTGGCGTCAATAGTTTTCACTTCTTTGAAAGGGAGCTGGTAACAATGATATGTTTCACAGAATACGCTACAGAGACGTATGTTAGGTTAAGTAATTGCATATCTTGTGACTAATAGAACCACTGCTCACTTCGACCAACATTTCGGGTACATTGTGTCCATCTATTTAACCCGGAAGAAGCACTAACCACCCAGAGAGTGATGTGAAACTCATGAGGTCCATTAGCCCAACATGACTTAGGTTTCTTTTTTTTATAATTCGCGCGTGCCAAAGGGGATATGAATACCCTTATGCTGATCTCTCAGGGCACAGGCGTTTGAAGGAGGGGGGAAAGAGGAACAGAGGAGGTACCGATGCACGTTGGCTTTAAATGCTTGAAGGTTGTAACGATGAGGAAACACAGAGCCTGAAAGATCATTCCACATGCGTACGGCTTATGAACTAATCCTTGTATTTGGCAGTGCGTCCGAAGTTGGGCTTGGGGGTGAACTGATGTGCATTCAAAGCGTGACGCGTATTACGGGTGAAATTTTGAAGGGGAGGAATGCAAGTGGCTATTTCGTTGGAACATTTTTAATGGAAAAAGCGATAAAACAGGGAAAGACAAGAGACATTTCTACGATGTTCAAGTGAGTCTACAGAGCTCACAATGTCTTTATCGCCTCCAGTTCCAAGAAAACGTGGCTACTAGTCCTCATTCCTCTGACGCATATGGTTGGACAATCATATAGCAGATGGCAAATAGATTTCATTTTCCTTATGTCATTCCTCGCAGCTCCTGCAATAGTCGTTGTACTGTAGACCGAGGTGTCCCGCATTATTACCAATTGCACAGTTCTCAGTAATTATGCCAGATATGATCGCTGAGTTATGTCGACTAAAAGTTTCACCAGAGAAATAAGTAGATTCCTTGTTAAAGGGCGGCCAAAGCATTCTGGCACATGTGCACATGTGTCTGGATGAAACCAGAGGCGGCTTACTAGCTCGCCCTGTCGTTTACTGTGGTATCGTTTATTCTAAAGAATGGGTATATCGCAGGGCCAATAAACAATAAACTCCGACTCCTTGCCAGCCCATTTTAAAACTGCCGGTATAGAAGGCCAGTTCCTTTTCGTTCATGGTAAACTCAGTCAGGTACTTTTATAGCTTTGAAATACTAGCGTGTCGGGTTCATGTGATCATGTGGCAGAATGGCCGAAAAATTCGATGAGCATTGACAGCCTTCCTTCTACCTTACAGAGGTTTCGGCCGCCAAACAGCTGCGGCCTTCTGTATGAAGCAGAATGACACCAAGCATGGTTTCCATTCCCGCTGTTGGTCTTGTCTTTATTAATCTCATAATTTCGATGCACGCTGCCTTTTGCTCTTTAGTGAGGCTTGAAAGCTAGTATTGATCCTCAAGTACCATTCACCATGCCAGCCTATGCAAGAATAGGTTTGAAAACTGCAGTGTATAGCCAATACACCAGTACCAACTGCCATGCAATCGATCCTTTACGCACCAAGTTAGTTGGAAAGGTAGCTACATATGTTGAGCCAACCGGACCGGATTAGATCTCCGCATCACTGTTTGGCTTATTTTGTTAAGCCATCTATGTACATATTTTGAACCCATAAGTAGCTAAGGAGTAACAATGGTAGTTCACATATAAAAAGCTTCACTTGCTTTGATTAGGCTGAAACCAGAAACGATTGCTTTAGGAGTGCTCCGTTCATGACTGAGGTACGTACATACGTGTACACGGGTTCTATCAACTTTGTAATTCCTCATAAGAGTTAATAGAGAAGGGAATGACGAGTCCTCAGTATTCCCCGGAATACCCACCACGATAATGTAACAACAGGAAGGGGGTTCTCATAAAGCTAATACTGATGCTAGTGCGTCTCCGAAAAGTAGCAAATCGACTCCTATAGCAGTAAATGGGGGGTAACGCTGGTGATGATGCGGTTTTTCCGCCAATCTTCTTCTTTTAAATTCAATCCCTCATGTGTGTAAACAAGCCATTAGCCAAGTCATTGTAACCTCTTTCATTACCATGGCAGCCTTCTTAAGTTGTTTTCTTAAAATCTCCATCACATATCCAAACTTTTCCAAATTCTTCGAATCCACTTACTTGTAACATACGGTTTGAATTTTGTTGTGGTGTTATACATATTTTTTTTTTTCTTGTCAATTCATCCTTTTTCTTACAATTTCCAAGAACATCACAGCTCCGAGTATTCAAATCAGTGTGCACCAATCCATTTAGAATAGAATCTCTTGATCAATACAGAAACGAAAATTATATGTCATCTCAAAGTATATTAAGATTCAGATTGGTACGATAGGAAAAACCAAAAAATGGACTTTTTTTTTCAAATGTATCAAAATTAAATCCTTTTCTGCCACGGCAAGAGCAAAAAAGATACACCGCACCATATATCTATTTTTAAACGTCTTTCATTTTTCAACCAAAGAATAAGGACCACGAAATAATGTTTATAGACAGAAAACTTACTACAGAAAAAATGTACGTGTGTATGTATGTATGCACAAGGAGCAACAGAATAGGGATCCTTTTCTACCAGCTACTGATATATTACCGCTATCATAAATGCGCCATAAAAGGAAGCAATCAGTGTGGACGTGAAATGTAATATACCTTTGAAATATGGCAAATACATCAAGCATGTATCCTTATATCTGTACGTGTATCTGTAGCCTTGCTTGTGCGTCTCCGGTAAAAAAATAAAAGAATACAAAAATGAAAAAAAAAAAACAACTTTTAAAAGTCCGTACCCAACAAGGGTTTTTCGGGAGTGTGATATGTTTTCTTTTGGTTTCCATTTTCCGCTCTGTGGTTAGCCACCTCCTTCTGTGTTGGTCACCCCAAGTACGTTATGTGTACTCAGTTTGTTTTTTTTTTAAGGAGGAGGCAGCAGTTCCTATGGTTTTATTTTTCAAATAAACCTCAAATGAAATAGCTTAGTAATAATACTGAAATTGTTTACCAATAATTTGGTCAAGTCTCGAAGGGATGAAGTAGAGGTTTACTCATTCTTACGGATAATTCACTCAGTTTTTTGCAACATCTACTTAGGTTACACAATCGTTTTGTTGCATGAATACATGCAGGTTTGGTTGCTGTTCCGCCAGGAATTCTGGCTGACATGGATGTAAAAAGTTACGTAGAACAATACACAGCAATAGTTGGCCAAATCAGTAAAGTATATATAACTTCAAACAGCGCTACGTCAAGACTCATTTAACAGATAAAATCTGAAGTTTTGAACCGCTTCATTGTTGTTTCTTGGGTAAATATGTATGTATGTATATGCCTTAACAACTCTGTTTAACTGGACGCAAAAAATAAAAGTCAAACGCACATGTACTATACAAAACAGATGTCGTTATAAAGTTAACTGGCGTTCACGTCAAATGTACATTACATACTCGTACATCATCCTTCGACGACTGATTCCACCTCCTCTGCCTTGCTCTCATGCTTCACAGTCTTTCTTTCAGCTTGATATCTTTGACTTTAACCGAATTTGGGCATCGTAGGTCTTTGAAGTTCGCTAGCCAAGACATTTGCTGCTAGCATTCCCGCGGCGAGCGTCAAGCATCATCTGACACCTTCGCTCTGTTGATAACTGATATGCTTATGACATAAGGTGGACTGCGAAAAAAATACTGTGAATCAGAAGCGAAGACAAAAAAAAAAAATGACAACAAAATCTCCTCAGTTATGTGGACACCACCCCTGGAGCTGATGTGAAACCTAGCACATTTTTTTTTTTTTTATAATTTACCCGCACTCAAGGGGATATGAATACCCTTTTAATGTGTATACACAGTGCGGGCGTTGAAGAAAGATAGAGAGAGAGAGAAAGAGATTGGTGTAGTGGTTTGAAACTCAGCTGTATTAGGTTTCACACATTAGCTCCAGGGGTGGGTGTCCAGATAACTGGGGAGGCTGTTTGATGTCATTTATTTGTTTTGTCTTCGCTTCTGATTCACAGTATTTTTTCCCGGTCAACCTGATGTCATAAGCATATCAATCATCAACAGAGGGAACAATTTCTCCAGCCATATGACAAACCTACTGCCAGTGTTATGCCTTCGCAGTAGTGTTATCATAAGCTTTCGCAATTGTTCGGACTGCCTCTTATCATATAATGCTTGCTGACATCAGGGATTGAACTGTGAACCATCAGCTCGACAAACGATGACGCTACCACTACACCATTGCCACCCTTGAACATCTGAGTTTCAAACCACTGCACCAATCTCTTTCTCTCTCTCTATCTACATTTCCGACGCCCGCACCCCGTGTGAATAACATGTAAAAGGGTATTCATAACCCCTTGGGTGCGTGCAAATTATAAAAAAAAAAAAAATAAAAAAATGCACCGTTAGTGCACTTATTCGGTTCACGGAAATTATCTTTCTGGCTCAAGACTTAATTGTCACTGCTTTGCCTCATATTGGTGCTGCATGCAATATGAGGGACTACACCAGTCTTAATAGAACTTCTTTGGCATCAACCAATAGCATCTCCTGGTTGCACACCAAGTTGGTTTAGGTTTCCACACCAAGTTGGTTGATGTCCTCCTCTACTTGTGTGCTCCTTCTTAGGCGAGGTCGTCCTCTACTGCATTATTCCTCTGGGTTGGATTCGAAACTTACGGGCCAGAGTAATGGTATACTTTCGGTCTACATGTCCTAGTCATCTTAAGCGCAGGTTTTTTGACTGGGTCGATGTCGAATCTTCCCCTTCAAAGCCCTTCCACGCAAATGGAACCGAATATCTTACAAAGAATTGTTCGTCATAATAAGTACTGAGATGGGTAAGGTCTGGTATAAAATCTCCTTAGCTGTTCGGGATATAATTTTACTAGTCAATTGCCTTCTCGGCCCAAAACAACAGCGATTGGCAAGAAATATTTTTTGTTTGATTTCTGCGGAGGGGTTATTGTCAGAATATACCTATCATATCAAAATCAGAATAGATAAAGTCCCTTACTACCTGAAAGTTAAAGCTGTCGACTGTGACGTTCTATCCTATTTTCCGATGTTGAGTATCCCTTCATGCACTTTGATATACTCATCCTGCACAGATGCACAATAATACTAGAACCAAAGCCCGTCCAAGTCCAAATCATCCAATTGCGGTCACACAAAATCAGTTATTATGTCTCTGTAATGCACTCAAGAAAGTAGCCACCAATTTTGCCAACATTCTGAAATAGTCATTCTTTGAGAAATATAGGCTTCCCTGCAACTACGTGTGAAATGATGGAAATAAACTTCGTCTGAATAAGATTTAAAGCGAATCGTCATTTTGATTAAACTCTCTGAAGTGAGTTGGACCTTCTGAGCAAATAATCTCACGTCCTTAGACAATATTCTCTTGAGGGAAATGCGAGTGATCTTCAGTTGTTGAACTCTTCAACGAGTTAGGGTTGGTTCTTGGCATCGAGATGAATGGTTAGCTTTCCAGGAATTTTTTTTTACATCAGTGACCGAGGATGCTTAATTTTGACCAATAATACTTTTCAAAATTCGCAGTTTCTGCAAGACAGCATGAACTCATTTTGAAAATAGTTTTTCAAGCTTTCCCTGCTTTGTTCTCTACGTTCTCCGTCAATATTTCAAACGCGTAAGCGTTACCAAAGAACACGTTTCTAAAAAATCAACCAACAGATGTCGCTTTGTAATGTATTAATACCATGACTCAATTCTTTTAAAGCAAATATCAAGCAATTATGCAAAATTAAAGCATACTCGTGCCAGTTGGCTTTTACGATAATTTAATTCAAATTAGAGTAGATACACGTACAAGAGATGGCAGTCGAAATTTGAATTTGTTTTACCGACTCTCTACGCGGGATTCTTTAAAATTGTCTATGGATTTCCAGACTTTTTGAAGCAGAAGATTTATTTACATACGCCGTAGTTGAGTTCGTTTCTGTTCTTTATCGTTCCTAATAAGACCTAGTTACCACCTCAAATCAGAAACAAAAAAAATTTGTTTCCTAGTAAGGACATAAGCATAGCAATTAATAAAAAAGGGATAGAGAGACAGAATATTAATATTAGCTCATGCATACATACATATGTAAGTTAACTGGGACTCGAAACTCCGCTTAGAGTGTTTAAGATACTATTACCACCATGGTAATGCTGGACCTGATGGCCTACCGGCCAAGCTGTGCAAAGCAGCTGGAGATGCCTTGGAAGAGAGCTTGCGCCAACCCATTTCCAAGATTTGGTGAGACGAGTATATACCTGATGAAAGGAATCTCAGCATCTTTTTTGTCCGATCCATAAGAAAGGAGAACCCTCAACTGCGTCAATTACAGAGGTATCACTCTCCTCAACATCTGAAACCCTTCGTCAATAATCAATGTGATTTCAGGGCAGGAAAGGCCACAGCGGATCAACATACTTACACTCTTTGGCAGATTCTGAAAACCTAAGAAGTCCTAATCGATACCCACCATTTTTATCGATTTTAAGGCCGCCGCAGATGACAGAATTCATTGAGACGAGCTATACAGGGCCATGTCGAATTCTGACATCCCTGTCAAACTCGTCCGATGCTCGCTGCTCCACCAGGGTGGAAAATAACTTTGCCAAAACCCGTTGATAACAAAAAAAAATTTAGACAAAGTGATGCCTTGTCATGTGACTTCTTTCATATTATACTTAAAAGAATTGTGCGAAATTCATAACCCAACAGTAAAGGTACAATCCTTTCAAAATCTTTGCAATTACTAATGCACGCCGAAGAAATTGACACAATTTGCAGAACACAGCGGGCTGTCATTGGTGCGATCGCTAGTATTGAAATAGAAGCTGCCATCTGGCAACAACGTCTCAGCAGAAATCAAAATAATAACTCTTGCCAATCGCTGTTTCTTTGGGATGATTTCTTACCTCACTTGGGAGCTTGCAGAGTTAACCATAGAGGTAAGATTAAGCTTGTTGTTTGCCTTAAATTTGCCCGTTGCTCAAGACGGCGATTTTGAAAATCGTCAAATTTCCTGACAGTCTCTCGTTCATTTGTATCTGTTTTGGATATCTGTTCGCGAACTTTGGCTTGCAACTATGTAACACTCGTACCCCGAATCAACTTCCGCTCTTCCGAGTATCCGGAAATCCAGTATACTCGATGAAAACGTTTCGACCTATCGAATAGTCCACTAGCCTGAATCCATTGTCGCATATGGTATCCTACAGTGTGTGCTTTTCTACTACACTACCAAATGTATCTTCTTTCTAACTTTGCATTAAAATTTCTCAGGATAAATTTAACGCCGTGACTAGGGCATTGCTCATAAGTTTTGTTTATGATCTCATAGAAGTTGGGTTTAGAACTCAAGACTTGTTCCCTAAGTTTGTCCTTAATAACGAATATGCCTTCCAAGTTGTATGCATCAATTGCCATAATTTGTAGGTATATCACAACCTTTGCACCTTTGTACTTCTTAGATGGCAGTGATATCTGTTTTGTAGTGTATGGCCTGAGGTCATCGGGAAAGAAAAATGGGTCACGACGTGAGAGCGAGAAACACTTTCCTGATTAGTCCCGCTCTTAGACTGACGCTGGGATGATTTGGTCAAGAGAAAATACAACTAAAAGCTAAGCATTAAAAGTGAATGAAGCAGTGAGGTCGAGATGTACCAACTCAAAGAAAATACCATAAAGTGATACAAGAATGGATCAAAAACAAGAAGGGTCCCGGAACCAAATATACTCAGAACCCATGGGAATATATCGCAAAGGAACAAGACTTTGGGAAAAACTCCCTAAGCTAATGCAGGCCAGAGAGCTTCCTGTGTATTATCACCGGCTGTGCATTCTTAATGGTTTCCTAACTGTTGGCTTAAAGAAGACCTCAGGAAATTATGTAAGTATAGAGCAACCTGGAGATTGTAGATTCTGAGAAGACGTTGAGAAAACTCCAGGATACCTCTTTAAGGAATGTGAAGTACTAATGCACAAAAGAAGGTAACACATGGATGCAAATCAACTTTCAGAAGAAGATCTACCATCGTTGGATCCACTCCTAATACTCCTGTTTATCAAGGAAATTGAACTGAAGGAGTTACTCTAACTCTAGTTCCCCAACTAGAGGTCCAAGTCGAGGTAACACAATAGATCGTTAAGGTTGCAGAAAAGCTTACACCCCTAAGATGAATCTACAATTGATCTGCGTAAGCCGTTCGACTGCGCGTGTAAATTCGAAGGCCAAAGTCCTTTTTTCGTTAGCCAGGGTTGTCAACACTGCTTTTTTTCGAAATAATTTGTTTTTTTCTCATCTCATAAAAAAGTTACCCCGACAGCGCAACCTCCAACATTGAGGATCGCAACCTTATTTGTTACCCCTAGGATGAGCCACCGAAATACACTCATGTTAATACAGAACTGTGATCGCCTGATTCAGCAGACCCTCATTGTTGATTCATGAATATAATAGCCATCCAGCGGAGAGGTGTTACAGTAGGCGTTTTTCTTTTTTCATTCAGAGCATGCTCAGAGCGCACTCTATGAGCTCAGAATAAATTGACCAAGCATTCAGAGCAAAAAGCTGAGCACGGCCATTTTTTTTGTGTGACAGGAGGGAAAACAACCAAAAAAAATCCAAAACAATTAAAATGCCGGACGAGGTATGTTGTTCTGGCGTAGAAGGTAATATAATATAAAAAATAACTATCAATAGAGCTCTACTCTACTCTGAACTAAAAAAGAAAAACGCCTATTAGTGGTGAAAAATGAATCCTTGTTGACAGATACATAGATAGATAGTCCTGTTTAGTACAATGCTGATATAATGCAGTTTTGTTGAATTTATTGACAGAATACGTTTGCTAATTATTTAAAATACCATTCTTATAGAACAGGAGGGCCAAAACTCATCCTTGTATAACCCCCGCTATGGACTTCCTAGCCTGTCATAGTACACAAAAATGATGGCAACATTTCAAATACCGAGAAATTAGGCAATCTACACCACTTACGATCCACTAAAGAAATTAAAAATTGAATTAGCAAATGGAACATTAAAAGTTCAGAATGTGGGTAATTAAATAGATATAAAAACAATCATTAAAATTGTGTCATAAAAGGCTATCCTTTCGTAAAGAAAAATCAACGAAACGAAGTATAGGTAATGATTCCGGCACAAGCCTCGAATTATTAGACCGTAAAAAGCCCTTCTCAGGTAAATTTTAAGTCTCATTTCGTTACATAACCATTCAATGGAATGAGCCATTTACGCAATAACTCTCAAGAATCTGATCGAAGGAGAAGAGAATTTCATTACCTTAGAGCCCGTAAAGGTCAAACCTTAATTACCGATGCTTAGAAACTTAAATTCCATAGTGTTCACTTCCCGTTCAGCATAATATAGTTATTTTTCAATGTCATTGTGTATCTTTAAAGATATCCATCTAATTATTATATAATCGATTGATACACAAACAAAAAAAGGTCCCAAAAGGGATATTTTGTCGGCACTACGAGTACAAGAATGTGGTAGTGTATAAAGAGGAAGCCTTTCATAATGTTAACATGAGAGTGGGAGGGTTACTTCCGATAATGTGCTGGGTTATGTGATGTAACATAATTTGAAAAGAACCCGTCGTTATAGGACGCTCTAACGGGAGGAAGGGGTTGGATTTATAAAGGATATCAACTCAAAATTCGCCTCTTGTGCAAAGGAATCAGTAAGTTTAGAAGCAAAATACTGGAAATCTCAGGATCATTGTTATTCGTGTTTAGTTGAGAAAGTCTTTTTTTCCTTAATTTATTTCGGTGCATGCACGTGAAGAGAAGTTAGACAATTTATCTCGTCTGTCTTGGGTATTGATCTAACAGCTTCATTGGTCCATTGTGCTCATTAAAATTGAAGGTGCACGAGATTTGACTGACTTTTCTGTGTAAAGGCAACGCTGAGTGTTATTTTGGAGAGAAGTGGTGGTGGGAAATGTACTCTGGGCCTTAATTTTACGACAAAGCAGAATATAATATCTCAGGAAATCCCATGATGATCCACTGGTCAATATTACGTAAATGTTACAGCTTTTCAAAGAAGGCAGCTTAATCTTCTGTTGTCTAGGGCAGGACAGTCAGAAATTGAAGGGCGACAATCTGCTAGTTTCTTTTTTAAAACAGCTTTTAAAAGTACACTGTCGACCATCTTTTAGTGATTGTTCCTCTTTTAATGACAAAATTGGGTAAAGATCTCTGATTACTTGCTTACAAGATCCAACCTACGCAAGAGTTAAAAAATGACGATCTGCTTTGTTATAGCTTCTCTGTTTCGGCATCAAGTAGATTGAAAATGACGTCGGTTTTGGTTGCAAAATCATCTTTTCGGGCGGAACTCATTTTCACTTCGAAGTAATATTACAGTAATATTACAGTAAACACAGCGTGATGCAGAGGCAGGGTAACTAAATAGACGATTTGGACTCGGACGGACCTTGGTTTCAGCAGGCTGGCGCAACGTCCCGCAGAGACACAATTCGTAACCGTATTCGTATCTGTATATCTGTATCCGTATCCGTTGTCGAGTCTGTATACATGCCCGCATCCGTATATCTGGATGCGATACAAACCAAGCGACCATGTGGAACACGTGAAAAGACTTGACTTACTTTTTAGAAGACACATCTACACTATCCTCGACATTGCCGCCAGGGAATAGTATTTCGGAAGGCTATTTAAGGTAGAATTATTGGACCGTGCAAACTTGTCTAATGGTGTTTCGATACTAGATCCTAGAAGTCTTTTCTGGTTAACCGAAGGATTGGGTTCTGAGTTCCTTGCACTCAACATCAAAGTCTCAATACCTATGGAAACGTATCCAACTGTGTTCCAGGCCGAAGTCCAAGGTTAAACCTTCATCTTAAGGACGCCAAAGCTCACATCTTTTCAGGTAGTCAAGCAGCGTTTTAAGCACCATAGTTCAACTCACTAGAATTCAAGTTAATGAAATGCGGCAACGATGCATTAAAGTTTTTGGCCTGACAAAACAGGGTAAGACTTGGTTGGCTCGCCGATCACCAGGGAAATGAATCTATCGATGAACTAGTTGGGAATTTGCTTTCATAGGACCAGAAATTTATTGCGACGTCATTAGTGTTGCCACTACTATGGAGCACCTTCTCGCCCAGCTATTGTAAGCCTGATCAATAGATTTCAGGCAACCGGCCAGATTAGTGACGTGAAGACTTCAACTAGTAGTCGAAAGGCCAGGTGAGTCGAAATTGCTGCTGCGACTGCAATTGTAGTTCCAAATCCAGGTTTGTCCTTTAAAAGACGTTCGCAGCAATTAGGACCAGTCCACATCGCAATTCGCATAAATATCTTGGAATGCATGTTTACAAAGCTCAGCTGATAGAAATGCATGCAGATGATGCTGATTTTTCCCAAGAAAATCGTCATGAAAAACTGTCGCGTCCAACTACTGAAATCCAGGAGTTATTGTTGAGCAACCGCTCTCTCCACAACGAATGGCAGTTTGGTGTAGTTTTTGAGCTTGCAGCATCATCGGGCCTTATTTCTTTTCGAAAATGAAGTCAGTGGCACCATCTCAGTTGATGGATTGCTCTACCAAATAATGCTAACTGACTTGAATGATGTTTATTTACAGTAGGGTACGGCTACGAGCCACTCAAGCCATGAAACAGCTGCACTATTGTATAAGAAATTTCCTGGATGCTTAATTTCGCGTTTCAGAGACTTCAATTGGCTGCCTAGATCGTGCGATTTAAGGCCGCTGCACTTTTTTTTTGATGATATGTTAAAAATAGAGTCTACGCGAATGATCCGCACACGATTCAAGTGCTCAAGGATAATATCAGATCTGTTATTCGCGAAATCATACCGGAATGCAAAATTCCCTCAAAAGAATGACCACAACCAAGAGAAACCGATGTAGCCTCTTATAAGATTTCCGTTCTTTTACTAACAGATGTTGTGGTAACGTTTTTTGCTAAACAGACTGTATATACACTGCAAAGTATCTTTCCTAAAAATATTGTATGCACAGAACATAGCAACACCTTATGAACCACATCATGATTCCTCAATTAGGAATAATAAGCTCCAACATATGTGACTTATCGAACTTTTTCCCAAAGTTATGTACCTACACTCTCGCAGATTGCCAAACTAACTTCCATAATGAACAACACATCCGGACATCGCATAATAATAATTGATTTCCCCCAATTGATGGAAATAATCTGCTTGATTAATCAATCTGTTGCAAAACTTAATTAAAAACTCATGTTAATTTTTATCCGTGTGCATATTTTCTTTTTGCATTTATATCTCATTGGTGTACCTTCAGTAAGTTTGCTAAGCTGACAAGTTAATAGCTACCCTTGACAGGCAATTAAAAATTGATAATAATATCCGGAAGGTGTTGAAACCAATTTCATACTCAAGGACATTTCTTTTTGATCGCTTATCCCAGCTGAATGCATTGATTGGTAGAAATCATACCAGAATCCAGGACACTAGTGTTGGTTTAAGCAAATTCATTTCCAGGAAATTACTTTTTACATTTAGCACGGATTCATACAAATCGATTTTTTTTTTTGCTCTTCAGCATCCAGATGAAGTCTCGTGGCAGAAACAAAATGCAACAGGGATAAAAACTGTCGTTGAGAAGACAACAAACTGTTTTTGGGGTGGGGGTGGAGGGGTCGATACTCTTGTTTTTATTTGAAAAAGGATTAAAAGCAAACACGAGCTATGCTGTGAGATATTGCTTACTATACTCGAATGTATGTTATCGCCATGTATGCGGATCTCTTGTCCAAGGCAGCAGCGGAATGAGATTTTTTTTTCATCTCTTGGATGAACGAGTATGTACTTATGAGTTTTGAAGTTCAATTTTCCCACTGATTGGAATTTAAACTTTAATTTGACTCTTACTTGTGTCCATCGCAGGGTTTCACGCAGTAAGGATGGATTAATGGAAGAGTTGATGACGTTATAGACCAGAGTGAAAAAAATTAAAAGTTCTCTAAGCTAGGTGATAGTATTTGGAGTGACCAGTTCTTTGAATGCACAATCAGGTAGTACGGCGTAGCCTTCTTATTTGCTTGCTTTTTGTAAGGATTGTTGAAGCCTTTTCATTAACGTGTTGACTAAGCATTATTATAACAAATATTTGGATTCTGAATTCAAATACGTAGCTTTCCTCGAGCTGCGTCTTATACTTTCAGGGATAATGCACATCCCCTGATGCAAAGATTGCTTTCTGAGAAAATGCACTGAGAATTGCCCTACAACCACTGATGCAGCAACCAACTTCCTTAAACCTAAACTGAATTTCGGTGAAATCATGTAGCTGCTCTCGAGCTGCATCTTATATTTCGGGAATAGTGCATATCTTCTGCTGCATCCTTTTTAACTTCGTTGGCCACAATTTCTATTGTTGGGCCTGGATGGTCACGTCCATATTGTGCCCGCTGGATAGCTATCATGCTTGATACTAAACTAACGATGAGCCTGTGCCGAACCATGCATGGCTGAACATTCAGATAGGTTGAAAACATCTCTGAGGTCTTGCAAAAAAAATCTCGGTAGGAGGACGGTGGAAAAACAACGACGACAGTCTAGCGGACAACTTGTGTGAGCTACTCCAACATAATCACAGCTGAGGTCTGTAAGGCTTTCCAGCATGGAATTAGGGGGCAGCCTATAGAAAGGTGATTGGAAAGAGTCAGAGCGAGCAGCAGTGAAAACGAAGCCCATACCGCATCGGCCATGGACCACAGATCGGCAAAAGCTGAACCCAGTATTGACCCAGCAAAGTGGGGAAAAAAAGCATAAATTGCTAGCCAACACCGCAAAGGAATACATAACAGCAGTACCGCTGGGAGAGTGGTTGTAGTGCTTAGCGTGTAGGTTAGTACACAGGTGAACTCCGGGCATCGAGTATTCAGGTTTACGAATCGCACATGGCAATAGCCCAAGCTACTGGTATCTTTGGAAGATTGCACATCCTTCTGAGCAACCCAAACAAAAGCACGGAGTTATGGTATTGGAAAAGAGTTAGTGTGGGCTAAGCTCTTTTTGGGCCAAAGAGCTCATACTCTTCAAAATAGAGAAAAGCAATGGCCCTCAAGTTTGTACAATCGGTCACAGCACCATTACCAAGTGTATAAACGCCGACGAGCCTTCGGACTACATGGCCACCCACTTGGATTTCAATCTCAACATCGACTCCAAATTCCCCTCCAGGGAAAGCTGGATAAATTGTGAGGTCACAGGCCCCACCTCCATATCTATCTTCACGGATGGATCAAAGATGGACATAGGTACGGGATCCGGCATCTTCTCAGTGGAACCCTCAATTGCCCGGTCCATTAAACTTCCGAACGACGCAAGTGTGTTCTAAGCGGAAATTCACGGTATCACCGAGGCCTGCCGACACCTCTCCACACTGAACAACAACAGACAGGTTGATTTTTACATAGACAGCCAAGCAGCCATCAAAGCCATAACCTCCATCACCACCAAATCTAAATTGGTCCAAAGATGCAAAGAGGAACTCAAATCCCTCAGCACGAGACATAAAATCTCGCTCTGCTGGATCCCGGGATATATGGGTATCCACGGGAACGAGATGGCCCACGAACTGGCCAGGAAAGGCTCAGAATCAGATGACCTACGCGCAGATAACTCTGTACTATTGCCCATCAATCTCCTCATGTTTAAAATCTATACAGACTTCTTAAATAAGGCCAACGCAAGGTGGAACACCATCAACGCATGCCGAGTCTCTAGAAAACTTTGGACCCAATTTGACAAAAAGAGGACCAAAGAACTCTTATCATTAAACAGACCACAGCTGTCACTCCTCATTGGAATCCTTACTGGCCACAATTCAATGGCGGCCCATCTCAAGAAAATGAGAATCAGCACCACCGACCTATGCAGAGGCTGTGGCGACACAGCGGTAGAGGAAAACTCAACATACTTCCTCTGCGAATGCCCAAGCCTCTTTAGAACGGATATGGCTCTAAACTGTAGGTCCCTTCCATTTGTGTGAAAAAATATAACACGCACAACACGAATGGTCACGAGAAGCTAGGCCCTGGATCACATACGGTCCGTTGTCCCAAGTATTTGTATTTGTATTTTTTAAATGCAACACAGGAATGAAACTTCATAGATTCACTCTTAAAATGTTAGAAAATAGAGACGTTAGAAGTACCAATTTAAATACTATTTCTGTATTATATCGCGATATGCACCGGCTTTGTATTTAGGTCATCTCTTTATGTAGTGTATTAGCTAAAGAAGAAAAAGACTAGCCGGTTCAGAGTATGCGAATAGAATGGAATGTTTTATTAACAAGTTGTGTCAGTGAAGCTGACATAAAAGGTATGAGGTGACAATGGAATGTTTGACAGCGTGCGTTTAATGTAGTAGATTTATTTTCATATACATATATATATATATATATATAACACTTTATATAACATACGTGGAAACAATGCAGTTAACTTTAGTAGTTTAGAAGCTAAGTAGTAGGAGTGAAATATAGTTCGCGGAATCCTGAGAAAGAGAAGAGCACCGACTTCTTCGAAAGAATATGAAGGAGGATTGAAACCAAGCAGTCGAGCCAATAGATATCACAGGGGCTGTTCAAAAGTATATTTATGCTCAAATAAAAGCCTACACAGAGTCACTGTTGCTCGACAGGATCTGAAAACAACAACTTAAACGATGACGGGCCACCAACTTGGCCTGCAAATCTGGATGCAACAGACGATCCCTAATCCACTCCGAACTGTGGCGTCTTGTAAAGCAAATCTGGACCATTTGTGAATCAAAGTCACGTACATATGTATATAGTGCAATTTTCAGACAAACAAAGCCAAAAATCCAATTAAGGCCTTGTGCCACACAAAACCATGTGTATTTATTAAAAAGGAAAACTTTAGAAAAGCGAATAAGTAATTAGAGAATCCTTAGATTTATCCTCTTTAACCCCCCCGCCTAGCTCCGATTTAACTTGTTTGTCAACACAATTCGTACGTTAGATTGAAATTTTCTATCCATTTCCTGATTCAGTTTCTCATTCAACTCGTCCCGCGTAAACAATTATTTTTTTCAATCACCGCCACTTATAATACAATTTTAAAATGAAATATTTGCCCACGATACTCGCTTAATATTTCCATGGAATTCAAATTATTCAAAAAAGCAAAAAAAAAAAAATAGGAATCAGATATCGATAAATTCTGTCGTAGGGGAAACTCCCTCGCTTATCCGCGCAATATACAATCGGAACAAGCAAAAGGACCAAAACAACCAGTAAGCAAATATGTATTCAGCGAATTTATTGTAATCAGGAGGTGACAGTGGGGTAGCGGAGTACTCCTTATAAAGTAGAATCCAACGAGAGTATACAATTGAATTTTAACTGAAATCGCAACGGAAAATGTTGTCTGAGAATAGCGAACACACATACACAGCATATCTTTCAAATTCTTGACTAAAATCACAGATTCAAGAACGCATAGTAAGCAAGCAATCTTTATTCGATGAAATGTATCTATTGGAACACAAATAAATAAAAATTGTTTGCATCTTTTGCTGCATTTGTAATGATTCGTTTCTCAAACTGAAAATGGAATCAAAATCTGAAGCTGAATGTAAACTGCCGGTGGAATGAAAAGTATTTGAGAACGTCAATACTTTTCAACTTCACATGTCCAAATAAGATGCATACTTTCAAAACAGATGCAGTTAAAGGTTCCCTAAATAGTCTGATGGATAGTATCCGTGTAAAAAATTGGTACTAAGAGTGTCGGCCTATCGAGACACTTCGCAAAGAGGTGTTCTCTCTCCTCTACTATGCGTTCATTTGAAAAACAACACAAATTTAAGGAAATTGTCGGATTTTGTCATGAATTTCAATATTTATGAAAAATAATGTCAATTAAATCGGCGGCACTGGGTCATCTGCAGCAGTTGATCCTTTGGAGTTAATTTTCGATGACTTTTCATAAATTCCGGGAGGCATCTGGGCTATAATTTGGTGGATATTGGTTTTAAGTTTCAACAACATGCGACCTGGTAACTTTTCACATACAACGTTCAACGCTGCACTCTATGAACGACAAGTTGCCCGTCTTATTGGAACCACATATCTTCCACATAAATATCCTCGACCACGAAGCGCACCAACATCCACACTTTGGGCATGTAATGCTATCTCGTGAATCACATGAGGATTTTTATCGCCCCAAGTGTGACACAGAGAGGTCAAAACCTGCTTCATCACACAAGAAGTATTTCTTTGAAAATCAGCATCAACTTCCTGCTGCTCCAACACCCAATCCAAATCCAAATCTTCCAATCCAAATCGTCTCCAGGCTTCAGTTTTATATGAGTCCAGGTATAAGTCCTGGATCAAAATGCGCCAAAGAGAGCCATAAGACAAGCTCAAAAGATGTGATTTCTGTCATACCTTCACTCTAAGCAGCAATCTGCAATGCTTCCAGTCTCTTCAAATTGTGAATTACTCACTCAGTAGAACGATTAAATTGACCTAAATTTTCCCATAAATTTCGACGCACAGCTCGTACAGAATTGTTAGTTCTGTAGAACAATTTTTATGTTAGGGAGAAGTTCTCCACGCCACGCTCAGGTCAATGCTGACCCATTGTGTTGCCCGTTTGGCATAAAATAAATCGTCCCTTACTATAATCCTGCGTCTATACATGTATACACAACTTAATTACTAAATTACCTGTTTTGTGGTCCTTCACATACAAACTATCTTGTCGATTTGATGAATTTCATTAGAGCTTCCATTGGCGTTCTGGAGAGTTCCTTTAGGTTATTAAAAAAGTATCTTCCCACGAACTTGTATCTAGAATGTTGGAGGCCGGGGCAGTGGCATAGGAAGTGGGTTGTGTCCTCAATCGCTTCCTCATCTGCAGAGCTCCTCTTCTCTCAAGCGTAGTTTTTTCATATGATACGAGGATGGAAATGGATCTCCGGTCTTTCCGAACAAGTCTCTCGGTTCTGTCTTTGTCAAAGTTTCCTTGTGATAACGCAGGTTTCTATGGAGTTCCACCTGTAGTTTGCCTCTCTCGTGGCTTTTCCCCTGCTTCAAGCTCAAGTGAACAAGGCGGGATTTTTACGAATGGGTCTGTCAATTCGGTGGTCGATGCAGAGCCACCCCTTGTTAGCTCGTCAGCCTTCTCCTTGCCTGGTATTCCTTCGTGTCCAGCAACCCAGCAGAGTATGACCTTATGCTGCGTGCCAAGAGCCTTGAGTTCTTCGCCACAGCACATCACAAACTTCGATTTTATTTCAACGGCAGTAATTGCTTTAATAGCAGCCTGGCTGTCAATAAAAAAAGGTGATACCTTCAGGAGGTATTGCCCCTGCGGCAGATTCACGGACTGCTGTTGTCACTGCCAGGACCTCCGCTTAGAAAACGCTGCTATGGTTTGGGAGTCGGATTGATCGTGCTATCCCCAGCGGTTCGGAGAAAATGCCAGAACCAACGCCAGTGTCTATTTTGGAGCCATCTGTGTACACATATATGGATTCCGTATTTGGTAAGTGGCAATTTTTCCATTCTTCTCTGCTGGGGTAGGCGCAAGAAAACGGTCTCGTGAAGTCTAAATATGGCGTGATGTAGTCCGTGATAGGTACATGGCCAATCTATGTCTTATTCTTAGGGCACTCATGGCTGCCTGTGACTGCATGAAGATATCTAGCGGTAGCAGGTTGAGGATCGCCTCAAGACCTGCCGTTGGTGTTGTTCTCATGGCACTGGTGATGCCGATGCATGCTAGTCTTTGTACCTTCATGAGGGCTTTTAGGTGCTTTTTGACAGCTGCTTAATTTATAGTGTTGCCAACATAGGAAGCTCGAATTGGATCACCCTTTATTAGTAAAACCCAGACTGAGTGGAGATAAATTCATCAGAAATGTAGACAATCTGACACTAAATAAAAGGCGCCCTGAACACAACCAGCAACTGGACCAAGCTACGTAGACTTAGGAAAATCCGCAGAAAACCGAGCTGGGGCTGTTCAAAAATAAGACAATAATACCGGAATTTAAATCCTCATACATTGCGTGCACACCTCTGAAAATCTCTAATATTAGACAAAAAGCTAAACTGAGAACTAAAGGGCAAAGAACAGGGAAAGCTATGACGGCTATTTGGAAAAATCTAAAGTCATTTTCTAGCTCTATACAGCAGCTGTGAGACCCATATTAACGTACCGTAGTTGTGTAACTCAGTGGTTAGTTCCTTGAACTAGGTTCGAAGAGAACACCAAACATTTTTATCACGTTCTCACCTCTCGCGAATGTCTGACAAACGTCTGAAAATAAGAACTGTCATGAGTTTTGAAGCAGAAATCTGCAGCACGAAGGGCACTAAGATTGACCTAATCTGAGGACTGGACGTCAAGCTTGACAGGGCATGCGAAACACAGTCTACCCAGTCTACCTGTCCCCTTTTTGGTAAGCTGTTTTCCTAGTCGGAAAGAATCGAAAACTAATATCCCACTGAATGCAAACTCCATCTCCATCCATACTGATGGATCCAGGATGGATTTGGAAGTACGTACAGAGATATTTTCCAGACTACAGCAATGTTTTTAAATGGGAGCTGCCCGAGAAGTTGCGACGAAGGCGAAACCACGCGATGATATTATCTTTTTCACTAAAAGCCAGGCAGCAATAAAAGTGAAGGTATGCAGCATAAGAGTAATGTAAAGCTGTTCTGGGTCCCTCGATGTAATGACGTCTCAGCAAATGAAAGTGCTGACAAGCTGGCGGGGAAAAGTTCAGCGCAACAACTTGAATGCGTTGACTTGTCAGTTAGGCTTCCACCATTGAAGAGCTGTTCCCTATCTGGAACCCAAGAAGATACAACATATTGCGTTCTACAACGAAAATGAAGATGAAGCGAAGACTATATAGAAATTTGCTGTAATGTTCCTTATGTACAGATCTGATATGAAACATGCAGAAAGACTGTTACCGCATCTATCGGAGTTGACCGTATAGCGCACCTATACATACTAGTACGCAATGTTATTTGTACCTTACAAAGTTTGGTTATGTTATAGCCGGCCGCCATATTATTGACCCATATGGGAGAATTGGACGTACTACGACTATGTATGTAGGTACATCCACAGGATCAGTTTTGGGTACAGACCCTTTTTTTACGAAGGTTTTGTTACAAGCATAGAAAGCTAAAAATGTTTCGTTTACTCGTTGTTCTATATTTAGTTTCTAGTTAAGTTTAGGATCTAGGAGAACTCTACTTGGGCGATAGGGGGAATGGTTGACCATTTAGTCGGGGAATTATGAAGTCAGGCATCTTGGTTATGGTAGTGAAGAGCATCACTTCAGCAAATTCTCCACCGCTGCATGAATTCGAAAGAAAAACCAAGCAACAGTTCTGCGATCTCTGAGCTCCGAAATCCCATCAAGACACAGATTGATACAGATAAACCACAAACGCAAGCCAAAAGTCAAATCAAGGCTTTCTTTTTTATCTGCCCGCACATTCAGTGCAACACACACACATAACAACACATTAATGGATATAAGAAAATCAATAATGTTAATTAAATAGTACAAGAAAACAAAAAAAAATTTATCCCTGGCACATCCATCCATTCGTATCGTATATCCTTAGTCCGCAAGAACTCGTAGGATCTATTGAAAAGTAAAAACATGACATGAATTTAAATTAAAGCTTAGGCGAAAAATCTCAACCAAACCATCCGGCGAATTTGCGTTTAAAATGCTGTCGGTGCCACCGCTGTTCAAACGAAGATTCCCGTGTACACACAGCGATAGCTATGTGCTTGTATGTAGGGTGAAGTAAGGACGAGAACGTACAGCAAGCAGCACACTTGTATGTCAGAACAGAGTATCGCAAGATGATTTTATTCTTTCTTTTTTTCTACTTTCCCGCTAAAAGAATTCAGGATAGCACCGAGCACCGAACTCACTTTTCATGAGCACGTCCATTTCGGGAGCTTCCATCTACAAGTTATTTTATATTAACCAAAATGGTGACAACATTAAACATAAGAGGTATCCAATTCAGTCGTACAGGGTATATTTCATTCTAGTGATGCGACGACCTCCAGAGTATCTAGCGGACCGACACGTTTGCACGAGAGAAGGATACCCTGCTCGTTGGTAGATACTCCTAGTGTGTGTACCTACTCGTACATATGTATATAGTATGTATATTCTGCCTTGGAACTTTCGACAAAGAAACCGTCTAGGATTCGGTGAAAAGCCCTTTTCAATTTTCCATGCCATCAAACGTAATCCTCAAAAACTGAAAATGTAAGATGAAAAGAACACCACCGAGAGGCAACAGCAGGATGTGGTGATAGCAGAGAGGAAGAGCGGTGTCGGTGTGTGTGCGCAGCATGTCCTTCTTAGTCCTCCCCTCGTCTCTTTTGTTATAATTCATGTTTGTTTGCACACATGGAAATGTAAGTGCATAATTTTTTGCGAAGCTGTTATACAAAGGATTGTGCATCTCGAGTTAATCACTAATGTAGTAGATTGTGTTCTACACAGTGCTTAGGCAACTAGCAGCACTTTGTCCTCGGGATGTGCAGGACATGCGGCCATATATTGAGTCATTATAATTGATGCTAATGGGAGGCACTATGTTAAGGATGTTAATAGCTATGTGGGCGAAATAAGCTTATGATGGGAATCTTACGAGTATAAACGTTGCTGTTTATGCTGCCAAATGACCTTGAAGGGTCAATTAAATTTAAGTATTTTTAATGTGGTACTGAAAGAATTCTTATTAAAGTTACAACTTAAAGCGCTATAATATCCTTTAACTCTTTAATTTGATGTGACACGCAAGACTGTAACGAACTTCTTCTCAAGTTTGGTAGCTCGGATTGCAACCGGCAGTACTCTGTCCCTTTTCAACTGCAATTAGTTTCCTAAGAATAAATCAATCGGAAAGTTGAAGATCTACTGGTTGACATAACAGGTTATTCTATGATCTTGAAGAAATATTTAGGAGATGTACCTACTACGGACTACATTACACCGTGCCTAGATGGCGTGAAAGGGTTCGTAATCTGAACCAGATCAGTTAGACTCTACAGGCTTATGCCAAAGGATGGGAAATCTCTTTCTCTGCCCCTATCAAGGGGCATATTACTCAGCAGTACCACAAAAAAAAAAATAATGCAGGAAGATCTATCTAGAATATGTGGTGATGGAGAAGTTTGCGAAGACGCAACCCAATTTCTCTCTCACCTTCCAAGTCCCATCCAACTTAGATACAAATTTTTCGGGCGATCTATTGGGAAACGAGTGATGTCTAGGTGAAAATTTATCTCGTTTAGAAGTCTCTGAACTCCACGAGTTAAAGTCAAGGCGTATTGAACAGAAGAGTGCCGAAAGCTTACAAATTATTTACTCAAAAGACTCTTCTCCCTCCTGGAATACGGTCTCCTTAGAGAGAGTTTGCTTGCTATGATTGTATGTCAGGCGAAAATAGTCTGTCAGGAAGCCCACAAGCTTTCCTATGCGCTCTTTCTTTTGGAATGTTGAAGTTCCCAATTCAAAGCTATAGCAACTGTCCAAGTAACTCACTCCACAGAAGAACTTCGGATCTAAAATTGACTAGCTGAACACTATATTTATTGCCTCTTGTCTGGGAATCCAAGGAAACAAGATCTCCGATGTACTTGCAAGACAGAAACTTTTTTCAGGACCTGAACCAGCATTGAATTTGCGAGTATTAGTAGTCCCATGGATGACTAGGTTTCTCGTGGACATAGTAGTCGGTGGCATGGCTCTGCTGGAGATACCTAAATACGGCCGTATATATGCCAAAAAAAAACGCTTCTGTCCCTCACGATAACTGGTTACAAAGGACTTGTAGACCTCTCAACGACACAACCATCCGCGGTACATGTGAGAAAGACGACGATACAGCAGAACATTTTCTCTGTTATTAGCCGGCTTTTCCTCGCACCAGATGGCAGATCCTTGGGGTCGGCATGGAGCTGATCATCTAAACTCTTTATACCTGAAGCCTATTCCCAACTGGTAGACTTTCTTAAATATTTACAAGCTAGTTGCGTAACCGCCTTACAGACTGGATCATTGTACATGGCACCCTAACTGCGGGTCAAGCAGGATTACAAAAATGGTACTCCATTGTCGACCCTATTCCTGTGGCTTTTTTCTAATATCTTTAGTACGTCTGTTGTCAATTTTAAATCAACATTTGGTAGTGCACAAAGAGATTTGTTACTCCACAAATTGTCAACTATGAACCGTTTTACTTAAGTGCTAACTTCTTTAAAGGCTACTTATCGTCTCTGCACTGCCGCTGCACTGTGTCGAATGAAGTAGAGATATCCTAGAGCTCCCCCATTACAATAAAACGCATAACGTCTTCATAGAAGACTGCTTCATAGAAGACGTTATGCAATTTTTAAGTGGCTATGTTTTTGTTGACACTACTTACTTACTTAACGAGCTCCCAACCCGTGGAGGGTCCCTGCCTGAGACACAGCAGCCTTCCATCCTCTTCGATCCTGGGCACGCTGCTTCCAGTTTTCCAGACCAAGCGCTCTGGCATCCGCGATAGCTTGGCCCTTAAAACGGAGGTTTACAACGCCACTATAAAGGCCGTGCTGTTGCGGATGAAATCTTTTTTTTTGCTACTACATGAGAGAGGCTGAACAGAATGCTGACAAAACTGGAAGGATACTGCAAAATGTGTAATCTTATCTTGAATACTTACTTAGGTGACACTACACTTCGGGGGTGAACTTGGGCATAAATCACAAATAGAAATTTATTGTGGTATAAGTTTTCTGCAAAGTACGCATACAGTAACTCTGAAATCAGGTATCTAACACATGACTATGGACATGGACGTGGACATCTACGTGAATATGGACGTGGCATGAATCTATATATGGATCTATCTATATATGGATCCACATGGACATCGACATGGACATGGATATGAACATCGACCTGGATATGGACGACGATATGGACATGGATATTGACATCGACATGAACATCGACTTGGACAAAGCCATAGACATGGATATAGGGATCGACCTGGACATGGACATCGACATGGATATGGACATCGACATGGATATGGACATCGACATGGATATGGACATCGACATGGATATAGACATCGACATGGATGTGGACGTCGATATCGACATTTATATTGACATCGAAATGGACATCGACATAGACATCGACTTGGACATGGATACGGACATCGGCATGGACATGGATATGGACACCGACATGGATATGGACGTCGATATCCACATCGAAATGGGCATCGACTTGGACAACGCCATTACATGGATATAGACATCCACATGGACATGATCATCGGCATGGACATTGATATGGATATCAACATGGACATCGCCATGAACATGAGTATAGGTTTCCATCAACGTGGATATCGACATCGACTTGGGTAGCGATATGTAGCCTCAACTAAAGGTTGAATTTCAAGGAGAGTACGAGAGAGAGAGCACTCGAGGGATGCTCCTTATCTAACTCCTCCCAAATGTTTAGTTAGTCTCATATCCGCCACAACTCAGTCAGGAGGGTTTAACACCCCATTATGGTTCTTAAAAAAACTGCTTTGCTCAGTCTAATTAAACGGAAAAAAAATTCGTGCGTGTTAAGATTCGAGACAGATTTCAGATTTTCGTTGGAACACTGAACACGTTGAAACTTACTAAGCCCTTCACTACCCCCATTAACTACCCTAATAGTATACCCGGGCACAAAACTCATTTAAAATGGTTAAATACTTGCACCGAGACAAGCACAAATAATCGTCTTGACCTAACACGTGAATGCTATCATTACAACGATCAGACATAATTAATTACAAAGTTAATACCTTTATCGCCCTGTGGCTGCTCATTAGAATTATTTGGCATTTATCTCTTCCTTCAACAGGATACGAGGAAAACCATTCAAATTAAATTCCCTCAAACGGTCTAATCTGAAATGAATATCGAAATGGCTGCAGGGATATTGTTATTAGTTCGATGATTGATGGACTTTCCGTTGGAATCATCACCTAGCTGACAATAGATTAGTTTCCCCGTTCAAGCCGCTGATTCCCGCTGACATTGATGAACCTTTTTTTAATTACTATCATTACTAGTCTCCCTCCCATTGTGCCACAAAACCATAATCCAAGCGTCATTCCCCTATGAATTCCCATTTGGAATTCAATCTTTGAATTGAATTTGTACTCGTAATACAGGCATCACAACTACTACTGAATATTCAATCAAAATACACACGTCCGACAATTCCCAATCCTGGCAAATAAGTAACATTTCCAACGAGAAGCTATTGTGTTGCGAATATTTTCTTTACCCAAGCATTCCAGTGCCACCCCCTGTCATCCCTTAACTGAAACAACAGAGCCCGCTTTATCTATTTCTCTCGTTTTGCTTCAAATTTCAGCTCAAAGTGATTGCAGGTACCAGTTACCGGCAACTGTGTGCCTCCCACTGCTGTGGGAGGATAACCTAGCCCCCATGGGGTTGGGTGAAATTTTTCCCGCTGTTAGCTCGTGTGTTGTGTTCGGTTGTTTACGGGGTGTTTTTCCTCTGTTTTCTTTGGTGAGGTGTTGTTCGAAATTAGTTTTCACCTGTCGGCTTTTCTGATTAAAATTTGTTTGGCATGCTTGTTCAAAGTCTATTAGGCTTGACAGTGCGACAAATGTCACAATTCTGTACGTGGGTATGGGCAAAGAACGGCGAATTGGAGCTAAGTTAATTTGGCTTTGTCACGCACATGTTGGTTGGCATTATTTATGTTCATGGCGAATATTTTTGTGCATTGCTTGTGAAATATTTTTGTTCTGGGATTTCACAGGAATCTGATTTAATCGCAAGGACGCTGTTTACACAACAACATTGATTGCATTCGGCATAATGAATTTTAAATTTGATTTATCAGAACTGGTGCGCTATTCAAGTCGAATTACAGATGATTGCCTGCTGTATGGAAATTTATTGTATGAAATTAAGCTGCAGTTCATTACATCGTAATGTATGTACGAGTTGATTGCCAGGATATTATCATGTATCTTGTTAGTGTGATGTAATAGGTTTGACCTTCATAATGTAGCCAAACAGAAAGTGAAGAGTAAGCGCTTGTGCAGAATGTGAGAGGAGGGACCATTGGTATATGAAGCGAACTTCATGTTCAACACTTTACGAAAATGCATTTTTAAGTCATTTATCTTTGTAGAGTGGACTTAAACACAGTTCCTAATATTATGTCAGCAT
Source organism: Blera fallax (assembly GCA_946965025.1). Classification (NCBI taxonomy): domain Eukaryota; kingdom Metazoa; phylum Arthropoda; class Insecta; order Diptera; family Syrphidae; genus Blera; species Blera fallax. Next base: position 33,658,569 of record OX337247.1, read on the forward strand.
ATCTGGGCACAAATCTATTCCAAACCTGTAGAATATCTCGGAACTCCAAGCGGCAATGAACACAACACTCTCACTGCAATGGGAGATCTAATATTAGAATTCCTAGCAGAGATGAGGTAGGAGTCTGAATCAAGCCTCGATCCTACTGTGAGCCTCAGGATACAAAGCTCTGTTTTAGATTAAAGGTTGGTTGTAGCGTCCTTGAAGCCGAAGTAAATTTAAATATGTCAGGGAAAATAATAATCAGCATCAATGCTGGCAGCCAAGAAGCCATAAAGGCGTTGCAATCAACATCGGTCAGATCCAACCCAACATATTGCCAATAGGCATTCGCGCCTTCGTACAAGAAGGGCCGACACCGAATAGGAACAAGAGCAAATGAGGAAAAAATAAGTCTCGACGCATAATAAAATCTTCTCCTTAATGGAACGTCAACGCAGGTGAGGCATTAATGAAGCTTACAACATTTTTCTCGAGCGCACTTTCATCTGATTTTGACAGAGTCCATGCTTCTGCACCATACAGTCTTGTATAGCCTCTCCTTGGGTCTTGCTAAATAGTTGCCTGCTAAGCCTACAGTAACAGCGATTGATGCGTTTTATTCTGCTTTGGATCTCCACGCTGATGTCAGTAGCAGAGTTTATAGCAGAGCCTGGGTATAGGCTTATAGCCAATTATAATGATCTATCGTTACGTTCCGGCCGAAACGTGGGTTCTGTGTCTTGGTGTTTGTAGATAGCATATATTTCCTTTTATCCTCGCTAATAACCAGACCAATTTTAACTGCTTCTAATTCGATGTTAGTGAAGGCGCCAGCGACTGCTTGCTTTGTCCTGCCAATAATGTCAACGTCGACTGCATAACTAAGTATCTAGTGGCTGCTGTATTGACATGGAAGTTTCGCAGTATTTTTTCTAATACCAGGTTCAAGAAACTGCATGACAATGCATCTTTACAACAAAGTTCGTAGAAACAATTTTTATGTCATCGTGTTCTCCTTTGTTGTCGATCTCGATTTGTCATCGGTCGCAACGGTTGCGGCTCTGTTCATCCTATACGCATGTAGGCAAAGATCTTGGCCTACATCCGGATAGGATCCAGATGGTGCACGATTTCAATCCATAACACCATCATTTGCATCACTTTTTCGGTGATTTTGAGCTCTTAAGCAAGTGCAAACAATCGCGGGGGTATGTTCACCAATGATCCTCATTTTCTTGGTTAAATGGGTTGTTAATAAGTAAAAATTTTACACATGGGTTGAGTTTAATCTCAAAGAGGCCCTGCATACTCCATGTCATCCAGAAAAATGCATAGATTGGTGTTTCAACTGTGGTGACCTAATTTTTCAAAAATGAGACTGTAGCTCGCATTACGGTGAATGGAGATCATTACTGAGCGATGTCCAGAGATTATTTGTTCTAAATTTCTAATACAATGGATCTCAAAGATTCGTGATTCCAACAGGATGACTCCACATGCCATACTTCGACTGAAAACATTTGCTTATTTAAACCGCAATTTAGCGTTGATTTTAATTAATGGGTCTTCCACTTGTCCTCTAAGTTCTGCTATTTCACTCCTCTCGATTATTTCATATAAGTCTACGTGATACCGTGGTTTATGCTGATGAACCAGCAAAAATTTAAGTCTTGACAGCTAACATTATTCATGTTATCGGTTATATACGCCCACCATTGTTCGAAAAGGTAACCCATCTCTTCTCTACGTTCTTCAGGTCTCTGTAGGTCTATGTGGGAGAAAGTTTTTCATTTATAGGATTTGATGATGGAGTATAGAGCTCGGTTTCTAGTGCTTTACTCTACCCCTTTTATATAGAAGTCTGGAATTGTCCCGTGAATGAGATTTGGAGTAATTGTCTTGTGTAAAACATACCAAATGAATGCTCTATTGTCCCTATCCAAAGTTCTTCCGAAGACAGCAAGAAGCTGGCTTAGCACCTTCTCCTATCTACTACATACTCGTACATACGATATATTGTCTAATAACGCCAACAATATTGTCTGATTTCATAAATGTTTGCTTTTGATCTGAGTCCACTTAATTATTGCAAAATAAATAATTTATTTTTAATACTTTCAGCTTAAACCGTTTTAATGACAATACTAGCAAAAATGACATCACTATCACTGAATCCGAAGCACTTGACAGTATGTGAAAATGCCCCACCGAATAGTTTCGATCAATTGAGTCGAAGTCGTCCCAGGTAATAGACAATCAATTTATCGCCCTTCCCAGCAGATGCATTAATTACTAAATTTCTAGATCTGAAAGAGCTTCCAGCTTGGCCTTGCCAAATAATTCATTACTGGATCTTTACGATAAGGAACAGGAACAGTGCAGCTCAATTGCACTGCTACCGTCAAATGTTAATGTTGTTGTTCGGCGTCATTCTTCACATTGTTATCCTATGTTAGACGACAAACCCACGGCCAGTACATTACCAAAAGAGGATACAAATCGAAAACTCGATCTTAACCTAAAAACTGTCAGTCACAAATTGAGTCATCCAGTTTCCACAAAGGTGAGTCAATTAAGATGTTTTCTTAGTCCGACGACTTTTAATTTTTAAAAACAATACACAAACAGTTAAACAGTTCGGGTAATTTTAAATGAACGAATTTTTATTATCAGATTATCAGATAAAGCAAAATATTTGAGTCTTATCCTGGATAGGAAGCTAAGTTGGAAACCTAATATTCAAGAAAGAGTAAAGAAAGCTACAGTAGCACTTTTCTCTTGTAAGAAAGCCATTGGGAATAAATGGGGATTACAACCTCGAATTACTCACTGGCTCTACACCTCGATCATTAGACCGATACTCACATACGGGATGATTGTCTGGTGGACAGCCTTAGATAAAGCTATAAATCGCGATTATCTAAGTAAGGTCCAACGTACAGCTTGTCTGTGCATAAGCGGAGCATTACGTACAACTTCCTCCGCTGCACTGGACATTATATTCCATCTAATACCCATCGATATATATACCAAGCAAATGGCAGCGATTGCAGCCGATCGCCTTGAAGCTACCCAACAGTGGTCAAGAAAAGAATTCGGCCACGCCTCTATTCTGAATAAATTCAAAATCTCTCCCGAAAGCACGGACTACACCATCCCACGTCTAAATTTTGAGAAGAACTTCCTAGTCACCATCCATTCCAGATCACGCTGGGAGAACGATGCATTTAGGAATTGTAAGGCCGATGAACTCGCCAAAGAAGGAACAACTTTACCCATCTTGCCAGACAATGGCACCTTATGTATTCCAATCGCTACTCGCAAACTTAAACTTAAGATGGATGCTATCGAGAGTGCAAATCTTAGGTGGACAAAACAGATTTGGCCAAAGCTGGATCTAAAACGCTCTAAGAATTTGATTTCTCTCAATAGATTGCATATCGGCACCACAATAGCTGTCATCACTGGACACTACAAGGACACACGCATGCTACAAGGCTAGGCCTCTTCGCGAACGATTTTTGTAGAAGCTGCATGGATGAAGAAGAGGAGGAAACTATTCCTCACCTTCTTTGTTTCTGCCCAGCTCTCTCCCGTAGAATGAAACTCCACTCTATTATAACGATTCAGGCGACCTGATGAATATCGACATTAAGAGCCTCCTACGCTTCATAAGAAGCTCTAATTGGTTTTAAAACGAGTAGGTAGAGAGAAACTTTCTCCCATGATCCACGTGGTATTACAACGGACCTATCATTAGTCTAAGTGTGCTGGCAACTCCTAGCTGGCAGCCACTTCAACCTAACCTATTATCAGTCTACAAGAACTGAATTTGGCATCCTGCGTTGGGCGCCATCTTGAAAAAGTGTCTGTTAGGTTTTGCTAATGAAGTTAGACCATGAAAACTTCTTTTTGGTGTTTTCTGGAAGTCGAGCCTCGAACCTCCCGATTAGTAATCGTCATTACAAGTGCCATGCGTACCTACCCTGCTATCGAACTGCAGCTGAAAATACTTAACTCAATGTCTAGAAGACACATGTTTTGCATTACCCCGGACATTACACCCGTCAGGGAATACTGTTTCAGAAAGTTATGTAAGGTAGAAGTTTTGAACCATGCACACCGGCCTAATGGTGTTCTAATACTAGATCCTAGAAGTCCAGTCTGGTTGACCGACGGACCGAAATTGGAACATGCAGTTGAAGCTGGCCCCTTGGACCCAACAATACATGGGAATATGTCCCACATTGTTCTAGGCTGAAGTCAATCCCCTTGAGATCCACGCTAGGTTAAACCTTCGAAAAGGTTTTAAGGCCCCCAGGATACATAGTCAGGCAGCGCTTTAACACGATTCGACTTCGACTGGTTTATAGGACCAGAACCTTACTAGTGTAGAATCACAGAGCTGATTATTTACTGGAAACACAAACTTCGTCTAGCCGACTACGAAATGTCCCAGGGCTTAGACAATTCTTAACTTAGATAAGGAAAGAAATCTGGTGAGCTTTCTCACAAGCCACTGTGGCTTAAGGTACCTTTTACAAAAAAAATAAGTCTAAGCCCAGAGATGAAATGTTGATTCTATCTGAGAGAAGATTAATCATCCGAGCTTTTTTTTACACAAACGAACGTTCGTCAGTACTCTGCTTTTAAGGACGTAGTAACCTTAATAAAGCAGGTCGTGCGTCTATAAGGTTAATTTACGATGTCAGCCATATGGGCAAAGGTGCATTGCAGAAAATGAGACAAGGATTGACATCGCTAGTATAAGATCCACACTATTTATCGGGTCCTCTTTGCTTTCCTTAATCCCGCCGGATGAAACCAAGAACTCTCAACTGTTCTCAACAAACACAACTGAACAATAAGGTCAGTTAGCTGACATCAAAACGGATCATATGTTGCGTTAATTGGATTCCTTTGAATGCCACTTCTATCGATATCACTGAGTGCGAAGTTTCAAAATAACAACGGCGACAACATGAACAAAGAAACCTCTCAACTGCATAAAATCCTCACATCCATTACTACATACATCTACATGTATACTATTTTATTGAACTCAATCGCTCGATTTATCTTCCAGCTAAGCATTAATTTTTTATCCTTTTTTCCTTGTACTCTTGCAGGCGATTGAACAAATAAATAAATCCAATCCCTCACCACCGCCTATTCCGAAGCGCACTTTCCGGGGTAAACTCTCATGGAACATCGGTCGTAATGATACGAGCTGCAAACAGAATATCCAGAACAAAAATCGAACAGTAAACGTGCAAAATCATCATAAACAGAATCCCGAACCGAGTCACAGCTACAGCTTTAGTCCCATATTAAAGGCACCCATATCCTCATCGTCAACTGTGATGTACAACTCATACCAGAATGACAATTGCATAGATATATCCCAGCAATGCATCTACAATGGTATTTCTCCGAATGAGCAAATTTCCGACGATGATAGAATGAGTCTAGAAAATTCAGTTTTTGATGAATCAATATCCACACCATCCAAAGTGCTCCTTCCGGGTGGTGCCAATGTCAGTAAAGCATCGAGCACTGGCAATGTTTCAACACGCAGCATCCCCGGCAGCATTAAGTCAGGGGGAGGGCCAACCCCACCCAATGGATTCGCTTGCAATTCATCAAATGATTTGTGCACAATAAACAGTTCCACTCGAAGAGCAAATCGATCATCAGGCGATTCGAATAAATCGCAAGCAACATCTGACACAGGATACATGTCCAGCAATGGCAGTGAGCGAAATCCATCGGATTTTCGTAGTCGTTTCTCATCGGTGGACACTCAATCATCCCTAGACAGTTGTTTAACTGAAAAGACTATTGATTCGCCACTGTCAAAGGATTCATTTAAAATTGACTCTGCGAACGAAACTCCAACGCAGAGCGGTAATGAATTCGGCAACAATAGCAACAGCTTTACGAATGTAAACTCAAATGGAACGGCAACAAAAGCTAATTCTGGAGCTGGAGGAGCAAAGCAAGTACCAGCAGTTCCTTTGCGCAAACAGTTCTCCGTACCTCCAAAAATCCCTCCACCAGTACCGCAAATGAATGGCAGTAGATCAACTACTACATCTACTGCAACTTCTACACGTCCTATACCGCCTACGCCTCCAAATCGTTCTCATCATCAGATGAATGGAGATATATCAAATCGGAATATCGGTCACTTTTTCAACAATAATAACGGCACAGTATCTAGTAACTCACTGCAGCAGTTCTCTCCAGCAGAAGATGGTTCGGTGAAAGCACTTACTATACGCAACAAGCTTACAAAACACAAACCGCCACCAATAGTTTACCCCAAATTGCATCAGCGACAGGACTCCAGTTTGTCCAGTGACAGTTTTTCAATGACCTCTAGCCCGGGTTACAATTCGAAGAGTCTGATGGAAGCACCATTGATACAGAGCTCCTCTTCGAAAGCTAACAAAACAGGGATTCGTCATCAGGATTCAAGTGATAGTTTTGGTATGACAGTAGCTGCAACACGCTACAACAACAGTAAAGGGAATAAAATTAATTTTCGACAGGACTCGAGCCTGTCCAGTGATAGCTTTAGTCAAACCTCGAGTCCTGGTTACAATACCAAAATAATGGAAGCCCCACTGTTACCGTCAATGAAGAGATTTTGCAATGGTGAGTGTTTTTATTCTCCTTTTTTGTGATTTGCTTATATGCTTCCTTTGTTAGTATTAAAGTAAGTTTCTACTTCGCCTTAAAGTAACTTCTCTTTGTTTATTATCCTGGGAACCTAAAAATAAAATCCCTGGACTAGTACCACTCAAGTAGAACTGGACATTTTAAAAGCTTCTCCAACTCAACGTTGCATACGACTTCTTGTTGGTTGACAATGTAACTAACTATCCACAATCCTATGTCTCCTATTGGATAGAGCTGGAGATTCGATAGACAGATGACAGACAGATTTTATTTCGTTTTCGTCCCTGCAACTCCTACAAAAGTCGTTGTGGAGTACCTCGACACACTCCACGGAAATATAAATGGCACAACGCCCGATGAAAAGGCCGCTCTTTTCTTGTTTTGGGCAATGGGTAAGGATTAGTCCAAAATGTATTACCTTGTTTTCTGGTTGCATTATAAATTTGAGAATATACACCATTCAATCGATCATGTACAAAAGAAAGTGCACGGGACGAATCCAATTCCATTCTTCGTCAATTTATTGTCCATGTGTCACATGCCCAACATAGACCCTTAATAGTGGTTGCTGCAATCGCATTCAAGTATCAGCGATTTTAGAGTCTTAACGGTTGCCTTTCTGAATTATGACCGTGACCTAGGCCTGAAAAATACTTCAATCCTTATCATCCTATGCAAGCAGTCCAGCTCTCAAGACTATCAGAAAACTGCACGCCCAGTGCCAAAGTCCACTTTGCATCAATGAATAAGACCTACTTTACTGCTGCTGCAATAAAAATTCAAAGGAATGGAATTCAACATAACCTTCAATACTAGACAAGAAAATGCTGAAGTTGTCCTTGCTTTTGATAAGACTAGAAAGATGACCTTGAAACCTTATCTAAAAACTTTATCAACCCCGAAAGGAGGTTTAAACTCAACTCGAGAGTAGACCGTTTCCTGGTAAATAACCTGATTCCCGTCTTTGTGGGGTGAATTTCCAATCGTCGACCACTAACTCAATTATTAACAAAAAAATGCATAAGTCAGTCTGTCTGCTAATTACCTCCAAAAACACTTATATGGCAACATCGTCAACATATGCCTTTACGATGAAGCCAACCATTTCTCAAATTCAGGAATGCTCCTTGAAACATTCATTTACGGGTTCCTTCAATCGGGATTAAATTCATTATGCGTGACTTAAATAGGGTTTAATAGAGAATCCTTAAGGAAGACTACCGAAAACTACGAAGATTTACGTTATCGAAACTTCTCATCATAGCCCCGCTTGCGTCCGCATCCATTCGCCGTGCAGGTTTCACTGTTCTCATGTATATGAGTGAAACCAGCCATCCATCCAGCCAGTCCATCTAACAGTTATCAACTGTCCTTACAAAATATTTCGTTACCGGCATTGCCAGTGATTTGTGCTTGACCTCAAGATGTTATAGAGTTAAAATTTAGGTCTCGCCTTATCATACCAAGAAGAGTGATAAAGAGCGACAAGTACATACGGGTTAAACTGCGAAATGATTTTTGAGGAATGGATTCGGAGTCTAGTTCCGTGCTTCCGTACAAGACAATACTCCCAAGATTGCCGAAGACGTTATATTTTCGTCCAGCAAAGCTGATAAGACTTATGAAATCGAGGAAAGACTAAGGCCTTTAGTTTTCGCGGTGTTAATTCTCAGTTATTCCAAGTGTGCCTCTGCCACCAAACCAGTGGTCATTTTGTGGAAAGTCCATGGTTCTGTGTGCTAGTAAACATTGTCAGCATAGTCGAATAGTTTCACGTCCAACCTTGACGTTTTCGTTAAGTGTTTTAGCAAACTCGCCTTGATTCTAGGGAAATCATCGTACAACATGCTGTTCAAAACATCGGAAGGGACTTTATCTGCCTCCTTAGTTGGTCCTAATCAGAAATGAGTAGAGACATCTACCCATCCAAACTCTTCACTCTTTACATCTTTTTAGTGATTCTGCCCACGGTTCTCCTGTTGCTGCCTCTTGGACTTCTTTTATTCAGGGCGTTGACAGCATTTCCTTTGCCATGGCACACACTACACTAGACTTCTCTTGCAGTATAGGGACTCGGACTCGCATCTACCCTCTGTAATGTGAGCTTTAATTAGTTTCTCCTTTGGGATCCTTCTCCATTTATCAGCAGATAACCCCTCCGCGATCTTCTAACAAGTCTTTCGGATGACATGTCAAAGATTCGTGTTATTGTACTCTACCCTTGCATAGAAGTCTGATATTGAAGTTTCGACCTATCAGTGTAAACTTCTAAACCTCTACGTTTGGCATTTCTCTACTCGGGTAGAGCCTTGTAAAAGGTTTATAAAGTTGTTGCTACATTACCTTCATGTTCCTGTAGGATCATAGTATGGCCTGGTTGGCTGATCCTCAGGGCACTGATCCACAATGCACGCTAGTCTTGTACTTGTACTTTCCTGTTGGCTTTGAGATAAGTGGGCGTTCTGGCAACTTGCCACCTCATAAGGTTTCCATAGATGAGTATGGATCTAACAGTAGCTGTTTAAAATCCAAAGATGATTGATTCTGCGATTTCGTCCCCAACTTTTACCTACACGAGTAGAAGGCTATCGTGGCTTTCTTAGTTCTTTATTTGATATTTATTCTCACAAGAATTTGGCGCTGTCAGAGGTTCTGAGGGGAATACCTCCAAGGGACGGAACGCCTGCTGTTCAGTTGCAGACCTCTGCAAAGAGTTAAGGTTCTTGTGTTTTCACGCACTTTTTGGGGCAATTCGTATTTCGTCTGTGCACATGGCATAAGCACACAGATAGCTACTGTTATCCATAAGCATGACAGTTTCATGAACTATCTTTATGAACCTCCTGACACCAGCCGCTGAAGGAGCTTCACTTCGATTAAAAACTCTTCTCGAATTTCGCACGGTTTATGCAACACAGCACTTACTTCGAAAAAAAATTAAATATTTCTCAGCATTGTTTAAACGTTTCTCACCTCGGAGATCCAAAACAACATATCTGTCAGTTTTCAAGTTCTTTGGAGTTACCAGCGTCAAAATAACATGAACTTCAAAAAGAAACGAACAGATGGCGCACCCTGTACATATATAGCTTACTTTTATTATTGCGAAGAGTCGTTCTAAATTAAGTTTGCTTTAATATTTTTCAGCTCCCACTAAACAAAAGTTCCAAAATGAAACAATCGAAGAACTTGAACAAACCGTTCCTACATCGCCAATTACAAAGAGTGTCTCCACACCAGCTAGTCTACAAACTATAGTCCGTTTCCAAAATGGCACATCAAATATGTCACTCCAGCATAGAGTAAGTATCTACTTAGAACTGAGTGTTTTTGTAGATTAAATGTCGATCTCATTGTAACGCATTTTTTTATTTACAGATAATCAATCGGCGAAAAAGTTCAAATCCTTATGTAACCAATGGTCGGCTTAAGTTCCGGCTCTTCCAAATTCTATTAAACGCGTTTGCATTATTGGCAATTGCAGGTAAGCGTCTCTAGTGTCTGTAGCAGCAGTTTAAGGTTTCATTAAAAAGATTCGAATATTTCAAATGGGATTGGAGTGTTCGGTGCATTTACCATGGTATTGGATTTCAAATGTTCCCATCTGAGTATAGGAATAAAGTTATTCTCGCATAGACCCATGCGAAACTTAAAGTTACCTTCACGGGGCTAGGATCATACTGATTCCGTGATAGGGACTTTTACCATCCTAACCTTGGTGCAGATCTTTAAGTTCGTAAAGACAGATTTTAAAGAAGATTTCTTTAGGTCCTTTTTTTTTTATTTTCTCATAACCGGACACCTCTCATAAGCGGACAAATTTTTCGGAGCCATCTTGACGAGTTCTCTTACTTACTTCATTCTACAAGTGCTCTTCCTGTTTGACACATTTCTCTAGCACCATAGATTTCGGAGTGACAGCGGCAGATCCAGTTGCGCGTTCGGCGTTTTCTGGCGCACATCCCTCTTGGCTACCACTATAGACTTACGACTCGAAGGATGCAAGGGTATTTGACGCCGCATCATTACTATATAAGCAGAATTTATGAGTTTTCTGTCAGCATCGATAACTTTGCGTATTCACGTACCCGAATAGAAGGAAATACACCACATCACGACATGCGTTTGACGTTCTGCAGGCAATAGGTGATGCACTTCATATGGGTAGATCTTCAAATCTTTCACCATATTTCACTGTAAAGACCCTCTCTTGATGTCCATTGCGTGGCTCGTCGTCTGATTTATGTCTGAGGAAAATCTTGGACATCCTCTTGTTCACAGCAGCGATATTCCCGGCCGCACGGCTACACCGGCGCTGGCCACGTCTGGTATTGTTTAATTTTGAGCCAGTCTTCTCGAAGGGAGCGGCGAATTGCCACAGTGCTTGCCTAGTTGGTGCCACGCGACCTCGGAATCGAAGTTGAAATTAGCATTGGACCAAAATCATTAAATGATTACTTGTAAAAAACATTGTCAAAGTCGCAATGACATTAGTCGCCATTTGCAAAAATCAGAGTATTTTCCGCTGACTTTTACGCCATTTTGTACATGTGTATAAATCATAGCTGTCACTGATCGAACAGACTGCAGTTAACCATTTCGAGCTGACGCGTACCGGGAAGAATAAAGAAGATGATTCGTCGGAGGTATGATCCAGCGCGTGACCCTTTAGATCCATCGACCAATTAATCACACCGAAACCATAAATACGCTCGTTATATATCCATAGTTCTTGTGCTTAACTTCTACCTCCTCTTTTGTATATACATATATTGCATTCACTTGGAAGAACATATTCTGACTATCTCTGCTTGAATTAAAATTTCAGGTGGCTTGGCTGCTTACTTCAAAGCCTATCCGACAATAAAATTCGTGAATAAGACAATAATTAACACTATTCGAGTCGAAGAAGTTTCTGAATTTGGTACGTCAAAATATCTAAAAAAAGAAAAAAACAAAAGCACTTAACATTGCAATTCATAATCAATAGGAAAAAATCCAGCACCAGGTACTTGCCTACCAATAATTGTAAAATTCTGTCAAGGACCTTTAATCCCGTATAACTACACTGTATTTCCCAATTATATCGGACACTTTGGACAACTGGAAACTCAAGTGGTGAGCATTGAATTCAGTTTAATTCTTTTTTTCTGAAAATGTCTTAAATTTTGTATCACAAACTAGGATCTAGATGCTTACGATGCACTAGTTGATGTACGGTGCTATGAGCTGGTATCGCTATTCCTGTGTACACTTTTTGTTCCAAAATGTGGATCGACTGGATCAACAGTACCACCCTGTAGGACCCTTTGTACAGAGACAATGAGACGATGTGGCTTCTTTTTTGATGTTTTCGGACTTAGCTTGCCAGAGTATCTGAATTGCAATCTTTTCAAAGATTTTGATAATTCTGACGAATGCGTTGGCTTGCAACAAGTCAGGGATGTTATGATAGCTGCCCGAAATCCAGGTATGTATTCAATTACAGGATTTTAATAATTTTATTAAATGCATTCTCATTCAATACCTCCTATTCCTTGTAGTCTGTAGTGGCTTCGTATGCGATCAGACGCGATGTATTCCCAATGATTATGTCTGTGATGGTCACTTGGATTGCATGGATCAGTTAGACGAGGCAAAATGTGATCGTTGTGATTCCGATTCAATTTATTGCGGTGAAGATCGTTGCATGAGCTCCAAGCATATTTGTGATGGCATCATTGACTGTCCTTATGGACAGGATGAGCGAAATTGCAGTAAGTATCCTATTTATCAACAAACTTTGTTGTTTAGCACCAACTTTTTTTGTTTATTTTTTTTTTAGTTCGGCTAAGTGAACGCAATGGTGACTTGGGCAAAGGTGTTCTTGAAGTTTTTCGTTTTAATTCGCACAAATGGAGTCCAGCGTGCGTGAAAAACTGGGACCGCTCTGTATCACCAACAGCTGTATGCTTAATGCTTGGATATAATTCCGTGAACGCAACCAGTGTTGTTACTCAAAAGACCCATCGGCCGCTTTTGACTTCAGTTAATGTTTCAACAGACATTTGGAAACTGTACTCAAAGAAAAGGTCAAACCTAATGAAAGAGTTCTCTAGTTGTACCCCTGAGGAAGATTACCCAATCGCTGAGTTGACATGTGCTAACTTTGGTAAGGAAACAGTTAAATGTAAATGTGTTCGAGATTTTAATGGTATAAATTCTATAGAATGCGGAAAGGTCCGACGAGAAAAGTATAAACCTGCAAGGCGTATTATTGGTGGATCGGCTGCCAATCCAGGTGCCTGGCCCTTTTTGGCCGCAATTTTAGGTGGTCCCGAGAAGATATTCTACTGTGCAGGCGTACTTATAGCCGATCAATGGGTATTGACAGCTTCGCATTGCATAGGAAAGTAAGTTTGACAACGCTTTGATCAATGCTGAAAATACTACAATTCTTTTAAATTTCTTTTAGTCATACCCTCATAGATTTAGATGACTGGACTATACAGCTTGGAGTTACGCGAAGAAACTCTTTCACTTACTCTGGCTTAAATGTAAAAGTCAAAAACGTTATACCACATCCGTTGTATAACACACAGATTGCTCATGATAATGACATAGCTTTGTTCCAGGTAAGCGTTCAGTATTTTATTTTATATTCCATTTAACTTAGGATTTAAAATTAAGGAAAAATTCAGTCCGAAAATCCAGATAAAAGTGAAGTCTGGAAATTTCGCAACTACCTACTTACTTAGGTGGCGTTACAGTTCGATGTGAACCTAGGACTCATCCAACAAGCCTCTCCAGTAAGTCGGGTTTTTAACTTGCGAAGTCACCTTCTACTTATATGGGATCTGCTTAGTTCGGAATATAGCCTTTCTGCTGAGCGAACTGTGAGTTCGTTAATAATTTTTGGCTGAGGTCCCCACTTTTTAGCGAAAGGCTTGTTGTAGTCGGAAAAAGTTAGGATCGCTTTCCAATGATTCCAATTAGTTTTGGATGGAGAATCATACCTAGTTACTTTGCACGGGAACAGAATGAGACAGGCCTACCATTCAGTTGGACTGCAGGAGGGGTGAAATCTTGGTTGAAAAAATCATTTCGGGTTTGTCTGGGTCCACCCTGACACCAAACGTCCTGAACCATTCGAGAGTGCTCTTCATGAGTGCATCACCGAGAGAATATTTTCTGACACTAAAATAACAACAACGTTCGCGTACGCAACCACCTTTAACCTTTCTCTATCTAGTCGAACTAAAACTTTGTTCATGACCACTAACCATAATAAAGCCACAGAGATAACGCCACCCTGAGGAGTTCCTCTTTTCATGGCCTTAGTAAGGCTGCTGTTACAAAGTACTGCATGAATAATTTCTACAGATACAGTAAGGCTGCCCCAAAGGGCTTTTTTTAAAATTCTGATGCTTTCTCATAAAATGTATTACTCTCGGACGTTTGTCAGGCATTCGCGAGAGGTAGTACCTTGAAAAAACTTTTCTGCGATTCCACTTTCCAGTAGTAGTCCACCGTACGAACTACCGAACCAGGGCACTGCTCTTATAAGAACATCCTTTATTTATATTTTTTCTTTATATTCCCGCGATTATAACTAATAAAATTTTATTCATAAATTTTAGCTTTCCACAAGGGTATCCTTCCATGAACATTTATTACCTGTTTGCCTACCACCCCCTAATCTAAAACAGCTAAAACCGGGCGAGCTCTGCACAGTCATTGGATGGGGAAAACGAGAGGATAAAAATCGTAAGTAACAAGCATGCCGAGAATTCATAATCCTTTGTTTCTAGAATCTATATCCTTAGCTAAAGCAACCTACGAGCCAATTGTCAATGAAGTTCAAGTGCCGGTAATACGTAGGCAACAATGTGATGAATGGTTAGACAATCTTACAGTATCAGATGGTATGATATGTGCAGGATTCGAAGAAGGTGGCAAGGATGCATGTCAGGTATTTTATTTATTTTCCTTTAAAAAAAAAAGAAAAAAATCACTTCAATTTATTATTTAATTCATTGAAGGGTGACTCTGGTGGACCGCTCCTTTGTCCATATCCCGGTTCAAAAGATAAATGGTTTGTCGGTGGCATTGTCTCATGGGGTATTATGTGTGCTCATCCAAAATTACCCGGCGTCTATGCCAATGTCATCAAATATATTCCCTGGATTCTAGAAGAGATTCAAAAGTACTCCAAACCACATAAGCCACCCGAGACAAGGGGTAGCAATAGGAGTTCAAACAAAATTAACGGCTATGGTAATAGAAGTCCAACAGACATCGATTATTATAATAGCTATGAGAAACCATAGAAAAAGCTTAAAGATAATAATTTTAGCTTTTTACGAAATCCTTATCCCTGAAATAAGTCCTAACAATACCAGTCATTACAAAACCACACGCTAGACGAAACAATCAATGTCAATTTTTCGAATTTATTTGATGCATGAAAACATATATAAACATACATAAATATACGAGTATGCATATATGTTTAACTGCACAAAGTATCTGAAGAAAACACAAATATCAGTCGATTAATTAAACCATATCTTTGATATATTATCAATTATACAATTATTTTGGGCAAATATCAAGAAAAAATACATATTTTCTACACTCAAAATCAAAACAAAAGTATTATGGAAAAAAGTATTTTGAAAAACAAAACAAAAAACATGTATTTACACACAACTTGGAATATATATATTATATTTCCATAGTTACACTATTATTATTGAAACTTGACAATAACTTTAAAAGAAAAGTTCTAAAAAAATAGTTTTGACAAACAAAAAATAATAAAAATAAAACTAAGAATTTGTAGTGTTCATTATTTTTATATTAAAACAAAATTAAGAATTTCTAGAATTCAAAAAATAGCAAATAGTATATATAACCAATGGAATATCAGACAATACTAAAAGTCACAAAATGACAAATAAAAAAACAAGAATTACATACATAAATATATATATACATACCTATATATTAACTTGATATATTATGTTCAAATGTTGTGAAGAAAAAATGCATATTTATACAATATGAAAAAAGATATATACTACTATAGAAATATATTTAAAAAACATTTATAAGACAAGAGACAAATAATCTATACTAAATTAAAAAATGTATTATTTTTATACAAAAAAAGAACATTGAAATATTAGACAAGCAGTATCATATTAAGAAAATAAAATCAAACTTAAAAAAATTAGTATAATGCTTTTATTGGAAAATAATAAAAAAAAAGTTGTATTCTTTATCAGAATGAATGTTAAACAAAAAAAATATATATTAGTGAAAATGACAATGTACTGACAAAAAACAATAAATAAAATGATTTTAGATGCATATATAGTATAAATTAAAATTACAAAATATACAATTAATATAAGAAATTAATATACAATAAAAATTAAAAATAAATCAAGAGAAAACATATAATAATATATGTGAGGAAAAAATGCTACATTGAATAAAAAAAAAAAATAAAATAATATATTATACACATTCATATATTGAAACCAGAAATATATACTTAAATATAAAAATATATACATACATATATATATTATACACCTAGATAATTATAAATAAAAAAAAACAATATATATATATATAAGCTTCCCGTAAGAGCTCATGCATGGGTTTCAGCTTTAATGATGAATTGTTTATCTTTTAGATGAAAATATATATAAAAAAACCTAAGAACAATCGTATAGTTAAATAAAATATGTAATAGAATACATACCACACACTTCATATGACTTTTGTGTTTCCTAAATTCTTTACTTTCCTATATTTCCATCGAATTTGATTTAACAATATTTATTTTATTTTATCTTTTTATTACATACATACTTTGGATATTCAAATATTACAATAAATATAAAAAAAAATAGAAAAGATCAAAAAGCAAAGAAAACAAAATTAGTGTTAAAAATAGAATCAAGAGTTACAAAAGTAGATGTTTGTACATATACATATATACTATTAGCTTTACGAAAGGATGCTTTTTGTAGAAATGTTTAGATATATGGTGAACTATAAAATATACAACGCTTTGGTTTTTTTTTGTCATATTTTAATGTCTTCTGTTTTATTTCAGTTTTTCTCTTTAATTTAAAAAAAGCAATGAATACGATCTTAAAGAATTCCTGTCGCCGAGACTCAATTGCATTATATAAAGGATGGTTGTTTAGGGGGTCCCTGAAAATAAATTTAAATAGAAATACTTACACGGCATTGGCTTAAAGATAATTCGGACACATGAGCACAGCGACTGGCAACTAGAAAGTGTATCCTGCCGACTTTTTCGAGCATCTGGGGCCTTATATCCACAATAGCTCCCCGTATATTGTTTGCCAAAGCTTTAATCATTGCTGGTTTATAATACAAATAAGTAAAGGCTGAACTATAATAGTCGAAAGCAATCGGAAGCTTATGTCAAAATTCTACGTTGAGTATCCTTCAGTAATAGGAGTATGTAAACGCAGGCGATTGTTATGTCGTTTTGCCTGTCATTTGTGTTTGTTGTGTTGTTTTGCAAAATCAGTAAAATAAATATATTTTATAATTAATGATAATTTATTAATATATAATAAAACAACATTTCTTTGTTTACGAACTTCCAATTTGAAATTTACACAGCAATTAAAGTCAAATGTCAAATTTTCGTACGAAAAAGCGAATAGGTTAGCTCTTTTCTTAAGTGAGCAAAAGTGAACGAAACTTGACGAATAAGCTATTATGGGTATACAATACAAGTTCTTATTACGTATGTACGTCGACATACTAACCCATTCTACTATTATAGTTCGGCCTTAATTTCAAGTAACCCCACAGAAAATAATCAAGCGCTGTCAAGATCTTGAAATCACTCTCTCAACAAGCATTGATTTCAATAAATCGATTGTAATGGTCGCAGTATGACACGTAGCCCTATCGTGCTGAAGCCATGGCTTCCATGCCTTCACAAATTGAATATAGTAAGGGATTAGGCCAAGATCCTTCCGCAAAAAGTTCCGAGTTGTGAATGGACAAAGCCCGAGCGCCTACGAACTGACAAAGTCAGATTTTCTAAAACACTGGCCTCGAGTGCTGCGATACTTTCTTCGGACCGCACTGGTCTCATTTTTGTTGTTGGCTTTATATCATGTTGCGTTAAATTAGTGTGAAATCTATCCACAACACGACAAAAAGCATGTTCAGATAGCCGTTCAATCATTCAGTCCATAAACGTTTGTGTAACGGAACACTGATTTCAGAAATAATTTACCATGATTTGATAGCGTTGACGCGGTATTAATCCGGGGTGAGTTCATAATTTTAAAAATTACTGTAAATTTCGTCTTCTTCTTCCTTTTGTTCGGCGGGTTATGATTAGGATTATAGGGACCATAACCCTCCCACTTCTGTGGGGTTCGCCTATTCAAAGTAAAGTTCCGGTTTCGAATCACTTCGTAACTGAGGCCAATCAAATGCTGTTGCTTTTGCATTTTGGCCTGCCTCTCTTCCGCGGTTGTATAGGAACGTTGGTTGACATAGCCTTTTTGACAGGGTTCATAGAATCCCTCCTTTGAACATTGCAATACCAACTGAGCCGGTCGTGCTCCATTTTTTTCGAAATGGGTTCTTTGACGTGAAGGCTTCCTCGGATCTTCGAACTTCTAATTCGATCAGGCTTTGTTACTCCTGCTGTGATGCGAAGCATCTTCATCTTAGCTGCCGTTGATTTGACTTCATACTTTTTGTACATTATCCAGCATTGCCAACCGTATGTGAGCGCCGGACGAAAAACTGCGGTGTAAAGCCTTCCTTTCAGCTTAGGGGGAGTTTTTCGGTCACAGAAGATAGCAGAGTTTTCCCGCCACTTCATCTACCCTACGCTTACGTGATGATTGATGTCAGCATCAATAATTGCTTCGCTAGTCATATTTTTCACTATATAGTCAAAGTGTAACTTTAGAATATCGAAAAATGGAGGCGGACATTCTGTATATAGATAGAGCATATTTTACGATTCGTCAATTAAGAAATTGACAAAGGCACGAAGGAATTTTTCGACAACATCAAATCGACAGAAACCCCAGGCTTGATTTCCGTAAAAAATATCGAAGAACGACTATTTTTTTTTGCTTTGAGACGTTAGGTACACATGTTTATTTTTAATGCACCGACCCCAAATTGATGAAAATACTCATTTAGCTTTAGACGATTTCACCATAAGCTGTATGTTCATACTTAAATTAGACGTAAGTAGGACTTCCAAGTATTTGTACTTTCTTACTACTTTGATATGATCTCCCGTCGTCATGCCTGAATATACCTACATATTTTCGACTTTTTCAAGTTGACAAACAGGTTAGCTGGCTTACAAAACTCCTCAAGTCTATTAATCATCGATTTCATACCATCTATTGTCTCGTCAAGAAAGACGATGTTATTCCTACATAAGAGCAGGAATCTTTTTTTAATTAAACTATTCCTCCACCTACTCCATCCATCTGCAATATCGTTGATGCATAAGATGAATAGTAGTGCACTTAGAATGCACCCTTGTTTTATTCCCATTGCAGATGTAGGTTCTTCGGACACAAACTCTCCACGCCAATGTAGTTGGATGCAGTGTTACCAGCAAGGAGGTTTTCCTCCAGATTTAGGAGGGAATCTGCTTGTTAGGAGCGAATCTGGGGGCACAACGTATTTAGGGCGAGACCTGTGGGGAATTTTCACAGAAGAAATATCAGCCAAGTTACCGATATACAATCCTTCTTTAATTGTTTTTGATAAATACTAATGCAATAACACACCTAAGAGCACTGCAAGAATAACAGCTACCAACCATCCAAGTTGGATGGAATATGGAGAATATTGAAAAAAAAATTCTATGTGCTTAGAGGGGGGATTTGGGGGAATTTTTTGCAAAAATGGTCAATTGCGGGGAGATTTTAAATTATTTTGGGGGGAAGTTGGCCCAAGTACCTGGCAACACTGGTTGGATGCGTTATCGTTTGACGGTTATTTCCTTTTATTGTGCAAAGGAAAAATTACAGCCTTTTTGAAACTTTTCGGAACATCTGCGTTATCTTACATTCGATTACATTTAAACTGAATCGTGCAATTTTTATAATTTTCAAAAGGTATACGGTCATCGCCAGGGGCTTTTCTAGTTTAAGCACTTTTAATGACATTTTGAATATCTTGTGGGGTAAACGGGGAATTCAGATACTCATCGAGAAAATAGGGGGCTCTGTAATGGACCGCGTTAGGTTCAGAAGTGATCCTTAAGCAGCCGTGCTTCTGGAGTAGAAAGGTGGATGGTAATGCAACTAAATAGATACGGAAATATTAATAGAAATTCTTTATAGTCAACTTGTATATTTTGGCAGCTAAGTGCTCAAGCGTGTTTCATAATCAAATCACATTCTGAACACATTCGTTTCAGAGCATAGTCGACCTATTCGAACTCAGTTCAGTTCTTTTTTGCTTTGAGTGAAAACAAAAACCCTTAAAATGAAATATTTTATAGTCAAATATCTTAATCGATGCCCAAAAGAAAAAAAATTTACGGAGAAATTCTGATTGTGTAGCAAACTTACAATATAGCGTCAGATACTAAAAATGATTGAGATTCATTGCTTTCAAATTCCTTTACTTTCATGATTACTTGAAGAATTTCATTTACTCTTTCTGCTCTTATTCCACTTTTATTTCCTTTTTTTAGGTAGATGTTGGAATTGAAATAAATAAATTGTAATTTAAACGCACATTCATATACATTTACTCGAATGAAAGAGTACCTATACTTTACTAACAAAGAAAACGCTTAGCTTTATGTATTTATAACAAAAATAATCAATAAACTATTAAAAACAAAAATATATTTACTCACGAAACCAAATTATGAACATTAAAAAAAACAACTATAAATGCTTTAAAGGAGCAAATTTCTTTCCGTTGTTGTTTTCTAAATTACTCTCCTCCTTTTCAACTGAAACTTCCTTTATACTATTTATTTAAAAAAAAAATATGGAAAATAAATTAAAAATAAAATCCTCACATGAGTTGGATCATCTTCCTTTAGTAAAAAATAAATAAGTAAATCATAATAACACAGGTCTACTACATTAAATGTGGAAGTTATATTCAAACATTCTGTACCCCTTGTTTTGATATTGAAATATATATTACTATGTAAATGTATACACTAATCAAAACGCTTATTTTGTAGAAATGCCTATAGAGGCCTATATATACTATATATTTATATACCGTAACAGTTTACATAGTATGAACAAAATAAATGGAATACGCAAAACTAGATTTTAAGTCCATATAATGTTACTTTGCTCTTATGTTTCAGTAACGAATATACACTTGAATATTACAAAAAACAAAAAACAAAAAAATAAATATATTCCAAAGTTTACACTTAAGAAAACTTAAAAATTAATTTAATACATGCCATAAACAATCATAAACATAATGCCACTTGTATTTTTTATATTGATAAATAACACATATGTACGTCGTCAGTTTATTCCAAAATAAGTGCTAAATTCGGTACAACTGGAAACAATTTAAATTTAAGTTTCACATTAATTAAAACTCGTCCTTTAAAGGTAGTATAACTCCTCACAAAATAGTACCAACTCTCCTTCAAAATAAAAAAAAGCAAAGAAATTTAAGTTTACATTTTTTTATATTTTTATTACAATATAATAATTAAACTAAAACAACACATTTCTTTAAATAAAAATATAATTTTGATCTTACAAAAGCCTACAAAATAAGCTGTGCAAAATAATAGCACAAATGCGAATAACTTCTTATAACTCTAAAAAACTTGAACAAACCTAGGAATCATATTATTTTTTGACCAATTTTTTTAAGAACGGCTCAACAGTGCCTGACAACAACAATTGCATAGAAGCGTTCAATCCTGCAGAATTATTTAGTTTGGCGCTGAATACAGCTTGTTTCATATCTTTCCACAGATTCTAGATTGGATTTAGGTATTGAGACTGAATCGACTTCCATGGTTAGGTTAAAGTGGCTGCCAGTTATTGCCAACACATTCAGACTGAAGATTGATCCACTGTAATACCATACGGATCATGGAAAAATATCCCTGCATACTCGTCAAACCAAATTGAACTACTGATACAGCGTAAGAGGCTCCTAATACATATGTATGTATTTTTATCAGACGACCTAGATATCTGTAGTAAAAAGCTCGTAAGTTCCTTCTTTGGGATCTCAGCTCCCTGAGAACTGAGAAATGATGATGAATGGTTTCTGCTTTTTCTTTGTGCGCAGCTTTTTCAATAAATCTTCTTCACCTAAGATTTATTCTCTCTAAGGGTGGGTACAGTTTATCTGGCGAATTCATCAGCCTTACCCATTTCCCGAAATATCCTTATGTCCTGGCACCCAACAGATGTGAATATTGATCTGCTCCGCCATATCTATGAGAGACGATTGGCAGTCTGAAGCTGTTACTGAATTTAGAGAGTCTGATTCCAAGGGTTTAATTGCAGCTTGACTATCCGAAAAGATGCGGATATCCCCAGCGGGTATCAAATTATTCCTTAAAATTGCTTTAATCGCTATTATTTCGGCCTGAAATACGCTACAATGATTTGGAAGAAAACACATCTATCAAACTCGTCGTTGGTTTTTGAATTGTTGGTGAAAAAAAAAAAAATGCATACATCTTCTTTCCAAAGGGTTTTGGCAGGGATGGTACCTTTAAGTCTTTATCAAAGCTTAGACGGGGAATGATGTATTCCGTGTTTTCGGAAGATTTTAATTTTTTTCAGAATTGAGGCACGGCCAGAATTTTTTCTTAACCACTTTGATTTTTTTAATGACTAGACTTTCGAGCAGCTACAGACGCGTTGTTTAAAAGTAAAATTCAGTGTTCAGAGATGAGGCTTAGTTTTGTTAATAAGTATAGCTGTTGTACATGGAGTGGAACTGGCGTAAAAGAGTTCCCACACCCCTTTATATACGGAAAAATGCACCCTTTAGCGGTTTCGATATTTCTTCAAAAATGAAGCTAGTGCGCAATTACAGATCGAAAATAAGTGATTTTTTGTTTTAATAAATTGAATGTAGTGGATATCGAAAACACGTGGCTCCAACAGGATGGCAATACATTCTGTCAATAAGTCACAATTTGACAATAAGTAGAATATGAAAAATAAACCCATAAATTCATCACAATTGATCGTGTGATTTGACTCATTTCGATTATTTTCTGTAGGACTACGTGAAATTATTTATTTATGTAACTATTGATGCCTTAGAAGCCAACATTGTTCATATGATTTCTGACACACGGCGAAAAAATTGAACTTTGTCAAAAACAGTGGCAATGTGCCGAATTGATTTTCGAATATTAAAGCCATGAATTAATTTTTCAAATAAAAAACATTTTTGTTTAGAATCTAATACTAGGCACTATTTTTCTTAAATTTAAGGTTCTATCAGTTCTAAAAAACATCCTTCAAACAATCCTCTTTAGTTCCTCTTTTTTTTAGCAGACAATCGAATAACCTTCCAATGTTTTCAAACTACACTTTTTGTTGACCTGTTTATTTTTCACACCTTTTAACTCTATATTTCAAACACTTGTAAATCCGACCTCCGACCATCCTTTTACCAAAAACTTTTCAATTAGAAGTGCATTAAACTTCAAGTTGCATTGTGAAGTTTACAATAATTTTATTTACCATTATTTTGTTCCAAAGTTTCGTGTTTTTTTATTCAAAATTATCATTATTATCATTATTTATTAACAAGTAATTACAAATTACTGGCTAATATATGTTATTTTAATGAGCAACAGCAGCAAGGGCTTTCAGCTCGAATTCAAAATTAAAATAAATGTTACGCTAAAAACTGGAAGGTTTTAGCAGATTTTAAAAACTCCAAATTGATCTGATTTCAACTATTACGCAGCGTATTCGGAATGTTGAAAACGATTTTGTTAGTACACAAAAATTTGGACTGACTTTCTGAAGTGCTTTTGAGCAGTCAAATAAATGTAGAATTTTGTCTAAATAGATCTGTTGGGCTTACTAGTGGATATCAACTCACATCCCATTCTTTCCATTCTTGGCAGATTTGTATAGCTCACGACACTTTCCTGTTATTAGTAGAGATACAGGTGTGTTTACCATTAAAATCTTCTAATGAAATTTCGCTCTTGAGTCTTGAGATACTTGCATTGCTCAGATGAGATGTTATCTTTTGGAGGGGGACTATATACTTGATAACTTACTAAGGGGATACTAAAGTTTGGGGTGGACCTGGGTCTTAACCAACAAAAATCTCCAGCCAGCTCAGCTAAAAGCCAGCTACTTGGCTTGACTTGGCTTGATACGAAGATTTATGCAAGTTGGTGACTTATTATTATAAGATTTTGCGATTTTAAAAATATTATTTCAAATACGCGTTTTCCCCTTTTTTTTAAGCAGTTTCCCCTTTTACGCTTAAAAAGCCCCAAAGTGGCGCTTTTCCCCGCACTCTGCGAACACTGGCTAGGCCTCGCCCTTATCATTACAAATGTTGGAGGAATTGATGTGCCCGGTAGGTTTCGCTTTTCAATTACTCACGAATGAAACTGGCCGAAATCGCTCTGCGCATGCCATTTCGCTGGTGGCGATGTCACTTGCCGTTGCGCGAAAAACTATCACATCTCGCGACGCAAATACGCTTAGCTATAAACGCAGCCTGATTTGTTTTTCATTTTCATAACGTTTTTTTTTAATTAAATTTAAAATAATTCATAACAAAATTGTTTCTTGAGTCTTAACGAATTTAGCACCCATGTACACCTTTATTAAGATTTTCATCACTGTTTTGTGCCCGATGATATAAGAATATTAATTAAAAATAAAAGTGAAAAAAAAAAACTAAAAAGTTTTACGCGTATTTTCTTATTTGCTGGAAAACAAAATGTAATGGCCGCTGTTAGACAATTGCACTTGTTAAACTTGCACAAAAAAAAACGTTAGTTTTGTACGATCGAAGAGATTTTGTTCTTTTTTTTTTGAATGTAAATGAAGTAAGGCAAACTACTTACGACTACTAGAGCAACTATAGACAATAAATCATATACATCAGTGTTTGTAAAAGTTATTTGCAACTGAAAACAAAATCAAAGTATTTTTGGAGGACAATAAATGCCCATTAGAACAATTAGGGCAACAATTATAAGTTAAAATTAAAATTAAAACAGAAAAAAAATTATATTATACATAAATAAGAATTATATGTTGCAGCAAATGAAACGCATATATTATAGTAGGTATATACATCTATAAACATATATTATATGTCTAAAAATGTCTATTTATATAGAAATGTATATTTTTACCTGGAAAAAAAATATATTGCAAAAATATTTATGAAAGTGTGTCAGAAAACACAAAGAAGTGATAGTAAAAGAGTATTTGTAAAAGAAAATAATTGTTAAATAAATGGTCAAAAAAGGATTGCTCGTTTTGTCTTATACCTGCAAACATGCTTAGTATTCTAGGCTGAAATCGTGGCTGCAAAATGTATAGAAGACAGTCATTTTCCTCCGTCGCATAGTGGGCAGAAATCGTCGAAACACTAGAGGTACTGCGACCTACATGATCTATTATGCCGACATCCTGTTAGACCAGGAGACTCTCGACACCTTCCTAATTAAGTTGAAATATGAAATATTTCTTATAATATTCAGGGGCAAGGATATCCTGAATAAGAAAAAAGGGTCTATTGATATATGTATGTACATATGTATGTGGCAGAGAGCCACGCACTCACACGGTATGTGCTCTGCTGATTCGTCTTCTCATACACAAAGTCGACATTCAGTTGAAGGGTGCCGTGCATACCTTTCTTAAGCTGGATGCATATGGGAGAATTGCACCATGGGCATAAGCTTTGGAAAGATCTTACCTAAGCTATAGGTGAACTACACTTATTCTGCAAGGCGACCGATTCAAACTATGCCAGACACTACGTCAGACACTACGCCAGACACTACACAAGCCGCGTTGTAAAATGGTTCCTGCCATGAGTAGAAACGGCGTTTCCCTGTTTAGAGATTAAGCTTCTGACACGTACATAAGTCGCCGGTTTTATCAAAATTTGCATCAAGACAATATTATATCTAATCATTTGAACTGACGCCAAAGAATTCACCGGCTATACGAACTTTTTAAGAAGACTTATGAGCAATGATCAAATATGTATAAATTCAAGATTGTCAGGTGTACTATGTCTAATATAGCAGTATGAAAGGACAGCCTGTCTTGGTTGTACGTGTTTTCCGAGTACACCTGGCTCTGCTCTATGTGTTATAATATTAAAGCAATTTACCGCTTTTGGTATCATTCGCACTAGTTTTCATGACTTTGCGGGACGATTTATCCTACTTCACAACTCGTTACGAACGAACACAATTGTGTGACCGGCGCTCTCTGAGATGCGGGTGGACTGAACGAATGCTCCCGAAAGTTTGTAAGAAATCAGCGGCGTTCTTACTGTCTCTCAGCAGAAAATATGGTAGGCAACTTATTAGTTTCTCACTGGACATTTTCCTTTTGAAAAGCATCCTAGCACAGATAATAAACTACCCAGATGTCGCACGCCCATATAAAAAAATGAAGCATATTTTTGTCGTAGCAGACAAAGAGCTTTCAGAATAAGTACAACAAATAAAGCTTTTTCTTTTTCGTCACTCCGTTCGATCGTGTGGGAAAGTTCTTTTTCTTATCGTGTGTTGTGACATGCAAACGAACGAGGTGAGGAAGTGTAAAGGGGTATGCGGGAAGGGGGATGAAATTGCATAAGGATGTGATTTTCATACCACCGCAGCAAAAGAATAAATTTTGAAAAGGTGTATCTGAAGGGCGGGAAAAGTCAATCATTTCGTTGCACTTTGTGATGAAATTTGGTGCGTAGTGTTTTATGAGGTTTTCCTCTTGACCCTATCTAACCTAACCTAACCTAAAGCAGTTTTATGTTCATTTTTATGGAATACTCTTCAAAGCCTGGTACTCTTTTGAGCATCAAACCTTAGGATATCGGGGTGATTTTGAAGACGACCTAGGACTTGTTTGGAGGAGGGACGAGTTTTTGCCTCGTTTTAAAGACCTCATTAGGTTTACGTGATGACATTGGATAATGGTGGACGTGAAGGTCTTTATTCGGGATTTGGTTTGGTACATAAACAGGTTTTGTCAATGATTCCGCTCTATGTACACCCATCAGAGTCACATTGAAGGCATGATGTATCTAAAAATATGACCCACCGGCTAACCAGATGATTTCCATTGTTCTGGAAGCAATGTAATCCAAGCAGGAGGCCCCGGTTTAATAGGTAGTGTGTTTCCTTGTGACTCGACTGGTGGAGCCCCGTCGGCGCAAGACCAACATCAGCCACACAGCGAAAAAGAAAAACGAATAGGGAGCGAACCCTGTACCTGGAACTGCATCGTCCCCTTAAGGGTTGAATCTCAGAACTATTTTCTCTTGGTCCTCCAGAATCTTTTGCCAGTCTTAGTATTAATGATCACGGGCTTTCTGGTTTCCTGAATACCAATTGGAGTACCCAAATCCTTCCCAACACGCTTTTTAATGACATGTTCTACTTCATGGTCAAGACATCTCCAACCTACAACAAAGCTTTGATATACGTGGCTCCACTCAATATTCACTGGCTACACCCCAAATCATAAGGAAAATTTCTAAATTGAACGGATGCAGGTCAGAAAAATCATCGAATCGTCCATGCGAAGCAAGGAAGCGGAGGAAGCCTTGTTAAGGCTATACCACTCGGTGCATATACTACGGTTTTTCAGGCTGAAGTCTATCTACATACTATCACATTCTTCGAAGGAATTTATGCCTAAGATCATAGAAGTCCTGACAACTAGAAAACGAAAATCGTTTTTCGCCAATTTTAGCATTTTATGTGGCAACGCAGATTTGTATGTCCTTAATCAATCCTACAAGAATTTTCTTGTCCTTCTGCAATAAGCTGTCAATTTAGGCCTTGTTGTATGGTTGCTTTTATTTCCTTTCCATAATATAGGTAGGCAGTGAACGCTATCTGTTGTTTGGTTATAGGGGTGTGGGTGCACTGCGGTCTTTATGGATCTATTATGCTACCCGGAATCAGAGTATCTGGAAAGGATTTTCTTCTAATAGTTGGTAAGCATCCAGGCGTTTTCTTCTTTTGTGAATCAGTGCTTCACATTCCTTTAGAAAGTGCCTTAGGGTTTCCTCAACATCTCTGCCGAATCTAGAGTCTACACTTTGCTTAATACCCAGTTTCCTAAGGTGTTCTTGTAGGAATACGCGGCCAGTTTTTGCTGACAGACCTTACTTCTTTCGGGATAGCGGTAGAGGTTTGTTGGTTGAGGCTCAGGTTCCATAGCGCCACCTAAGCAGGAAGATAATACCTGCAGACTTGTCTGAAAGACGTGGAACATATGTACATATACTGTGACTGGTGGAAGGTAGACGAAAAGGGAAACTGCAGGGTCCGGTATCCACCTACATTTTATACACATAGCTTAGGTTAGGTTGACGTGGCGAGCTGCAAATATGCAACCTCATTTAGACCAGTAAGGTCCGTTGTGTTGCCACAGGATCGGCATCTCCAAAGAGAGCTAGCTACCCGTTGAACTAGGAGGAGCTAGTTATGAAGCGCTGGAGGCTGCTAATGCTAACATTAGCCAGTTCGCCAAGGTTGTTGAAGAAGTAGGCACCTAAATGCAGTTTCCTACGAGCGGAGAGAGTTTCACATGTACAAAGAAGAAGTTTCTTCCTCCTCTTTATCCATGCAGCTTCTACAGAAGTCGTAAGCGAATAGGCCTACCCTTGTGGCCTAGGCCAGGGCCATTTTCCCAGCGTTCAAGAAGAAGTTGGTATTCCCAATCATTAATTTGACCTAAGGCAGCATCCCAATTGACTCTGCAATACGGTTCTGGTCCTATAAACGCGGATTTTGATCCAGCTAGCTCGTTCGCCGATTCTTTGCCTTCAATACCTTGGTGACCGGGTGCCCACCCAAATTTAAACTTATTTTGTCTGGCCAGGGTCTGTAAGGCAGCGTCGCAGCATTTAACTGTCAACGAGTCTATCGTACTAGAACAGTGTTAGAACTGGATAGCACTGCGTGCTATCGATAGACATTGTAGGCGTTGGAAAGCTGATGAACTTGTAAGAAGGAGGCCACAATTGCATACGTCATAGGCTGTCCTTTTTATAAGGGTTCCACTCACCTCCCTTAAAAAAATTGAAGCTCTTTGTTAAGCTACTACGCACGCTGAACCTTATGTCCGGTCTGCAGCAAGACTAGATCTCTCTCCCTGGTTAAGCGTGGGTGACGCACAGGTGATCTCTGGGATCATTACTGAGCCCCATGCCACTGCTATTCATGCGAAGCATCTCGGTATAGTTTACATCGACCAATGCACAAGCTACAGGTACGAGGAGAAATCTGTTTGCCACCTGCTGTGTGAATGTCCTTCTCTCGCCGACAAAAAATTAAGAACTCTTGGATAATTATAATTAACTAATTTAAGTTAATGATTATTTCTCGTTAGTTTTTTTATAATAATTTCGAACATTAGTCACCCTCACTTAAGTAGGCCAAGAGCAGTGATCAGTTACTATAAGGGCATAAAGATAAATAATAAAATGCAGTATGCACCTCTCATATTCATACCCATTTTCAGAGCAAATTTGTGTCCACAAAATTTACAGAGTTTTTATTTATTTAATCAAGTGCTGAAAATAAGGTTCATACATACAGATAACAAGCACACAACATAAGCCCAACCATTTGCACATATACATATATGTATATATACGATCTATACTCCGTATCCATCCTACCAACATGTCGGCATCAGAACTCCGTGACCGCAGTTGCACAAAATATTTTTTTTCTTTCATTTTTTCAGTAAAGGTAAACAAGGGTATGTGTGAGTGACACGATGGACTAAAAAGTGAGCAGAAAAAACAAATGTTCTGTGTTCTGTTTTTTTCCCTTTTGTAAGAAGTTTAAGCTTTTTAAAAAGCTTTTTTTTTAGTGAATTTCGTTTTCATATATCACTTCTTCCCATATGAATGAGACATCTGGGTATATTTATTATCTGTGATCCTAGTGTGCTAGATTTAAGAGACACTACTGTCTGCGAGGCTTGGGCGGCAGTATTTCGGATCACCTCCTTTGTTATTGTCCTACCTTTGCTCGGATCAGGTGGCAGATCTTTGCTCCACATAACTGATGTGCCTTCTAAGTTTTCTCCGTAATTCTAAAAGACTCCAGTAAAATGGGTAATACTGGGTCTTGCTTCCTGGTAGTAGGATGGACCAGCTGCGTCTGAGTGATTCCTAACCCGACAAAAAAAAAACAGGCCAAGGAACCGAATTACGTTTATGGTCAAACGATCACGAATGTCAGAGTACCAAGTACAGATTGGGCCTCTTCTTTTACTTGCCTAATATATGTATGTAGTTCCAAAAATTCATAAAAGAGAAAGGAAATGGGTAAGGAAAATATGTTCTCTTTAAAACAATCTTTCGAATTCCTGCCCACGAAATTTTTGTCATCGAGAATCGGTCATCTGTCAAGCTAATTTGAATGTTTATTGGTAATTTCTTGGTTTTCATTATTTTAAGATTGAATTCAATTTGCTGTGAAAACTAAAATAAAAAAATGTAGAATGTTCTCCTAGGATAAATAGGAACATAGGGCTTTATCGCGAGATTCTATTCGGAAAAAGTCTATTCGACTTTTGTCGATTCTATTAAGCTCAAAATTGGTACCGGGTTTTGCAGTAGAATTGCTGAAATAGAATCAACTTTCTGCAATAGAATCGACTTTCTGAAATGAAAAGAAAAAGCTGAGCTTTCAACTCAAATGTCAAATCTCCGTCTGTTTTGTTGGTGTGTACAAAGAAGTAGT
The DNA here is from genome assembly GCA_946965025.1 of Blera fallax. Taxonomy (NCBI): domain Eukaryota; kingdom Metazoa; phylum Arthropoda; class Insecta; order Diptera; family Syrphidae; genus Blera; species Blera fallax. The sequence continues at coordinate 33,689,221 of OX337247.1, forward strand.
TGGTTTTAATTATTATAAGTGCAATTTTTATCTCAAAATAATGAGTTTTATTTGGTTCGATGTATTTGAGGATTAATTAGAAACGAGTTGAAATACTGACAACACTTTGACACAGAAGAGTGAAGATTAAAATTGCATTTGGAATAATTGTTGTGTGTGTGTGTGTGAAAGGACTTCTTCGGTTCCCATAATTATAAAACTATTGAGATTCTGCATTAGGAATGACTATAACCTTTCTCTTGGGCAGTCAACAGTATCTATTGTCTTAAGCGAACTCATCGATGTACATAGTTGAAGAATATACATATTTGTCCTAAGTGGATCAAGTTTCACTACACGCGAGAAGAACAGGAGTCCAAATATCTTTAACGAGAAAACTGGAGTTCCGGGTATGCAAAGACAAATGCATTTTGCTAGAAGCGGATTTTTTTTTCCAATAAGCAGACCGATTTCTCCATTTGCCGTCTATTCGTAAATTCTCTCTATTTTTTGTAAAAAATTGTATCAATTTACATAAAAAACGTTGTAAATTGAATATAACTCAAAATAAGAATACTTATTTTCGTCGTTATCCGTTTTTTTCTTTGTTTAGAGTCCTTTCAAACAAAAGTCGACCAGGAATTTCCGATAGAATTGAAAATTCTATTAAATAGAAAAATATCGATACCCATAAAAACTCGCGGTACCGATAATCGACTTTAATTCTATTGAACTTTTGACAATTCTATCAACAGAAAAGCTTCAATACCAATAGAAACTCGCAGTACCGATAGATCGACTTTATTTCTATTCGACCTTAATTCTATTGCGAATAGAATCTCGCGATATGGCACATATTTACATAAGTACAGGTTTAGAAATACGGCAGGTTTTGACGTTTACTTTACTTTTTTGGTAGTACATACGCATTTCTTTAAGATAGTTTTACTCTTAAGTTTGAAAAATTCTCTTTTACGAATATTTGGCTAAAAAGTAAAGGAGCGTATTTTTACTTATGATGACTTATGCGCGCACGGACAGAGACGATTTTACTCCTGGAAACAGCTGACAAATAACCGAGTTGGCTGAGATCCTTTAGTCCATACTGAAATGTAGCGACATCCAAATTGAAATTTAGAACATATGTACACATTCGAGGTAGTAAGGGACTTTGTCTACCTTAGCTCTGCTATTAATTCTGACAATAACATCTCGGCGGAAATTAACCGAAGAATTACTCTCGCCAATCGCTGTTTCTTTGGGCTGAGAAGGCCATTGAGTAGTAAGGCCCTATCTCGAACAACTAAGGAGACTGTACAAGACCTTGATCATCCCAGTCCTGCTTTATGGCGCTGAAGCATGGACTCTGTCGAAAGCGGATGAAGATATCCTTGGTCGCTTCGAGAGAAAAATTCTTCGGAAGATATACGGTCCCGTTTGCGTTGACGGGCTTTGGAGGAGAAGATTCAACGACGAAATCTACGAGCTGTACAGCGACATCGACCTAGTCAAAAAACTGCGCATCAGTCGCCTAAGATGGCTAGGACATGTAGAGCGAATGGACACCAATGCTCCGGCCCGCAGAGTCTTCGAATCTAACCCGGAGGGACAACGCAGTAGAGGAAGACCTCGCCTAAGGTGGCGCGCACAAGTAGAAAGGGACCTCAACCAACTTGGAGTTCACACCTGAAGGCAGTTAGCTAAGGACCGGGCTAACTGGAGAGGCTTGTTGGTTGAGGCCCAGGTTCACCCCGAACTGTAGCGCCACCTAAGTAAGTAAGTAAGTATGTACACATTAATGGCATGCATATCACAATGCAGATGTAAATTATATTATCTTTTTTTTATTTTTAAAGAAACGTACAAACATATTTTACAAAATTCGTATCACATTTTTTTTTATTTCGCAAATGTTAAACCAGATATCTGCATTATTACTATAATTTTAATGTTTAATAAATCAAGTCGCTGTTATATTAAAAGACAATACAAGTTTGTCACTTCGAAGTATCAGAAGTAATAAGAGTATATAAAATATAAATTAAGGAAAATTATTTTCAATGACGTATTCACTGAAAGTGCAGTCATTATTAGACAATCAAACCATGACGGAAGCGACTCACAGTAGGTATTTTAAGAGAAAAATAAAATAATGTAAGGATTAAAAATAAGAAGTAAGAGGAATCTCCCAATTCTTGGAGTAATCACGTCTTTGGACGTCCACTGCGTTCATTAAAAACGCTGGTACATCACGTTCAAATTCAATTTTGTGTCTTTTCACTCCTGTCGAAGGTGAATGGTCGCCGCAAACAGAATAAATTCAAATTTAATTTCGTCATTCATACTATTGCTGCCACCCGGTTAGGCTGATTAATTATTAAACTACCCTCGTAATAAGATTAAGAATATAATTGGTAAATTTAAAAAAAAATATTTTTAATGAAGTTTTCACTGATAGTACAGCCTTCAGTAAACAATCAAAGCATAACTGAAACGATTTACAATCGGTATTTACATACAAATAAAATAACATAACAAATTTATTTCGAGAAAAAAAAATACAATAATGTAAAAACCCACACATATTGAAAAATGAGAAGCTAACGGATCTTCCCAATCGAGTCATATCTCATGTTGTTTAAAACATGTCCAGCTTTGCATACAAGAAACAAAATCGCTGAATCTCCGGTTCAGCGGCAAACTTATAAGTATATAAAAAATAAAAAAGACGAAACAAAATCATTTTAATACGAAATCACTGAGGTTGCCCTTCGGCTGAACCATGTTGGTTGGCATCAGTTGGGCGATCTTGTTGAATAAGAAAGCACGGCGGCTTCTCAATTCGAAGATGTAGTCCTGGCGTGCTCGCCTCCCTCCACTTTTTCGGTACAAGTAATACGATGTACTGTCCGATAAGGTCGATGTACTGTCGTAAGACTCCATAGAGGAATTTTCTTCAACTTCAGCTGGCATCACTTCCTCAGATTTTTGTGAAATATCTAAAGTTTGAAAACTCAAGTCAAGTTGGAGGCTTGAATGCATGAATGAGCGCCGTTACCTTCCGGTTCGGGATGCAGTTGGTTTTCAACTGGCAGCGTTGCAAGTGGCGGTTGCTCAACAGAAATAGGCTCCTCTGGTCTGAACAGAAACGCAGCCAGTTTGTGGAACTAAAAATTTGAATATTTTCTGTCACAAATTCTTACGAAGCGATAGTTATACTTACATTATTCAACTGTATCGGATCGGAGTGATCAATTACTTCGGATACATGAGTCTGTAAATATCGGAGTGCTCTGATAGGATCCACCCTCGTTATTTCCTCGTAGAAGAGCTTTCTAACTAAATATCGGCAATGATTCAAGATTTCGTCACGCGTTGGTCTGCAAAACGATTATATCTTTATATGAATGCGATATAAAAAGATTTTTATGTGAATAGTAGACCAACCTAGTACTTTTAAATATTAATTAAAGCATAGTGTGCAATTCATTGATAGCAATTATTATTATTATTATTATATATTTATTAACATGTAATAAATTACAAGCTAACAGTTAATTTAACGAGCTACTAGCTGCAAAGGCCTACCGCTCTGTTATACTTAATTTAGCTTAATTTTATCTACTATAATAAGTTAATTATACGAGTATATCTGTCTTTATTAGAAACTCATTGATTTTTTCAATGTTGGATTTGTTTGGGTTTTTTAGTATATCAATGACGTCTTTTCCTTCCAGTATATTGTTGATGAATGGTCTTACTCGGTTGCAGTGTTGAAGCAGGTGATGAAGATTTGCAGTAGTGTGACAGGTAGCACAGGTTGGTGGGGGCTCCTTTTTTAAGAGGTGGAGGTGAGTTGCTGAAGTGTGGCCTAGGCGAAGTCGAATGAATTTTGTAATTTTCACTTTTGCAATGTTTGTGGGATAAGCTGGGTGGGATTTTGTGGGGTTGATTTTTGTATAGTGGTGTTGGTATAGGCTCCAATCGGTTTGTTGATCTGCGGAGATCTTGTTTTTGATATATTTCATGAGGTCATCCTTGGTGTAGACATTGTATAGGTACACTGGTGCTTTGTTTGCGAATTTAGCAGCTTCATCAGCCAGTTCGTTGCCTCGAATGCCTACGTGACCAGGAGTCCACATCAGTTTTGTGGAATTTGAGGATTTGATCAATAAATCACGGATCTTACTGATTAGATCTGTGTTGTTGTTTGTGTTTGTGATAGCTTTTATGGTGGAGAGGCTATCGGTACATATCACCTGTTTTCTTCCCGATTTAATGGTAACCTGGAGGGCAACAAGGATGGCGAGGGCTTCTGCAGTGAAGATGGATGTGAACTGTGGGAGAATTCCAAGCCTTAGGATGGTGCCATCGTCCAATGCTACTGCAAAAGATGTATTGTCCAAACTTTTGGATCCGTCCGTGTATATAAAATTCCAGTTTTTGGCCTTGAGATCAGCTGAAATACTTAAGAATAGCTTTCGGTATTCCTCTTTATTTGTGTCCATCTTCCCATGTAGTGATAGGTCCATTATAAGACAGTTAGGATCTATAAGCCATGGAGGTTGTGGGGCCGCAGGGTTGATGAAAAATCGTTTTGGTGGTTCGATGTCTTCATTGGATTTAAGGATATTATAGATGGCGGAAGGAAATCTATCTACCCTTTTCCGTACCAGAGTTCGTTTGACTTCTTTGTCAATTATTGAGTTGCGTGAAAAGGTTAGTTTCGGGTAGAGTTTCGATATTACTGCATCTCTTCGCTCTTCGATAGAAGGTAGACCGGCTTCAGCCAATATGTTTTTTATGGGGGTTGTGCGGAAAGCGCCAACGCTGCATCTTGCTGCCTGATGGTAAATTGGTTTTATGATTTGTAGAGTAGTTCTCGAAGAGTTGCCATAGATGTAGATACCGTAATCGATTTTACTTAAAATTAACAATCTAGTAATATTACAGAGAGTGTTCATATGTACACTACTCTTTCTACAGGATAAATACTTAATGATATTAGACCTTGCAGCTAGAGATTTCTTGAGATCTAAACAATGACTACTCCAATTGTATCTATGGTTAAATACTAGTCCTAGAATTTTTAAATTTTTTACGTTTTCTATTTCTACATTGTTGAAATTTATGGTAAGAGGTATACAGGTTTGCTTGCGACAAACATGTAGGATTTTACATTTCGGTAACGAGAGTTTCGCCCCGGAGGAGCTTGCCCATTCTAAAAGGTCTTTGAGTGCGTTGGATAAGCTCATTTTAACTTCGTCCATATTTTGGTTTTTTGATATTAAGTAAACGTCATCTGCATAAAGGCAGTGACTTAAGTGTTTATGCCTTGACAAGATGTCGCTTGCATTTTCAAATGCGATCGAGAATAGGATAACGGATAAGGGTGATCCTTGGGGTATCCCATTATGAAGGGGGAGAGTGGCAGAATAGGAGTTATTGGATTTGATACAGAATTTTCTATTACTAAGGAAAGATTTCACATAATAGTAAATTTTAGGGCCAATACCCCATTCTTTAAGTTTATTTAAAACAACGTGGATTCCTATTCTGTCAAATGCTTTTTCGAAGTCTAAGGCTAGTATTGTGACATGGTTTTTGGAGCTCAGTGCTCTAGAGATATAATTATCTATGTAGAGTAGGGCGTCGGTGCATCCCAGATTAGCTTTGAAAGCAACTTGGTTTTGACTAAAGTGGTGTTTCGTTACTGCGTACCACAGTATTCGTTTTGCAACTATTTTTTCGAGTACTTTTGCTGCGCATGGGAGGAGAGAGATTGGGCGGTAACCCTCTAATGTAAACTTGTTTTTTTTGGGTTTGGGGATAGGTATTATGGAAGCTGTTTTCCAGCTTTGTGGGATGACACCTGTGTTAAAAATGTTGTTGTAGAGATTAAGAAGTCTTAGTTTAGCATCAATTGGAAGGTTTTTTATCATTGGGTAGGAAACCCTATCCCTGCTGGGGGTTAATCTTTTTAGTTTGCTTAGGCATGCTTCAAGTTCGGTAACAGAGATATTTTTTTCGATCAGTTGGGCATAGGAGTTATTCGCACATATGACTGTGACATTAGAAGTGACCTCGTATTTTTGGTTGTTAAAGGCATTTGTAAAGTTAGCGTCGTTTGAGTAGTTGGACCAGTTATGGGCTATGTAATTACCAATTTGATTTGGGTTGGAGAGTGTTTGAGTCGGTGTTTTAATATAGTTGATGGCAAGTGAGGTGGGGTTACCCGTTAAACTTCGAATACTACTCCAAATTTTTTGTGGCGAAGCGTCAGGATTGATGCTGGAGGTGAAATCGTCAAAGGTTTTTAATTTTGCGATTTTAAGGTATCTCCGAAACTTGGCATTGGATTTTTTGAAAGCTATTAGGTTTACTTGACTTATGTTTTTTTTGTATTTTTTCCAAGCTGCCATTTTGTTATTGCGGAGATCCGCGAGCTCTTGATTCCACCAGGGGGCTATACGTCTGTGTGGTTTTGGGTGTGTCTGAGGAATAGCTGTGTTTGCAGCAGATCTGATAGCTTTAAGAATGAGTGCAGCTTCTTTGTTTGGATTGTCAGAATGGTTTTTGCCCTCTAAAAAGGTTGTTACCTTTTTTTTGAAAACTGTCCAGTCTGCTGAGTCGATTTTGAATTTAGAGAGGGGAGGATTAAGTTTGGGGCATGGTTCTAGCGTTACGGTAGTGGTTATAGGGAAGTGGTCGCTATTGTGAAGGTCATCGGAGATGTACCAGTGTATCTTAGGTAGCAGTTCTGGGGAAGAGCAGGTGATATCCACGTGTGTAAGGGTACTGTGGGTAGAGAAGTGAGTTGGTGAGCCATCATTTAAGATAGAGAGGTTAGAATCTATTATAAAATCTTCCATAACCTTTCCTCTTTTATTTGTGGTAGAGGATCCCCAAAGGGTGTTCCATGAATTTGCATCCCCGGCTAAAATGACTGGGCGGCTTACTTGATTTAACATCGACTCGAGTTCGTTTTTCGAAAAGGTTTGTTGTGGTGGAATATAAAACGCAATAATACAGATTTTTGATGGTAGCAAAATTTCTATGGCGGAGCAAGCTATATTGGAGTTGACGTGGATTTCTCTGTGTGGGATATTTGTTTTCACTAAGAGGCCGACACCTTGTTTTGCTGTCGTGTTGGTAGGCAGATTTTTAAAGTAGGGCTTAAATGCCTTAGGGGAAATTGGTGTGGAATCAAATGGGCAGTGGGTTTCTAGCAGGCATATAACACTAGGGTCTTGATCTTTTATTAGTAGGTTAAGCTCGTCGTAGTTGTTTACGTAGCCTTTGAGGTTCCACTGGAGAACCTTAAGTAGAGCTTTATTATCAGATAGAGAAAACTTCGGCACGGTATGTTGAGGCCCATACTGTGTGAAGCTTTTTTGGCGAGGATTATTAAGGTGAACGTTTCCACCCCGACGTCCAAGAGTTGGGTCAAACGAGCTCGAAGACGAGCTCAGTTGATCCAGCTGGTGGGCGCCAGGGTGGTTTTTGTTGGGATCAGTTTTATTTTTATATGTCGTGTTCATCTATACGTTCGGGTTTTTTAACAAAGTATTTGTTTTGTTTTATTTGTTCTTGTGTTAGTTGTGATAAAGGTGAGAATGGCGTAGGTTAAGTGTTATTATTTTGGTGTGTGGGTTTTTGAGTACTGAGTGGGGAGTGGTGATCTAGAGTATTGGAGGTATTCTGGTTTTGCTGGTATAAGTGCGGGTGAGATGAAGTTGATTGGGCGTTGAGATCGTCGTTGGCTATTGCCAGTGCACTTTGAGTGAGAGGTTGCGATATTTCTTTTTGAATTTTGGAAGTTGTTGTTGATTTATGCTCATTTGGGTGTGACGTTAAGTTAGCGGCTGTGGAGACGTTGGATTTGTTTCCGGTGCTATTTTGCGTGGTGGTTTTTTCTAACAGGTCGGTGGAATTAGTTTGGGTTGTATTTTTCGCAACACTAGAGTAAGATATGCTTGATGTTACGGGGCGGTACTGTTCTATGAAGACTTGCCTGGCTTCTGCCATAGTACACTTTCGAATGGTTTTAATTTTAAGTACTTCCTTTTCTTGAGTGAACTTGGGACATTTTTTGAAGGATGATGGGTGGCTTTCGAGGCAGTTGGCACATGAGATACGCGTACATTTTTCAGGTGAATGGGGAGGAAGGTTACACCCTTCACATGAGGGAATACCATTGCAGCGTTTGGCTGTGTGGCCAATTTTTTGGCAATTTCGACACCGCATTGGATTGGGATAGTATTCATCCACTTTGATGTTGTACCAGCCAACGTTTACAGTAGTGGGTGGTCGGAAAAGGTCGAAAGTGAAAAGGACTAGGCCGGAGGGACTGTGTTTACCTTCAACAGTTTTAATGAATTTGTAAACTTCTTTTACCCCTTGTGAGCTCATTTCATCGACTATTTCTTTTTCTGGAACGTTAATTAGGCACGGAGCGTAGGCTGTTCCTTTACACGTGTTAAGCTGTTCATGTAGTTTTACGGAGATATCACATACATTAGAGTTTTTTTGTTGATAAAAAGATTTTTGCGATTTTTTCTGACTTTGTGAGAATTAGTAGGCTGCCATCTCGCAATTGACTTATGCTCTCATAAGCAGTACTTATGCTATCTATCGCTTTTTTGAGCACAAAAACACTGATGTTCGAAAGGGGCTTTGTGGGGTCGGAGGAGGAGATTACAATGAATTTTGGGTTAGGGTCGGAAGTCAAAGGGGTATATTTATCAATAGTAGGTCTTTTGCGTCTTTTATTTTTGGGTTCCAACAGCATTTCTTCTGAAAGAACGCCGAATGAATTACCCTGAAGCACACCACATGGCCCTGGGGCCATTTTTGATATTTGCTTTTACCACTATAAGCGTTAAGAGTTGTTTAACTTTACACAACGAAAACTAAATACGTGTGAGTGAGAGAGAATGCTATAGAGATAGCGGGAAATCACCAACGAAAAATGAACGAGAACACTACCGAGAAATAATGTTGTCGGCTCGAGTGACAGTCGATGACTGATAGCAATTAATTGTACGACGTAAAACTAAAAATTGAAGCGGGGTGCAACAAGGTTGCATCTTATCACCATTGTTATTCGTGGTGAATTTTAGTGGCGCCCTATGTGCAGCCTTAACAAGCTGAAAGCGGAGAACACAATGTTGTCCTGATGAAAAATATAGTTACAAAACTGTTTTTCCTCAGTATTCTACTACTAAAGATTTTTTTTTTTAAATAGTTGGTTGGATGATGTGGCCTTCGAAAAGCACACTTAGACCAAGATAGGTAGGGGCAGGTGGACTTCGCACCTTGCTGAATTGTTATTTTGAACTGGGTGATGAACTGGGATTTAAGTCAGTCGTCTGCAATTTCTCGACTCTTATAGATGTTGTTAAACAGTTTTAACATAACTGGTAAGTTTTATTCCTCTACGAATCATACATAAAAGTTCATTCGGTACGTCCCGTCGTCGTCTGTGCTAGATGCCTTTGGTGTTGCACATAAAATATAAATTTATTTTTGGATCACGTACCTCGCGTGCATCGTCTAAGAGTTCCGTTGTATAGTTTTTCTATTTGTGGAGTTTCTCACATTTGGGGTGCGGAAAACCCAAGAGTGATACAAGAGTACTCAACTCAATTCGTCTACATTGTGTCAGTCTTTGGTGCGTTTTTTTGGCTAGTGGAGTGCTTGGAAATGCGGTTACACTGAATGCAAAAATTAATGACATCAGATTCTTTTGGCCAAGACTTGTGATTCCAGCATGATGGCGCAACCTGCTCTACGCGCACAACAATTAAATTGTTGCAAGAAATATGTCCAAGCCATATAATCCTAAAAAAATGGGGATAAGAATTGGTCAGCAAGATCGTGTGATTTGGCACTATGCGACTTCTTCCTGTAGAGTTTTTTTGAAGTCGCATGTGTATGCCAATAAACAACAAACAATACCATTATCGAGACGAGACACAGTGGGGACTATTTGTCTGACATTGTGATCCATACTTCATCGCAACGTTTGCAATTTTTAAAGAAATAAAAATACTATCACCGTTTTCCAAATATGTGTTCAATGTAAAAACTTAACCTTCGCTAAGTAACTATGCATAGGTATCCAGCTATATTAGAGGAAGCTGGCATACTTACGCATCTAGTTTTTAATTTCTCGGCTATCTCGACACGAAATTTAAAGAAAAACTGAAAATTATTTGAGAGTTTAATTTGGGCAGGGGATTGCTAGTAAATTATCCCCGCGTGGGGGGGATATAGCTCGTGGACAAAGAATGAATGGTGGTATCGTTGAATTTTTTGAGAAAATTAAGTTCGGTGCTTATTTATGATGCAAAAACTCCCTTTTGGGACCCTTTCTCTAATCGCTATTTTCAACTCGATAACTTCAACAAAAAATATTTGGCGTAACAGACTGTGGTCCAGATCCTAGCTTCTCGCGACCATTCGTGTTGTGCGTAAAATAGTTTTCACACAAATAGAACGGACCTACATTTTAAAGCAGGGAAAGTTCAACTTAATTTTCTTTTAATGTAAATGTTCTAAGCACAGTCTTGGGGAGAACGATATTAAAGATAACAAATGTAAAATTGTACCATAAGACGTAAATGAATAAATAGTATACCGCCCAAAACAAATATGTTACTCACTTTTCCAATACCAAAATCCAAAAGTCATCTAGCCTTAATTGCGGTAGCGTAGTTTTTCCTGGATTTCCTCCAAACAAGTAATGCATCTGAAAAAACGGGAACATACAAAATTTAGAAATCAAACTGAACAAGAATCATGTTACTTTAGCAGTATCATCGTATATCAGCTGATGCGCGTACCGCGGACAAGGCTCCAACGATGACGAAGAATTTTTTTCTACCTGTGTATTTTCACCAACATATCGACATGTGTAGATGCGAGACCACTTATTACTTTGCAGCGAATATACCCAAAACGAATTCGATGAATCAATCTGCTGAACATCTCTCCGGTCCTTCTGTTTACTTAAGCTCTATAGAGACATTGCATTAATTAGCCAGTGCATGAAAATTTACATAAATTATAGGTTTTCTTACAGAAAAAACATAAATTTCATCTCTATCACAATCAATCGTTGCTCGCAGTGTAAATCCAGCAGATGGTTCATTCTTATACTCATAGCCCGAGTTGTCCTTGTTTAGAACACTAATCACTTGAGAGTCGACATCGAACGAGACGAATTCCTCAATATCCTCCTTACCACGCTGTCCACCATATATGTACAGTTTTCTTGTTTTCTACATAAAATCAGTTTATTAAGGGTGTGAACCTTTTGTTTCTATTGCTTTAATGTCTTACATTATGGAACACCATGCAGTGTGTAATTCGAGACTTTATGGACAGTACCTCCGTTTGGCATGCCGTAGGATGATGGCAATCTACGAGAATTTGAGTCCACGTATTTGTCGCAATGTGATAAGAGAAAAGACCAGAATATTCCGGTTCGCTGGAAGAAATATGAGTGACGCTTCTTGGAGTCAAAATTTTACCGCCGAACACATAAATCATTCGTTTCTCGACATCAATACACATCTGATGATCATAGACAAGTTGCGGTCCGCTAATTTGGCTTGTATCATCACAAATTTGTAGCCATGTGCAAGCTCGCGTATCAAACAAATAGAAGTCGCTCTTAATGTAATCGGTAGTTCGAATCGAATTGTCCAAATACCGGCCGAGCATAAAAATATTCTCACTAACCGGATCGAATACCATTTTGTGACATGAACGAGGAGTTGGTCCTCCAAACTGTTCGGAGTGTTCAAAAATTAAAGACCATGTACTTGAAGCTATGTTAAACACCCAAAGATCGCTCAAATCTTGGAATCCATCCCAACCTCCAAACAAATACACTAAGCCTTTTTTTGTGTCCATTACTAACTGATGGCCACCACGAGTTCCTGGAAAATTGAAATACCGTTATGTATGTACACATATATGTATGTATGTATATGTGATGACCAAACTTTACATTGAAAATAGTCTCATAAGTCATCTAACATCTCTGATCGCACCCACTATGAATAAAAGTTTCATGAATTGTCATTTGCTTTTTAGACAATTTAGAATTTATGGGCAGAAATTGTTTTGAAAATTAATTAAGATTCAATGAAGGTGAGTGACAACTCATGAAACACCAATATTTTATTTGATTTAGTTTGTTTCGGAAAGGATTTGGAAAATATTGGTGGAATAGAAGGCCGTAAGAACCATAAGAATAGGATACCACATCATTACATTCGACACAAATGTATGTATTCACCCTATGTTTCTCTAATCTTTTGATGTCCTGTAAATAATACGATTTCTCGAGGCCTTCCAAATAGGCATTTGTTTCATCGATGACCTCTTCAATCGACTCAAATCTCTTACCTCCGAGCCATTTTTTCATGTTTGGAAACTGGAAATAGTCGAAGTCGCAGGGGGCTAAAACTGGAGAATATGCTGGATGAGGGAGCAATTCGTAACCTAATTCATGCAATTTTGTCATTGCGACTGCGAATTTGTGCGTCGGTGCGTTGGCTTGGTGGAAGAGAGCTTTTACAAAAATTGTCGTAGACGTCTGACGTAGACGTTTCAAATGGTTGTCACAACAAAACTATTTGACAGATCTGTCTGAAAATTTGGGTGCATTCTTTTGAAAGATGCTTCTTAAGGAGAAAATGTTGGATTTGAGGTGGCAACGCCATCTGTTTTAATTTTTAGGGACTTATTGACCCACCCTCGTATCCTTTTGTTAGCCAATTTACAATGCTTTTGCGGAGCTAAGTAGGCAGTCATATTGGTAACTGTTTCGTATTTTATTTTAAAGAAATCAACTTTTAGAAACGTGATGAGAATTTAAAAAAAAAATCATTTTTCTTTTCATTTTACAACAAAAAATTTATAACGAGAGTAATAGATATTTATACTTCCTACATACCTGGCTGCTCCATGCTCTTTGCCTGCTGAAGTTTCCACGAGTGCTTGTAGTCCTGTTTCGACAAGTACGTATCCATAAGACCCTCATTAACACATTCAGCGATGAACTCCTCCGCTTTGTTAAAGTCTCCGTTGACTACCAAGCATTGATGTAGATTACTTATTAACGCATGCTCCAATCTAACATTGGTCTCTTCTTGTAACGCCTTAAAGGCGGCGTCATACCCTTGTTGTCGAAAGTGTTTTAGACATAGTTTTATAATTTCTATTTCCCTCAACTGTGGGTAGTAAAATCATATGGGAAATTCATTTTCGTACTGACTTAGTAGTAGCACATACCATATTGTAGTTTTTCAAACTTAATCCCATAAACATGGGGTCGTCCTGTCCATGTAATTCTACATACCATATGCTAAAATTAAAGCTCGGCCCCCATGATAACAGAGGCATAATTTTTATATACAAAATCGGAAGCTTATCTCCTTCTTCCGTAAGGCATCGTAAACTAAATACTTCAGGTATTGAATCGTTTTTAAGACCGCTGAAATTAGAAATTAGTAGAAATTTAACTACATGTCTACACATTTATAAGAAAATTAACTGCTTCTTATATTATTGCTGGCAGAACAGAAAGTTAACAAAAGTTTAGTTTGCTTTAGTAACATAATGTAACGTAAATGACTTTAAAAACAAATATCTTAAATTTAAACTATGTACCTACAGCTGCGGTCAAAAAATAAAACCGCGCTTATGGTGCTAATTATTTATTATTTAGTTGGTGCTGACTATTTAATCCCATTAGTTGAAGTGTGCTCCCTGATATTTTAAGTAAAACCGTTCACAATGATTGCGCGAATTTTTATTATCTGCAACAACATCGTTGTGGATGTGCAGTAAAAAAATAGCACCATCTTCAATAGGAAACGAATAAAAACAAGAGCTTCGTACGGGAACAAGATTTCGTAGTTTTTCGTAAGATTTCGTAGATATTCGCTGTTTTTGGCGGGAACAGACTTATTGTAGGTAAGGTTAGGTTAGGTAAATGGGTGTCCTTGTTGACAGAATTGTGAACGGTTTACTCAGACCACTTAGAGTCCAGTCACAAAGGTGGTGACGAACGGATTCTATTTCCTCTTCGTCCCTGCAACTTAATTAATATTTTATTGCGTAGTATTTATTAAAAATAACTGCCATACAACGTCGTGGCAATTAATGACATCTCTGCAAGGCGATGGCATACCAACAACGTTGCATTGTACACCAAAGTTGGTCCAGAAATGTGTCTTTTGACCCATAAATTTTGTAATAGATTTAAGTCTGGAGATTCAGGGGGTCATTTCATTAAATTAATCCAATCTCCTTCAAACCAGCTCTTAACTCTTCTGCTGGTATGTCTTGGGTCGTTATTCCGTTGGAAGATTTCGTCAGAACCAAACGGCAACATAATTTACTACATATTACGCTGCAACCGTCATGTTTGAACGTTTTGTAGTGTAAATTGATTTAAACTCTGTGTTTGGTGCCTTTTTACTTAACAACGAGACCCAGTACAACTAAACTGCACGATTTTGTTCTGGTCAAACCAGAGAACATTCCTAAACTTATGGTGGTGCTATTTTTTTTACCAGACCTGTATTTACATTCATAGATATTTTCTTTACACCATAACGATCCAGAGATCGCCTATCCATTAGAAATAAGCTCTTCCCCTTCCAGAAAAATAATTTTTAGTTCGACGTTTAGACAACAATTACAACCTATTCTGCAAGCAAAAGGTAAATGGTAGATCTAGATTAACTGCTTTTTATGTAGTTAAATTAAATCCAAGAAGTAGGATTGCAAATTTGGCTTGCAACAGACCAGTCCCGGATGGATGCAGAACAACAGCTAAACATCACTGCCGAAATCTGGAGGGTGCACGTTATTAATAGGTTGCCGCGTAAATGCAAGCTTTGGGGCAGTTCTGAAATAAATGAACCAGATGAGTTCTTTTTTTATTTCCTTACCTATTTACCAGTGTGTAAAAGGGGCAGCGCTCGAACCTTTGTTTTTCCAGTTCGAGAAATTATCGTGGGTGGGAGATAATCTAGATTCTACGCTAAAAACAAACAACGGCAATCTAAAGTTAAAAAACTGGCCTCAGATCTTAATTCCTTCTCGAATCACTTCTACATTTTTCTCAGTCAAAGCAAAACTTCTTAACCTTTTAGAAACTCTTACAAAATTGATTGAAAATCATCAGTTCAAACCATGAACTTAATGATGAGAGCAATCTCCAATATCTAGAGCAGACATATGTATGTAAATTCATAAGAAGCCATAAAAGAATCCAATACACAGACCTGTACAAGGTACTGTAAGTTTATTGAAACCCTAAAAGACTTTACTATGCAAAATTCCCATCATTTATAAAAGAGCTGGATCGGACTTGGACAGGATCTACTGACGAATACCTAGAGCTTCTAATGAATACACACTTCACGCAACTTTTATCATAGAATATGATCCAATCAATTATCACGGCAGATAAAACATCCTGAGATAACAGCTTCGCTTCTCTGCATCCTGCCCTTTTTACTGAAGTAACTGAAGAAGTTCCATGGCTTTGAGAGTTCTGGAGACGCGTCCGGCTAGTTTTTACTCCAATAACTGATAAAAAAAGGGCATGAGTTTGCGGAGTATTTTGGGCATATTAGCTATATCTTTTTCGCCCTTAAACTGTATCGTTCTAAGTATCCGTACCCGTTGAGCACTGTAGTTTGCTACATTGTCTCGATTTGTTGCGCTTATCAGTTTACTTGCAACAGTCCTGAACTACCTCTACTAGCAAATAGTAGAGCAAGTTTAAAAAATATCGAAGATTTAGTATCGCATTATGTTGAAACTTTTGACGAAAAAGGATTAACGAAAAATATGCTGCTTACAGTAATCCTTGCTGAATCTTTCAATGAAAACGAGAATCCTTAGAAGATCACTGACGTGAAGGTTTTACCATTTGTCTCTGCAATATAACGACGGAGAACGCTCAATAATACCAGTCTTCTTAATACAAAGCAAAAATTGTACCGTACTATGTATCATTTATTATGCCGGTCACCTATTATGCGTAGAATTATTCGGCGTAGTGTGCTGTACCTATATGGGATAGCACCGGTTCGTGTGCTATCTACCTACCACCTACCTTTCCTTACCTTTTGTCACACTTTTTTTGTTAAATCAGAGCAGCAATAAACGTCGATAGCTCCCCCCTGGGAACTGAACTATCCCGAAATTTTAATACAGAAAACCGTACGCATTCATATTCATATTCATTTATACGTACATATATCTATTCCTAGAAAACAGATCCAACAAATCAAGCCATAAATACTTTCCTGGTTCCACTCTCAACACGACAACATACCTTTCTAAAAGCAGTACCATTCGATTCTCGTCCAAGCCACCATACACACGAAACTTTTTCAAATTGCAAACATGCGACTTCTCGAATTTGCCAAATTTTATCTTCTCAACAATAGCCGGTCGCCGGAGTTTCAACGTAAGGAACTGGGGTGGGTTGTTTGTATTCGATGACCATCTTGATGCCTGATTGCTAGGGGTGTCTTCCAAAATGTTTCTGCAATTACAATACAATACATAGCTCATTTCAATTACCCTCAAGCGCAGATTTCAAAGTGTTAATTCAGTAGCTAAAGTGAAGCCTTGTGCCGATATCTTCCACCGCTACACTGCAAAGTGATAACAGTTAAGTCCTACAATTTGCAAACAGTTATCAAAGTATTGCAGCATTCCGGCTAATCAAAGAAAGTTTTCAAAGTTCACAAGGTTTTTAAAACCAAAATGCAAAGTGCAATTGGGAACAAATAGCCGAATTGAATATTTTCCATTAAATATGTTGCATCTACACTTACTCTGGCAAATAAGAAGTGGCATAGCTGGAGTATTTATGGATTTCGTAGCTAAGTTTTTCGCTATCTCCCATGTTGCCCATCGCCATGGCCGAAAATTTGTTGACTTGTTCTATTTGCAAAAATTTCCGGTTTTGTTAACAACCTACCACAAGAGTTTAAGCAGAAAAAAATGGTTTGTCTGTGTGCTTTTCCTCCAATTGGGATTTGTTTTCCCTGAAGAAAATGCAACTGAACTGTATTATCGACAGATGGGCACATATGGTGGCATTAAGTGAAGAGGTGCATGAGTTTGGCGTAATATAAATTCATAATAGACGATTACATTATTTTTTAAATAATCTGACCCGGAATTGAAAAAAAACAACATACTACATACGAGTATTTAGAACTGTATTTAAAGTGAAACAAAATAAGAATTGCAAAGCAAATCATTCTTTTTATAAATTTCAAACAAAAATTGTTCTTCTTTGGTTTGCAAGTGACGGCATTACTGATTTTGATTTAAAGAACATTTTGAAGAACATTCAAGGTCAACTTGTTTTTTGTAAATAGGAAACATCTAATTATTATGGAATGTTACATAACTCGATTTACAAACGTATCCTCAAGGCCTTCAAAAAATGCGTTCACTTCATGATCTCCCATGATCAGATCACATTTTGTCTGTCCACAAGAAGGGACTTACTACTTTGGGCCGAAATTTGAATAGTAAAGGCCGAACTACATATAATAGTAGAATAGGTGCGTATGTCGATGTACGTAACTGTGCGAACACAACTTGTATAGTATGACCATAATAGCTTCTTGCTTGTATTCGTCAAGTTTCGTTCATGTACGAAAATTTGAATTTTGACTACAACAGCTGTGTAATCGCTTCCGTTCACATACGCTTATTATGGTCAACTGAAGAAAACTTAGCGTAGAATTTTGACATTGCTTTCCGATTGCTTCCGACTAATATAGTTGAGCCTTAAGAGATGCTAAATGTACAAGACCCTTATCATCGTACTCCTGATTTATGCAGCTGAAGCATGGACTCTGTCGAAAGCGGATGAAGATAGCTTGGGTCGGTCGGAGAGAAAAAGTCTTTATAAGATATTCGTGTTCAAAGTGCACATACTATTAGTGCTTACCAATGACTGAGTATACTTTTAGTGCCAGGCAAATAAGGTTGAATCCTAAACTAAGTTATTGGTTAAAGGGTGATGATGACGAATTATACCTTCACGACAGAGACAATTAGGCTCCAGGTCATATTTGTCAAGTCAAAAAATTATTGAACCTACTGAAAGCCGAACTCTTTTTTTGAGAAAAGAAGGAGCGCTATAAGTCCTAATTAAGTTACAAATTTATTGTAGATTGTGCACGGAGCAAAGAAAAGAGAATGAAAATGAAATGAAATAGGAACAAAAATAAACCGCCTAAAATTTCAGAAAAAAATTCTAAATGTAGATATGTCCCTTTTTTTATACGTTTTTAATAAATAATTCACGATAACTTACAGTTCCCATTGGAACATATTTTGCTGAATTGTATTTATATTACAGTACAGTTTTAATCTACACTACCTTTCATACACCGATAATACAGTTCGTAGGACAGCACTACTCTACCACAATTGAACTCACCCGAATGGCAATACCCAAGAATTTACTTTCGCCATTTTTATCGGTCAGTTTTATGTGTATCGTATTCTGCTCTAGCTCTATAAAAGAAATCCGTCAAGGAAAAGTTGAAGAAACTTTCCAACCAAAATCGAACAAATCTCCATCAAATGAAATAAAATTCACCTTAGTACGATAAATAAGTTCTAAATTGATTGTTTGTTGCACTCGGTGAAGTAAATTTTTAACTCAAAATGGTAAATTACAAATCAAAATCAAATTCCAAACTCCGCAAAGTGTGTTTTTTTCGTTTCTCCTTATCCCCCCTGAATACAAAAGAAAAAACCCCAACTCCCAATACATTACTATCAAATGAAAAAAAGAAAGAAAAAAACCAAAGAATAGAATCCTTGTGAAAAAACCTGCAAAGAATACTAATGAAATACAAAATACATATAATTATCCAACCAGCTACAGCTACTAGCGGAGATTACTCAACTGCGAGTTACACGCACAAAAAGAAATTAAAAAAAAAATCTAAAAATCTGACAAAAATTTTCCTTCCAATATTGTTTGCATTTGTTTTTCTCCCCCTAAATCCGAAATCTCTTATAGTAATTTAAAGTGCAGTGATGCTGATGTATAATTTTCTTGGTGAATTTTTCAGGGTAACGAAACATCCTTGCCCATGGAGATGTGCTCCAATTGTAAGTGTTTTGTTGCAAATCATATTTTTTTTTAATTTTTTTTTTTTAGTGAAATTTGTGCTTAGCCCTAAGTAATAATGGTTGTGTGGTGGCCTTAAGTAGGTACGACGAGGGGTGGGCATATACATACATATACACTACATTTTAATATTTAATGGGGTCGAGGAGGGTTACTTTCGTCGTCCGCCTGTCCCTGGTGGGGGAAACAAAACACAGAGTGCGTATGTGCAGAATCCTTACGTGTGTGTGAAGAGGCAAAATGTTTATTCAAGTCAAGAGAATTTATAAAACAATCTCGCAGGGTCGTAGGTTTGTCCATTCGACACAAATCGACAACAACAAAGCCCACCAGAAGCAACATCAAAGTGGGTACAAAGAAAAAAAAGAAGCTACAGTCCAAGAATGTAACCCACCTGTTACGACGACGACGACGACGGCAACGGCGATGACGATGATGACGGAGACAACAGAGGCGAGGCAACGAAGGGAGCAAATGGTTGTCGCCGCCACCTCCTCCTCCTGCCTGCTGCTATTCAGAGTGTGTGTCGAGGTGGTTGGTGCTCTGCTAGCTGGCATTTACAAGCCGCACACATATTTTGTTTTATTTTACTTTTTTTCTGTTCACTTGGCCTATTTTTAGATTTTTTAATTATCAAAAAGAAGTGTTTACACGTTTGTATTTATATTAGCATGTGCTAATGAAAATTTAACCCTTTTGCGATGTCCCCTCTCTTCCTTCGCTCTTCTCTTTCATTTGAATGAGCGTATGTGGTTCGTTAGAGCGCTGGCTTTGGTTTTTGTTTGCCCAGGCCTGTCGGGGGTGTGGGCAGGTGAATTGGTTCACTATTAAGCTCTTGTTTACTATGATTATTAATTGGAGTTAATTAGTTGTCATTAAGTGTTTTGTGTTTTTTGTTTCTATTGCGGGAAAACGTTAAGCGGTACCTACACAAGCTCTCTGAAATATAACCACAGATACATAATTGTAATAATGGGTGAATTGTTAATAGTCATTAAAAATTTAAAATCAGAACAGTGTAGGGATTGGCAAAATGCGAAAGTGGTACTATGGGGAAACATGGCAGACTATGAAAGACGGGAACTTCCTGACGCTAAAATAGGGTGCTTCTTTTTTCTGTTTCCTTTTACGTTTTTTTTTTTTTTTTGCTAAAGTAGAACAGGTATAACTGTCGAACCGAGCTTTTATTCCATTTTGCACACTCTTTTTGCACTTACATACATATGTGTGTTCAAATCACTCTTGAACAACGCTAACAAATCATATAAATTTACCTTGAAAATCGGACATCATTTCGCGGAATTTATAGACGATTTCGTAATTTTTATGGCACACGTAATCGTTCATCGAATTGTTCCATATACCTACTCTCTTAATGATGCAACAGCAGCAACATGTCAAAGGAATGAGCGTATTGAAGAGAATATTGCCGCTATAAACAATGAGTGCAAGAAGATCCAAATTTATTGATTCGACGTCGACGTCTCAGACTACTACGTGAACATTTTTTCACAATGATCTTGATTTATACCCGTATTAGATCCAGCTAGGACAGAAATTAAAGTAATTGCAGGATGAGGCGTTGTTTAATCGCACAATTGTGTTCCGCGATGAGGCTCATTTTTGGCTAACGGGTTTGCATATGGACTCTCGAAATTGGATTTTAATAAAAATGCACAGTTTGATGCGACTTCCAAACTGGTGTCATCATTGGATCTTAATTCTTCAAAAATGACACGGTCACGGAACACGGTCAGAGGATATCTAAAAAACGTTGGTCAACGATTATTTGTCTCAAAATTAGAATACAATGAACTTCGAAGACACGAAGTTCCAACAGGATAGCACCACGTGTCATACAAAGACCGACAGCAACCGAAACGTGGAAATCACAAATTGACGATAGGTTGATTTTGAAAAAGGGTTCTGTCAACTAGCTCTCAAAATTTTGCTGTTTGATTTTCTGTGGGAAATAAGGAGAAGATTAAAACAGTAAATTATATTATTCGAATTATATTATTCGGATATTCGTGAAATGCAGCCACCATTGCTCAAAAAGTGGCCCAAAATTGAACGGATGAAATGGGCTTCGTCAAGAACAGCGGCAGTGGCTATACATAGGTTCAAAATCATTTTAAAATAATACCGTAATTGATTTCTCAAATAAAAAAGATTTTCGATAAAACGTTAATTTTTTTAATTTAAAGTTCTACTGGGCTTAAAAAAAGTACCCTTTTTCTATTTATATTAGTACAGGGTACATATCCTATTTAAGGAGAAATTCGAAAAAATACCGAAACTTAACTTGTGCAAAAAAATGTTTATGAGGATATATTTTGACACAAAAATACATACATGGGTATGTACATATGTATACGCCTGTCGTCCTTTGGAGCATGGATGGTATTGTGAAGGTATTTGTTAGTTTGTTAGGAAGGCATAACATGACCTTCACTGCTTACTACAAGGACCACCTCACTGGCGAGAAACTTGATGTGTATCACACAGAGGACATCTGAAGGCTCTGCACAGAACAACATTCTACTGCCATTTAGGTCTTGGTAAACATTTTTTTTTTCATCGGGAAAAACCCAAAGAAGGCCAGCATCTTTCTGAATTTGTTTAGGAACCGCTCTGCTCGGAACACACTCTGTTTTTTTTTTTTTTTTGTAGCCTGTGACATAAACTGACCACTTTTCATGGCAAAAGACTTATATCATAGATTTTTATGAGCAACGCCGGGAATTATGTCTTCAGACACTTGAATGTTAACCCCATCGATGTTCTAAGACAAGACCCTTATAAATAGGGCGTTGTACTAATTGAACAAGTTGCGATCCTTTCGAATAAATAATTTTTATATTTCTAAATAGGAAAAACATCGCCGCCAGAAGCCGAAACTCGCAAAAATAGCATTATTTACATATGTAGGTATCAATAAGGTCTTTCTAAAAATATGACTGTCATGTGCACGTATGACAACAACCACGACGTCTGCTTTCATTTCTTGTGGCAGGAATTAATCTGTCATTGTAACCGGAAAAAGCTTAATCGGCTGCTATCACCCTGCTTGCCTCATCACAAGTGTGGGATTCGGTTTGAATATTTCGATGATCATCTTGTCGTTACCGTTCTGTGCTTACCTGTTTTGGTCTTCCACCTGGTCCATCATCGACGTTTCCAGTTTCTTTAGAACGAAAGCCTCGAATCGTTTCTTTTACTTCGCACTTATTATTAACTATTATTAACTGCTTACATAACGATGTGAATGAAACTTCACTTCACCCCTCATTATCGAAATTAACCCATTTACATTTGTATGTACATATGCATATACACAGGACACCGGAATTTTTTTTACATACTTGCAATCGTTTACCGTTTCTTGTTGAACAGACTGCAATTATTTGACTTTTATAACACTTCTTGGGTCGTTTTTCGAGGTACTCTCTTTCATGATTAACTACATTTTGAAATAAACCCAAACGCGTGACGCTCCTTGTTTTTCTAGTAAAAGACGTAACGTCACCATGCCATCACTAAATCATGAGAAGATAAAATTCATTCCGAAAAGTCCAGTCATTGTAAATTTGATATTCGAAATGTGAAGCATCCAGATTTTTCTGAACTTCCATGTTGACTAGCACATTTCATACTTAATTATCAACTTTTATGATTGTCGTTAAAACAGTAAGATAAATGTGAGCATATGCAAAATGTTTTGTATTAATAAACAGATCTACTTTTATATTGTCCCCACGCAGCATAAACATTGTTTTATATGTCTAAAAAGAAAACTATTTGAGTTTTTATAATCATATAATTAGTAGGGCCATATTTCTGAGGTCAATGACAAGCTATAAACAAATCGAATAAACTGTTTTCGGCCTTAAGCCTCAGTTCTCATTTTGTTCCAAAATAAAAGAAAACTTTAGTTTAGTAGAGGTTACAACTTTTAGTTTAATCCAAAGGCTGTAGTGATAATTATAAATTTTCTTAATGTTTCATAAATCATTAAAGGGCAGTGTATTCGTAAATTAAGATAAACTCTCATGCCGTATTTTGGAAAATATATATATACATAGTTTCGTTTACTTGCGAATTTCGAATCAATCCTTTAGGGGAGATGTAAGAAGTAAAGACTTCACAACAGATGCGACAAACAGGTGCAAAAAATCAGGTCCTCAGACAAATTGGTGTGAAAAAAGAAGCAATTATAAAGGGTGAACCATTCGTCGGTGTCCTTTGAACGTGCTATGTATTAAAATTACACCACTATTTTTCAAGGATTATCGCTTTGTTAAAGACACCTTCGTTCCGATTATTTATGAAAAATTATTTCATTTCAATGGCTACCTACTCTATCTATTTCATGAATAGGCGTCAAATTGCAAATGAAAAGTCTTCCTTTCGGTTTTAGTTTCAAATTGCGCGAAATTTCTGCAACATAGCAGTGACTTTACAAATTATTTTTCAATGACTGTTCAAGTATACTACGATTCATTTCTTACTGCGAAGCCCTATATGCCCTAAAAATCTTATTCGCTGGATTGACACTCTTTTGACCAGTGTCGATAGCGCCATAGTTTAGATTCTCGTTAGATTTTTTCCGCAACACTGCATTCATGTCAAATAGTTTAGTCAATACTGACTTCTCAGTCAGCCTTCTTATCCGGTAGAAATAATTTTTTTCTTTAGATAGGTATGCTAAAATGTGAAATTTTGCTGTTGATAGACTTTCCTTCCAAAGTTTAGCAGACAAGGTCTTGTAGGCGGTTTTTAGCAGGCCGAGATGCTTCTATAATTTGTGCATCCTTGTTTAATAATGCTGAGATTCCTTCCAATGGCTATACACTCATTTAACTAAATCATTGTAAACCATCTCCCGCAGCTTTTGTGTAGATCATCTATCCTCATTTCATGTTGATGAGATGGACGCAAGTGTCTGCCGTCATCCGAAAAGTTTAATCGTTTATTCTATGGGATAGCGAGGTGTTGTTCATCCCAAATGTGCCGTGGCTCTACTACGGCCTACTTATTCTTAGTCGTCTCACACTTGGCCTCTGCACTTGATGGTCGAGCTAAAAGACTTTTCGTTAAAAGAAACTTTGTCGGCGAAGTTTTTGTCCCAATGATAAAATATTTTTCTTCTTTTGCAAGCCAGGCCTCTTATTACCAATTTTTTCAGCCCGTTGGTCCAGAAGACTTCGTAGTATTTGCCAGTTATTGTTTTACCCTTTTGAAGGTAATCAAAAAACAAATTGGTGACCTTTATAGCAGGTAAAATCTCTTTTTTTTAGTGCAGAACGGTCCGCTTCCATTCACTGATTTAAATGCTGTTTCCTTTACATGTTTAAATTTATCAACTTTGAATAGATCGTCCAAAACGAAAATTTTTATCACGA
The DNA here is from genome assembly GCA_946965025.1 of Blera fallax. Taxonomy (NCBI): domain Eukaryota; kingdom Metazoa; phylum Arthropoda; class Insecta; order Diptera; family Syrphidae; genus Blera; species Blera fallax. Next base: position 33,713,815 of record OX337247.1, read on the forward strand.
TATTCGAGCTTATCCATTTTATCGAAACACACGCAACACAATTACTTTGAAAAATCATATAAAGAAAACTGCTTGACGTTCGTTATTGTGACACTTGTACCAACATAACAAAAAATTTATAGCCACATAAATATATCATCCCTGTGCTAGGATGATAAGTTTTCACCTTGCTCTCGCACTTGCTAAAGATCTCAAATATTGTACTCCTGACACCTTCCACCCACAAGGACAGAACTGCTGTCTTGTTTGACACTACTACATTGTTTGACTATGGGGTTAAAGTATTAAATTTTGTTTAAAAATTTTCCATTGCTTTCCCGTAGAACACGTCGCAGTGTGCCGGGGCTTAGCTTAGCATATTAATTGTTTTTTTCAGTTTCTCGAACCAAATACAACTTATTTTAAACAAAACTCCTGCCCACAATTTTTCCTATATAGTATGTACATACATATAAATATGTAAATATATTCCTAAATGATATCTTTTTTATATGTCGTTTATGTACATATAATTTCCCTCTCTTCAATTATAATTTGCGATGTTTTTCTTACCATTGTTCCAATAATGAAGTACTCACCTCGCTTACTCACACTATGTGTGTCTTAATCTGGGTAATCTGGGATTACCACTAGTCTGAAAGTCTTATATTTGAATAGGGAATCTAATACCAAATTCTATGAATTAATATAAACATTTGTGGTAATTAGTAAAATTCTACTGTAATTTAAATATAAATGTATATTTTCGGTCAGCAGTCATTGATACTGATTTTACATAAAATTCTTGTGAGTCTAATGGTCAAAAATTCCTTTTGTATTGCTCTAATTGGTAACATATAAGATTCAAAACATTTGTATGGCTGCCGCAGGATAATCTATTTCTGTACAGTTCATGAAGTTTGCGTACCAACAAATACTATCTATGAGTATTAAGGGAAAAATCAATACCTAAAACTTCCAAAACATAAAAAAAATGAAAAAAATTGATTGCGGTTGGTCCATAATAACGCTCAGTAATGAATATGGTGTAAATGTGTTCATAGCATTTAAGATAATCTAAACAGTCATAAGACTAAATCCCGGAGATTACAAGACACATCTTCCTGAAATTAGATAGTTATTGTATGTGGTATTCGGAAATGTTATCAGTTCTTCTTTAGTAAAACACATGCATACATATTCAAAAAATAATTTCAGTCAATTGTTGTTTTTTTTTAAATATTAGTTTTCAATCGTGATTTTCTCAGAAAGACTTCTAATCTTAAGATTCTGTCAAGTATTAAATGCATTGGTCCACACAGAAAGTGTACGAGGGTGGGTCAATAAGTCTCTGAAAATTAAAACATATGGCGTTGCCACCTACAATCCAACATTTTACTTGTAAAGAAGCATCTTAAGAACGCACGCAAATTTTCAGACAGATTTGTCAAATAGTTTTGTTGTGACAGCCATTTGAAACAAACGCTTGCGAGAATTTTGGTAAAAATGGAGAAAAAGTTCTCTTCCACCAGGACAACGCACCGGCGCGGCGCACAAATCCGTAGTCGCAATGGCAAAATTGCAGGAATTAGGTTACGAATTGCATCTAGCATATTCTCCGGATTTAGCCCCTGCGACTATTTCCTGTTTGAGTCGACTGAATGAAACAATGAATTTGAGTCAAATTTATTATTTATTTTGAGGGCCTCGAGAAATCGTATTATTTGGAGGGCATCAAAAAATTGGAGAAACGTTAGACGAAGTGTATCGAGCTAAAAGCAGATTATGTTGAAAAGAAAACTTTTTGTTTGCCGAAAAGAGTGTTCCGTATTTAAATTTTCTGGGATTTATTGACCACCTACCCACCCTCGTACAAGCGAAAAAGTTTCGTTGAAACTATGAAGATATGTTTTTGGAGAGCACTTTGCCGAACGTTTTTAACTAGAATTGCTCGCACACCACAGTACTGAGGACAGATTCGTCCAACATTCCATAAGGTTCGCGTAATACCTTAAGGCATTAAGACCTGTTTCAGCTGTTAAAATCCAAAATAATTGTTGAATTCAAAAATTTTCAATTTGCGCTCCATCAATAAATGTGAAAACAAATCTTAGTCATATGTGGTTCATTGTGGGGTTTATAACGCCTTATAATTGTCCTCTTTAGGTTGGTTAGGCCAAGTAAACGTATTTACCCAAAAAAGGTGTGAAATTTCTTGAATGCACTGTTAAACATCCTGTATAGGTGCGCGTTATGGGTACTTCTCGGCGCAAGGACTTACAGGAATTTTAAATGCAGAACGAATGTTAAAATTGTACACGTGTGGTTTGTTAAAGCCTGCAAAAAACTCTATGGGACAACCAATCGAAATTGGGAGCCCCGAGAACACCCAATTTGATTGTGTTCCTAGTGGAAAGAACAAAGTAGCACCATTCCTATTACCACGGATTGGCCAGCCAATCCAATAGAAAATGTGGGGGCTCTTACGAAACCTAAGAAAGTCGCACAACATTAACAATGACGGTTCAACTCATACCTGGGCTAAGAAACCAGTTAAATCAATTTTTCTTCAATTTTTATTATTATCATCTATTAAATAAAATTACTTTTAAATTGTATGGTAGGGCAAATAGTTTTTACTTTGGTTCCCTAAGGCTAAGGTTAACTCAATAATGTCGTCGCGTTATTACGACACGTTTTTCATTTAGATACAGATAAAAACTACGCAATAAACTTTTAACAGTACCTATGTAGGTTGAAAAGAAAAGTAGAGTTAAACAAAAGCTTGCAGTTAAATATCTAATGTTTACACAATTGTAGCAGTCTTTGTTCCCATCAAACATCAAATTAGAAAAAGGTTCTTCTCTGGCATTTGTACATACATGTACAAATACGCGTGTATGAATGTATATGTAGTTCAGATTTAGAGTGAAACTATAAGAGATCGGAGCAGGCATTGTGTGATAAGAGAGCTATTCTAATTAGGACGGCTTAACATTTACGTTCTAACTTCTGACAGCGAATTCGAATACTATCCAGACATGTAGATCATTTTTACTTTCGTATGCCGCTAAAAGTAAAGTTTCCCTATTTAGCGTAGTGCCTCTGGTATAAAATCAAAATTCTACAAGAAGGAGTGATGATGATGTCCTACATGTGCACTTAAATCTCCGCACTGATATCGTTTACCTAAATAGACAAATTTCTGGCGCAAAGTTATACCCAACCCTAGTGGTGTCGGTAGTGGGAATTGATGCTTGTTACCTGTATGTACTTCGTTTCACCCCTGCTAAAAATCATATTCATATTATCCTCTTCTGATAAGAGCCTTATTTTGCTCATAAAGCCGTCCATATAGTAAAGATGAACTTATATTATATTATGCTGCGTGAGTGTAGCAGCCGAACCTCTTCCAAAAGTTAAGCGGTAACGACAATGGCGATATCAAGTGGTGTTCGCGTAGTCCTTTGGTGTCTTCCAATGGAGTTTCTTACACTCCCTAATGTGCAAAATTGTGGAACGCGTGTTTTGGTTTTATGTCGCCAAATGAGACCGCAAATCGCCCTTAAATAAAAGAAATGTTTTTCACGATATTGAGCGCACATAAGTCAAATCAGTGTTGAATTAATTACAAGACTTATTAATATCAGTGGTTAGTGACGTTAGTTTACTCAGCGAGACATTCGAGGTGCCTACCTCTCTGTTCAATAATAACAAGTAAAACCACGCTGAAAAATGAGCGAGACAGGTTTAGGTCATAACTCCCTGTACCAATACTAACAATACCTGGTACCTGGATACCTGGTAACTGAAAAGAGATTTTTTTCCATCCACGAAAGTTAGTAGATACTGTACTAATAGCGTTTAAGTGTTAACTGAATGTGGCTTACCGCTTATGTCTAGAAAAGAACTGATACTATTATTTACCTACCTGTATATCTACCTTCAAGTATTTCGCTACATTCTGAGACGATGGTTTCAACATTGTCCTTATTTTTTCATAATTCATGTTCAGTACGTACATGTAGATGCCGAAAGGCAGGGTGCTTTAAGCATTCCAAATACTCTCCATTTTTAGAGCCAAATCATAAAAGCTACTCAATATAATCTTACATCGAACGCTCAAATCCGCAGCTGTCCACTCATGTCTTTTTCGTTGCAACAAATGTCAAAAAATAACAGTTTTTATGTTTCATAGATCATAAATTCAAAACAAAGTAAACATCAATTTTAATTTATAATTAATGATACTCAGAGGAGCATTCTAGGGGATACAAATGTATAAATACACATTTAGGTTATTCTCACAAAAGAGAAATATATTTTTGCCTCAAACTCATTTCAAAGGAAAACGTTTATTTATAAACCTTCTGAACTTAAACTTACCTACTCATCACTAATCACTTTACTAAAAAACTTATTTAACTAAAAATAGTACACAACTAATTAGATGGAAAAACAAGAAAGAAAAATGTCTTTATATTCCTTTTACTACAAGAATGCTAAGTAGTTTCCTATAGGCAAGGAACCGTTCTCGCCGGTAAAAGATACCACCTTTCCATTATTTCGGTTGAGACTTTTTGGTTTTTAATTTTAGAAAATGCGCTTTTCCTTTTCATTACTTCATAAGACGTATTATTTGACAACATTTTAGATTTTTTTTTCATTTTAAATCATCGGACGAGTCATGAATGACTTTCGTTTGTACAGAAAGAACTCCAGCATACACACATGCTCCTTCTGCTGCAGACCTTATCATAAATTTTATAGTAAATCTAATGAACAAAGAATATTTGAACATTTGTTTTTATTACTTGATTCTGTGACAAAAATATTTGAATAGCTTCGTTTTTTATGATAATTTTTAAATTTATTTCGTAATTTATGTTACAACTAAAAAATAAAATTATAAAATATAACATACATACATGTGCTTTTCATTATGCCAATATCTTCGGCGTATGCGAGTAATTGGACGGACTTTTGAAAGATTGTGCTTCTAGTGTTGGCGCGTTAGTTTTGCCCTATTCTTTCAAGAACATTGTTAAAGAAGACGCCTCACAATGCGCCGCCTTGTCTGAATCCTATTTTGATATCACAGATCCCGGTAAGGTTGTTACCGACCCTGATGGTCTTTTTTACATTTATTTTAAACTTAATATGTATGTACATCATTTTTTATATTATATTTGCGTTAACCCCAGAAGTAGTATGGTTATGGGTAACCCCACTTGTCGTCGAAAGGCTAGACATTGTTTCTGTATAGCTCGTCTCTGTAAATGCTGTCATACCCAGCAATAAAATCAATGAAAGTTGGGAGTATCGATTTGAAGCTCCTGCCCACCACGACTTCTTTGTCAATTTAGGATGCGAGTATCAATAATATCCATAATTTTTTTGTCATAGTTTGTGCTGTACCTTAGTTATGGAATCGTCTCGGGCTTAGACCTTACTTTTCACGTAACCGCACAGAAAGAAGCCCAGTGGTGTCAAATTGCCATATGCAATAGGGCAAATGTTTTTTCGCAGTTCTTAGTTGGGCAATTCTTATTTAGGCTTCTAATTATTTGGCCTTTTGATATTCTGCATTAATTATTTCGCTTTTTGATAAGTTAGCATTTTCTTTATAAACTGAAACTTACTTAGCTTTACTTACTATCACTTTGTTTTGTCGTACTATCGTACTTTTTTTTAACGAGCGTAGACGGGGTAAATGAGCTCGCTACGCTCGCTAAAAAAAAAAAAAAAAAAACTGTGGACATTTCCTCGACTCATACACCGGACAGTGTTCCTCACGGCATATATACATATGTATGTACAGTGGACTCCCCCTAAGTCGAATTTTTTCACAGGATACCATGATTTGTTCGAGTTAGAGGGAGTTTTGGAAAAATTCGAGTTAGAGAGAGAAACATTTTTTTTTTTGTTTTAAAGCGTTTATTTAATAAAAAAAAAAAGGTTAACATACTTTAAAAAAGTTAACAAAAAAAAATAAATAAAAAATAGGAATGCTAAAGTATGGCGAAAAAAAGAGAAATTCGACTTAGGCAGAGTCCACTGTATATAGTTAGGTCACTTTTTATTTGACATTTTACATTCTGAAAAATTGTGGACTTATGTCACATTTTAGACCAAACAAATTGTGGACTTATGTCATCAATTTCAATACCACGAAATATGGTCTTATGTCACGGCATCCAACCGGCTAAGTAAAAAAGCGCGAATTAACAGTTTGCCAGATAAGCGTGGTAAAAAAAAACCAAAGCCACTTAATAGAAACGCCAAACATAGAAATGCATATCAAGAAACAAAACTTAACCCTACGACGAGATGAATGCAAGATGAAACGAGAATTTGCCACATGACTTCTGCGAAATAAAGGAAATACATTCTGATAATCGGGAGATAATAGTTTGCAAAATGAAAACGGCGAATTGATCGTCACTCAAAAAAAAAACAAAAAAAACGTGAACATCTCTGAAATAATCGCTGTCAAAGATCTGCGTTACCGTAGAATCACCCTATACTTGTAAATCCCTAAGCGGCTGTGAATTTCTAACAAACCAAGAAACGGTTGTAATCATACGAAGCATGTGTTTTCATATCGTTGCAGAATTTTCAAGTTGAAATTTGCATCGGTGCCCCACAGTTGTATAGCCTAGAACTATACTGATTTGAGAATAATCTTATATGGTAATTTCTTTCCAGCAACCATTGAAACTTTCTTAATTAGAGGCCTGTCGTCCAAGATGTAATTCTAGATTTTAGTAATTTGCTTTTTCTTCTTGGGAATGTGCAACAAAATTGAACCAAGTACGCTGCCTTTTAGTACTCCGGGACTTCTGTCATGAAATTCTGTTCTTTGTTTTTGCCTTTCTTTACAAACACCTTTAGAAGCGTTCTTCAGGATAAAATTTGAAACATAAAGAAGCTGATGAGGGACAAGTTTTTTTGTCTTATAAAACAAGTCTTCGTGCCATACCCAGTTGTACGCTTGTGAAATATCTAAAAATGCTGCTGTACAATAGTTCTTTACGTCGAATATCGTATTTATATGATCAACGAACCGATGTATCTGTTCCGTTGTGCAATGTTTATGCCTGAAACCGAACAGATAATCAGAAGAAATACCATCCTCTCTGTAATAGGAGCTAATACTTTTGAGACTATTAGAAAAAGACTTGTGAGAGGGTAAGATTTTACTTCTTTAAGACTTTTACCAGGTTCTAGGATCATGATGATCTGTGCTACTTTTCATTGATGAGAAAAGAAGCCTGAACCTGAAGGCAATTTCTGAAAGTTATTTAATGACTGCTTTTACCTGATTACTGGAATTTTTTTATCGACAAGTCGAGTTAATTTATTACGTTACGTTTATTACATTCACTAGAAGTAGTAGAACCAGTTAATGTGCATTAACATTGGTGTCTATGCGCTCTACATAACTCAGCCACCTAATTCGTTGGATTTTCACTCTTCTGGCTAAGTCGATGTCACTGTACAGTTCGTTCTAAACAGCCAACAGCCAAGAGCAACCTAACCAACTTTTGACAAAGTCCATGCGACTGGGCCATAGAGCAGTATTGAGATAGTTAAGTTCTTACCTATGTATAAAAAGTGTCACTTTAGTTGTTCGAGAGCGGTTGGCAAGACTTATTCTTCTTTTAATCTCAGCGCTGGTATCGTTGTTTGAATTAATAACGGAGCTTAGGTAGACAAAGTCCCTAACTACCTTAACGGTATATATGTATGTACATATATGTATGTGTACGGTGATGTTCTGTTCTGTCCGCCCGTCTGTGCATGACCACCTTCTGGCTTCTAACCTATAAAAGCTACATGTATATACATACATATGTGCATGATTTTATGTTTTTCTTTTTTAAATGTGATAATGGGTATCAAGCCAAAAACGATGGGAAATAAGTACACAATATTCTTAAAGAAAGGACAAACCATGTGTCTTGGAATCATGTACATATATCAGATATTCCATTGTCTGGAAATTTATTGTGAATTATATAGAAAGGTCTGTCATTCCAAACAATTCAACCGTGCAATTCTAAATTTACGCCTACACTTTCAAAAGATTTTCCGTGTTTAAAAGCAGAGTAGGTACAAAGTACATCATGTGGATGCTAGAAATATATTCATTAATGAATTTAGTTCTAATTTTATTATGCCGCCTAAAAATATATTATTGCGGTATGTTTCCTCAAGATAAAATTTGATCCATTAGTTGACTTAAAAAAATTATCTTGAATATTGTTTTCAAGGAAGAAATGGAAGGAAGTAAAGGTTTTATACACAATTTGCCGTGTGGCGCACCCAAAAAGAGACTCCGTTAGACAAGAATCGGAATTCCAAGAGCTCATTTTGCGCTTCTCTGCTATTTTTTCTCGTTTCTCTGACTAGACGACCTTTATTTTTGGGTCTGTTTTTACTTGGTATAAATGTGAATCGAATCAAGTCTCCCTTTTTATTCAATAAATACGATTTTACTGAACTTTCGTTATTCAGAGCTGCTGCAGAATTAGAAAACTATAACAAACACATAAAACTTATTTGGTGCAAAAGGGGGACCGATATAATTGACGAAGCTTTATAGAGCTCCGCGGAAGTACAGTCGCTGGCTGAAGTTTTAGCCCTCCGTGACATGGTTTAAACTGTACGCAAGTGAGTGTGCCTTCCATCTACTTGGCTGATTTTATTTTCAAACCACAAGCAAAATCTAAACGGTTTCAAGAAAAATTCAATCTGAGCGTCTCTTCCTGCCACTCAGACCACTGTAGCATTTTTCAGGTGAAAATCATGTCGATGAAGGAAGCCTTGTCCTAGTTGAAATACGAGTATAATGCAATATCTGCCAAAGATATTAGCATTTTCACTGAGGGGTAAGCGGCAATAAATTCTTTGAGATCGTGCTCTTCGTTCGTCTCTCTCAGAGATGACGGTGAGATTCAAAATCTATACTCTCCATTTGATTTATTTTTCGTTATCAAATTCTTCAAATTAATTGTGACATATCATACTCGTTTTACCATTTTCAACTGTGGTGAGTAAATAATATTTATAAGAACTTTTTTGGCACCTAACGAATAGTGTCTACCAATTAAGTGATAAAGCAGATCGGATGGGCGAATGGGATAAGACAGGATGACAAAATTGATGTAAATCTACTGGAATTATAGTAAAATGATATCGCTGGTCAAAATGTTAAAAAAATACATTTGAAACTAAAAACAATGGAAGAAATAATGTAACACAACTATGTCATAAAAACTACACTTGTTACTCAGTCGCAATTCCTCGAAAGAAAAACAAGACAATTATAGCGCAGTCACATTTGTCTCGCACGACCCGAATTCGTAAAACCATAAAAATGTGTATTACCTTCTAATGTTAAGCATATCTATTTGTGTATATACACTCAACACATTCGAAATTGTCATTATTATAAAAACCTGTTAATCAAATTAAATTCATTTGCACACCTGTTTCTTGCTGAAAATGAATAGATTATAAATTAACAATAGTTCTCTAATTTGTTTCGATAATATGAAAATTGACAAGAAAGATACACCTACTATATCAATATACTGATTCCATTTTTATTAAAATTAACAGACAATAATTGTTTACTTAAGGTCGCCACAATAATAATAATAATAAAATTCTACTAATTATTAATTAAATATTAATATGTTTAATTTTCAGTTGACGCAGATGAAATCCGTCGTTTGGGCAAACGTTTCCGAAAACTCGATCTGGATAATTCAGGTGCACTGAGTGTCGATGAATTTATGTCTCTGCCAGAATTACAACAAAATCCTTTGGTACAACGTGTCATCGACATATTCGATGCTGATGGCAATGGTGAAGTAGACTTTAAGGAATTCATCCAAGGTGTTTCACAGTTTAGTGTCAAAGGAGACAAACTATCAAAATTACGGTTCGCATTTCGTATATACGATATGGACAATGATGGTTACATATCGAATGGTGAACTGTTTCAGGTAATTCAATTGCGCCGTCAAAAGTAAAATATTTTTTCTTAGAATTCTTTAAAATTCATCGAATGTCAACAAAACCACCAGTTAGCTGTCGTCTGTATGTATTTGTATTTAAATCTCTTTTTCGCTAATATAGTATCTACATAGAACTCGTGAGTCTAGCCCACCGGCACATTATTATTAGTCTGTCGTTTATTTGTCTGTTCGCATTTTGCTTTAGTTTTGTAAAAAAAAATCTATTTTTAATTTCATAGTGAACTGCATAATAAATTCGGGAATGAGGGAGATTTTAATTGCCAAATAGTTTGTTGATATTTTCTTAGTTCTTGTTGTCTTTAAATATTTGTTCAAGAGATGTTCATCTTGGACCACTGAAGACCCGACTACGATAAAGCACTACTAAACGTTTATTATATGAAACATGTGCTTTTGGGGTGGAATGTTCGCGCGAAATGCGATATTATTTGTTTTTTATTCGATTGAAGATCATTCTACTCATGAGTGTTTTTGTCAACAAAGTAAGAAAAAAAAAAATAGAAAAAATAGGTGCAGTACACAATTTTTCTAAGTGGTCCAATGTGCGCTTACCATTCGAGTAGATATTGTATTTCGAATGCGACTATTTATTTATTTTTTACACTTAATTATAAGCTTTTAAACTAGCACGTCGATTTCAAATCAACTTTCGTTGTGGCTAAGGACCACAACCTGTTTTAGTCCATTAAAATTTAAAATAAAAGAATGGTTGGAAACCGGGGACTCTAAAACTCGTGTACATTTTGTTCGGCATTGTTAGGTAATAGTAGCATTTGTAGAGTTAGTCAGAACAAAACATTCAGTTTCAAAATCTGACCAACGAATTCTAGGACATGAATATACACCATCGTAGACAAACATGCCGGAGCTATCATTTGGTGCACTTATTACAAAGCGTAGACTTATACATATATACTCAGAAGCCTTCCAACAAGGGAAGAGTGGGAAAAATTAGCCCCACTTCCCGGACAGAAATGCACCAAATCTGAAATCGTTAACCGGTTCACTTTCTATTAAAGACGAAACCGCTCTTCACATTTTCACAGAATGTTTTAGTCTCATGAACTACATATAGACAGCGAACTTGATCATTGACTTCTCTCACTGCGAACTTAATCTCAAGTCAAAATATGAATGTTTAAAATTACGAGTATTTTCCATTATCTTTAGTTTGATTCGAAGATAATTGAAAAAAAAACTGACGATTTGTCTCTTGTAGTGTGGAAGAGATGGTGTTAAATCCGATATAAGGTATATTTTATTCTGTACTGTACCCAAGACGTTAAAAGTAATGGTTTGCCACATGAACTTCTTTTTTCTGAAGTGTGTGTCTGTTCGTGGAATTTGTCTTGCGTTTCTTTTATTCACGAAATTATCCAAAATTGCACACAACATATCGGTCATACCGCCGAAGAAGTGCGGAAAAGTTCCAAACAGTAATTTTTTGGGGATTTGAAGACATCTGGTATATCATGTAAGAGTCCAGTTTCCCAATCAGCAAAATAGCGACGCAAAAAATTTCCTGCACCAGCTGGATCTTATACGGGTCTAGGCGAAGATCTTTGCGCTAAATTTTCCATTTAGTGGACAGACAAATGCTGCGAACGACAACAAATTCATAAATTTGGATCTTCTTGCACACTATCGTTTACAGTGGCGATATTTTCTTCAGTGTGCACAGTCCTTTGACGTTTTAAAATTCTTTTTAGGATTCCTCGTATTTTTTTTAGCAAATTTCTAATCCTTCAATGTCTCCGTGAACAGATTTCTCCTCCTTCCAGTTTTGTTGAAGCCTGTAGCCTTGGTACAAGATCAGATATCCTTGCTCGCAGGCTAGTTTCAAATAATTGCCGTCTAATTGTGTGAAAATTTACAGCAGTATTTCATCCAGATTAGGCTCAAGTATTTGTCAAAGCTTACAGCATAACATCGATATGAATAAAAAAAAATGCCATGCACAACTGAGAATAACCGGGGAGATACATATATACATTCATGCTATAAATCCTTTTCTTTCGCTGTTTCCAAGCAACCCGATGTTTCTGTTGCCGCATGAACTTTATATTTGGAGAAAGACTGATGTGGAAAATAATAATGCAAAGCCATTATTGATACTAAGTATTGTAATTTTGATCTTCGTCTGTGTTGTAAATTGTTCAGAATTTTTATCTTATGTGTGACGCGGAGCTTCTTGGATGCTTTCCAAACAAGAAATACTGAATGTACTGCGAATTTATTTTTCCAGAGTATGAAATGACAAGGTTGGTGAGAATCCACATATGAATTCATATTTATTTTCAGTTATCAAAATAAACAAACATGTGGATGGTTTGGCTATTTTACAACAAAATACAATAATAAATGAAAATTTATCTATCACTTGCATTTTTATGTTATATAGCTCAACGCCCGCTTGTTTATTTTGAGGCAAAAATATATGTATGTACATGTAAATCTGTATATTTACATTTGGCTACATTCAATGGAATGGCTCTATCTACCGGGTGTTAGTTTAGTCCATTGGTAAACCTGTCATTTACATTTGTCGTTGGGTCAGCAGTTTGGTGTTAATGGAGATGTTCTCTTTTCTCAGGTACAATTACCATCAGGTGAAGGTAAAGAAATTCCATAGCTGTCTCACAGTCGACAGCTCTTGTTCCGTCTAGTCGATAAACTTCTAGTATACACTTCGATTTGAAACACACTGTCTTATTTTGAAAGTTTTACAATCCTTGTCTTTTTGAATGATTTTTCTTTTAATTCCTATGAGTTTAGTTGTATTTAAGTTGGCTAGGGGATAAGCCAAATGCAGATTGTGTGGTCCGCCGGGGAACTTTATCCGCAATACATCATTTTCGGGAACATAGTCTCGTGAAGAGTGACCCAAATCAGGATTTTTTAATACAGGCTTTTACGCATGTATGTAGTATTTTTGTGGGGCAAAAAGGGTCAAAGGTGACCTATCTAACACAGACCTGATGAGATTTTTCGTATTTTTTCCTAAAACAGAAAATGGTTATATTTGTCATTTTATAAAATTCGCAACATAGCGAAGCAGACGTACAAAATGTGTTTTGAAGTTTCTAGGCAATCGAAACCCAATTCATTGCCTATCTTTTTAATATCAAATATCCTTTCAAGCTGCAAGTTAGGCAAAGGTTAAGGGCACTCTATGCAGTAGCTTTTCTTAGTTAGGTAGGACTGTGAACTCTGACTTTCTTGAATACTGGCAAATGGTGATTGTTTTGTTTTTTGACCTTTAGCCTTGAAGTTGCGCAACTAATCATTTTTTAATTTTTTCGCAAATAGCTTACAACCAGCTGTTTTTGTCGTTTGTATATTATTAACCACTTAACAGTTTCACCCTGTGGGTTTTTTTTTATAGGGAGTGTATTTGTTTGTCTTTATAAAAGACATCTGCTAGTTACTTTTTAAATTACATAGTCCGATTGCAGCCGCCAAAATAGTTATCATGACTATGTAGCACACTCCGTTCACCGTAACGATGTTGCCGGCTTAATAAAGAAAAAAAAAAAAAACCAATAATGCCACTCTAAAACGCACGCCAAAGGGCCACTCTTTGGGAATGTATTAGCTTCTCTATGACTACGAGTAGATTTTCAGGACCCAAAATCTGGCAGTTTTGCTTGTTTACATAGCCTCTCCGAAGAAATGATTTTTAGATCAAAATTCACTTCCATTTCCTGGTGTTTAGAACTGGTGTTATGGTACTAAGGAAGAAGAAAGAGGAAATAGTGAGGTACACAAGATACGAAGCAGTTTAAAAAACGGATCCAATCCTTTGGAATTGTAAGCTAATTCATTTTTATAAAATGTTTTTTTTTTTTTTTAAAAAAACTTTATGACTTTTTTCATTAGATTTCAGCAGTATTTTAGGGTGAATAAACCCGTATTTAAATACATAACTATAGGATGTTACAATAGAATTCTTGCTACCATAAAAAAAATCTCTTACTATCTCTCGCATAGTGAAGCCGTTCGTTCGCAATGTCTGGATACTTTTCCATTCAACTAATTTTCACTTCGCTGCGTTTTCTATTTATTGCATTTGATCTGTATAAGTAAATGCATGCACTCTCATTAGTATTTTCCGCAAAATTCAAACGAAAATGCCCACATTAAAGATATATAAATTTCATAAGATATCTGCGAACTTGTTGATCTTTGTTTAACATTCACTACAAAAATTACAGTGAAAAAGTTCGTGGTAAATGCTGTGAAAATACCGAAAAGTCATTCACAATAGGCAGAATATTTTCCCTTCCCTTTTGAACATTATTCTTAATACCGCGTTTCCCCTGTAAAAGAAAAAATTATGGGCGAATTTTCCAGTCACACCAAAAACTTTGTCCAGCTTCCTTTTCCATCAACCCTATGTCTACCATCCACCAAACAATATATGAACTTCTAAACGACATCAACCCAGAGAACATCAAACTACTTCTCAAAGCAAATATTTTTGTTTAAAAGGTTTTACACCGTAGAGCCGTAAGTCGTAGCAGCTAGTCCTTGTCCCTATATTCTATTAACTTGAAAATTTTTATTTATTTGTTTATAAATAATAATAATAATAATAGGGCCGAATTTTATTCTGATGTACGTACATATCTGCCGGTACTTCAAGCGCATTAGTGTTGTCAGTGTTGAAATAGAAGGGATTTAAGAAAATAGTATATGGCTCACCCGTTATACATATGTATGTTAAGCGTCAGAATGCAATTGCTAATTTTTTTTCGGATTTTTCCTTACTATTCACACCGGAAAGTGCTAAGGGTCCCATATACCAAAATAAAAGATTGGGAATTACTGTGATATTCGGTCTATCTCTTTTTGACTTCATTGAAATTGAACTAATATTAAAAGAAAAGAATAATAATGAAAACAAAATCAACTAGTGTCAATACATTCTGTGACCAGTGAGTCACACCAGACAACAGAATGTACCTTACGTACGATGGAAAAATTATTTCAAAAATACGATTTTCTTGTTGTCTTGGCAATTCTATTTATAAAAGATTGAGTGTCTTAATTACCTGTCGTATTTTGTTTTTAATTTTTTTTTTTTCATTACCAATTGGTGGCGGCGTTCACTATAACATTTTCTAATTTATTAATATTCCTTCATAATTTATGAAAGAATACAAACACATACAATAATAAAATATTTTTTCAGGTGCTTAAAATGATGGTAGGAAATAATCTTAAGGATACACAATTACAACAAATTGTAGATAAAACTATTTGTTTCGCCGATAAAGACGAGGACGGTAAAATATCATTCGACGAATTTTGTTCGGTCGTCGGAAATACAGATATTCACAAAAAAATGGTTGTTGATGTTTAAGTTAATTTATGCAATGTTTACATTTTTATTTTTTATACATCATTATTATCATATTTTTGTATGTTTAGATCAAGTTTTTAATTCTTCTCCTGTTTTTTTTACATTAACTTCAAAAAGTGTTTTCCTTCTATTTGAATAGAGAAATATATACTTAAAACAAATTATATATATATACATTAAATGAAAAAAAGAAAAGAATAAAAAAACTAAACAAACAAATTTTATTGGATAATTTTATTAGATTATATATGTGGCGTAAATTAATTAACACTAAAAAAATCAAAACCTTATAAAAATGAATTAATAACTTTCTATGGCGATCATACACAAAAGTCTAATCTCTTCGCATATTACTGATAGCCCTACAATTAAAGAGAAACCAAACTTTAAATACTAATTGGAATAAAGAGGAAAACAATATAAGAAGAAAAGATTTATAAATAACAAATTTAACTAATAAGTAAGACATTTTACTATTAACACAAAATAAAAAAAAACAAAAACAAATCAAGCATTAAGAAGTAATCTTTAATAATACCTAACAAAAGCAAAAAAAATCGTTTCTCATTTCTATTTAACAAAATAAATAAAAAATAAATAATTAATGATAATAAAAGAGCAAACATTTTTCTACTTCAAACTTAATAATTAAATTTAATAAATACTTAAATAAATAAATTTATATGAAGAAAACAAAAAAAAAAAAAAAAAAACATGAAAACAACATTAGGATCATTTGACGAATGACATTAAGGAATTAATTAATTATTGTAGTGTAGAAACTAACACGAAATATTGCCTTTTTGTGTATTCTTTAATAAACTTAAAAGAAAAAATGTATATCTTAAATCTAAAAACCCTTTCTCTGGTCTTCTTCTACTCTATCGTCTTCTTCTACCCCTTTATTCTATTTAAATTCGCCTTTTTTGAGTTTGATTTTTTATTTGTTTATGTCATATTGATTATATGAATGTATATTTCTTGCATTTTTGTGTAAATTGTATAAAAAAAGAGAGTAAAAAATATTATTTTGTATGTAAACTCTAGTCAATGTGAATTTTTTTGTAATCCTTTTTACTGTCATAAGATTTTTTTTTTTATTTCTTGTTTTTTATTTTATTTGCCATATATAAAAATAATGTTATAGAGAAAAAAAGAATAA
Source organism: Blera fallax (assembly GCA_946965025.1). NCBI lineage: Eukaryota > Metazoa > Arthropoda > Insecta > Diptera > Syrphidae > Blera > Blera fallax. The sequence goes on from OX337247.1 coordinate 33,730,370, forward strand.
ATATATTTACATATGTATACTTCGTTTTTAATATAAAGAGAAATAATATTTTTGTTTTTGTTTTATATAGTAAATATAACAAAAATACAAAAATTTTATTTGCTGATACATTAGAGATCTATTTTTTTTTATATTTGTTTCAGTTGAGTTCTTTATTTGTTTAAGTTATTGCTCAATAGCAGTTGTAAATGAAATTAAAGGTAGTAATTCCTTAAACTGAATTGCCGGTATGCCCCTCAAATAACAAAGTCTCGACTACGCGTTTAAGATGGCTTAATTGCATCATTCAAGTTATATTGGACGGATGTACTTCTATACAATTCTCTGCTTATGCTGGTGTATTCAGGGTTTGTTCCTCTCTTTATTCAATATACCCCACAACTTGCAACTCTTACAACTGTCGTAAGTAAAAGAAACCTTTTCGATTAACGTGTTTCTCCATGGGACACAAATTCATGCTGATCACTATGTCCGCTACTGCATTGTAACGTTTTTATGGAAATCATAAGTGGTTCTTGTCCAGATTAGATGAAATTAGTTTTCCGGCAGCCAACCTTGTTGATTGGAATCAAATGTGCCAGCAAGAGGCATTTTAACATTGCCCGTGTGTTGTGTAGTGCCTGGAAATATTTTGAGGCTACAACATACTTCAAGCACCTTAAATTAAAGCGTAGCAGATAATACGTTCCACTTTGCTTTTATTATTATTCTTCCTCAATCACCATTATGTCTCAGAGGTACATTTTGTCGTCCTGGCGCAACTCCTTTCTATTCTCGTCTGGTAGCTGCTGTCAAAACAATAGAATCGTTGAGTAGTCTTTTTGGATTCTAAAATAAAACAACAGGAGATAGTTAAATAAAGACGCAAAGAAGACAAACTCCTTTCCCCAAGCTTACACTAGATGACTTGTCGCTAAGTTGCTTTGTTTGACGTTGGACTTCGAAAAATGACAGGAGTATCAGACGTAAAATAAAGTTTTATTCGAGTTTACACTCCCACTTTCTACCATTGGCCTTTTTATAAGAGTATGGAGTTATAGTAACATACCAGGGATTGCAATATGTATCCTTAACTCTAGAATCCCGTACCGAGATTTTCTGCTCTGGAATAGCTACAAATCAAAAGATTCTACAAAATTCTGCCCTGAGAGTGTATTTCAAAGTTTCTTTGCTCTGTAATTAAAATAATTTTGGTAGATTATAAGTACTACATAAGGCAATAAACCGTAGCAGCTTCTCTAGGAATCATTACCATGAGAATATGTAATCTGATAATCAAACTGCTCGTTTGCGAAGCTTTCAGCTTAAGGAATCAAAAGTAACGTTAAATGCTTCCTCAATACCGAGAAAATTTACTTTTCAACCCTGCCGAGCCGTTTTTTGCTAATTTTACATTTTAGTACGCTGAAAGTATGCAGGGATCCTTAACTGCAATATGAGTTTGTTCCTTTTTGTTGTTAATTATTCTTTTTATTGTCAAATCAATATTCTTTGAGAATAACATGTGCAATTTTTTTTCCAACCTAAATCTACTTGTATGTTTTTAAAATAACCGTTTATGTTTTAATTGGCAAAGATTTAACTATAAGTTCAAACATGTTTTGTGCATAAACTTAATTTTCAAAGAGTCTCCTTCATTTTTTTTTTCTTCGTGCTTCAATTAAAAGCTTTACTTTTTCTTACTTTTCATTCCTGAAATTCATTGCAGATTCTACAAATAAAATAAATTATTATTTTCATTGCTTCGCATTATAAAATATATGCGTTCATAGATTTAATATTCACCGAAGTAAATATACTTTATTTTCTCTTCATCATTTGTGTATACTATCATTATAATACAAAAAAAAAGAGAAAATATCTAAAAGAATATTCATCAACTACAAAGTCGTTTCATTTAAAAAAAAACAATAATTAACGTTTTTTAAAAACAACGGTAAGTTTGAAGTGTCAGGCAATTTATTTAAATAAATTAGAATTATGAAATCAGAATTTTTACTATAAACGTAGATAAAACAAAAAATTAATCATTCAATCTACATAAAATTCTTTCAGTGTATACAGAGTTCATTTAGTTGATTTTGTTTTCATTTTTACCTAATTAAACATACACAAGACGTTGTAATCTTATTTATGCCTCAACATTTTTTATAAATTAAGCATATTACTTCAAAAAAAGGAAAGTTGAATTGTAATTTAATTGAATTTAAAGTAATTGTCGTTGCAAATCAGCAGATTTTTAACACTATGCCAAACTTATAAAATCATAAATACATTTGAAAATATTTTTTAAAATAAAAAAAGGAATATTTTCTAAATATACTATTTTTAGCGTTGTACTTGAAAGAAAATTAAATGTTTTTAATTTGCAAATTTCACTTTTTTATAATGTTTTTGTATGTAAACACCTTTTATATATATACATAAAGATGATAATTATAAAATGTATATAAAAGCATTTATATACTTAAATATATATATATATAAGAAAATAAAATCTAAACAATCTTTTTGCAATAAGCATTAATTATATACTATATGAAATGTCTCTTTCAAAGAAATACATTTTTTTTAAATAAATTAAAATTAATATATTATTTCAAAGATGAATGCAAATGAAAGTTATATTATAAAAGATAAAATTAACAAATTTATGAAATCTAAGAAAACAAATTTAAATGCTAACAAAATATATAGTTAAATTAAAATTTATGGGGGATTATAGGAAAAAGTAATAAATTTAAATGAATGCATACAAACAGAATATATTTGGACAAAATTGAAACATGCACTAATAATGGATCTTTCTCTATCAGCACGTACATATATTTTATAATATATTAATTAATTAACACTTGAAATTAAGTTGGAAGTATGCAACAAAAAGGAAAAACATTTAAAAGGAAAATGTATGAAAAACGAAAAGATACGAACAAGAACATAAACAAAAATGCCATATTGTTTAAAATGACATCCTCCCTTTTTGTGCAAACATCTACGACATGAAACAAAAATTGAAAATTGATACAATTCATTAATTTTAAAATCAACAGCAATAAAAAAGAACAAAAATAAATCTAATTTATATTTTATTTCAATGAGTTTGGTGTTTTATTTTTATTTTATTCATAACTAGGTGCAGTGTCTGTTTTGGTGTGATTCTTAATATCGTTCTTAATTTTGAAATCGAATAAACAAGAAAATTTGCTGGCAAGCACAATTTCGTATTCATTAAAGATTAAAGAAGATTATTAATTTGATCTGAAGTAAAATCCTGGAAACAACGTGAAAAACAGCGAAACTTAGAGACTTCCAAAAATGCTTTAATGAGTTTGTTTTTTAAATTACTATTAATTACTTCCGATTATTTATAAAAAGTTTCATTCAAATGACTGCCGAGGCTAGCTTGGTTGTAGAAAATCCTCCTGACCAAATATTGCAGTACATTCTAGATTGTGTGGCTTTATATCGATAACAGCTCGTCAGATATTTGCCTAAAGTGAGTCAATTGTTTGTGAATCGTTGGACTACTAACAGTCTTTAACAGTTCCTCAAAAAACAAAATTCCAACGATGCTATATCGCAGCTGTGCGGGGGTCAAGCACGCTTTCAAAACTGTTACCGAACTCAGCGCCCAAAAGATCTTTTGTTTAATGGCTGATTTGACTTGTTGTTCTATCCTGCTGAGACAAAAGTCGGTTAAAGTACAGTGTAGCGCACTCCGTTCACCGTCCTTAGATCATATTTAACGAAGTTGAGAACAGTTATATCACCACTTCCAAACCTACATACACCAAAAAGTTATTCTTTAAGAATGTATTGGCTACTCTATGTCTGCCTATGGATTTTCGGAAGCCTACATTTTTGATTGTTAACATAGCCTACGAGATGTCGAAAAATGAATGATCGTCGCTTTCTCCGGCAAAGGGTTTTAACTCTGAACTGCACTATTTTCAGGCACATCAATCGCTCCCAGGAATGACAGAATATTCATTCAGTCATTCATGAATCGCTCCAGTAATATACCAAAGTACTCGCAAATGACTAATGAACTATTTTTGGAATAATTATCCCATTGACCAACTGTCCTTTTGACGACTTTTCTTTGAGCGATGAATTATACTTTTCGATCGATCAATAGAATAGAGTGTAAGATACATAGCGGATGGTTTCATACAGATGGCGTAAGAATTAAACACGCCGATAATGACGGAAAGAAGAGGAGTTAGTATTTGCATTCCCTTTTTATCATAAATAGCCGCAACGACAAAAAGTTTTCTTTATTTCGCAGATTTTTTAATTGACTGGGTAGTTACCGCGCTCTTTCATCCTTTTTTTTGTTCTTTACGATCAAACAACGACTTAAAGAGTGTTTAGATCTAACTCAAACACGTTAAACTATTATTATTAGACCTGTTAAATCTAAATAAATAAACTATTTAAGAAAAAAATGCATTCTATACATTTGTGACCGAAAGGAATCTTCGCCTATCTCTGAATTTCTCGAGAAGTCCTGTACCGCCAGCAGTAAATTCAAAAAAACAGTGATGCCTTGGCAGAAAGTCATCAGATTTTGCATGTAGTGAAGTAAACATGTCAGCTGTGCAAAAAAGGACGAGGGCGGTGCAGTAGGTACGATATTAAAAAGTTTAAATGACAAAATGAATATATAGCGAGTGTAAAGCACAAACTGAAGCATACCAGGATAAGAGTGAAACATATACATAATTAATAAGCAGCAGGTGCTGAGTATTTGGAAATATCACTTCTGCAGACTGCTAAACAGCACTTACCATACATCGACTGGAATGTCAAGACGAAGAAAGTAAAGTTTGAGCTGATGCAACCGATGGGTTTCCCCTCGAACTATCCAAAGCTGCTAGGAAAACTAGAGAATGAGTCTCCTAAACATTATACTCATAGATAAAATGTATGCTTTCCAGAACGCTAGTCCAGCTAGTTCGTAGAGTGCTAGACGATAAGAAAGAAGGTTGGACGATAGGAAGGGTATAAGGAGGATAGATATTGGCTCTTTCGAGCGAAAAATATCGCCAAATCAGTTGAATTTTTACATTTTTTCAACTAAATTAAATTTCAGGGAGGCTAAAATTTTCGGGGCACTAAAATTCACTTCAGTCCACTACATCACTAAATGTCTACTAGTTTTGCACTTAATTCTCGGTCTCTGCACCAGTCAGAGCCGGTTGACGTAGAACACTGAACGTCCCCATTATCTGAGGAGGGATTCCGAACGGTTGCTCAAGACACACGTGCAGGATTGAACTAGGTTGTCCGTTTTCTGGCGAGCTCTAACGTATTCAATTTTTAGTCTGTTGTCCTATCTAGCACCAGGCCCAAATACATAGCGTGGGCAGAAAAACGGACACGATTGCTGTTTAATTTTGGGGGATTGCCCTGTGGGGTGTGGTGTTTCCTTTTGAATACCACAAATAGCATTTACTGTCCTGCGTCCAATTGTACCAGCGCCCCTTCCATTGAATTCATATGATTGGAAGATATTTTTCATTGATGGCAGTTTATACAAATATCGTCGGCGTAGGCTATAACCTTACATCGTTCTTTTTCCCCATCTTTATATAAATGTCCACATTAACGCGTGTTTTTTCCTTAACTAAAAAACTTAAAAGAATTACTTAAAAAAAGCGTGCAAAATTGTTTTCCAGTATAATTTGTGATATCAAACACATAATTGTCTAAAGAATCCACCCTTAGGTAAAATATTGTTATCTTATACTTTTGAAACAGACTGTGCAATTTGTATTCCTTAGTTTGAATGTGACAACGCTACTCTTTACCTTTCACGACACGAAACTGATGTGTAAGAACATTTTATACATCTGATTTTGAAATTTGACAATTAGTTTAGCGCGAAATTAATTGAAAACATTAAACAAGTTCAATCAAGTTTCATAGTTTTATAACAATGATTAGTGAATAATATACATATTAACAAGGATATACTCTACGACATCCTGTCACAGTCATGCATTTTTGATACCCCTATGGAAATTTTATAAATATTCTAGTGCTCTTTGTTGTGAAATAGTGCTTGGTACTACCTGTATACTTACAAAGGTACCTCTCCATTTTAAATAATCAACCTTATTGGTACCCAAAGACAATGTCGGGTATAGAAGGAATATTCTCATTGCGCATTGTTACCGCAGATTTCTATATGGAGAAACCGAAGCCCGGGCTGGACCCCTGCTTCTCAGATTTTCGCGCCAAAGAAATAAAAAAGGCATGCAAATATTGTGTATTTTCTTCTGACTTATCATATTTTAATCCTAATTTTTGTTACGTGCTAGGTTCCTATTATTCGAATTTTCGGTTCAAGCGCAGAGGGACAAAAGTCCTGCATGCATGTGCATGGAATTTTTCCTTACCTTTACATACCTTATGATAAGAAGGACTTCGAAACGTTGGATAAAGCAGTTTATTTGATTGCATCAAGCATTGATAAGGCTATCAATATATCTCTAGGACAGGGCAGCTCTGGAAGTCAACACGTTTTCAAAGTACAATTGGTCAAGGGGATGTAAGTCGCTCAATACATGTTTTAACTCCTTTGCTTATTTTTTCTGATAATTTTGTCAGACCGTTCTATGGCTATCATCAGAAAGAACATCAATATCTTAAGATATATTTGCTAAATCCTCGTTTCGTTAGACGGGTTGCCAATTTACTACAAAATGGGGCTATAATGGGTAAAATATTTCAGCCACACGAGTCGCATGTACCTTATATCCTGCAATTTTTTATTGATTACAACTTATATGGGATGAGCTTCCTTCACGTGCCAAAAGAAGTTCTAAAATTTAGACGAAAACATGAAGAAGATTGTTAGTTACTTTAAAATTGTAATTTTTTAATTAAATGCTGTTTTTTAGCTGTTCCATATGCTACTCAAAAGGGACAAATCCTAGATTGCAATGTAGCGACGAAGCAATCAACTTCTGAACTTGAACTAGACATTGGCTCAGGGTTTATATTGAATCGATTTCAGCTCATAACAAAAACAACAACACATACGAATCCGGGCATTGAATCTATATGGCAGGACGAACGAATTCGCCGACAGAAGTTAAGCAAGGATTGCGATGAGGTAGTAAGATTTTTAAAATTGGCTGTGACTATTCGTCCGTTCACAGGTGTCAATACAAGAGTTATGGATATTATAGGTAGTATGGGTAGGAAGCAATTAAAGCCTTCAATTCCTTGAGCAGCAACTGTGTCACAGTTAAGACTCGGGTAATAGAGTTGAAGCTAACTGCACAAATTTTTCCTCAAAGCCTGAAATGTATTTTAAAAGGAATGTAATTCTAAATGAGTAGCAATAAATTTCGTATGGCTTTGTAACACGTTAGTATAGAATGTGTGTTTGCGCAGTTATAAAAAGAAAGTGGCTAAAACCACTTGGAACTATATACTTCTGAAAACCTCAACTGCTTCCAACCCTAGATCTACTTCTTACCAAAAACCCTTGTCTCATCTCACCCATGTGTCTATACATCTGCTTATTGATAAAAATATACATATGAATACATATGTGTCTATACAAGCAAAGTAAATCATTACGTAAAAGCTTTATACGTTCGGAGAAAAAGGCTGCTTTCATGTCTGCAAGAAACTCGTGTATTACGAATCCTGTCTGGATTATGCGTCTTTAATTGCAGTCATCGCACGGGCGAAAAGTCACACAGTTCTAAATTTGTAATCATTGAAGAAACAAAATAAGTTTTTGATTTTAGATTCCGCCCTTAGAAATACCTTCATCCCAAGAACGACCCAATGTGCAGCCAGCCGAGAGTGAGAATTTTTATCGCATTGGATTGATAAATAAGTTGCAGCAGCTAGAGATGTCAATGGATCAAACAATGAATGCTACATTGCAAACAACAATTTTGCCGAAAGCCGATAGCAGTATTAAAGAAAAGGTATTTTTATTCCCATTAGTTTATTACTATAAAGAATTCGATGAATGGATAAGTAGAATATCTAGTGGTTGTCTTTGGTTGCTACAAAGTTTTTAGTGCTACCGCCGCTCGACTTACTTGTCATAAGGACTGTGATCCATATAATAATCTACATGTTTTTTAGTATTAAGCTTTGTTATGCATTTGGGGTTCAATAGAGTTAACTTTTCGTATACCAAAATTTCATTCTACCATACTGTACTTTTGAGATTTTTCTATAAGATATCTGACCACACATTCAGGATCAGGTGTCTTGTTTAGACAGCGATACACTATATTTTGAAAATGTCTAATTGCTTCGAAAGTATCATAAGTGATATAGCGTTACTTTTTCTTTGTCTCCTTTATCCCATTCGTTATTATTTTCCTAATAGGTGGCGTTAGCATTTTGGGCGTTTAATGCATTTCATAGTTTTCTAGAGCTAGTAATTTGAACTTTTTCCGAAGTTAGGCTTTCAAGGTATGAATAACTTTCGCGGTTTCTTAAATCTCTAATCGTCTTTTGTAGTTTCCAAAATAGAGCTAGAGCTAGTAATTTGAACTTTTTTCCGCAGTAAGGCTTTCAAGGTATGAATAGATTTCGCGGTTTCTTAAATCTCTAATTGTCTTTTGTAGTTTCCAAAATAGATGGCTTAAGAGAGTTAATATTACGGAGTGTGGTTTTGTTGCGTGCTCTCTTCACGTATACTAACTCTTTTATTTCTCACTGGCATTTGTGACTATTTTCTCTATATAAAGAAGGTTTTTGTAATATCTCAATGAATCGAGAAACATGGAAAGCATAAAATATATTGTATTTTCAAAAAGACTACTCTAATGGAAAGTTGTAGAGTTCCAAGTATTAATTAGTTAATTAAGAGAATCAATGGTGTATCATTAATATAAATAGTTAAATGAAGCTAAATAAACTTAAACTAAACTATTAGTGCGTCTGTCTTACAGCGGAGATCTACGCAATCCTAATTGCCATGTTGATTATTGTGAAGAAAAGGTGAATAGTAAGCAGTATATATGTATATATGTCTACACTCAAACACTCTACACTGTACTCAAAGCGCTGCTTAACCCACTTCCAAAAGATTACTATAGGAATCCAAAATCTCTTGGGATACTCGTGAATACAATAGTCGGTGCATGAATCTCCTGACTAACGAAAACTACGAATATTTGCAATAAAACCGCGGCTTTACTTTTGTCCCTCATAATCTACATATGACTTGTAGACATTATTACAGGACACTTCGCTTTGACTGTTATAAAGTTTCTATTTGAAAATTTGTTTACTCCTAAGTAGGTCCATGAAGATATAGTAAAAATTTAAAGGGCTTAATCGAAAACGAGAGTTAAAATGCATTATTTTGGGATGTTGACTTAAAAAAACATAAACGATAGCTAGTATTATGCGAAGCCTACTTTATAGAGCTTTTTTTTTGAAAAAAATAAGATTTTACTCAAATCTATTTACGGGTCCGTAATGGCAACATTTTTTTTTTTTATATTAAATTGCTTAAAAATCGTCTAATTAGCAAAAGTTCTTACTATTTTTAGAAAAGGACTTTCAACTTGAAGAAATTAATTGCCACTGCTGTCTACCCAGAAGAATGTAGTCAAGATGATGTTCTGAGGAACGCATCATTTATAGAAGATCACCTCTCAAATCGTAGTATTTTTCATACATCAGTAAAGTTATCAGAAACTCCTTCGGCTCCTGAGTCAGATGATATTTTCTTGGATGAAACTATTGTCGATGAAGAATTAGTTCTCAGTCTTACACAGCCTGATATTAATAATCAAAGTTGTAAGTACCTTTTATGTGTATGCACTACAAAAAAAAAAAAAGAAAAAAAACATTAAAACAATGTTTCTGCAGTACGAGAGCAGGATTTCGAACTGTTAGATGTGATGCAGCAGTTAGAAGAGAGAGAAGGTGAAAATGACATTGATTTAGATAGCACTCTGGCACCACTTTCAGAGAATTTGGATTGTAAGTGCCTTCATACATTTCCTTAAAATATCATTTTGATAAAAATACATGAACCTTAAGTAAATAGCTCACAGAAAGCATTTAGTAGCCCTTCAATGGATACAGGACCTTCCGCTATAGCTTCACGGGAAGATGACTCTGATAATGAATGTCTTAATGATTTTACAATCGTTATGGATGATATGGATGAGTTGTTGTTAAAGCTGAGCCAACCTTCGTAATTTGTTCTTATTTTATAAAAATCTTCAATATTCAGTAAATTGTTTTTTAGTCAAGCAAGTGCCAATATCCCTGCGGTAGAACAATGCGATGGAGCTGATGATATATTACGAACTCCAAAAAAGGCGAAACAGGGAGTTCTGTCAACAACGCCGCGAACTCCAACTACACCAAAAAGAATTTCTAAAATTGGTGGTGGATCACCTAGAACTCCAAGAACACCGAAAAGTGTAGCGAAAAAATATGCTCCCTTGCCACTTACCATTCAATCGCGATCCTTGAAAAGTATTTTATTTTTATTTTAATATGTTTGCATAGAGTAAATACATATATCCTACCTTTGATTGGCAGAAAATCTTTTAGAAACAACTAAAACGATACGAGCACCTTGCCTTGATAATTTTAATGAAGCAGTTTCAAGGACATCTCAAGAATGTGATCGTTCTGAAATGAATATGCCAAGTGAAAGGTATGTTTTTTTTTACTTTCTTATAATCTGAAAAAAACTAAAACAAATTCTTTTCTTGTGGATTTCCATAGAAAGTTGCTTACTCTCCGAAAAAAATTAGCTCTCAGTGAGCTCAGAAGGAAAAGTATTTCTACTGACATTGAAATAAACGGCGAAGTTACACCACTTCCAAAGTAAGCAGTTATGTAGTTATTTTAAGGTAAATTAAATACTAGAATATTGCAGTAGGTATTAGAAAAAATTCCCCTGATTGACATAAACTAGAGGTACCACTTTTGGGATGAGTGTGAAGTATATTTTAAGATAAATTTAATACTAGAATATAGGTGCTATATTATGTATTTTTTTTTTAAAGACTTCATTTTAGGAGTTGGGTAGATTTGGGAAGTAAGTCACCTGAATTTAGTTTTAATTTTTTTTATTTACGATTTAAGTGAGAAAGAGTAAATACCAGGTAACCAGGTGTCGTAATTACATATAACATGTAGGTTAAGTTGGGGGCCCACCGATGTAGTTACAGGTTTAGCTCGCACAGGCCCTTGGCGTTATCATTGGTAAGAGAAACTGAAAATTTTGAGACAGAAAGAAGGAAAAGCAAAATCGTTAATTACTGAACAGTTAGAGTGGGTTATCTGTTGGTTTTGTTTCAAACCTTCGCGGTAAAATATGGATCGTTTTACGCTGGAACAATGCTGGGAAATATTGAAAAATTATTTTTAAATAATTTTCAAATTATTTTTGATCGAAATAATCGTTCCGCGGAAAAATGCTATTTGCGAGGTGATCGTCTTCTTTCATACTATCACTCCATCACAAACTGGAGAGTTTCTTATGAAGTTATCCTGTGAGATACATCGATTTCCAAATTGAATGAGAAATTACACCTTTGCAGGAGAGGAGGAATCAATCGGTTGCAGCCCCACTCAAACTAAGAATCAGACAAAATTTAGGCCCATTGTTCAAGATCTGAATGAAACTAATTGTTTTGGACTGCCTTATCCGGTTATAAAAAACCTCTGCAGGAAACCTGTACCGTGGTGGAGCTCTGAACTGCGGCGTGCTCGTAAAGGAACCAGAAAATGTCTGAACAGGCCCTCAGGACCAATCAAAAGAGGCTGAATCGGAAATCACCGGCTTCCTTCTATGGCTCAAGCCGCCTGAAACGAAAGGTGTGTATCTGGCTATGCTGAAATACGGAATAAACGAGTTAGTGCCAACATTAAACGATTATCAACTTTTCAAGAGCGTAAGAGAAGCTTAGAGAGACTTGTTGAACTGCATGTGCGCAAAATTGTTTTTCGAAGTTATACACCTGGTTGAAAAGATTGAATTGAATTGAATAGGCAATTTCCGTTGATATTAAGGGTGCTTTTAATAACGCAACCTTTGGTAGCATGTGCAGTTCTGCCAGATACGCGTCGTAAATGAAACATTAGTCTTATGGATTGAAGTGGATTGTGGCAAATGCATCATTACATGGGTGGCCACCACGGATTTGGACATGATAGCTCGCTCTTCTACTCAGAATGTCCAAACGAAGAGGACGCAGAGTACATAATGTTTTATGCTTTGCAGTGGGAACAATGAACCTACCAATCCTGGGCTTATGAAGCCATTTGACATTTGGTCTGTTCATTTATAACGAGCGTACAAAACGAGTTCAAAAGACCCGAAAGATAAAAAAGAGCCGAAACGCCAGATACAGAGGATGTAGCATAAGTGTGTTACCAGCCCCGCGTATAAACAAAAAAAAGGGTGGACAGGGGTTGCCATAAGGTAGCGTGTTGTTTCTTATTTTATGATCCATGCTAGTAAATTCTGCTAACTGCTCTCAATGCTTCTGGCATCTATGTACGCGTTTGCTCTAAGGCATGTCACTAGACCCAATCGCAGAGAGCGTCTGGCTACGCGATCCTTTTGGACATATGATTTATTGTGAAGAAAAGGTGGATAGGAAGGTGCACGCGTCTGCAAAGATAGCTAAGCTGCACTCAGGGCGCTGCTTAACCGTTTTACCACTTCCAAAATGGAATATGAATTCAATATCTCTCTGAAATGGTCGGACGACTTAATTCATTGGATGCCAGGTCATACAGGATTCCAGGGAAATAAAATGTCCGATGTTGCAAAGTAAAGCTTAGAGGAATCTTTCTGAGGACCCGAACCAGCGCTTGCCTAGCTGCATCTGCGATTAGGAGTTCCATCGACGACTGCGTTTCTTGTGAACACAATAATCTACCGGATGCAGACAAACTAAATGTATACGTCCGGATATTTGCAAAACAGTAGCAACTTTTGTTTAATCCCTCAGATGAATAGACTGCAGACGACTTGAAGGCGTATACATAGGCGAATTCGCTTTTGGCAAAGTGTTGGGTTAAACTGCAAAACCATCTGCGCTGGTTGTGAGGAAGCATTGTTATAAGCGGAATAGTTTCTCTATCATTGGAGCCGATGTGGTGAGTGCTGATTATCTGAGCTTTTTGTTGCTGAACCCATGTAAGAATTATTTCTAAGGAGTCTGCTTGGTTTTTACAATAGACCAGTAATTTAGACTGAGTGCTGCAGTAGATAGTAGCAACCTCCACTAACATAACAGCTATGATCTGCTAATTTTTGTCATCGATGGAAAAGCATAAAGTACTATCGATAAAAATGAGTCCTGGTAAATACCTTTCTGCAGGGAAAAGGCGTTTGGAGTTTGGAGTTTTTATTTCATCTATTTGTGTTAAGTCTGAATGTGTTTTAAAAAAATGTATCACTCCGTCAGACCTTGGAAAAAAAACCCATGAAGTCCAAATCGATACTCACCATCTTTTTATCGATTTTAAGGCTGCATATGACAGCATTTATAGAGACGAGCTATACAGAGCCATGTTTAATTTTGGCATCCCTTCCAAACTCGTTCGTCTGTGTATGATGACGATGGAGAACGCCCGCTCTCCATGAAAGTCGGTAACGACCTCACCGAGACCTTTGATGTGACTTCTTTAATGTCATACTTGAAAGAATTGTACGAAACTCACAAGTCAACACTGGAGGCACAATCTTTCTGTCAAAGATTGTGAAGCTGTAAATGAGGGCAAAATCAAGTACATATATACATATGTACATATATGTATGCTGTCAACGATAAGGAACACACAACATCGATGAAAAGGACAGAACGTCGACGGCAGCTATAACTTCAAGGTAGTAAGGGACTATTTCTGCCTTGGCTCTGCTATTAATTCTGACAATAACACCTCAGCAGAAATCAAACGAAGAATAACTCTTGCCAATCGCTGTTTCTTTGGGCTGAGAAGACAATTAAATAGTAAGGCTTTAAAGAGGCTAAGGCATGGACTCTGTCGAAAGCGGATGAAAATATCCTCGGTCGTTTCGAGAGAAAAATTCTTCGTAAGATATTTGATCCAGTTTGCGTTAACGGACTTTGGAGGAGAAGATTCAACGATGAAATTTACGAGTTGTACAGCGAAATCGACCTAGTTAAAAAACTGCGCATCAGTCGCTTGAGATCGCTAGGACATGTAAAGCGAATGAACAACAGTGCTCCGGCCCGCAGAATCTTCGAATCTAACCCGGGACACTGCAGTAGAGGACAACTTCGCCTAAGGTGGCGCGCACAAGTAGAAGGGGAGCACAACCAAGTTGAAGTGCGCAACTGGGCTAAGGGCCGGGCTAATTGGAGAGGCTTGAGGCCCAGGTTCACCCAGAACTGTAGCGCCACCTAAGTAAGTAAGTAAGTATGAATATATAATCTACCGGTGGCGTATACGTAATATTTACTACCTATATACATATGTATTTAGTCTTTAAAATTTATTATTTTCTGTTTTTATAAATATTTTTACATTGAAGTATTTTTTTATTTTAATTACAGTATAAAACGAAGGAAAACTATAGACTTAGATAAAACGCACATAACTTGTAACCTCCGTACACCTCGAAGAAAAAACGAAAGGCGGCTTAAAGTTTATCACTCTGAAGGCGCATCTACAACAGAGGTATCCAAATTTCCTAACAAATCAAATGACGATATAAGATCTTCGTTTGCATCAAGAGAACACAATGCTTCCAGTATTAATAACGCTAAAATCAGTCCGAAAGTAGAACTTAAAAAATGTTCATTTATAAAAGATCTAGAGGATAAAATATCTAATGGTAATTGTACAAATTTTCCAGTAACAGAAAAAACAGTTCTAAAAGGAAAGTGTGAATTGTCTCTTAGAAAGCGTGAAAATATTGAGAAAAAGAAAATTCATAATTTGAAAAAATATGATGAAGAGTTTTCATCTAGTGAGTATATTGGGAAGGTTCTCCCTCTATCACCAGAAAGATCATCAAAAGAAATCGAATCAACCATCAAAAAGAATGTTAACTCATCGATCACATCGAAAGAACATATTGCATACGATAGTAATGAGATTAAAGTCAGTCGTAGAGTAGAACTTACAAAATATCCACGAGTAGAAGAATCGAATCTGATGGAGGATAATGGTGATTGCAAGAACTCTCCAGTAAATGCAAATATTGTTTCGAAAAGAAAATATAGGTTGTCTAATGAGGAAAAATGCGATGATGACTTGTCGAATATTGATAATGGAGTAAACTTTTCGGAGGATCAAATAACACTGCAAACATTTTCAACAAAAAATGCATCAACCATAAAAAATAATGCGAATTCGTGCGAATCGAAAATACATAATGTATCTAGTTGTAATAAGGTTAACAAAAGTCCTAGGGTATTGCTTAGAAGATGTTTGGAAATCAAATATTTAAATCTAATGGAGGATGGCATTGCTAAGGAAAAATGTATTAATCCTTCAATAAAAGGGAATACATTCGTTTCGAAAAGAAAATGTCAATTGTCTCTTAAATCACATAAGAAACTTGAAAGAAGGCGCAAGCAGAAACTAAAAAATTTTGAGGAAGAATCGTTAAGTAATCAGTATGCCGAGGAAGCTCCCTGTCTCTCGACTAAATCAGAACGTCCCAAGTATAATGAAAATGCAAACCTACCTACATCAAGTTCAAATGTGAATAAAAGCGAGCTTTTTATTCAGCAAACAAAAAATTTAAGAATAAGGGTCAAAAGATTAAAAATAAATGGAATCAATAGGATAAATGCAAACGAAAAAGTACCCGAGTCCCCAAAAACACCGATAGCACATAAGAAACCGTATTCTATAATTGTTAATAATAAATATGAAATATTTCCAGTGGCGGGGCCTTCCCATATTGATCGATTTAAAATTGCGAACCTTAGTACTCCGCTTACTCCAAACCGTTCTATCGACGATCCTGAGTCAGAAATTGAGGATGACCCTAATATGCACAGTTTCTATGAAAAGTCTTTTGTTGTGGATAGTCCTTCTGTGTTTAGTGAAATTTCATTACACAGCCCCGGACAGTTTGTAAAATGCAATGAACAGTTGTCATCGTCTAGTTCTGATCAAGTCGTTATAATCTCACCAAAACTGTTGCCAGAAACATATGAAGAAGTCAAACAAAATTGTAAGATCTATGATATACCCGATATGGTGCATCAACAACCCTTCTATAGTAATTATGCTGATGTAACTCACAGGAAAGAGGTGGGTCATACAGTACTCTGTATCCCTGGTAAATCCCTAAACGATGTAGAAGAATTTCAAAGTAGGATATCCGGTCTACAGGGCCTCTATGATCGTAGAAAAAACATGATGCACGCACTAGGTGATCCGTTTCGAAATGATGATCGTATCAGAGAATACCTATCTTCTGAGAAAGCTGTTTTAATTACACCATGTAAATTACCACCAACAAAAAAAGACGCCAAGGTGTGGTTGAAGGCGAGAGAAATTTTAAAGGAAAAATGTCTTGATGTATGTGGAACGGAGAAAAACTTTGAAGAAGATAGTCCAATAAAAATACGCCGTCAAAAGATTGTAATGTTGATGGAAAATGAGTTAGGTGAGAGTAGTGAGGATATCGATTGTTCTATGCGAAGTATGTCGTTAACGCCGTTAACTCCGGTGGATATTAGGAAGAGGGAAACACCGAAAACAGGGGAGTCTTATTTGGGTACTCCACTGACGGTACCAAAGAGTGAGACAAAATCAGTAAAAAGACGAAGACCCCTTAAAGCTAAAGTATCCTTATCTCAGAGGCTAAAGGATATATGCATATCAAATGCTTTGGAGAAATGCAATTGGGAAAATGTTATATCAACAATAAAGTGTGCTCCAATAGATAACCTTTTGAAAACTGGGTTAAGTAGTGAAGATGAAATGAGGGCCAGTCGGGAGAGTTCGCAATCCAATGAAACAATAAACAGTGAAGCGGTAAGTAAATATTATAATACATTGGGTTTGACTTATTCATAATATTGATTCCTCTTCATCTGTCCTCTTGTGAAACAATCCCCTATTGTGTCTGTTTCCTTTCTAGTGTAGAGCAAAGCTTACCATTTTGACCATGTAGTCAAAAATGTGATAGTAAAATATTTAAAATCCGCCTTTTTGCCGGGTACCAAACACTTTACTGAAACACTCAGACGCAGCTGGTCCATTGCAATACTACGAAGAAAAACCTTGCATGCACCTTAGCAAGCAGCGCCGTAGTTGAGTGGTTAGTTCATTTGACTTCTGAACACCAAACGATTTACTGCCCCACCTTTCGCAAATGTCTGACGAACGCCCGACATAAAGCTTCTTAACTAAAAAAAAATGCTTTCGGCTATGAGTCTAGACTGTATGTCCCTTCCATGTGTGCGAAAAAATATAACACACACAACATGAATGTTCGCGAGAAGCTAAGGTCTGTTGTACCAGATATTTGTATCTGTAGTCGCTTGTTCATGTTGCAAAATATTCACACTCTTTCTTTTTACTAAAGAAATTTAAGATTTTCTTCCTGGAGGTTTTTTTTTAGTAAAGCTTCCAGCGTTACAGTTTTGCCTCTTCTGAAAAAGTAACTTAGGTTCCTGTCTCGTCCTTGTTGACAGTCAAAATCGATGTTCATTTAATTGTTTATAAGGGGAGAAGTGGTTGTTAAAAAGTTCATAAATATGTGAATTCACATTCTATTGCTATTTTATTGGTCAGTTTAATGCGAATCTATTTTTTTCTCTCCGCGCCCGTTCTGGTTAAAGGTTAATTAAAAATCTGAGGGCTACAATAATGGACGGCATTTCTTTCCAAATAGCCAATCATCATGTTGAATTGCAAGTTTTCTTCAGGACAGATAAATTGGCGATGAGGTTGATTCAGTAAAAGTTGGAGTATCTCAGAGATCAAAAATGAACAAAAACAAAAAATCTTGCGTTTTACAGACGCTGCACCTTGCTCCTAAATGTAAATACTTCACATCGTCAGAGACGAGACTCACTAAACGACGATCTGCAGAAAATTTTGCAGTGAGAAAAGGCAAATTAAAAAGACCTCTATGCGAAGGAAAGCAAAAAAAAAAAACATGTCTACTGTTCCATATTTTCAAATGAAGTACCAGATTATCAAAAGCAAAGGTTCATAAAGTTGATCTACAATTTTAAAGCGAAAACATATTTTACATCAGCACAGTTCTGTTTCTTGTAAACTTTAAAGTTAAATTGGGGTTTGAGCATAACGGCCGACTCCAAAATATTCTTTTAATCTAGTCTATAACATATACATAGAAACTAGAAGCTTGCCTTATAGAAAACCTAATATATTTGTAATATCCAACTATTGGCTAATCGAAGGCTGATAGGGAAATTTATTTAAATATGTACTATCATCTGTCATGGTATATTTAATTTTTCCCTATTTAAGAATAATAGTCCGTTGAAATGCGCTTTTGAACACTTTTGAACATTCCTATCAAAATTATTTTTGTTACAGAAAAATTAAGCTATGAAAGTTACTTCCAGGAGGTTCTTTTTCAGAAGCTTTCAATATGCACCTATTCCAAATCGGAATCAACATAGCATATGTAATTTAAAACAAAACTTCCACATTACAGATGTACATACATATGTATGTATGCCCCACGTTTGGCGCAATTCTATGATGATAAAGAATACTACATTGTACGTTGTTATTGTGAAACTTATAGAAATAATAATGAATAACATGAACTGACACTGATTTCCTTGTCCTCCTATGCAGGAATGCATACCTTGATGTGGTTCAAGTTATTGAAAACTTATAAAATCTACTCGATAACATATGTATGTATGAACATGCGGTGGTGTAGACTTAGAGATATATATTTCTCTTTGATGACAAAGCTTTCACTTTTACTGAAGGTCTGCCTAGATGTATATATAAAAATGTTTAATAAAATCCCACAGAAAGTATTACGTTGCTTTATTTGTGTTGAAGTAATGTACGAGGTGGATAAATGCATACTATCCCAACACTCTTTTAAATTGAAGCTAGTGGAAAACTATTTTTTTGTGGCGTATTAGGCCTCTAACGATATAACAACCTTCTGAAAAACACATTCACTCTAGGAATCTTGTCATTTATTGATATCAAAATTTGTGTCCCTATCTTTTTTTGAATCTTCAACATCGTTGGTTGTTTTCATTAGATAGTCTCTCTTGTCATAGTAGTAGCTATTTTTATACGAATGTTGTATTTTCACATACATACTCAAACCCTTTTTTGTTGCAAAAACAGGTACTAGCTGAGTTAGAAAAATCGTCATTTGTGAAAAATCTACACAGTTCACAAGGTTCCTTTGATGCCAGTTTTGGGTTAAGTATAGGAACTTTAAATAACACATACGGCTTTAAAGTGAATTTGGAAAATTTGCAACAAGCTAAATCGGATATTGAAGTAAGTCATTTGAATTTAAATTAAGAATAATTAATAAGTTACTACATCGTTTCTTTGGCAGCACAACTATCTTACAACGATGTCGTTAGAAGTTTTCGTTTCGACACGAGAAGATTTACTTCCTAACCCCCAATTTGATGCAATTATGTGCATATTCTACGCAATAGAAAATAGCATACCATCTACATGCACAGAAGATGCCTCGAAAACTCGCGGATTTATTATTATTCCAGATAGTAGCAGCGCCAAATTTAATGGTATTGATTCAGATGTAGAAATTAAAGTTGTTACCAATGAACTCGAAGGATTGGTTAAACTATTGGAGCTGTGTGCTCAATGGGATCCCGACATCTTTGTGGGATATGAAATTGAAATGTCATCGTGGGGTTACGTAATGGAAAGAGCGAAATATCTTGATTTGAATATTGCGCCGTTGTTATCGAGAGTTCCGTCACAAAAAGTGCGAGATTTTATAGATGAGGATCGAGATCAGCTTACTGATCTAGATGTCGAAGTGAGTTATTCGACAAAATTGAAAATGGCTTGTTCATTTTTCGACATACAATTTTAGACAAAACTTTGTGGAAGAATCCTGCTGGATGTGTGGCGTTTGATGCGCTCAGAAATCGCTCTTACTTCGTATACATTCGAAAATGTCATATATCACATTTTGCACCGAAGATGTCCTTTACATACGCATAGAGATCTTTCAAACTGGTTTAAAGCACCGCAAACGAGATGGATTGTTTTAGAATACTACTTGGAACGAGTGGGTGGAACTTTAGAGCTATTAGATCAGCTGGACTTGATCGGGCGAACGAGTGAAATGGCCAAACTTATTGGCATCCAATTTTATGAGGTTCTATCGCGTGGATCGCAATTTAGAGTGGAGAGCATGATGTTGCGGTGAGTTTTTGAATATTTTCTTATTCAAATTAATTATTAAATGTCATTATCATTGTAGGATCGCAAAACCAAAGAATTTGGTTTCACTTTCACCTAGTGTGCAGCAACGTGCACATATGCGGGCTCCCGAGTACTTACCGCTTATTTTGGAGCCACAGTCACGGTTCTATCCTGATCCGGTAATTGTATTGGATTTTCAAAGTCTTTATCCTAGCATGATAATGGCGTATAACTATTGTTTTTCTACGTGTCTTGGAAGAGTGGAACATCTGGGACAGTAAGTATAATTTGGCGTAGAAAAATGGGATGATGAGAATTTTTCTTCTTATAATTCTTCTGATTCAGATCCATACCATTTGAATTCGGTGCTTCTCAGCTTCGAGTTTCATCAACTCTGCTCAAGAAGCTTTTGGAAAATGAACTAGTCACAATATCACCATGTGGTGTGGTATACGTTAAACGCGAAGTTCGTGAAGGTATTCTTCCGCGCATGTTAAGTGAAGTTCTTGATACCCGGCAAATGGTGAAACAATCAATGAAATTGCACAAAAGTAGTACAGCCCTTCAAAGAATTCTACATTCTAGACAATTAGGCCTAAAACTTATTGCAAACGTAACGTATGGTTATACGGCTGCGAATTTCAGTGGTCGAATGCCGTGTGTGGAAGTTGGTGATAGTGTTGTAGCAAAAGGACGTGAGACTCTGGAACGTGCAATAAAGTTGGTGGAAGCGAATGATCAATGGAATGTAAGAGTTGTTTACGGCGATACAGATTCTCTATTCGTTCTAGTGCCTGGTAGAAGTAGAACGGAAGCTTTTAAAATAGGCGCTGAGATTGCTGAATTAGTCACACAAGATAATCCACAGCCAGTAAAACTAAAGCTGGAGAAAGTTTATCAACCTTGCATTTTGCAGGTAAAGTTATATTGTTATCTATCAATACGATGAAATATCTTATATTTGTTTTTAAATTCAGACAAAAAAGCGTTACGTTGGTTATATGTACGAAACTCCGGACCAAGAAGCGCCAATCTACGAAGCTAAAGGTATTGAAACCGTTCGAAGAGATGGTTGTCCAGCTGCTGCAAAAATGTTGGAGAAATGCTTAAGAATTCTTTTTGAAACTGCAGATGTAAGTCATGTAAAAAATTATGTCTGCCGCCAGTTCACGAAGTTACTCTCTGGGAAAGCAAATATTCAAGATTTAATATTTGCAAAGGAATTTCGGGGTTTAAATGGTTACAAGCCGACAGCATGTGTGCCAGCTTTGGAATTAACTAGGTGAGTTGGAAGATAGTTGAAGTAGAGAGTTGTAAACGTGGTACTAAAAGAGAGTACCTTGAATTTATAGAAGAGTTATTTTTTTTATAATCTTCTCGCGGAACTGGCTGGACTCCATAACGTTAAGATATCACCCCGATATAGATGTAAATGTTTATTCCATCTATTTTATATGTCGTTATGTTATGTCACACCAAAGTTTATGAGACGAATATATGATATGAGTAGATGGGTTGCGGTTTTGTATCAAATCGGCAGAGCACATGTTTGCAATGAGATATGCTTTTCCTTTTGGTGATGTGGCTACTGATGAATCCTCTTTTACTAAAGGTGGAACGGAAAGTAACTGAAATAGTTGCGTATCACTTTTGGCATTGATCAGAAAGAAAGTGACCCACTGAGTAATTAAACAAAATTGCTTGTGACTCTATCACTATGTCTTTTTTTGTTTTAGATAGTTAGATCGTATATTATTTGTAAGGAAAAATGAGTTCTATTTATTGAGATATCACGATTTACATACATACATATGTCTATGTTCTCAAGGGATTATATTGTAAGCACACACTTATAAAATTTTAGTCTGATGACTTCTGAAGACTGAATTCTCAATACGCTAACGGGCTCTTCACTAATCTCTGGTACCGCCATTCTTCTAAGCCAGCGTAGTGTAATGATCTTAGTGGACCCATTTCGACGGCACGGTTCATTCGACAGATTAGTTCTTGTAACATCTCGTTCTACCAGCTGAAACACAAATATCTCGATAGAATTGCGAGATAATCTTTTTCGAATTCTCCGTCTACAGTCTTCGAGAAAACATTTCATGTCCTTTATAGGACATGAAGACTTGGGACGGACTAAAAAGGAATGATAGATAACATAAATAAAACAATAGCACTGCCCCAAAATATCTAAACTAATTAATTTTAATGTGTATTAAATATTTATAGAAAATGGATGCAGACTGATCCACGCAGAATTCCACGGCGTGGAGAACGTGTACCGTTCATTGTTACGAATGGCCCACCTGGTCTACCTCTAATTAGATTAGTACGTAGTCCACATGATGTTTTAGCAGATGAAGGACTCAAAATTAATGCAATTTACTACATAACAAAAGCTATTATACCGCCACTAAACCGATGTTTTTTACTAATCGGAGCAGATGTAAACGAATGGTGAGTAATTGATTTAAAATGTTGAAGAAAGTATGTGAGCATGGTGAGTAGTAAGTTGCGCTTAAAAGCATCAACCAACTTAAATGATCCATCAAATCATCCATGCAGTCGATCTTTCAGAAAATCAAAGGTGTAGCTAATCTTGAATTTTTTCCTTTAAAGGTTTACAAATTTACCTCGGAAAATTCTCTTCACCCCTGCGTTGTCTACAGCCAATGAGATTATTGCTACCAATGCGACAAAAAAAAGCACCATCTCACAATATTTTTCCTCAACAAATTGTATTATAGATTGTGGACGGCAAACAAAGCAAGGAATTTGTACATTTTGTTCAGGGGATACTACAAAAAGTATAGTCACTTTGGAAGAGAAAATTTCTAAATTGGAAAGGGGGTACCACCTTGCACAAATGGTAATTTCTGTTAAAATGATCAATGATATATATGTACATAAATGCATTATAATTACAATTAATTATTTTGAAGATATGTCAAGCATGTTGTGGGCGTCCCTATTACATCAATTGTGCATCACTTGAATGTCCTGTTTTATATGTACTGGAAGTGAAACGTCGTGAGCTAACTCAAATTACGCATATTAAAAGCATTATAGATGAGCGTTATTAGCATATTTGTATCCGAATTTTTTGATCTAGTACAGTTAAAAATGGCAAGGTTTTTATAAACTGAGTCTTTTCATGCTTGAATTAGTTTTTAATTCTTGTTAAATAAAAGTGTGTTCCGAATTTAGTTAATAATTAAACAAATAGAATAGAAATGAAGAGATATATTTTTATTTTTTTGTTTTTCCTCCAAAATGTACGAGCTTTGGATGTACATAATCATAATCTTAATCAAGGACCGACGAAATGTTCGAAAAATGAAAAATAAGAAAATGTGAAAACGTGAAGAAAAGTTATACTTCTTAAAATGTAAAGGCCAAAATTTAGTGACAGTTGGTTACATTCAGCACGCATATGCCAGGCAAGGTATTTCTTGCTGACCTGACCTGCAATCTTACGGATCAGGTATCTAACAAGAGGTCCTGTTCCGACGTGGAGCGGCGGAATTCCGTCGATGAAATCAACGGTGACGTCTAGAGCCAGAATAACGCAAGCTCTACTTGAGTTACTTCGACATATTTATAGCTCAGGTCAGTAAGGAACTTTCAAGACTGAGGCAGGGTCTTGATAAAGGGATGGTAGCTCTTAATGGGCCAACGGCAGCGCTCGCATCCCCGAAGTGGGTTACTGGCATCGGTTTTTACCGGCCCCTCATCTTAGTTGTTGTTTAACAGAATCTGGATGGCAAGGTTTGGGGTTATGCGTCGGGGCAACTTCCCTTCTTTTTCTTCATCCTCTTTTACTATCTCTAGTTACGAAGCAACCAAAAGCCTCGGATAGGAATGACCCTACTGTTGGAGATCCTGGCAAACACAATAAGGACAACGATTTTCGTTCGGACCCTTAATTGACCGCGCGCAGCCAATCAATTAGTTAGATCCTACACTGCTATAAAGCAGATAAAACAGCCATTCAGAAAGTACGATGGAACAGGCCGGGCAAAAAAAGGGTGAAAACTGCGACATCTACTACGGTGATTGCTACAGAGAGTAGAAACAGCGCTTATTCGGATGCAGGGGCCAAATCGTCTCATCCGTGAACGTATGATACGTCACGTAAAAGGGTGTATTTAGTATTATGACATACGTAATCGTATAGACGTTAACGTAATTCAGTATTATTTCTTCCGTGATCGAGTGTTTTGGTTTCCGTGAACGCATACATTCTTTCGAAAGGTCATTCGATTGGTGAATAGCAGACGTAATTAGTTTAAGGAGGGGAAAATCAAAAAAATTATTTTATAGGACAAACTGCAATAAAATAACTTTGACCCAGAAAATTATTAGTAAAAGTTAAAGCGTTGATGCTAGTTGTAGGACGGGTGGAATCGCTGTAGACAAATGGTAGTGGAAGCTTAAAATCGACAAGATGCGACTTATACGTCCTTATTTATTTGAAATCTTTTTATAAATCTGCAAATAAACAATTAATACTTCACATTTCAAGGGTTTGTCTGTTTCATTCTTACGCCTTTTTAGACAATGACGGCGGATTTTTTTCCATCCCTTAGGTATCGCCGTGTAAATTTTTCGTCATTATCACTTTCGTTAGAACTTGATAAACAAAGCAATAATACCGTAGCATTGATTTTTGTTTTAAAGAAATTAGTTGTAGTCTTCTATGTACCAAATGACATCTTTTGAAGTTTTAATGGCATTTCATATTACATTTTCAGGACTAAATCTATTACAATCTCGTTTCGAATGTTTCCAATTCCGTTCCGTGAGGAATCGTGGCTCAGTGGTTAGTGCGTTGGATCACTGAGCGGGAGGTTCGAGGTTCGAATCCCAGAAAACACCTAAAAGTTTTTTCACGGTCCCACCTCTCGCGAATGTCTGACAAACCTCCGAGAGTAATAACTGTCAAGAGAAAGCTTCTCAATTTTCCTTTCGGATACGGCTCTAAACTGTAGGTCCCTTCCATTTTGTGTGAAAAATATAACACGCACAACACGAATGGTTGCGAGAGAAGCTAGGCCCTGGACCACATACGGTCTGTTGCGCCAAGTATTTGCATTTGTTTTTTTTGAGGAATCGTATGGCGCGATCCAAATTTTCTTATTCGAATGACGTATAACGTTATTTATTTTCGTACGAATGATTATCCGTTATACGATTATATGTTATACGCGACAGGCTTAGTTGAGAAGTCTTCAGCTTTCGACATGTGAGCGAGCATTTTATGACCATCCGCATCAGGGCTTAATTTGCAAACAATAGCCAGAGCACAAAAAAGACGCTACCAAAGAATGTTTCTACGAGCTCCTCGACAAGACATATGAGCAATGTCCTAAGAAAAGGACATCAAACAAAGCTGCTGGTCCTGAAGGTATACGGGCTGAGCTACTCAAGGCATCTGGAAATAACTTGGTAGAGAGCATACACCAAGGGCAATACCAGGACAACCCCGCCTAAGGCGCTCACCAACTTGAAGGGCGCAACTGGATTCAGTTTTCTAAGGACCGGTCTAACTGGAGAGGCTTGTTGGTTGAAGCGAATCTGCCACTGGTTATAAGCTGCGGCTTATGGTTTTCGGGAAAATAAATTTTTTGTAACGCTGTTCGATGTAGTTAAAAAATGCACTACAACCGTAAAAAAAATATTTTTTTTTTATCCCCGATTTTAATATTTTTTATGTAGAATTAAGCCCGCAACTTTCGTGAATTCGAATCTGCCATTGGTTATGAGCTGCGGCTTATAGTTTTCGAGAAAAATAATTTTTTGTAACGCTGTCGTATGTAGTCGAAAAATCTTAGATTTTTTTATCCCTGATTTTAATATTTTTTATGTTGAATTAAGCTCGCGACTTTCCTGAATTCGAATCTTGCATTGGATATGAGCCGCGGCTTATAATTTTCGAGAAAATGATTTTTTTTTGTAGCGCTATTGGATGTAGTCAAAAATTCCAATACAACCCCGGTCAAAAATTTAACATTTTTGTTTTTTTTTATCTCGGATTTTAATTTTTTTTTTTAACCTGCAGCTTTCTTGAATTCATCGCATGGAGA
Source organism: Blera fallax (assembly GCA_946965025.1). Classification (NCBI taxonomy): domain Eukaryota; kingdom Metazoa; phylum Arthropoda; class Insecta; order Diptera; family Syrphidae; genus Blera; species Blera fallax. The sequence goes on from OX337247.1 coordinate 33,756,841, forward strand.
TGAGAATACCTATATGTATTAGTTGGTAGCCATAGAGGTATGAGTATGAGATTAGCGCATGTGTCTTTTCAAATGAACGGTATCTTTTATATCGGCCTGTTAAAGTAGAAACAATCAAGGTGCGGATAACAATTGTATATAGAAATCGCTATTAATTAATTAAAACGGATTATATGTACTCACAGTTAAAGCGAAGGATGAATTTTATAGTATGCCTTTGAAGACTTGTATACGCAAATACTCATACATGTTTTGTAAAAGTAGGAAGAATAAAAAAAATAAAACAATCTATAAAAATGTTCGTAATTCACTTATTTCTTAAGGTCACTCGTAACAGTAATTAACATCAATTTCAGGAATGATTATTATTGGAGGGAAGAAGTCTATGAATATATTGAAAATTTGAAGCATATAACCATGGCCGTTGGTGAGTGAGAATTTTATTAATTATTTTTTATAATTTGTGTGCAAATTTAATCAGTAATACGTAATATGTTGGTTGTCGCAGCTACTGTTAATACGTGTCGCCGACGTAGACTATCTGCTTGCTGTTGTGAGTTTTGAAACCCCATTTTGGGATAGTTCGAGTCTACCATCGTGTTCACTTTCCCGTTGGTCTTATAAATAATTCCAAAATTTCAGTATAAAATCTTGCTAAGCTATGTTTTTGTTTTGGGTCTCTTGACAAAATCCATTTAGAATCCCTATAATAAGGCATGAACTGGTAGTAAACTAACTTAGTGTCTAGTGATAGTACTGAGCTAATCCTAGAAAGAAGAGTTTCCAAATTTTTAGGGTCTGTTGTAAGCTAGAAGGAATTTGTCGTTCGCTAGCAGTAACACATCACCGCATAAGCTGCGAGTATGGCTCTGATTCCACTGTTTTTAAGTTTTTGAAGTGCTTCATTCAGAACAAGTTCCCTTAAGAACGAAGAAATGGCTCCACCCGGAGGTACGTCTCTAGTTACCTACAGTTACAAAAGTGTCCCTCCTAGTTGATGTGTTTTAATCCCTATATGTATACCGCATCTTTTCTTGCATTTTAAAAAACCTTTGAAGAAAGCTGCTAATGTTTGTTCTTTATTTTCCAGAATTTTCTCAATGGAACAGACGCAGTGTAGTGCTGCCTTGACACTTTTATCTGTCTGTGCTGTAGGTAAATCCCCAAAATAAAATTTAGTACGAATGTATATGTATGACTGTCAGTAGTTGGAAGGTTTTCAGAACGAATGAGGTATTACTTACTGGTCTGCAGTTATTGGGGATGCAGACTCGTTTACTTCCCTAATTTAAATATTTTCTGATAGTCCACTCAATTTTCCCCTCTGTAATAATTTCCGTAGTTCAGTTATAAATATCATGTGACAAGCAACAGAAAGATTCTGAGCAGGACTAGTCCAATTTTTGTCGGTGTCTTTGAGTAATCCGAGGAAAAGTTTTTCTTTCACGAGGACTTTCCTTAGTCTAGTGAGTTTAATTGTACCAGTGGTTCAGTCAGTTGCCACGAGTGACGATTAGCTCACCACGCCTTATTTTTATTATTTTTCTGACGATATATTTCCACTTTTCATCAGTATTGGTACTTCTGGCTGCGTTAACAAATTATGTACGTAAATTATATTCTTATGTTAGCTAGTTTTTTGTTCCGCCATGAAGGTGATGTCTTTCTTTTGATTTACATAATGCAATATGCTTTTATGCACTTTTCATTGAAGATGGTTGTTATATTCCTTCCTGGGCTATGGGATCAATATCTGCATGTTCTTGTTGATTACATTCCTTAGGAAACCTTTAGTTTTACCGATCGCTTTAAAAGGAACACGATCTGAAAATGTGTCCTCTCTTTTTAAACGGTCTGTAAAGTAAACATTTGACGAAATAGTTCCTACAAATGGCAGAGAAAAGTTATCCGTTTGTATCGAGGTACCCAATAACAGAAAAGGCTGGCCGATCGAGAGATCGCAAGGTAGATACTGCGGATACTCCGTTCAAAATTAAATTTATTACCCAGCCATGATAACCCTTGGCAGGGGTCGTGTGATGCTGTAACTCCGCACAGGGAAAAGGGAGAGGAAGCAGACAAAGAAGAGGGGAGGGGGTGAAGAGAAAGAGTCTTAGTTTCTTGGTATACATCCTTGACTTACAATATCGTGACTTTCGAAAGCTGATACATATGTATTGACTATTTTTTCTTACTTTAAGGTCTTAATCTATATTGGATTGATCAAAAACATCACATAATAACACAGATGCAAACAGGCATTTGTACATACGAGAAGTGTATGCCTCCAACTGGTAATATACAAATATGATTCAACTAACCACCCCAAAAGCGCTATCCTTATTTTAGCTAATGAAAAATGCCTTGCATGCTTGGCTGCTGAGCGCAAACAAATGATTATTGTTAAAAATGTTGCTAGTGCAAGAGCATCGAATCCGGAAGTAAAAATAATATTCAATGCAAGTAGTATATTATGTGTCCCCATAATGGATTTTAACCATGAAGTAATGGTCGTTTTTGAACTGTATAGGACTGAAGGAGATCCCTTTTCTCAGGAAAGCTTTATAAAAATAACAACTATACGTACTTATTTGCTTTTATTAAATTTTTTTCTTCAAATAAGCAGAAGGCGATTTCTTATATTCTACAATTCGCAAAATGGTTTGCAATTTGGCTATCACTACGTTTCGAATATAACAAAGAAGCAACTGAAAGAAATTTTCTAAATAAGCTGGAACTATTGATCTTAGAATACGTTAACCAGACTTTATCCTATGAAAATTTTCTTACTCGAGTTATGGTGAGCTATACAATTTTCCCTGCAAATGTTCACGCTAATAATATTTAATATTAAGTAGAAGCTCTACAAGGAATGTATAAATGCAGATAAATACTTTTTCTATGATTACAACATGAATACTGGCTTTAGTGATTTTTATGAAATAATAGGAGACAAAGTAGTAAAGACTGCAACTAGACTGAAGTACGTATATACATATGTATACATATATGAATATCCACTGCTTCATAATTGTGTTTGGAATACATTATTTTATTTTAGATTTTACAAAATCGATTCCTTTTGCTATAAAGTCCGTGTGGGGAAGAAGCCATTGGTTGTACGTATCGAAGACGGTCGCAATCAGTTGGATAAAGAAATTAAACAGGATCCAGATAATCCTATACGATATATGCTTTATTATCCACTTTTATTTGGTGAAAAATTTCTAGGAATCTTAGCTCTTGGTAATTTCGAACGAGAAGATTGTGATTTTAGTGATGAAGATCAGTTCCATGTATCTACACTGGTTACACTTCTCGCAGATGTTCTTATTTACAAATATATTATGGAAAAAGAGGAGATAATGGTAATTAGTGTTAACTTGTGTAGTTTTAAAGAATTTATTTAGACAGTTTGTCTTTTACATAGCGTACGAAAAATATTGAGGAGGGTTAAGAGAGTTTAGGGAAAGAAAGAAGAAAGCATGTACATCAAAGTATGAATATGGTTGGGTGGTTTTAGAGAGTGAGCTTACGCTTTTCACTTAACTCTTCATTGGATCCATTGTGCTCCCCTCTCCTATCAAACTGTAAGGAGTAATTTCGTGATGTGGATATTGTGTATTGAGAGTGGATTCAGGCATTGCGATCATGAGGGGTATAAAAGACACAGATTATTGTTTCAGCAAGTCTGAGTCTAAACGAATAATTGTTGAGATGTTGAGATGTGCCCTGTTATAAGTCGCACCATTGATATCACCTGTATTCTGCTTCTGTTTATTCTCGTTTTGCTATGTTGCTACTCTGTTGCTACTACTACAGATCTGGCTACTTTACAGGAATCTAGATTAGTCCGCTCCTCGGATTCAGTTCTCTCTTACTAGCTTCTTTCCTTGCCAGTTAATCTGCCTTTTCGTTACCCGCTACACCATCATGCCTACGAGAGAAGAACCCAATTGCTGTTAGCAAGTAAATTCAGTTTGACTTTGCACTCCCTTTCTAGACGCGATTTTGATATGGGGTTTGTGATCGCGCTTATTGCTGCTTTGCTGTCCAAACAGGTGTTGGTTTGCCTCTATTCGCTGGTACAAGTACTCATATATGTGTTTCTTTCATTATTGCAAAAACTTCTGCTTGGAGCACTGTTACAAATGGTTCTTGAAAAAATGGCAAGTTCAATCGGCGGGGTAGCGTGAAAAATGCTAGCCCCTAATTTTCCTGATATGCTAGAGCCATCTGTGTATACTGTTAATACATTAGAGTTGCTCGTCGTTCTTTCGTTTGTCCAAGACTTTGTTGTAGGGATGGAAATCGCAAAGGGATCTGTAGTCGAGGTTCCTTGTAATTCTTTTGTTCTAGACGCACTGATAGGATATTTAAGATCGGTATAAAGCTATGAATGTAGTACATATTAAACTACCTAACAGGCTCTCTGCCCTTAAAGAGTATCTATTAGAGGCAGGGTTGCCTCAGCCGATCCTGGGTACGTCGCTTCCAGTTGTCAGAACCAAGAGCTCTGACGTTAGGGATAGCTGGGCGCCGTATAGCAGAACTGGCAGGATTAACGTTTTATAAAACATGTGCTTTCCTTAGAGTAAGGGTTTTGAGTTCATTAGTTTGACCAAATCGAAGTAGCATCAGTTTCTAAGGATCTTTCTTGAGTGCCTTGACTGTTGCTAAAATGTTTATTATTGGAAAACCCAGTGTGTATTCGGGAATACGCACATCTTATTTGAACTTAAAGTCACGATATTTCCTTCCATAAGATTTAATACCATAACGAAACGATCCAATTTATTGAATTTATCCGCATCCAAGGTAGGCAAGCGACCGCCCAGAGTTTTCACTGGGTAGTTACGGTCATCGGACCACCCGTGTATGCCCATCACCCCCTTGGGTGGTGTTTTGTAATATTGCTTACATTTACTTTAAAGTTTGCATATAAGATAAGTATATCCTGTTGGCTGCTCAGTCATGGACATCCCCTAAGGTACTCTAAAAGTTCTGCTTTTCATCCTCGGTGTCTGCTATATGGTGGTTTTCAAGATAAATGCCTCTTCATACCATTGGAGTCAACAGCAATCCCACGCTAGGGAAGATATTTCTTTCAGATTGAGCAGATCTTTGGATATTAGATTCCAGAATCATTTCTTAGCTTAGTCTTGGTTTGGTAGCCGAAGATCATCAACATAGTATTCTTTCCTACACGAGGCAGATTGTTGCTTTTAGAACAATTTCGCTTTTATGATTCGTCTCCAAACGTTCTTGATACCCGAAGCAATTCCCAATTCCCAGGTTAAGCTTGCACTGGTCGGACTGTCCAGCTCCACATGAGCTGAGTCAGACTCAGCATACGTTCATCGTCAGTTCACTATATGATAGTTATCCAGCAGGTACCATGTGGTAGCATCTTCCTTTTAAAAGGCATCTTATGGTGATCTAAAATTGTTGAAACTACTTTTCTATTTGATTCGGCATTTGCAGCATTTTCCAATTTTAATTTATTGTAGTTAACCTTATTTCATACCAAATTCGTTTAGTCTGCTCACAGGGAAATTCTTCGAGAAACCTTTATCAACTTGCTACATGCACGACTTAACCGACAGTTTTCAATTAGTGGCAGTGTAGCAGCTCCACACGAATTACATCGGTATAAAATGTTTTCATTATATTAACCGTATCTATCTTTAAAATCAAACAAATTATAAATTACAGCATGAGTTGGGAACTCGTCAATCCGGATGACCCTAATCAAATGACCTATCTCTGCAAAATGTTTCAAAACATATATCATTTCGACTGGGATCGACTCAAGTCATTTCTACTGTGTGCTCAAATAGCTCACAATAAGTTTCCTTATCACAACATAAAAACTACTTTTCACATTTGTCGTACAGTGTATTGCATAATTGAAAGGCTCGGGCCAAAGCTCAAGCCTCATGAGAAAGCATCCCTTATGATCGCAGCAGTCACTTGTTACTGTGGACATAATGGACTTGATAATCGCGTTATGTTGAAAACCGGTCATCCTCTAACAAAGATCTACAAAACCTATATGAAGGAGAATCATAGAATTTGGATGCTAAACCTGTTGCTAGAACAGACAATGCTTTTGCGAAATGATAACGAATCTGAACAAATAACCTCTACCGCCCATACTCTACTATTAAAGTCAAAGAAGTACGAATCAAGAGATTTTCGAAAAAAGATAGTGCATATGCTAGATACAGAAACATTTAATTTGGAAAATAAAACTTGTCGCTTATATGCTCTGATGGCAATAATGCGAATTGGAATGCATGGTCGTCACATGCAACCATTCACTGTGTCAAAGACGCTGCGCGAAAAGTATTATGAGGAGACGGCTTCTTTAGGAGATATAGAAAAGGAACACGGATTGAGTCTCAGCGAGCGAAAAAATCGAGAGAGAAGTTTTAATATATCTAACATCGAAATCGATTACATAAAAAACTCGGTTTTAAGCACATTGGAGATATTGGCCCGCATATTTCCGGAGACAAGCCCATGGATGGCCATGCCAAAGTAACTTTTTTTAAAACTCATTTCGAATCTAACTTTTTCAATTATAGGGACGTTCTGACGGCGCATGAGATATTAGTTGGTTGTGGTAACAAGAGGGTGTGGGACCCTGAGATGTGTGTTGGAGTTTAAATAGCAAACATTCGTTGCAAATTTTTATTTCGTATCGCTATTTGATCTCAGTGCAAAACGAATCATATTACAATCTAAATTCGTTGGCTTAGTGCTTTTGGTAAAAAACGCATTGCTTTTGTAATATTTTTACTAAGATTTTAGATCAGACTGATTTTAATTTTTTCCATCATCATTCGTAAAATACAAATAAATTTAGCATGGCTTCCATTTTCATTAGTTTTTTTTTAATTACGATTATTGGCTATAGATATTTTAAATTAAAAAATTCTCATGTATTAGCTTTTCTGGATATGCTACTCTAGTTTTGGAAAATGTATACAATATACGTGCATTCACCTCCTTTAGTAAATCGATAACTTGATCTTATCTGTCAAATAAACGGTTCCAAGGATACTTCGCTGTCTATATAAGGGCATTGAAGGGAATGCGGAACATATGTAATTCATGTACCCCAACATTTAGGAGTTCTTTAGTCTGTAATAACTCCTAACTTTGTATGGGCATTTTTGGGATATATTTCATTTTTTTTATTTTTTTTTGAGTAAATACCTTAGGAGCTAATTCATAATTTCCTCATGACGCTGTCATGATCGCATTTCTTCTCGAGCGATCATTAGATCTCCATCGAGGAATAACAGAAAAAGAAAAAAAAATAGTGATTTCAGTAAAATAGCTGCCACAGCTGACCTCGGAAAAGCCCATACTGTCAACCCAATTTCCCGGTACATTTTCGCTTATTGGTGGTGACTCGTAGGAGTATCAACAAAAATCAAATCAAATGTAGTCAACAGCTTTCCAAATAACTAGATATTGCATTGAACATATCCCACAATAGGCTTGGAGAAGGTACATGTGTAGGGATGTTTGCGCCAAGTAGTTCGTTTGCAGTAGTCGGAGGAATAAGTTAGGTTAGGTTAGTTTGGCTGTCCGCACGGAAGTGCAGACACACTTAGACCAGTAAAGGTCGTTTGTGACACCATAGATCAAAACCATTTGGCCACTCAAAGACTAACAGAATCAGCCGGAGCTTTTGATAAAGCGATGGATGCACTTGACGCCTAAGGACGCTATGTCACCAAGGTCTTCAAGGAAGGGGGACCCTAAATGGAGCATTCTTTTATGCGAGAGAGCTGGCCAGTTACATAGAAGGTGAAGGATACTTTCCCCCTCCTCCTCGTCCCTACAGCTTCTGCAGAAGTCGTTAGAAAAGAGGCAAAGTCTCTTGGCATGTTGGCCTATAAGACAGTGTCCAATGAGAACACCAACAACGCAGCTGATCTGTGATCGCTTTAGTTTGACCAACTCGGTACTGCGTTTATGATTCAGCCTGGGCCAGATCTGTGTCGAGATGAGACACGTTGACACGTTTTCCCATCTGAGGTTGGTCTTGCTAATAGCATTCAGCTTTAGTAGATGCTTACATGTAGCTAGGGGCATACCCAGACTATCAGACTGAATCCTTAGAGTAGTGCCTTGTCTGGCGAGTTCGTCTGCCCTGCAGTTTCCTGGAATGTCTCTGTGGCCTGGCACCCAGCATAGGTGAATATTGAACTGCTCTGTCATCTCCATAAGAGATAAACGGCAGTTGAGAGCGGCCTTTGAAGTAAACGAGCACGATTCCAGAGACTTGATTGCCGCTTGGCTATCAGTGAGAATGGTAATATCCCTGACAGATAGTACATTATACTTCAGCCAGGACAGGGCTTCCTTAATCGCCATGATTTCCGCCTGAAAAACGCTACAATGATCAGGGAGGCGGAACGATAATTTTAGGTTGAGCTTTTCGGAGAAAACACCACAACCGCCCATTCATCCTGTTCAGGGATGCTCGTACGGAAGTTTCGGTCAAAACTCATTTTCAGCGGAGTGTAGTGTGTATTTTCATGTTTGCCAATGTGATAACTAGACCACTGAGAGGAGGCTTTCAGACGGATGGCCGCACAGGCAGCGATCTGTCTGCCGAAAATATCTAGGGGTAGCAAGTTGAACCTAATATCTAGTGCCGCTGAAGGAGCAGTTCTCAGTGCACCACTGATCCAAATGCATGCAGATATTTGCACCTTAGCTAACTGAGTAAGGTGGACAGCCCTGTTAAGAGCGGGCCACCATACGATCGCGCCATAAAGTAGAATAGACCCGTTAACGGACACGTACAGCGAGTTAGTGATTTGAGGTTTCATACCCCAGCTCCTACCTATGACCTTTTTACAGGAGTAGAGAGCTACATTGGCTTTCCTGACGCGTTCTAGTAGATTTCCAGTTTAGTTTTCAGTCCAGAATAAGACCCAGGTATTTTGCTTTATCAGTAAAGGTAAGACTGGTGCCATTTATCTTGGGAGGGTCTATAAGTGGAACTTTATATTTCCTCGTGAAGAGGACGAGTTCCGTTTTGTGGGGATTAACCCCCAGTCCACATTTGGAGGCCCATCTGGTGAGCCGAAGGAGAGCATATTGGAGGATTTCCTTGAGAGCCACCAAAGTATATTTTTTAATGCTCAAAGATTTTTCAATGATGCGCACCGATTTAACCGATTTGCCTTTACAGTATGCATGTTAATGCTCTGCCGAAGGAGGATATCGATTATCCCTTCTAGAGTTTAAAGTAGAAATGACAATAGACTGATAGGTCGGAGATCTTTTGGTTCAACGTGCGAGCTCTTTCCTGCTTTGGGTAGAAAGATGACCTCCACCTCGGCCCATAGTTTGGGAATATAGACACAGATTTAAACAGCCCGACATAATAGCTTTGAGCCATGGAAACACAATGTCCTCGCAATGCTGTAATTCTACAGGAATAATACCATCAGGTCTCGGGGATATGAAGGGCTCGAAGCTACGCACGGTCCATAGGATATTTTCTGTAGTTGCTAAACTCAGAGAGTTACTGCGCGATTGGGAGGAAGAATTTACTAATCGCGAGACAGTAAAAGGGGAGCTACCAGGAAAGTGAGTGTCCAGTAGTATATCAATGGACTCCTTAGCAGAGGTAGTCCAGTTACCATCCGGATGCAGAAGGTAGCTGGGTATTGAGGAATTTTAGAGAAGAAGGGTTTCCAAGACCGTCGTTGCCCTTTCCTTAGGGAGAGTTTGTATTTTTTGAGAGACAGTTTATATGAGGCCCAATGCGTCGTCTCGCGGGAGCTTTTAGCAGTATTGAAAAGGAGCCTACTTTCTTTATTATGAGCACTGAGGTTTCCATTCCACCAAGGTGGTTTTTTTTTGTCTCGAGGTTTGCGGAGTGGGCAAGCCGCAGACATAGCTCGATTGAGTGCCTGTGTTAGGGCGTTGACCAGATTATCAAGATACTCAGGGTTATTACGTTTAGTAGGCAATTGTGAGTGCAACAGCCTTAGTAAACGCGTTGGTGACCAGTTGGTTTTTCTATAATTTCTGAAAGACTTGAATAGGCAAAAGGTCATCCAAACTAAATTTGAGGTAGCGGTGGTCTGAGAAAGAGTGCTCATTAGAGACTCTCCAGTCCTTTACCAGTTAAAAATGTGATCAGAGACAAGAGTAATTTCCAGAATTTCTTGTCGATTACGAGTAATGAAGGTCGGTTTGGACCCCCGGTTACAGATTAGGAGATTACTGCTAAGGATAAAATCAAAAAGTTGCTCGGAACTGCCCCAGATTGAGTGATGGGCGTTTGCATCACATCCAATGATAAGACCAGTTTTAAGGCTCTCCGATTTGTCAATCAAGCTCCCCAAGATGTCCGGAGGGAGTGCGTCTACTTGATCGTGACCCAGATAGGCCGATACCAGCCAGTAATTTCTTGGTAGCGGCTATGTCTAGATTGCTGAAATTAGAGAGTTAAAAATGTTAAGCAGGGATACAGGATCCTGGGTTACATTCTTTCCTTGCGTAGAGAAGTTTGTAATTAGGAGTCTTGAGACCACAACAACCAACAACCCATGGTGCCTGGATCAAGACAAGGTTTTCTTCATTTTTGTTAAGTCGGAGAATAAGGGAGGCCGAGGCCGATATGAAGTGGTGCAGGTTAATCTGAAGGATTCGAGGCATATGAGCTACTACCCATTTCAGAAACTGTTATCACGGTATTTTTGGCTTCATCTGAGTCTGATGGTAGGAGGTCATCCTCGAGAGAGAGGCCAATAGGGTCACTATCCATCTCCGGGTCCGTCAAGCCGAGACTGACCCCCAGGAGGGATGGTGAGGAAGGAGGAGGACAAGAAAAATTCGTGTCCGTCGACTGGGAGTCGACATCCAAGAGAGATAAACCGTTGCCAGGTAGCGAGGGAATGGGTTCGAGTGGAGAGATACTCGTAGTTGATGTGGAGGGGACCACATCCTGTTTGGGAGGTGCTCTCCCTAGCTCTATCTCGTCACATTTGTAGACTCTTAAGGTGATGGAGCTGAAACCATAATTTATTACCGCTTTAGAAGAAGCCAAGAGGGCCAGAGACTCTTCATTGATGACAATGATTACGCTCCTTACGTCTCCTGTCGGCTCTTCCACTTTGGCAATCTTTAGCTGTGGGTAGGAAAGCAGCTATTATTCGACTTTATGATTTCTAGGATCACCCTAGAGTCGGAGGGTTCGCCTGGAATGGTGGCAGGTATCCTAGGTCGGTTTGGAATTTGGTCCCTTTCCACGACATCCAGCTTTGCGCCTGGCCAAACTTGCCCCAAACTGGAGACAGCCATTTCGAAGAGATTTTTCGATCTCTGGTCATGCCCTTGATGCCAGTCACCATCCCTGCAGGAAATATCAGGGCCGAGATAGTCACGTCGGATTTGATGAAAAGTTGTGGCAAGTTTTATCTCAACCTTTTTCCATTTATCCGCAGTAATGCTGCCATCCGGATCGCTGTGGTCAACGACCGCGATCTCCAAGTGTGCCTTAAGCACTTGGTTAAAGGTACTATCTTGGTTTGGGGGGTTATCCCCTCGCGTCTCATGGCCTGGATTTCCACTAGGACCAGGTATCGATACCAATGTCTTAGCCGCCGGCATTGCAGACGCGTGTTCTGTAGACCTGGGGGAGGCCGCTTGCTCGCGACTGCTTGCATAGCTAGTGCCAGGCCTTAAGGCCAATGCGGTAGCAAAGTTTGCACCAGCTGAGCTTGCAGGAGCGCTATCCAGGTGACTGGAAGACGATTTTCAAGAGGACCGTCCTCTATTTTTTCTTTTTTTATACTTTATATATTTTTTTGTGTTTGGGTTTTTGTTGTTTGTAATTGGACCCAAGAGTGGCGGAGAATGGGAGGTCGACCTGCACAGAGATCCGCATTATGCAGGCAAGGCAGGCTGATCCGGAGGTTGCCGGGTAATCCAGCCCAGGGGAAAATGGGAAAGATGGGATAGTGGGATTTGAATAGGGAGGAGAGGGTTGACTACCTATTGGTTTCAGGACTCATCTGGGGATAATTCCCGAGAATCATTGACCTTACTCAGCCATCACACCGCAGCAAGGTTGGTAGTCAGTTAGGGGGAGGAATAAGTTAGTCTGTGGTAATTTGCGCCTCATAAAAAAATAATAATCCGGAATTTCGAAAGCAGTTTTCACAGCTTTCACAGTTTTCACGCCCTCGCCCTGAAAAATCGGCATAAGGCTATTCATATCCCCTTTGGTGTGCTCTTATTACATATATATGTACATGTTTATATAAAAAAAAACTGGCATTTCGAAAAAAAAACCGAGAATTATTTTTATGATTGGCCTCGTATATGGTACAGATGGTGATGCAAATAAGTAAAAGGGTTCTGGTGGAGCATAACTTTTGGTTCCCTATAGTGCTACCTATACGAAGAGAAGCTGAGATTTTAGGATTTACAGATAATAAATGATGCAAATCAGTCAGGATATCAGTGGACCTGCTCAGCTTGATTTTATGGATTTATTCATGGCGCACTATTGAGTTTGTATATATGTATTTCTACTTTTGACAGCCCTTACTACGCGCTACTACTACGCCACATCTACCTCATTGTGGTCGGGCAGTTAGAGTAAATGTTGTTTTACGTAAAATATCAGATGTTGTCTGCGTTCTTCCAGACTCACTTTCAATTGACATATTGGCTGAAAAAGTGCAGAAAATACATGCATCACTGAAACCAAAAGGCTACGAGAGTGCCTAGTATGAATATACATACATATGTCAACAAGAAACAAACGCATCAAAGTGATCTATCGTTTTATCCCCTCCAATTGGCATATGAACTGGAACTGTCAACGCCACTGAAAAATTCTCGTCGTCTTAGTTTGGACACATTTCATTATTTAAATAAAAAAAACATAGAATTAAATAGTATTTTTTATTTTATTTTAAAAATTCATCATTATAAATGATATACTAAGAGTAATATGAGAATAAGATATAATTGTTATACAAAAACCACAGTAAATTCTCGTTAACAATATTATTAATTGCTTTTGTTGGCTGTGAGAAGTTACGATTAATTTAATACAATATTCAAATATAAGATGATTTGGGATCTTTTAAGAATTTAGTGCAAAAAATTCATTTCACTAGGAATTACCGATGGTTTGTCTTACTTAAGTTGTTAAAAAAATTCCTTATTTCTTTAAGATCGACTTTTAAGTTTTTGATATTTTATGTTGCTCGTTTGTAAACAATTTCTACTCCGTAGATTATTATTTATTTTTTGTTCATAATAAGGAAATAATTTAATATTGTTAGGTACTTAAAGACTTCGTGAAAATTACATGAGCACTTAAAATATATAAATGTTTCATTTTGTTTCCGACATAAGGCATATAACACTACAAACTAACGAATTTATTTTAACGGTAAGTGAATAGGGCTCCGTTAAGTTAAACGAAAAAAAAAGTATTTCATTTGTACCAGAACAAAAAATGGTCTTAATAATTTCATCAAACAGTTGCTTACACAAAATGCACTCAAAAATTCAATACAAGGTGGGTACAATATAAGGAGCCATGGGTCTACATGTCCATGTCAAACATAAGAGCGTTCTTTGACTCCAGATCTGAGGATTCAGATTCAATACGATCACGCATCGGAGATGGATTTGCATTTTTATCCTGCATTGAAAGATCAAGCCCACTATCATGCTTTGAAGATTTTCTCTCGCCGCCAGATTGTTTCATATATTGTTCGTGGTTGTTCGGAGACTGAAAGTAAAAGAATAAATAAATTAACATTAAAAGACATATTCGTCGCTGCAGCTATGATTGATTAATTTTAACTTAACCTAATCCTTCTACCCATTCACAGGCAGTAAATGCCATTGTTTTGACCAGGAAAAATGCAGGAAAAACTTTAACTTGTGCAAGATTTTCGATTAAGAGAAATATTCGTACCTTTACCCTGACGAGTAGTTAAAAAGGTTTTTTTTTTTTTTTTTAAAACTGAGCTCCAAAAGTGAGAAAAATGCTAATTTATGCCTTACCTATGTATACAATCTATAAAGTACATACATATGTACATACAAATATGCATGGTTTCGTTGTATAGTAGGCTGTACTTTTTGGGTCTCTTTACATTAAGCTATCGAAGTTTCTATTTTTTCACTGTAAGATTTTCTTCAGATATTTTTTTAGGAAATTAACTTCATTTCTTTCAGTGTAAAGGATTTGTATTCAAATTGGAGCAAGATGAGAGTAAGGTTCTGACATCGACAAACTAAATATTGTATTGCTTGTCCATTAATAGATTATTAATATTGAATTTATGAAGGAATATATATCTCTTAGATACTTCAGCATTTATGGCAAATGAATCAGAAAGTACACCATCCAACATAGATCTATTCCGAAGAAAGTGGGTCATCCTACAACAGAGCTATCGCTTTCTTTAGCTCACGTATGAGTTGAACTGTGGTCGTTATTAGTTTGTTCCTGCTATCCTAAGCTTCATTAATGCCCATACGTTTTCTATTGGATTGACATCCGGTGGCTATGATAGCCCCACCATGGTAATGATGTCATTTTGTGCTTTCTACTAGGAAAAAAGTCTAATACGATTCTTTGGGTTATTACCCTCTTCGATCTTCAATTTCCAATTATTTACAGTGTTTTTTAGAGACATTACTTTTTCGTAATCGCTATTTAATAGTTTAGGGTGTGGGGGCAATTTTTCTTTGTTTAGTCGTAGTGTTCATCGCATTATTATCATTTAAGTTGATATCTAACACAAGAAATAACAGTCCAAAACCGCGACTGTTGCCATATGTGCAGACCGGAGTAATCTCCCAATATCGCCCATTTTAAAAGTCGTTCGATCGTACGTTTACAAGCGTTGAGTTATAGATTTCGAGCGCCGATGTTTTTCGCCTGTTTAGCATTTAACACGCTCGGAGAGACAAGAAAACTAGGGCCTTCTCAACAAGTGCTACATCGTGTTGACCAGGGCCCTGGAACGTCAAGTTAGGTCAATTACAAGGAACGTTCAAATGTCCGAGGGACTAATTCGCGGCATGACTCATGGAAATAGGTCTTATGCCATGAGAATGCAGTAATTTATGTCGAAGAAAAGGAGAAATTGTGAACTCCGGCTCCTCAACACCAGGAACTATTCGGAAAATCAATCCCTTCTTTTTCGATGAAACAAATTTCGACCAGAACCAGAAGGTCAAATTGAAGGAACGATAGATGGCTGTGTGCAGAAACTTCATGTTTTCCCCGTGTGATGCACACGAAGTTTTCTGCTAATGTGATGGTCGTCGGATAGTGAACATGTTATGCTTCCTTACTCACAAGGCCCTCGAACGAATGCTACCAGGTAAATCAGTTACTAACCCATGGATACACAGTGGAATGGATTCAATGACTTTTTTGTTTTTGTTTTTTCTTAAGAAAATAAAAAAAATTATGAAAATATTGCTCAAAATATTGCTTTAAATGTTCTTTTATTGAAATATGCAAATTCGAAAAATCTAATATTTACTCTGTTTTCCAAAGCTTCGTCGCTGTACGCAGACTTTTGTGGATAACTGTATAATATATTCATCGTGTTTTCTATAACAGACTGTATGTTTAATAATTCAGATTTGGTTAAATAAAGTGGGCACTTTATCCGCTTTTTGTTTGGAATAGTAGCTAAATTTTTAATTATCTATCTCCGAGGTAAACCTCTACTTGCAAACAGGGTCATATCTAGCCAATACTAGCCTCTGGAAAAATCAATACCAGACTGCAAGAAACCTGCCTTAATTTATCAACAAACCTGAAGAGATAATAATATTTTAGCTAATGTATTCAATTAATAATAGACTTTCAATTGATTGATGTTGATGTTTAAAAACGAAACACAACAAAGTCAATGCTAATCAAATTCTAGAAAAAATTCTCTGCTAGTATATTTGTCATATTTCTAATCCATAATAATTGAACTTTTATCAACTGGCAAGGGTCACCTTGGCTGATAAAAAATTTATTCGAAACCTTCGCTTCCAATTACTTCGTTTCCCAATGTAACAATGATCTAATAATCATGACGGCGAGTCAAATAATATTTTTATTGATTCGTTCGACTGAAGTACACAATCAAGGTAGACATTGCCAACAAATGCATTATATATCTACGTTAAAGTGTGTAACGCAATAATGGATTATTATCGTTTAACACAATTCTGCTCATTAAATAATTAGAATAATTAGTGAATGGCTACTGCGTAAGTTCTGTACTAATTTGAATGGCGGAAAAAGTGTACCCTTAAATGCGTCGTTCCGATGTAATTCCAGTTGTTATAGAATGAGGTTGATATTAAAAATAATGCTTTGTACAGTTTTGAGATACGAGGGCTGTTTGATATATATGTCAAATACAAAAAAAAGTCAGTGGCTTTTAAATGAACGATTTTTGTAACCGAAGTTAGTCATTTCGCGTTGAGCTAATGACGCAGGGGATTAAAGTCCAAATCCTATAAAACACCAACTGTCATAAAAAAGCTTTTAACTTCACCTTTAGAATTTACGTTTATTTCAGTAACCCTCGTTTGATAAGAATCCTTTTCCACCAACATATTTCTTCATATTTCAAAAGGCACAAGTAGCAAAAGTCTGAAGAAACGAGCGGATAAAAAAGCAGTTCGTAATGCTGTTTTAGTCTTGACAATCGCAAACTGATGCATTCTCGTGGATAAAGAGACTCTTTCCCATGCTAAATGAGGTCGATTTTTTATCAATTCATTTCTGGAGTGGCTCTTATCGATAAACAAGCATAAACATGCCCCGACTATCCATTCCCTTTTTTGTCAACCTTGAAGATATTATAAGCACGTTCATTTGAGATATTTACAACTTTAATGGCATGCATTTTATTGACCATTTCTTCAGTTGTGAACTTATTAGTCATAGGTGACACTGCAGGACTAACTCAACGTCGGTGCATGATTTAATCTTTCTAAATCCACAGATTCTGAATCAATGAACAGATCCAACTTAATTGTTTTGGGATATCTGAAAACTACAGTGGGGGATCTTTAACACGTTCGGTGAGCTTCCAATTGGTTGGTTGATGTTGCCACTAAGTAGCGTCACATCGCCTACTCTAGTCGTTAACATGCATGCAAGTCATTTATGTAGATAATAACATAACTAGTTCGCAAGCTACACAATTCGTGTGATAGTGGCACTTAATCCCCAGTATCACATTTCACTGGGTTGTACTACTTATACGCGACAGTCTTTCACCGTCTTAAGTTTTATTGCTGGATGTGAGAGATTGCATGTTTACCTCACTATCGAATTAAAACACGATATCGGTCTGCCATAAAATACTCTTCGCCAAACAGACAGCAGTCTGGAAAACTGATGCAATAGTTAAAAAAGAGATAGAATATCAAGCCTTTAAAGAAAGCGTTGCTTTACGATCCGTAAATATTGAACATTGCTTCCTTATAAAGGATAACTAACGTGCTGCACACTTTTCTTTGATCGGTATTGAGTGCTTATAATTAGAAGTGGTTGACAATTGCTAGATTACTGTGCATAAGATATTAACCTGAGCAGTGCATTCATTTCTCAATTTGCAGTAGTTGATTTTATGAAAACCTGCTCAGTTTTGGTTGGCGTAAGGACTAAACACAGTTTTGGACCCAAGTGACAAGTTTATTGAAGAAAAAAATCGGCAAATGTCTGCGCAATACTAAGAAAGCGTCACCAAATACGTATGCTACAACTCGTATGCGGTGTTATTTCTTCGAGAAGAAAATGGCAAAATGTGAAAGCCCCTTGTTGAATTCCTCTGTGTACGAGTCTCTTTGCACAGCTGCCTCCTTCGACGGAAGAATTTATAACTCTATTCATTAGATGAGATTCAATTAGCAAACGTAAGCTTTAAATCTTATTGAATTTGAAGGAAGAAACCAGCTTTTTATATGCAAAAAAGTATCTTTCAATGAGTCAGAACATGCATACATGACAAGAATGGTTGTCTTTCTATATGAAGGATTGATTACGATCGGGCAGCGATGGTGAATATAAATTGTTGCAGATTTAACTTTCACTCATTCAATCACAAGAACTCCGGCCTTGCAGACTCCCTCGCAACTTCAGAGCCTGATACGAACGGGACACGATCAGCACTTCACACAAAAATGGTGGTGTTGGACCAGTTAACGTTCCTGTGTTACTCCTGTAGCATTCTCGGTTGATAACGATTCGTCATCATAAATAAAACATGCCTTTCGTTATTTTAACTAACGCCACAAATACACATTGCAAAGGAGCTCTGATGCAATTCGCTGTGCTTTAGACTAAACCCCTGAATTGATTGCTACTGGTGCGACTTCTATGCCGGTGATAAAGCTGTACATGTCTCTAATAGTTGGCGAAGGTTTCAGCTTCTAAACCTGGGACTTATTTATGGGTCTAGTATTGAACGAGGAAGAAAGTTCATTGTTCGATACGTTCCAATTAGAGCCCTTCAATGTCTGTTCCAAAATAAGACAAAATATTCTCCCTAACGTTTTGTTATATAACTAACTTTTCTCATTTCAATAACAAATAAATACAAGCTACAGAAGAAATGTTCAAAACTTATATTCGTTATAATGCATCAGTGGAAACACGTAGTAAAGCTCTATAAAAAAATAGTCTTGGCTAGAAAAAATTTATGATTGAGAATTGTTTCGTTTTGTAGAGCAAACAATTTTTTTTATGTGGAGCTCCACTTTTTGCGCACAGATATTAGCTGGGAATATCTCAGTAGGTATTCTCGTCCACTGCTTATATACTGTTTTCTACAGTATAGATTGTAAGAATGATAGTTACTTGTACTCGTAATGCAAGCACTGATTTTAGATATATCGACATATTTGGTCATGCAATTCAGATCCGGGCTTTTATCAGGCCAGACTAAACAACACTTTATGTTACTTTATGAATGTATATATAAATTCTAATGAAACAGCATCCATCACAAAATAAATTATCACAATCTGATCTCGTTTTCTTGTGTGAACTGATTTTTGTCCAACCTACATAATTAGCATCTCTAAGTTAATGTAAATCTAACGACGGCTTCGTTCTAATTTATTATAAAAACATTCTAAAGATAAAATGACTTCTATGCCGGGTATTTCAAGCACACATTTCACATATCTGTTTGTTCACCTATACACAACTATTTACAAACATCGACTCAAATGAATACTCTCTCTACTGTGTATTTATAGAATTGGCTGATTAGAATTTCATGCGCAGTAATGTCCCTGTGTCATCATCACATAATAATCAACAAACACTTACCTTGTTATCTTCATAATCTGCAGAATCGCCCTCGCTATGGCGGCGCTGTAGAGCGCGTTGCTTTTTATTCTTCTTCTTCTGGTTTTTCTTCCGTTGACCCAAGATGCTCGAGTCCAAGCTAAAAATAGAACCACAAATGCGAAAATTGTTGAACATAAACAATCATTGTGAGAAATTAGTGATGCTAGTTGTTTTGTTTTGTTTTGTTTATTAACTAATCCCCGAGGGTGACTTTATTTATACTGCATATTATTGCTTGCACAGGAAATATTAAACAAAACTAATTTGCAATAGACTTGAAATTTAATATTTGTCAGATAAAATTATATAAATCGGTTATCTATTTCGAAACATATACAAATACTTGCGTCACCCTTAATAATTCGGCCACGAGATAACAAACCAATACATAATAGCAATATTATCAGCTATTCTTACCGAAATACTTGTTTTTGTATGACCTCATTAAATCTAACAGTCTTCTTGCAGCTCTCCGAGAGACCTTGATGGGGAGAATTCTCCTCCGGAATATCACTAAATGACTGCGCGAAACGCATTCCTGCATCGATGGAACAGGAGTATGAACTTGGTTCATCGATGGACGAACAGCTGTCGGATATGGTACGAGCATATCTGCTGCAATGTTTAAGGATGCCTTTGCATATGCGAGCGCTATGGTCACGCGACTCCGAATAACTTCTTTGTTTACGATTGAGTGGTATTTGAATGTTACCTCCTCCATCGCCATTCATTCGTTCGGGAGACGAATCATACGAATTCTTTTCGCCGTTATCGTCATTGATGTTATTATTATTATTGTTCTGCTTGTTCTTGTTCTCTTCGGTTTTATTGATTTGTATATTTTTCTTTGCGGCACGTGCTGCCACCTTTAGCTGGTGTTGTTTAATATCATCACAAGCAGATTCGGATAGTGAACGGCGCTTCTTGTTTTTCTTTTTATGCTTTTTGCTGGCGTTTGCTGAGGAATGCTTTTTAAACTCGTCATCATCCCCTTCTTCACCAAAATTGTAATCATTCAGACCTTTAGGTTTGATTTCAATTTCAACTGACTTCTCATCCTCAGAACGCTCCACCGAAACTTCCAGATGTGATTGGTCATCTTGTGACTTGGATTGTTTTGATTGATTTGTGATGAATTTTTCCTGAATTTTGAATTCCTTAACATCAGTCTTATCAAGACCAGCATAGTAAGATTCGATGTTGTGGTAATCCTTGAGGCTTAAACTCAAAACGACATTGTTATCCCATGCTTCAGCTTCGATAGAATCTATTTTTACTTCACTTTCTTTTGCGAATTCGAAATAGAATGCGTAATGGATGGGGTAGTAGCCGGCTCCAATGGAGGTAAATTTTACGTGGAAAAACTTATCGTCTTTTATGAGATCTATTGATTCATTCTCAACGTTGCGAACGTGTAATACAATTGCGATGACATCATCTAGTGCATTACAGTCGAAATGCTGCGGGAACGTATACTGAATGGAATTTTTAAGGAAAAATGTGGGTTGCTTTAGTACTGGAGCAGAGTAAGTAGGTTTCGGATCTAGAAAAGGAAAGAAAAAATATATACCTTTTAAAGTATTTTTAAATATTTAACTTTTGTATATAGATATGTATGGCAGATGTTTTCCAATAAAGAAAACATGGTGCAGTGGTTAGTGTGTTGGAGCAGCTGCTCAATTATGCCTTTCGGATATGCCAAAAAAGCTACATAGGCTTTTGTTTTTGTGCGAAAAATATAATACGCCCAAAACGAGTGGTTGGGCGAAGCTAAATCCTGGGCGCTATATGGGCTGTTTGCGCCAAATATTTATTGTTTTTTTTTTTTTTTAAATACAAATACTTGGCGTAACAGACGTATATGGCTCAGGGCCTAGCTTCTCGCGACCATTCGTGTTGTGCGTGTTATATTTTTCACACAAATGGAAGCGACCTACAGTTAAGAGCCATATCCGAAAGGCAAATTGAGAAGTTTTCTCTAACCAGTTATTACTCTCGATTGTCAGACATTCGCGAGAGGTGGGACCGTGAAAAAAACTTTTTGGTGTTTCTGGGATTCGAACGTCGATCCAACGCACTAACCACTTGAGCCACAGCTCAATAATAACACTTCAATAAATCGTAATTTAAATTTTTAAATGAGTTCTTGTAGACATGAGGTTTTTGTGAATAACACACCATTGTACATTTATAGACGTGTGCATTCACAAGTGAACCCGCGATTTTGTTAAGACCCATTGCAAACTGCGATTTGATGCTATCTTTAGGAATTGTCTTCTAGACAGAAGTAATAGACGTAACGGTGGCATCGGAATAAAAGCGGTTATGTATGCACGTAAGTACTGCGGACGTTAACAAACCTTGTTTCGAGGAGCACGATATGATATCGACGGACTAAAGCATTTCAAGTTTGCCACTGAACTTGCCACTGGATCTTTATGGGTACCTATTGGCACAATTTTTTAGTCCTAAAATGACACATTGATTATACTTTACGATGATTTTTTCTACGTTAATGTCCATTATATTGAGATCTGCGATGAGGACAGTGTGTCAGTTTTGTCTGGAAAGGGATAAAATATCCGAACACAATAACACATTTTCTGTGAAAATTCTGGACTGTATTGGTTAAGAAGACCTATACCTATACATATACATATGTATATACATACATACAATACTATGTATATTCGAAAAAGATTTATTATAGTTAGCAGTGTTGAAAAACTTTGCTGGTAAGTACCTTAATGAGGGTGTATTAAGTTAGTTTCACCCACGATATAGCAGACCTTTTAGACGTAGTGTAAGATAAATGGGCAACAGATCAATAAAATAAAGATAATCAAATTGATAAGATAGTGAATTTTACTATGATTTATCTTTAAATAATTTTTTGCGCGGACCATCAGCTCTGGGTGAAAGTTTTAACTATTTAAAAAGGAACTGAAGGGATTTAACGCTTTAGAAAAATGGTCCATTGGTGCGACTGACTATTTTGGGAAACTGTTTATTTGAACATTGTTCTGTAAATGACTTATTTTCTGGAGCACAACTTTTACAAGAGTACTTTATTGAAATATTTTACAAGCGAAAGGCGTGGGTTAACACCGTTGTTGATAAATGACATCATTTTAACAAGTTTTTTTTGCATCGGATACAATATTTTGTATATTGTCTAATAGAAAACAATGTGTTTGGTAAAAGAATTAAACTTCAAGGATGGATAGGTCCAAAAGTAATACTTGAGCTCAGGATTGAATAATTCCTTTTGCAGAAACAATTAAATTTGTCAAAATTTGATGTTACTCAAACAGAAATGTTTCCTTTAAACTTAAAGTGTATTGGTACCCAAAAAAAAAACAACGAAAATTGTAATCGTATGAATTGTAATCGGTATGTTGAAAAAAATAACTGAAAAATCAAACGCAATTCAAATTGCTAGGTTGACAAAAAAAAAAACATCTGAGCGATTAAAACGAATGTCAACTGGGCAAAAATGCAGTGATTCATTCGAAGTAATTTTTTGCATGTACTCGTATGTACGTAATAGTTCGAATCGCTAAATTCAGGGAAGTTATTTCATCAGAAAAGTCCGGTCCACCATATCCACAGCCTTATGTGTGAGAACCTACAAAAATACTGTTGCGGATTGACCAATTTGTAAATCAATTAGCGTTGTTCACCATATTCTTACATCACAAAAATTAGAGCTAGACTGGGCGGTACTTGGAACATTGTTTAGTGCTACACACTCAAGGCAATTTTTATTCATACTGGAACTTACAGAAGAAAATATGGACAAAACCCAAGAATGTAAAGAAAACTCATACAATGTACATATGTAGTCATTTAATCGACTAAAATCTCACCTCCAGAGGATACCCACCTTCATTCACATTCGTCTCTAGCTCCTGTATCAGCTCCGTCACAGGTGAATCTCCCCCGCTTGAGTGCATCTCTTCGCGCACATCGCTCTCAACTCCACTGTCCTCTCGGTAGAAATCCTTCATACAACGTTCCTTTCCCATAACTTGCACTGGCAGTACAATCACAAGCTTACGCTTGTCCGCATCGAATTTTGCGGAGCCATCCTTATCGTTCACAGCATATGGTAGTTCTATATTTAATTTGTACTTGGCTGGCTTTTCGCTTATCAAATAAAGCATACGGTCGGTTACATCCAGCGTGCAATCCGCCGATGATTTTAGCAATGGCAGCTCAACCTCTACCACCAGTTCCTTAGGAATGGTGATATTCATCTTAGCATCTAATTCATAAGTCATCTCAGACAGGTCCACAGGGCGACGATATTTTATGATATACTTCGGTTCACAGTACTCTTTACGAACGGGTGGTGCATACTGAACCTTCATAGGTTTCTCCTTTGTTACGGGTTTCGGTGGATAGATATCATCTAAGGGACTGGGCTCATCCGATGGTGGTGGCGGATTTTCCGACAATTTACGTATCACAGAAGATCGTTGAGTGCCCTTAAACTTCAACTTTGGAAATTTTAGATTAGTCCGATCCAGTCGGACCTTATACTCTCTCTCGACCCCATCACAAGCCGTATCTATAAGGCATCGCCTAAACGCAGCATTCTTTTCAGCCAGATAGAGCGCATCCGGATGGAATATCACGTCAAACACCCTACAAAGCACCCCCTTGTTATCCAAATCATCACGTGGCGGTGGCAATCCATGAGGAATGCTCCAATTTAGACCCTTCTTACCGTTCTCAGGGTTCACACTTGGAACATTACTAGGAGCAGCAATCTTATCGCACTTGGATATATTCAAAAAACATTTTGATTCACCGTTCACCGAGGTTTTCACCACAAATCCCGGTTCAGGGTTAAGGAAGGTCACGTCAACACCACGTTCAGCTTCTAATTGCTTGATTTCTGATTCATAAATCTTACGGTTCTCGGGATCCTGAATCTCCTCGCAGTAGTCAAGGAAGAGTTTCCGGAACTCTTCCTTCTTGAGCGCGGCACTTAGTTTATCAAATTCATCACGAGTAATGTCCAAGTCATTGAAATGTTTATTAGCGGACATGTCACACTATTGGCACTGGCTTCACGGAAAATTTCTCTATTTTCTTGCTAATTATTTACCGCACACTACAAAACAATAACAAAAAACAAATAGAGCACGATGTTTGTATGAGATATTCTTGTTGTTTTTTTTCTTTTTTTTCTCCGTCGATTATAATATTGCGCAACTACTACGGCTAACTAGCAAACAAGCAGAGGCAAAGGCGAGATAAATCGGGGGAAAATATCGTTTTTCTCTAAATGAAAATTGTTTCACAGAAAAATGGGGTATACTTGCGGAAAACTTGGGCGTGAATTCAGGGATATAGAAATGTTAGTATATATATATTCGGTTGCACAAACCGGTTAGAACGATTTTATATATTATTTTTGATTATTTGGTTGGAAAGCCGCCTCCTACACGACGGTTTTATATGTCTGATGCAATATCGATCAAACTTTATCAATAAAAATTAATAGAATTCGTTTGTGTACTAGATATTCTTGAATGCTAATACAATTGACGTGGTCTTTAGCAGTAGTTTTTTCTCCTTGGAGTAGTTTTCTAGAACTCACGTTGGCTTCAACAACTTCAAGTCGACGAATGAGATATCTACGTGATTACGTTCGTCTCGAGTATGGAGATGGAGAGATTTTGTGTTTTTGTTTCTTTCTGTTACATGTGTTCGTCGTTTGGACGATTTTCACTTTGCCGGCTGTTTGGAGAGATTTATTTATTTTTTTCTGAATTTTTTTTTTAATAAATTTCTTTTCCGTTTCACTGACAGCTCGATTTGAATCGATGTTATCAACTGAGAGCGTTGGGTGATATTTTTATTTGTAGGTTGAGTGGAAATAGTAGTACGATAGCGTTTTTTCTTTTATGTATTCGATGTCGTATTTTTATCAGTTCTATATGAGATACAGACAATTTTGATATGAACGTGGTACACACAATAAAAATACAGTCAGCTGTTTGATTAGTTTCCGGGAAGTAGCTTACGTCTCTTTTTCTCGTGCATCAGCTCTCATGGTTGTCTTGTTCGAAAGAAGTGTCAAGAAAACGATGTGACCATCGCTCTAAGATAGTATCAAAAAAGTGTGTATTATTATTAGCTTGGCCATATTTCATTATAATCGTGTAATATTCTCCATTAAAAAAGTAGCGATTTTAAATAATTAGCAAAACTTTCTTTTAGAAAGCGTAATATTTTTATTTTCATATGTATTTCCATTTTTAACTATTTTATTTCTATTACTACACTACGCTCTGTATGTATGTATGTTCCAGTATCGCTTTGCACGACTTTTTTCTGTTGCCCGACTAAGAAATTACATATATGTATATGTACATATAAATGTTATGTTACATGTTATTTCGACGTTGGCATTTGAAATATGTAGTTTCAAACATTCGTAGTAAGATATGAATCGTTTTAGGTTGGGAAATATTGAAAACATATTTAATATTTTCCATAACTAAATCTGACGGTGTACTCTCTCCAATAAAGCAACAAGCATTGGTATTCGTTGAACGGTGAAATTTTGAATTTCTTATTTCTTCCTTTAGTCTCTGAAGTAATTGAAATGAAAATTTAGTAAAAGATTGGTTAATTTAAGAAGTGTTAAAATGAGAAGCTTATTTAAATCATTTATCAAACATTACAAATTAAAATTTTGAAATTCTTTCGATATTCAGAAAGGAATATACGTCTTTTGCAGTACATTGTCGACTAACATTTTTTCATAAAAAAGTTCAACGGTGTTCAATCGCAGCTGCACGGTGGCTGTGACAGGGGCACCAGCATCAATGCAGTTTTCTGAGTCCGGTAAGGACAAGCACACCGATAGCTTTTGTTATCCATTTCAGTTTCATGAACGTTCTTTATTAATTTACTTACAACAACATTTCAGCGGCCTCAGTTTCACCAAAAATTCTATTCAAATTTAAAACATTTTCTACAACACTGCACCCTTTTATAAAAACAAATACAAATACTTGGCGCAACAGACCGTATGTGGTCCAGGCCCTAGCTTCTCGCGCCCATTGGTGTTGTGCGTGTTATATTTTTTTTTACACAAATGGAAGGGACCTACAGCTTAGAGCCATATCCGAAAAGCAAAGTGAGAGGGTTTCTCTTGCCAAGTATTACTCTCGGACGTTTGTCAGACATTGGAAAAAGTTTTTGGTGTTTCTGGGATTCGAATGTCGAACCTCCCGCTCAGCCATCCAACGCACTAACCACTTGAGCCACGGCGTCATTTTTGTAAATAGTTTTCATTATTCTTCAGCATTCATCCACATTAAAATAATCTATTGCAAAGGTTTAATACTAGATTTCTGTTAAAATTTCAACCGCGTTTGTGTTGTGTCGAAAAACATGCACTTAAAAATGAAATCAGCAGATGGTCCAGTCTTTATATTATTTTGGCATTATAAATTGGGGTGTTTCAGATAAACGTATAGGCATTGTGACGAGATTCTACATACGGTGTAGTTCTGTTTCGCGATATGCCCAATTGCTAAAAACCTTTTTAAATTGATGAACATTGATTACTAACAGCCACAGTTATAATGCGTTCTGGAAAAGGGCCTTTACGTATTCTATGTGTAAAGTGTTCACAATTTATAACAAATGCTTCCAAGCGCACATTGCTCCATCTTAGTTAACTCCTTTTAATGGAATCGCCTTTAGGTGTACAATTCCGTGGAATTTATTAATAATCGCTCTAGAAAATATCTAGAAAACTGTTCTTTTGGAATAGTAAAGTTGTCGATTGTATGCATTTAAATGAACTAAGAATGTGAATGGACCTTAAGTGCCTGCAGGCACTGCATGGCAAGCAAAGCTCCTGTCTGTATTTACGTTGGATGCATCGTTAATCTACCTCCTGCACCAGTCTACTAATAAAGCTTTCGGCTCCCAGTTTCAGTAACCGATTTCCTCGATCAACTTTATGTGAATGTCGATTGAATTTAGTAGTGTATCTGTTCTATCAGGTGTAAAATTGAATATGGAGTTATGAATGATATTATTGAAGTTTAATATAGAACATACCTTCCGCGTGTACTAAATTGAGCTACATTGAGCTAAAAAGAGCACGTTTAGTACTTACTCATGTTCCACTTTCTGTGGATACTTTTCATTTAAGGTTTGTGTATTTACTTCAAACTGCATTATCATTTGCACCGGAAATATAAATTTATTTTAAAAGATTTCCGGTGGAATGATAGAGCTATTGGCAAACATTTTGTAAGAAAGTGAAGAATATTGATGTAGAAATGATATCTGTGGTATATGATATAATATCTTTGAAACAAAGTACTGAAAAGTGCAAAGATCTGCATGTTTATGTATCAACGGTGCACTAAAAACTAATCCTGCTGCAGCATTAGACATATATTTCATCTGCTGCCCTTAGATATATCCGGCAAGCAAATGGCTGCATTGTAGCCATCCATTTTAAAGCCTTTTCCACCTACAAATTTAGCCACTCATTGATTCTCGATATACTAAACTTTACCCATGTAAATATTAACTGTAATTTCAGAACATGCATTCCTGCCCGCACTGAATGGGACAGGGATGTTATCTTGAACGGTAGTTCAGTTCATTTTACACAAACGGCTCTAAGACGGAAAGCGTTTGTAGCCTTGTGCTGGCTGCAATGTAATGCAATATCTGTCAAGGATATTAGCATCTTCAATGACAGTTAAGTGGCAATCACGTTCCTGAAATTTTGCTCTTTTACTTCAAAGCCCACTTTAAACTGTGGTTCGTCTCTCCTGGAGATATCAGAGCAGTTCAACAGGCAACTTTGCTAATTGCCTGGCCATATAGGCAATCCGGGAAACTGCAAGACTGACGACCCCACCAGAAAGGGTATGACTCTTAAGATTCTACATAAAAGGCAAAACTGGATGAAGAGCAGGAGGAAACCATCCTTCATCTTCTTTGAACCTATCTCGCCCTGGCGCAAGGATGACTGCTTAATTTAGGAAGCAGTCGCAGTGCGCGCGTTGATGAAATTATGCCAGTCTAACTCCAGAAGGGGCTATCGCAGCTAATATCGCATTTGAACCAGTGCAGACCGGCTAATGTCATGTTTAGGTCAAAATTGGGAAAAAAGACCCAACACCACCTAAATCCTGTATACCAATCAGTCTAACGTCGTTTCTTGGAAATGGAAAAAGCTGTGGACAATTATCTAAGAGAGGACATACTTAATGTATCCCCTCTTCACCAGCGTCAACACACATACAGAGTAGACAGGTCTACAGAAACTGCTCTGTATCAGTTACGGGGGATCATTAGATGTGCTCTTCAAACGAAAGAGCCTTGCTAGACATAGAAGGGGCATTTGATAACACTTCACATGAAGCTATCAGGAGAGCCCCGGTAAGAAAAGGAGTAAACACTACAGTTTGTAACTGAACGCACGTACTGCTGAGCAGAAGATCACCGGAAATTCCAATATCGCCACGAATCATCAAGGTCAACACAATAAGAGGATCCCTAAAAGGAGGAGTGTTATCCCCACTAATGTGGGATCTAGTTGTGAATGAACTATTTGATAAAATAACCAACCCTAGAATCAATAAGTCAAGGTTATGTTGACGACATATGTATGTAGTACTGTTTGCCAGATGAAAGTTTGAAGAAACAGTCTACGACATCATACAATAGGGTCTAATAGTAACTAAAAACTGGTACCACACAGCTGTGCTCAACATAAACCCAACAAAAACTAAAAAAAAGTCAAGCAGCCATTAAAGCGTTACAGTCAACATGGGTAAGGCTCGAGCTCTTAAAAATGTGAATGAAAAGACTGGACGATATCTCAGTGGCCAACAAGGTGCAAATGTGTTGGGTACCGGGCTACATGGATATACCGGGTAACGTAAAAGCGGTTGAACTAGCCAGCCCAGGGTCACATTTAAGCACCTCGCTGGCCCTTCCCGAGGCTAGTACTCTGCTTATCACTTTGAAAACAAAGAGTCTAACGAGGAAGCTAACAGGCGTTGGTATCGATTAGATAAATGTGCCATAGCCAAATCGTTATGGGCAGTGCATGACAACAAGAGTTCCGCGTCCTGATAGGATACTGTGTGATGGACAATCATGCAGCACGACAAGGACTACCCCACAACGACTTCTGTAAGAACTGCAGGGATGAAGAAGAAATAGAATCCATTCACCATTTGCTATGCGATTGCCTAGCACCAGCCACCAAAAGGAAAGAAACTCTTGGCAGCTGCTTACCTGTGGAGCTGGAAAATCTAAGAAACATTGAACTGAATAAGCTCATGAGATTCATTTATATATCTGGGTGGTTTAGTTCAGCCATTTATAATAAAATTTAGGTTCTCAGGGGTCTACTATTGGGCACAATCGACTCAACGTTAGTCAGAGTGAGCCGTTGACAGTTTCCTGTCAACTAGGGCGCTCTACCTAACCTAACTTAAAACAACAATAATACCACTTACGAGAAAAAGTAAACTTGAACTTAAGCTAATACGGGTGTCGGGCACGATACTGACAGCAATTAACGAAATGAAGTATCTACGGTTACACTTAGACAGTAAACTCATCTGAAGGAAGCACAAAGATGAAATATCCAGAAAGCAACACGTACTCTGCAGTAGTCTAGCGGGCAATATTAAGGATATAGCTCGAATATTCTGAGATGGATATACATTTCCATTATGCCCAACCGCAGCCATGGAGTTGCTCTCGGGATTAACTCTCGGAAAGAATAGGAAGGGAAACTCCCCTTTCTAGCAGTCCATAGGGACGATATTATTAGAAAGTTCAACTTTGAAAATAACTTCCTAATTAGGCTCAGCAACAAAAATTAATGGACCAATGAATCCCCAAATTAAAGACTGAGCAACCACACGATAGAATCGTATGCAAACGGGTCGAGAACAAATAAAGGAATAGGAACAGGGGTATTCGAACCAAGTACCAATCAACTTTACGGCAGAAATATACGCCATAGATAGGTGCCTTCAAATTTTTCTCGACAGAACAACAATTTCTGTGGAATAGGGGATCACACTTTTAGGGAAGAATTCAGGAAGCTAGAGAGACAAAACAGAGGTAGGGCTAGGAACTGTACTCAAGATCTGAGCCAAGCCAGGGAGCTGTAACCAGAAATGATTCGAATCAGCCGAAGCAAGCACAATCTACGCATCCTAACGGGTTTTCTAACCGAGCACTGCAAACTCAAGGAACACCTGAGGAAACTAGATGTAGAAGAAGAAGGCCTTTGTAGATCTTGCAATAACTCCATGAGGACTCGAAAACACCTTCTATGGTGTTGTGGGGAAAGTATCATATATCAGATGATGTGCGGTCCATTACCCCACTTCTCATTCTCAAATTCGTTGGAGAAACTAGACAACGGAGCACTCTCTCTAGGGCCGACGGTTCTAGTACAGGCAAAAGCTGGCATATGGAGCCCTCAAATATAATTACTGGTTGAATTAAGATGCGGGGGCACAATAGACAATTTCTTCAATGATCTCAGGGAATGAGCTTTCTCTGCTTCATTCAAAGCTCCAATTGATTTTATTAGTCCCTGAGTTACCAAGGCGTGGTCGCCGTGGCTCAAGTGGTTAGTGCGTTGGATCGCTGAGCGGGAGGTCTGCCCCTTTGGGGCGCCTATTTAATTAGATTGTTACGTTATCGTCGGGATAATATTTGGCTTTCTTCTTGTGTCCTTCAGAGTAGCCAGCTTTTCCCAACCAAATACGCAAATTAAGAATTCCTGTCCATCATTGTTCAACAGAAGGAAAATTAAATTTCATGAAAAACTAGTGGACGGCCGGCTGTAGGATACCTTGTCAAGCGGCTGTGCCACATTGCAGTACTGTCTTACTTAAGTTGGCTTACATGGACTAGCATGCGGCAGATTCACCGGATTAAAGTATACGAACGCGACTGACACTGCAAAAACTCATTGCTCGCACTTAATAATTAATATCATAAAAATTGCAAACTATCATCCTTTCGGGACGACATCCATGCTTCTGCTACTCTTCCTTTCCATGTCACACAGAGAGAATGTCCGATGTGGATAGACGTTATTTTTTGTTGCCCCTCTGCCATGTGTGAAGCCACCAAAAGCGAATAAATTTTGAAATAAAAGTGTCGGTAAACAAAAGAAATAAAGTGCCCGACTAAGTCGCACTTACTTGTTCGTACGAGTATGTGCATTTCGAATGAAAATTGCTCGAATGCAACCTTAAAATCTTAAATTTAATTTTTATTTGTATTAAAAAAATATGAATAAACGATGGAAGTGGATAATCTACTTATTAACATTCGACTGAGAAAGTCCGCGAATGTGGCGAGAAGAAAGACATTACGAGACTGACTGTAACCAAAAAGGATTCAACACAATAGAAATTATGTTCTAGAAATCCTCGAATTTGCATGCTAGACACTGCGGGAAAGGTCTAAGAATGTTTGATAAGAGATAGACTTGAGGATGCCATCGATGCAGAGGACACCAGCACGGTTTTTGGAAGAAGCGGCCAATCGCAAAAGTGGTTAATTAGCGGAGAAGGATATTGAGGGAAGAAGATGGAAATGCGTTGGAAACACATCGTGATGCCCTAAGGAGCAAGATGTAAAAATCAAACTGGACTATTTTTTAAGAAGAGTCCTCATCTACGATACCGAAAACGGTGAAACCGAGTACAGGCCGAGTTCCACAAGCCACAGAAGCAGCTCCTGCGCTGTGCCGGAATTAGTGAAAAAAAGACAGAAGTTGTGGGCATCAGCAGTGGGAGAATAGAGGAAATTATTACAGTTTCTGTTATTGGGCATCAAATCGTATCGAAAGAAGCAAGAAGCTTTGAGTAATGATAGGCACGCGACTATCGTTTAAGCAGCAGCTTGAGTAGGTGCCTAACAAGGCAACGTATGCTTTCTCTCTCTCCCTCTCTATCTTTTCTACGTCCGCACCATGTGAAAACATGTAAAAGGGTATTCATAACCCCTTGAGTGCGGGTAAATTAAAAAAAAAAAAAAAATGCAGTCAGCGCAATTGCAACGACCATGCAAAACACTGTTGGTCCAAAATACAAAAGAGGACTCCTCCTAGCGGAGGTCACTAAATTGGTAATCCTGATCCCCTATTTGGGGAGAGCAATGCTGGTAGAAAAGTTTGGAAAACCAACTAACGCTGCCTGCATAATAAATGCGTTGAGAGTGAGTAGGGCTTTTCGGACGACCTTCTATGAAGCAGCATGTGTTGTCGCTGGTCTGCACCATGGTACCAGTTCCAGCGACGAGAGTGTAAGTTATAGAATGAACTACCATTGCCACTTGGCGCACGGTACACCTCTGAAAGTTCCCCATCCTCTTAATAAAAAAATCAATCAGCTTAACATTGTTTAGCAGGCAATGCAGCTTTAGAAACGTAGGTGTCTTTCTCACATATCTGTCTACCAACTCCTACTCTCATAAAAAATTGGGTTCTGAGTCCTTTGGAAGGTCTTCTTGGCAGCAAATTAGAGCGAGAGGAGAGATGTATACACTAGGGCAACCTTCATAGAATTTGGGAGGCGGTGTAAAAATTCTTTAGGTGAAATTAACGGCGGCTTCAGTTCCAGTTGGGTCAGGACTAATTATGACCTTATACTTATATATAACTTACTTACTTAAAGGGCTCCCGACCCTTGGAGAGTCTCTCCCTGAGACACGGCTGCCTTCCATTCTCTGCGGTCCCGGGCATGTTGCTTCCAGTTGTGAAGACCAAGTTTTCTGGCATCCGCGACAGCTTGGTCTTTGTATCGGAGGTTCGATCTTCTTTGCCGTTTCGAACCTGGGGGCTGTGATTCGAAGATCCTCTTGGCTGGAGCGTTGTTATCCATTCGCTCGATGTGGTCGAGCCAATGTAGTCGATGTATCTTAGCTTTTTGGACTACATCCACATCCTGGTACAGTTCATAGAGTTCGCGGTTGTATCTTCTCCTCCATTCGCCCTCCTCACATATGGGACCTAATATCCGCCGAAGTATTTTTCGCTCGAAGGTGCCCAATATTTGTCCTGCTTTCTTACTTATCGTCCAGTACTCGGCGCCATATAGCAGCACTGGTGAGATGAGCATTCTAAAGAGCATTAATTTGGTCCGTCGAGTTAGGACTTTTGAACCCAGTTGTTATGCCAAACCAAAGTAGCAGCGGTTTGCTAGGGTTATTCTTCGCCTGATCTCCACAAAGGTGTTATTTGTGGGATTTATATTTGTTCCGAGGTAGATGAACTCCTTAACTACCTCGAAGTTGTAGTTATCAACAGTGACGTTTTGTCCAAGGTTTTGGGCAGATAATTTTTTTTTTGTTGATAATATATACTTCGTCTTGTCCTTATTCACTTCAAGACCAATTCGTTTCGCCTGCTCTTCAATATCGTCTGCGTATCCCAGCAGTGGGATGGACTTGTGAAAGATAGTGCCTTCCGTGTTAACACCTGCCCTGCGCACTATCTGCTCCAATACGATATTGAAGAATTCATATGACAGCGCATCTCTTTGCCGAATTCCGGTTCACGCTTGGAAGAGCTCAGAAAAGCTGTTTCCAAGTTGCACAGAGCACCGCGTGTTTTCCAGCGTGGCGCGACACATCTGGATAAGTTTTGACGGTATCCCGAATTCGGCAATCGCCTGGTAGAGTTCGAGACGATGAATGCTGTGCGGCCTTAATGAATGCGGCTTTAAAGTCGATGAAAAGGTGGTGAGTTTCGACTTGAAATTCGTTGGTCTTTTCCAGGATTTGTCGTAGTGTGAAAATTTGGTCTATTGTCGATCTGCCGGTCCGGAAGCCACACTGGTACGTGCCGACTAGTGTGTTGCAGAAAGGTTTTAGATGTTCACACAGTACGTTGTATAAGATCTTATATATAAGCTCCTTTGAGCTTAGAAAGTTTTTGACACCGGAATGAAGACGATAAAAAAGTTAGTTTCTGAACAATTCTAGAATTGATTATAGAATCGAGTATGGCACCTCCGATTGTATGATAACTCAATTTTGACATAAGTAGACTTGTGCTGTTTTTCCTTATTGCCACAAATATATTAGGAGCCATGTCTAAATGGAACTATATATCCAGCCTCTCTGTCCTAGAAGATGTATCAAGGATCTGATTTCACTGTTGACAACATTTTATAACAAAACAGGGACAAAGATGTTTGGATCTGTAAATGCTTATCGGTGTAGGCCAAAAGTTCTATGCTCTTAAATGGGACCCCTATAGTACAAATTGTCGTTCGACCTCTTTAAAACGTCAGTGCCTATCGTGAAGACTTTCAAAAATTTCCAAATTTTCAGACTACGTGAAATCTTCTTTAAAAGTTGTCCAATACACAGCTGCCTGGTGAATCCAATGGACCATACAGACAGCAAGGAGATTATTCATCTTCAGCTGTTGGACACTCAGTTTTATGGTAGGTTCTCAGCTTTTACCTATTTTATTGAGACCGCTAATATTCTATTGAACTACTCTTCCCTTCTCCTCTCATAATTAAAATTCTGAGAAGCATTGCCATCAGGATTTGTAAGTTTCAGTACATCTCAAGCAGCTGTCCTGTCCTCACTTTCTTATTTAACTACTTGTCTACCTGAAAGTCTAGGCAACGTAAGCAGATGATGCCACCAGGATAGCGTCAAAGAACATTTCGTCAATATTCCTCTCCCTTGCATTCCGGATGGGCCAAAGGAAGTGAAATGAGAATCAATCTCCCGAAAATTGAACTGGCGTTCCTTTCTCGTATACCTACCGTATACCTAATTTACGCATGTCTACGCAGAGTGCAGAGATTTGCATAAGTGTGCACCAGCAGTGCGCTAAGAACCACACCCTTTTACCAAATTTTGCAATTGAAATTTCGATTACACCCAACCGAAACTGAGATTCAATCGAAACGTCCTGATTACCATTCCTACCCTTAATGAGTCGAAAATACCGCTGCTTTAAAGCGAGGCTGAATTAACTTCTGTATAGGCGATTGTCAAACCGGTAGTGCAATAGGAAGTGGTGTCTTCTGCGAAATCTGAGCAGCTCCTTCCGCCCTACAGATTAGGATAGCACATTTCAGTTGGAAATATTGGTGATTAAAGAGGACTTGTCCCATCTGTAAAGTGGGATTACATCCTACTCCGCATCCATTGTGGATATTATTTCATTTTCACGGACAGTCAATTAAATCCCCTGGAATCTTACTTTAAAGGTCGCTTAAGATTGCCGCATGTCTTTTCAGTGGCTGCAAGGGGCGTGGCGAATATTGACGCTCCGCGTGTTTTAATTAGTCGTTTGGGTAGCTTGGAATAGAACAGTGATTGATCTTGTGGTGTACTCTGTTTTAAGTGCATCTGTATCCTAATACAGACAGCCATGCTAACATAACCTAAGCATTGTGCGTAGTATCTGTTGTCATATCATCCTTGTTCACTGATTTATATTTTTTAAAGGAATTTGATTTCCGACCTTCCTTTCGTCGAAAGAATCCCCGTTAAGTATCTGATCTACGCATGCAAATCTAGGTCTGAGCCCGGAATGTTTGGCAGGGTATGGCAAAGGAATGCTATTAGCTGAAAGTTTGGGACATGAAAGGGTCAGCAGCCAGTAGGTATTGCCATTCAATACCGGGGTAGTTGGTCCCCTATCTCGATGGGACAGGGGGGGAAATTGTCAGCTCAAGACTATAGAAGTTGAACAGTTGAGGAAGAATCACAGAATTGCGAGTGCATGACCAGCAATCATCCACAGTGGCGTGGTGGGTGGCGAAAGGAATTTGAAACTCTCACAATCAGGGCTTTTCCAAGAAGCTCCAAACATATTGACTGAACTTCTTGAACCGCTGGCAAGGTAAGCAGGCGAAAGTGAAAGCCTTCCAACAAAAAGGAAGACTGGAATGATCATCAAGCTCGGAATAAAAACTTAACCCAAAGGAGTACGGAATCTGGAAAAGAAGATGTGTTCTTTTTGAGATGACCATACTATGAGTACTCGTTCTAAGCCGAATCAAAAAATACGGCGATTCAACCGCCAATTACAAACAGGTGGGACTTAGCTTAGGATCCTTATGTGCAGGATCTCTATGCTTGGCCTTGCTGTCATTAAGGTTACCTATGAGGACGCAAGGTATCATTTCTTGAATAATGCTAGATTGTTTGACGATTATAATGTTCTAAGTGGGGTATATCAAGGTTCCATAGGTTAGGTTAGGTAAATGGGTGCCTTGTTACTAATCAAGCCACAGCTCAGTTAGACCAACAGTTTGGATCCGTTGTGCAAATTTATTTAACCTGAGAGTACTGTAAAATATATCTATTTGCTGTGTAAGACCCACCCAGTATCTGGGTGGTATGAATGTCAGGAGATCCATTAGCCCAACACTACTTAAGTCCTCCAGTTTCGAGAAGAACTAACTTCTTATTCTCCTGACGGATAGGGCGGGACAGTAGGTGGCGAATGGATTTAATTTCTTTCACGTTCCTTCAGCTACTGTAAAAGTCTATTAACTAGGACATTCCACATGAATGGCAATGGCACAATGTACAGTAACTATGCCAGAGATGACCCGTATGTTATGACGACTAAGCTTCGCTATGAGGCCGGCTATGAGGCCGGTCATGGCATACTGGCTGTTGCACATGTGTCTAGATGAACCCAGTGTCGGTATAATATGCAGTAGAGGGTCACCGTATTGGCTTTACAAGCGATTTCCAGATCCTTACAAGCCTCGATCTAACTACAGCAGAGTCTAGAGCCTTATCCACTGTCTAGCAATCTACATGGAGAGTAATCGTTTTAACAACGAATGATTTCTGCAGCCAGTAGTACGGCCGTAAATTCGCCTTGAAAGGAACTGCAATCATTGTTGGCTGGTTGGCCAGGCTGCACACTTTCATCAATGTAGTTTGGTGCATTAGCTAGGGAAAATGTTGGAACATGACTGACCGTGACGACATGCCTCAATCACATGGATTACGTTGACTATGTGTGTTTCTTTTTTCGTAGAAATCACGTTATGGGGTACAAAGCAAGCATAGTAGGACTGCAGATTAATGTGACAGCCGACCCACTTATGTAGAAATGCTGGTCAGCAGATTGAAAGTATCAGCAGCTTTCTCTATTTTTGATCCATTCTGACATCGAACTATGCAGAATCAGAAAAGCAATATTTTTAGTACGAAACCAACCTTCGAATGCTCTGCTTATTTGTACAGATGTTTTACTTAGGTACT
Source organism: Blera fallax (assembly GCA_946965025.1). Taxonomy (NCBI): domain Eukaryota; kingdom Metazoa; phylum Arthropoda; class Insecta; order Diptera; family Syrphidae; genus Blera; species Blera fallax. The sequence goes on from OX337247.1 coordinate 33,794,531, forward strand.
TAGGTAAGCTGCTAGCTTTCGTCAATAGATGCCTTTGTCAAAATTTGGCAAGAAGTCAAAGACATAAAAATACAAAAACGTGAGAATGAGTTCGTCACATGAGATGACACCTCCATTGCATAGTACGCCATGCAATGGAATCCTCTTGCACAATCTGATGGGCGATCGGGAGGTCCTAAGCAAATACGGTGCAGAATCGTTACAATGAACGGCACCATTTGTCAACTCATTCCAAGCGATAATAAAGCAGATAATCATTTTGTTTCTACTCTTGAGTGCGTTGGGCCTTCCAAGCAAATAATGTGAGCTCTTTTTGCTGAGTTGTACCTGTAGCTCCTGGGTTTCTGATACACTACATACACACATACACAGGCCTTCAGTCTGTTTTGGGTTTTCCTATGGCAAACTCTGGATATCGAAAATGTTCACGAAACCAATACTTGGCCTTTATAAGCATAGATTTGAAGTAATTCTATAATTTTACCCTCAAATGGTTTTGGGTGACCAGACTGCACTTGTTTGCTTTGTGTTATAAGGATCTATTGGGGAAAGCATGCAAACAGTAAAAAAGGCGTGTTATAGTGACATGGTGTTGAAGTGCTGCGGTTTGGTAAGGTTTGAATTTGTCGTTGTATCGTGTTTAATCCTGGTGTTATTTCGCTGGATTTGGCTTGTAGTGTACAAAGTAATTTTTGGGGAAATTTTTTTGTGTTTACTTTCATAAGCTTAAAGGATTTTTGTTAGCAGTTTTCCGACTTTGCCGTGACAATTTGCTAAAGTCTCAGTGTAAATTGTACTGGACTTCGGTTAGCTAAGAACCATCTCAGTATACCTTTCGATTCAATGTTTCAAATATCCACTGACTTTTTTATAGTCCCCAGTTATAGGTAAGAGTCTTGCTGACCAGGAGATGAATCTCCACTTTGAGTTCGAATTACGCTTCCAAACAATAATAGCAAAAGAGGTAGTAAAGTATCTGGAAGTGAGGCTTCCGAAAGGGCTGCAAAGACAATGCCAGCGGTACAAGAAAGAGGATTAGACTGGGAATCGGAGGGAGAACGAGTATTTTTCTTGTGGTTTTTGTTTTAGGATCTTAATATTACCTTACCTGTTTAAACGTCTAAAAGCAGAAAGCTGCTCACAACAGAGCCAGTTGCTAAAGGCGTGGATACACCAACTATCGGATAAATTTGATGCATGCTAACCAGCAGGACCATATCTGCCAAATTAGCCCTATCATCTGCCACAATCTACAGGACTAAATGCTGACTTCACCTGTACTATGGTCAATAGTGATTGACCGATTCCTGAACGACCTAGACAACTACGGTTACACGACGAAAGGCTATGCAGGTCACAGTACAGGCAGGATGCCTTCCTGCCCCACTATCACTTTCGAAGCTCTCTTTCACCTTTCCCCACTCGATATCAGAATCAAGAAAGCTGCATCGATAAGCTCTACAAAACTTCACTTCTCATCAAATCTTAAATTAGGCAATATCCTAAGCAAAATCCCGCTACTGACCACATCAATGATGAATGTCACAGATTTTATGCCTCTAGATGAATCCCTACCGCCCTTTTAAGATATTGATCGCAGAGCGTCTCCCCACTCAACATGGTACACCGATGAATCTAAAATGGAATAAGGAGTTTTAAGTCCTAACTTTCCTTTGGGAGCTTCAACATTGATTTTACAGGCCAAAATACACGCTATTGAATCATGCAGCAGAGAATGTACTAGGCGCAGCCTTAGTAGATCCAAAATCAACATCCTGTCCTGCAATTAAGTGGCTATAAAAGCCCTCCACACCTTTTTTTTTTAGGTCTAAGAGGCTTGGAATTGTTTAAATGTCTTAAAGCAGATAGCTGCTCACAACAGAGTCACAATCATTTGGGTTCCTGGTCATTGATGAACTAGTAAGACGTGGTTCAACGCTACCATTCACAGATCCACCACCTTCCTGTGGCTTACCCATTAGCTACCTCTAATTGGAACTAAACTCTTGGGAATGACTGGAGTCTCTAGCTGAATGGAGTTCAATACAGGTCCGTCATCACAAAACATTACCGAGCTGATAAAATAACAAACTTTCTTACCGATCGTTGCTCGCTCAGCTATCATCTCCACAAAATAAGCCAAGTTGTCTCAGATCTCTGCCGCCTGTGCTTGGAGGATTAAGCAACGTCAATGCACATTCTATGCGAATAGCCAGCCGTGGCTCGCAGTAGACACAGACTACTTGGAAAGCGAATTTTATCCCCTTCCAAAATCCAAAATTTATCTGCAAAAAGCAGACTTAGAATTCTTCAGGAACTCATGATCAAAATCCTATGTAAAGTACCGTGGGTCCAGGAGAATTAATACAAAAGATCTATTCTGGTCGCAGTGTTAGAAGGCTTCTTAGCCTCCATACCTTGCAGTATGAGACGTAGCCCCATCCTGCTGGAACCACATGTCATCCACATCGTGGTCACGCACATAAATTTGGGAAGAAATATTCGTTGATCATCTTTCTGTATCGGTCACAATTGACTGTAACGCGGGTTCCTGCTTCATTTTTAAAGAAATAAAACTTCATGAAACTAGCAGCGTACAAACCACACCGTATAGTACATTTTTGTGGATGTGATGGTTTCTTGCCGAATGTTCTCACTCCAAATACGAAAATTCGGCTCATTGACGTATCCGTGGGCCTCATTGCTGACCACAATTTAGTCATAAAATTCCGTTCAATGCAACGGCTGCAATTCTTGCACCAATTGAATCTTGTAAGGGATTAGGCCAAGATCGTTCCAAGTTGTGGACAGACAAACACCAACCCCCTGTGAAAGCATGTGAACTGACAAATTCGGGTGTTCAATAACACTGGCCTCAAATGCGGATAAATTTTCTTCGGATTGCATTAATCTCAATCTCGTTGTTGGCCTAATGTCATATACCGTTAAATTCGTGTCAAATCTAGCCACAACACGACAAATACACGCTGAAATGGGTGATTGTTCGGTAAATAAAATTTACGAAATGTTCGATGAGTTTGTGGAAATAATATTCCACGATTTGGTAACACTGTTGCGGTGTGAATCTATTCAAGAATTCACTGAAAACAAAAAACGTTAGTTTGACAGCTATCCCTATCGGAAATCCGGTACATCTTAAAAAAAACATTTATAGTAAACAGTTTGTGCATAACTTATAAACATTTTGGATTCTTTCAAATTTGCCGTCCAATGGCCTCAGCAGTCTGGAATTTAATGCACTGACTCGTATGTTGGCCTAAATATTGTTTTCCAATCCAAGCAATTATTTCTGACAAATAAAGACGCTTTACTTGGTTTCATCACAATCAGTGCTTTCTTTCACGATGTATGAGGAACTTCCATGCACGGCATAAGCGTGGTTGTTGGAGTTATATCGTCGTCCCAAACGTTAAGTGCTTTCTTTTGAAAAATAATTGCTTGTTTACCCACTCGTTCTGCCTTGGAGTTCATACAAGTTGCTCCCACATTGAGTACTATTGACACCTAAGTATGTTCGGGTGAATAAATTGTTCTCATTTCTTTAGGCTTCTCCTTGGGCTAAAATGGAATAATAATGCGTCTTAAATCCTGTTCTCCAGCATACATCCAAAAAAATTTCGAACTGAAAACGATTTAATTAAGAATGAATCTTGAACCTCTTTTTGGGTCAATTTCGGGTACTGAATTATCTCTTACGGATCCAGCGGAAATGTATGGAAAATTTAAGATCCAATTTATAATTTTCAGCTCCACATTAACACAGAATCCATTTTTTTTGCTGTTAAAGTTAAACGCAATTTTTCACTTTTGAATTTGCAGCCTTCCATTAAATTTACCGCCGGAAAGCATTTGAAACCTACCCTCATGGGTCTGGGTTTTGTGCTATATATTCCACTTATATCCTCCAAAGCACTCCTTCTAGGAAATATCCTTAGTTTTATGTTTTTTATTCTTTTCAGCTATAAAACGTGATTTATGCTAATTCTGCATAGTATATGGGATTGACATCGGCATTGGAAAAGGCCATATTGCACATAGAGAGTGGGACTACCTCGTTACACTGACCTAATTTACCGAATTGGTATGGGAACAAGAAAAAAAGGCGTGTTTTGTTTCTGGGCTTGGGATCACTTTAGCTCACTTCATCCGAGAGGACTATTCGTGGTAAAGTGCTTAAAAGCATTTTCATCGACTTTAATAGCATCCTACAAGGAGAGAGCTGAGACTGTGGTGATTATACACAGCACATAATCGCCGGCGCCCGGCGCATACCCCGCTGTGGGTATGGAAGGACAAGTGGATACAAATAAGGATACTGAAAGAACGGAGATAGATTTCAAGTGTAATTTTAATTTGGCGGCAATAAAGTTGTTTATTTCTTTCCACTCTTTTATTCGGAATCAACACACTCGAGGGTTTTATGGTACTATGTACATAGTTGGTAAAAGTGTGCGCTTTTATCAGGCGTTTGACTTTAATGACGCCTTTAATATGTTAAAGTGTCTTCTGTAGCCTCCATTGAAGGGGATACTTAAATGGAATATAAAATATTGAGTGTCCTCGCTGATGACAAATGATTTCAGATCAAATGTCTCTAATGATAAATTGTGTGAACTGGTTAAAACTGAATATCCTTTCCGGAAATATACATAGCTGCACATGAATATGTAAATAGGTTGGGTTAGGTTGCTGGGTTGATGAGAGGAGTAAATACTAGACCCTATCCAACTCAGGGCCTTGTGGATTCATTGTGATGCCCATTGGAGGGATTGGTCTTAGTTCCTGTACTGGGTTCCTATCTTATTGCTCGTTGGTGATTAGGGTCTCCAACCATTGTTAAGTCTTCAAAAACCAGAAAAGTTTGCTTAATGAGACGTCGGATTGTCCATGTATATGTCCTGAAAGTAATGTTTTCCTAAAGGTTTGCTTCGCCAATGTAATAGGCTTGGCTACTCGCAGGGAAGTGAGGTGTGTTCTCGTGAGCCTCTTTGTGACTGAAGCCTGCTATACATTGTCATTGTTGAGTACCACTGTGCGGTTTCTTAGAAGTTTGACTAGTGAGCGCACTTATCAACAGCGATTATATGTAATTTTTAAAAGTTTGTTGGTTCTAGCTTTGTCGTATTTTCGCCAAAGATTCCTTGATACATCGCAGGTGGTAAACGAGTTCCACCTTTACTGTCTTTTATTAGGATCTTACACTCTACTTCTTCTCTGACGTTACAGAGTGGAGGAATAATCCATTGAAGTGCTCGATTGTGGTTTGTTGCTGGAATCTGACCGGGACTCAACAGAGAGTAATATTATGCTGCGAGCCAAAAATCTTAAGATCTTCGGGTCAGCGTCGAATTAGCTTGGACTTATTTTTAAGTAGCAAAAATTGTTTTAATCGCTGCCACACTGTCAATAAAAATGCTGATATCCACCCTTATTCCGTGTAGGGTTTTTCTAAAACGCCATTTGTCCAAAAGCCCATTTGAGGCTTTTAATTTTTCAAGTGTTATGCCAAAAACTGATCGCCAAAAAACGCCTCCGTCGGTAAGTAGATTTATATTCCACATACGATCCACTGTCATTGCAACAGCTGATTTACGTCTGTACTAGATAAGTTTCAAATTATTCAAAACAAAGTCGTGAAAAAAAAACTTAAACTTAAGCTGGATGCTGTCGAGAGTACAAATCTTAGGTGGACAAGTGGATCAACATGTCTGGCGACAAAAAAGATTTGGCCAAAGCTGGATCTAAAACGCTCTAAGAATTTGATTTTTCTCAATAGATTGCATATCGGCACCACAATAGGCGTCATCACTGGACACTGTCTAATAGGCAAGCACGCAACAAGGCTGGGCCTCTTCGCGAACGATATCTGTAGAAGCTGCATGGATGAAGAAGAGGAGGAAACTATTCCTCGCCTTCTTTGTTTCTGCCCAGCTCTCTCCCGCAGAAGGAAACTCCACTTAGGAGCTCCCGATATAGGCGACCTGATGATTATTGACATCAAGAGCCTCTTACGCTTCATAAGAAGCTCTAATTGGTTTTAAAACGAGTAGGTGGAGGGAGGCCTCTCCCATGATCCACGTGGTATCACAACGGACCTCATTGGTCTAAGTGCGCTGGCGACTCCTAGCTGGCAGCCACTTCAACCTAACCTAACCTAAGTCGTGAAAATATAAGTTGGAAGACAAAATGAATAGTATTGCAATGTTTTAGAGTAGCGAGGAAGAAGAAAATATGCAAAAAAAAGATCTCATTCACATACGAAGAAACACAAAAACAAAATCTAATCCGTTGGATTTGCAGGATGCGAAGTAAATAACAAGATAAATCTCACTGAAAAATTAATACATATGTACATATATCGAGGCTTTTCAGATTTAAGATGTTTTTTCGGATGTCCAAGGAAGAATTCGATATTTGCTGGACGAAACAAAAAATCATATCCATGAAACTACAAGTTCAGAATCTGTACCGATGGTATTGAAGCTTGCTGCCATTCTTCTGAATCCTTTACCCAAATGTATATTTGCTTCCATTAACTCGACTAAAGTCGTAAACTGCTTCTTTTTCGTTACTTTTACCCTATAAATCAAAATAAATTAATTTCGATAGTTAATTAACTTAAAAATACATAAAAGTCATATTTTGAACTGATTTTTGCTCTTAGGCGATCACTATTTTCTGCACGACAAAAACCGTCGTTTTTAATGGCGTATTTTGGCGTTTAACGCCTCTCGGAATAAGAGTGAAAGAGAAAAAACGACATTTGTTGTCAAACAATGAGTTCCACAAGGCATTTAACAAAAACGCCACACGTAATTCGAATATGGCGTTTTTCTGGCAAAACGCCACTTAAACGCCACACGGAATAAGGGTGATCATCTGGTGGTATTGGCAGCATTGATACTATACACGCTGCCTCTGTCACTGCCAGGAGTTCCACTTGAAAGACACCGCTGTGGGCAGGAAGTCTGAGCTGTGTATGCTTAGTTTATCAGAGCATATATCGGTACCCGTTTCTATATCGAACTTAGGAAAATCCTCTCGAGTAGGTGAGAAAATTTGTCCATGATCCATGAAATGTTACAATGAACCTACCTATGGTCTAAGTGCGTTGGCGGTAGCTGGCGGCCACTTTAACCTAATATGACCTATTACCGATCTCTCCTTGGGTCCCCATGTAACCAAATAGTTCTGCCCTCTGTGAGTGTCATACAAAATGTCCCTGTTTTCAAAACAATTTTTCGTCATGCTAATCAAGCAGACCAATACCAATATTTTTCTGAAGGACTCTAGAATATGGCACAAGTTGCGAAGTTGAATGCTGAGATTAAATTGAATGTCATTGCTGCGCAGGGTTCTTTGGTTTCTCCCTTGCATCATTTCCTCCATACAGCCTCATTATACTGCCGCAAGACATCTAAAAACCTCCACCTATGAGCACGCTTTCTGAACACCAACCTATGCTCAGTCAGATCTCTTGTTTCATTAAAAGCTGCCATTAACATTTCCATATTTTTACTCCCCATTCTTTGCACATGAGTCTTAAGATTGGTGTCTTCATTATTGACGAGTTCTCGGACTACGTACATACCTATGTACATCGATTGCCAAAAGTATGTTTTCCTACTGGAGTGCAGTGCTAGGTGCTCTTTGTTTTAAGTTGCCAGCTTGCACAGGAAAGCTCCTTTCAATCCCGATCCTTTTCAACAAGATTGTGGCTTTTCGGTATTATTCCTTTCATTTGTATTCATCGAATCATTGTGTTTATTGTGCAAAGGCCCTAATTATTTAATCATACGAGCAAGTCCAGGCTATTATCAATGAAGTTTTAATCTTGCCTCTAGCTGACTGTACTCTGGTTTGTGCGTTTTACAGAAAGAAATCCAATTGAAGCCTTGTGCGTATAGATTTTAATTGGAGGCTAGTTCGTTATGAAAACACTCTTACATGTGTAAAAAGATTTCCGAGCACAAAAGGCAAGCATACAATGGCGGCCGCATACGTATATGACGACAATACATGAGTAACTCTATCTATGAGTTGAAAACTTTGCAACTATGACGCAATGAATGGAACATCAACTACCGAGCAACTTGGCACTTAACAGGATGTTACAACGAACGTGCAATGTATTCAAAAATTATGGTTTTCCAGACAAGGTACGTATAAAGCGGGAGCATCCACAAAGATTGAAAGGTGTAGTACTACCGTACTGTCCGGAAAGCGAACTATTTCATTTGTTTTAATGTGTGAATGTGAATGCGTGCAGAAGGGAGTGTGTTAGTCAATCCATTGCAAGCTGAACCTACTTCTAAATGAGAATTCTTTACATATGGCCAAGGACGCAGCAATTTTCATTGCTGATTTCAACTTTGATTGAGAGTCTATTGATCCATTGGCGTAATTTTAATGCAGTTTGGAAAATATAATTTTAAACCATAAACTTCAAAACACGTGCCTTAGAATGTAAACTTATTCTTCTCACACAAAAAATCTCAATGGAGCTTGAGGTCCGATCACACTCAATCGCTTTACAAAAAAAGGAGTACCTGTTGATAAATTAGCGCCACATAAATCTCAAATCCTTGCTGTCGAAAGCTATTGGAAACTAGTAAAAAAAAATGGTCACGGTATCTTTACAAATACAAACATTCCCAACGTATTGCCGCCAGTGCATTGGATTACGGCGCCAAAAGTTGGACGTTTAAGTCCTAGAAAACACCAAAAAGTTTTTTTTTACAAATGTCTGAGGCTTATAATTGTGATGAGAAAGATTCTCAATTCGACTTTGGAATATGGCTTCAAACGGTGAGTCCTTCTATTTGTGCAAACAAATATAACACGGACAACACGAATGGTCGGCGGCCACCACCACATTTGGTAGCATTTTCGAAAGCAACGAATTTCCGCAGCACTCTTCATATGGCTTCCATAACTGAGCCTAACTGCCATCTATCACTACACCTAGTTACTTGTCTTCCAGGGTAAAAAGTAGTTTCCGATTCTTACTTTAAAGGATTCTACTAGAATGTACTGTTTCCGCCTTGTGTTCGGCTAATGCCAGTACTTCATTGGTTAATGTAGATCCGATCGTCTCATTTGTGGTCAACTCCATTTTGTTAATGTATTTTTCTGCTATCACTACGGCAATGTTTTCAGCGAATCATGTTATTTATGTCACGTTGAGTATTCAAAGTCTCAGAACGTAGTTACAAATGATATTAGGTTAGGTTAGGTTGAAGTGGCTGCCAGCTTAAGTCGCCAGCACACTTAGACCAAAGAGGTCCGTTGTGATACCACGTGGACCAATTAGAGCTTCTTATGAAGCGTAGGAGGCTCTTGATGGCAATATTCATCAGGTCGCCTATATCATTATAATAGGGAGCTCCTAAGTGGAGTTTCCTTCTACGGGAGAGAGCCGGGCAGAAACAAAGATGGTGAGGAATAGTTTCCTCCTCTTCTTCATCCATGCAGCTTCTACAGAAATCGTTCGCGAAGAGGCCCAGCCTTGTAGCATGCTTGCCTATTGTGGTGCCGATATGCAATCTGTTGAGAGAAATCAAATTCTTAAAGCGTTTTAGATCCAGCTTTGGCCAAATCGCTAGACATGTTGAACCACTTGTCCACCTAAGATTTGCAATCTCGATAGCATCCAGCTTAAGTTTAAGTTTGCGAGTAGCGATTGGAATACCTGAGGTGCCATTATCCGGCAAGATGGGTAAAGTTGTAAAGTTGTAAAGTTCATCGGCCTTACAATTCCCTGAATTATCTATATGCCCCGGCACCCAACACAGGTTAATTTTGAACTGCTGCGCCATCTCCACAAGAGACGAACGGCAGTCTAGGGCTACTAAAGAGTTTATAGAGGTCGATTCCAGGGATTTGATTGCTGCCTGACTATCAGAAAAGATGCGGATATCTCTAGAAGATATCACGTTTTTCTTAAGCCAAGATAGGGCTTCTTTAATCGCCATTAATTCCGCCTGGAACACGCTACAATGATTAGGAAGACGGAAGGAGAGATATTACAGAGGAGTGGTCCTAGAGTAGAGCCCTGGGGAACACCGGCAAATATAGAGTACTTCTTTGCCCCATCGGTCAGTTTTATACTGCAGCGGTTTTGGTTAAGATAGTTGTCAACTATTTCAAGAGTATATCTGTCGTGTTAAACGCGTTCTTGGTCGATGTCGCATTACGGCTCGTGAGCTTCGTCATCGAAATTTCTCCTCCAAAGTCAACGCAAGCGGGAATATTTTACAAAGAATTTTTCGACCGAGGACATCTTCATTCACTTTTGAAAGAGAGCCATAAAGCAGGACAAAGGTGATGAGGATGTTCTATTGGGTCTCCTTAGTTTTTCGACAAAGTCTGTTATTACCTCAAAGTTGTAGCTGTCGACTAAGACGTTCAGCCCGATTCGCTGATGTCGTGTATCCCTTCTTGTTGACACATATACTTGGTCTTGTCCTTATTTAGCGCTAAACCAATTTTGGCAGCTTTGGTTTCAATTGTAGCGAACGCACCAGTGAAATCTAACTGTGCTCTGCCAACTATGGCAATATCGTCGGCTCTCGCTAGTAGTTGTACAGAGTTTGAAAGATTGAGTCTCCGGTGATGGCTTGTGAGTTTCTCAAAATTCTTACAAGTATGAGTTAAGGAAGTCATATGACAGCGCAACACCTTGTGTAAATTTTACTTTGACATCAAAGGTTTCGGTGAGGTCATTACCGATCTCGATAGAGCAGCGGGCGTTCTCCACCATCAACCTTCTCTTTGAAAACCTTGGCTGGTAGGCCATCAGATCCAGCAACTTAATTGGATTTGAGCTTGAATTTTTTTGTTTAGATGGATGGAAGTTTTGGCTATCATCGTCATTCTATCTGTCAGCGGTATGTTGGTCTTCGTCGCTGTTATACAGTCTGCAGAAATGTTTTCCCATATTCTCAGTACCGACTGTACCGACTGTGAAACAACAAGGTTTCCTTCCTCATCTTTATAGGTTTCTGTACGGGTTTTATTGGCTTAATGCGTTCTTTTTATATAATGGTAAACCTTCCGTAGATTGTTCCTGGAGTATTGTCTCTGAATATTTTCGTTCGCGCGCTTTTCTTCTCTTAGAGAAGCCAATGTTTTTCCCCTCGCTTTTGCTCTAGAGCTCACGAGCAATACTCATCCTTTTTTGCAGCGCCTTTGTGTATGCGTCTGGTTTAGCCGCAAGTGCTTGACTGCATTCTTCGTCAAACCAGGGTTTCTTGGTGGTGGTCGGGTGACATCTCTGGTCGCATTTTGGTAGCGTTGCCACTGGTCTTTGGCATTAGGAGTCGTGCGTTAGGCGAAGATTCTGGTGATCTCTTGCGATTGCGGCTTTTCGACGTTAAATCTTCTTGCGCTTGGGATATTTGCAACAAGGTACTGATACGAGTCGGTGTTGGCTCCTCGAAAGGTTCGAACTTATAGAATACTGTGGGCATGCTTTACGGGATCGCAATATGGACATTGGTTGATCTCATGATCAGGGCACTGCCATGCTCCCTTGAGGATAGTGAGATTAAAAAACGGTGTGCTTGCTATAGTGATGATCCGCCCAACAGTAAAATCATTGAACCTAAATCCGTGGGTGCAAAGATGTCATCACTGTTTCTCTATAAAGAGATATCTCTCAAAAACTCTTCACCCTTTTTAGAAAAGTGGGAACTGCTGATGGTATAAACGTAAAGTGGGCTTTTGGTACAATAGATCCTATTGATCGCAGTGATTTTACGCCCATGCGCGTAGCTATAAATTTAAAAAAAATGCTTTGTACGAAAGATAAATGGAAATTCCCTAACGACCTGGAAAGAGATGGTGACAGGTGGTGACATTTCAATAAACACATAATTCCTACTTTTACCATCAAATGTAAGAGAATTTACTTTTCTTCGAATTTAAATTTACCTCGTTCGACACTGTGGCAAATGATGTTTATCATTACGTAAATTACATTTTATTTAAGTAATTAGGCAGAAACAAAAATAAGCCTGCGTAAGATTTAGGGGTTTCACCCTTAAATTTGATATACATTGCACGTGCTTCCAACCCCCCTTATATTTTGCGTCAATTAGAGGAAAATCTGTGTTACACAATTCTGTTGACTTTGGGCGAAATTTGTGGTGGCTCCCTAGCCTGACTCATCAAACGATGTGTTGCCGCTATCAACCCTTTATTTCCACTTTGTTTGCATGGCTTGCAAACAATCCTTTCGAATGAGAGAGATACAGCAACAGCCCTAGTATTTGTTTTCATCATGGCTCCGAGGCATCATCTCAATTGGATTTTAATTTAGAATTCCGAATTTTATATCACATCAAGGAAGGCTCTCTGCCTTTGGAATTTAGGACAACGGACCGTTGCCGCCGCCGCCGCCGCTACCGCTGCTACAAAGTTAAACAAATACCCAGGAGTTGTTTTTTTTAATTTTAAGTTTATTTCTTTGTGTGTGGAATGCAAAGTTACATTTTTTGTTGTTGTTGTTGCTGTTGTTACAAACTCAAAAAGTCGCATACTGCGGTATAATTTTCATTATTCTAAGGATAATCAAATGGATTAATTTATAAAACGAGTTCCATGGCCGATTTTCTGTTCAAAATCTGTCACAGCTACTACTACGCTTCTCAATATAAATTCTAAATTATTTTCTTAATTTTTTTTTCTTTGTTTGTTTAATATTTATTTGATCACAATTCACTTTGCATCGAATTTGTATATTAAAATACACCTTGTCCGTGTACTTATACAATGTAAATGTAAACATGTAGTAATAATAAATTTTTTTTTAACAATACTCTTGAGTAGAAAATAAAAATGTTTTTTTATTTTTTTTAATTTTAATTTTTATTTTCCTTCACAACAACACTTATCTCGGTAAAATTTAAGCCTAAGAATAAATTATTTATGTACATTGTATGCCATAACCACAATTCTAAAAAAATTATTGTCAAACAATAAAATTAATTACTATGGGTGAAACACTGTTAAGAGTTAAACATTGAACGGCTCAGATGCCTTGTATGTATATTTAGTTAGGGTATCCGTGTATGTGCCAGACAACATTAAATAATCTACGTAAAGTATTTTACAAGATTATTAAGTAAATTATTGAATGTGCAATGGCGAACAATGAAGTTTATGAAATGTGCTAAGTGTTGCTAGATATCTGTTTGTGTATTTTTTTTAAGCGACTTTGTTTATGTGCAGTTGATTTGTTTAAGAAAAAATAGTTCGTATACGCATCGGTATATTCATCGATTTCGAAATGTTGTGAATTGCCAGAAACAATTTTGAAAAATCGCAGTTACATGTTGTCTGGACGTGTGAAGTTGGACCCGGTTGTCTCCAGATCAAATCAAATATTCTGAGTGTGCACACGTTCAGAGGGGCAAACGTTGTCTCTGTCTATTATCTCCTAACAGCCTGATTCAGAGCTCGAGCTCTGAAAAGAAGCTGCGAATGGCACAAAAAAGGAGACTTTGCGTTCGACGCCTAAGCAATAGGCCAGAGGCTACAAGGAGCACCTGAATGAGATGCTCTCCGCTGTGGATTCACCAACTGCTAATAGCAACACTCAGTAGACCTAGTATCGTAGTATCATCAAGTAAGTAGTCGCCCTCCAAATAAGAGGTCAATGGTATGATGATGTTTTCCAATTCAGGAGAAAGATGACATAAGATGCACATCGAGAGATGCTGCAATGTGAAGCAAGGACAGGAACGAAGAAAGAAGAAGTAAATTCTCGGTACGAAGAAGAGGGCATACGCAGTCTGCCAGTTCAAAGAAATCGATAAGATAAGTTCCACAGGTAAGTCAAGCAACTGTTAGCTGGTTGTCAATTCAGGAGAAAGATGACATAAGATGCACATCGAGAGATGCTGCAATGTGAAGCAAGGACAGGAACGAAGAAAGAAGAAGTAAATTCTCGGTACGAAGAAGAGGGCATACGCAGTCTGCCAGTTCAAAGAAATCGATAAGATAAGTTCCACAGGTAAGTCAAGCAACTGTTAGCTGGTTATAAGGTCGGAACGTAGGCTCCTTGAAATAGTGAAGGAACCGATGCACAGGGCTGCTAAATAGCATAATGTGAAAGGGCTGAGGCGGCAAGAAGACAATTCCTTTCCAGTCAACTTGGAATGAATCCCCCCGATGCAATGTGCAGTTTGGAAGCAGCTCTTTTGAATTATTCCAAACTTGTACCAAATTTCAGCAAGAAGAGGCACTTCTATGTGATTTCTTCAATCTTATGCTGGAATACGTAGGTAGTGCTAAGGGCGGATGTGATCAAAGACGACACTATCTTTAACGAATCTGTCCAGCTGCTGGGATACGCAGATCATATCGACATGATTGGTCGCTCCCAGCGTTCCATAGTGGAGGCTTTCACGACAATTGTTGAAAGTGAATAAAAGCATCCACCGCCTAGGACCAAACGTCACTGTTCATAGCTATCAATGTGACCTGTAAGGAAGTCAGTTATACCCTTGAATTATGTTTGTTCTTTGCTATAATCTCTTTCGATCTTTTTCTAGAACAATGTATAAATTTCTTTGTAGAACTTTATCATAGGAGATCATCCTGCAACTTAAAGAGATTTAGATGCAGGGTGAGTGATAAAACGCGCCACCAAGACAAAAAAAAATTAATAACTCCCTTTCTGCGCTGTGTTTTGATTCCTTGTTTTATGTTTTCCCAAATGGACTTAAGATTAAAAAAAAGAATGAACTTGGGGCAGTAAAATCAGAATTTGGATAATGTACGTATGCCATCTGTAGGTTCCGTCCACAGAGAGTTTTGGCGTGAATTTGGCAGCACTGCTCTTAGCCGATGGACCATAATTATTCTGGTTAACCATTTACGTTTTTGCCGAGTGTGGGACAATGGAAAAGGCCTTATCAATTAGCGCTGTAGTTTCTGCCATACAAGTGAGTCCTTCCCTTTCTTTCGACAAGGGGGTTATCTGCAGATAGTTTGTCAGCACATTACTAGTACGCAAAACCAACGATTTACTCCCATGGGGCAAAGTAAAGGCTAATATAGGAGCAGAGCAAAAATGTAGATACGGGAATGGAAGCTGAACGCCTTCGACGAAGATCTTTTCAAACTCATTTTAGAAGGCGAAAGCATACCAAATAGTGATGAAAGAGCTGAAGTACTTTAGGGCACCACCGCCACTTGAGGTAGATAGAATCCCTGACACAGCGTTCAAAGAGGCAGTGCTATGCCTTCGGGAACGGGTTCTCCCCAATCATTGGAAAGATAGAGACTGGTACTACTCCCCAAATAAAACAAGCTCCCAGAAAATCAGTGTAGCGCTTTCTATGCATGCTGGACATTGCGGCCAAAGTCGCAGAGCGCTTTATATACGACGCCATTGACGATGCCATCAAAAGCGCAAGAGACTCGCGAAACACCAATAAAGTTTCCGGAACAAGAGCTCAACCGCAATCACATCGTTACGGCCCTAAGGACCGAGATGGTACTCGAGCGCCTACCTCATGAAAATCATACTCAGCCTTTTTTCGAATAGGCTCCTCATCTATGAAAATAGAGAAAAGAAGTGCAAGGTTGCAGACGGAGTTCTGCAAGGTTCAGTGACTATCCCTCCGATGTCTAACGTAATGTACAATGGTGTGTACGGCTATCTATACCAAAAGAGGCGAAAAGTATACGGTTTATTGATGGTGTTACTATAGTGGCGGTGGCCAAGCTCTTAGATCAGATAGAGCAAATAAGTAATGACACAATGGGAATGTTAGGAAGGTGGCCAACATTCATGGTCCTGAAATAATCGGAAGAAAAAACAGAAGTTCTGCTCATGAGGACAATAAAGGAAACCATTACAGTGTCTTCGGATGCTCACCAGATCGAATCGAAAGAAGCCCTCGAGTACCTTGAAGTAATGGTCAACACGCCACTGTCATGTACCTTGGGTACGTGGGTAACAATGCAACGAATAGAGTCAGGGCAATGGCAAAAATCGTGCCAAATACAAACTAACGAAGGTCACCAAATCGATAATCCTGTACGGATCCCAAATTTGGAGGAAAGCAATGCTGGTAGATACGTATAGGAAACCAGTTAACGCTGACTACAGCATAAATGCTTTAAGAATGAGTAGGGATTTTTGGACGACGTTATATGAAGCAGCATGTGTTGTTGCTGGTCTGGTAATAGTCGATTTCCTTGCGGCGGAGGCAGAAGATGCTAACGAGGATTAAATAGAGTTGAAGGCGCGCAAGAAGATGAAAAGGTCTTACTAACTTCCCTGGATGATTGCTGGATTAGCAAATAGCAGGAGCGATGGATCCAGTCAACGAAAGGCAGGCGAACATACAAATTGATTCCCAACCTTAACTGATGGATGCTTTCGGGCATTCCTGTACAAGTCCAAGCACGACAGTACTCTTTACCTTCGAAGTTGAACTCACTGTAGCATTTTTCAGGCGGAAATTCTGGAGATTAAGGAAGTCCTGTTCTGGCTAAAATGTACATATGTATGTATTATATACATTACATCCGGCATATTAGCATTTTCACGGATCTAAGCGGCAAATAAGTCCCTCAAGTCGTTCTTTTTAATTCGAAGGTCGCTCCAGATTATCACTCGTCTCTCATGGAGATGGCGCAGCAGTTCAATATTCACCTACGCTGGTTGCCAGGCCATAGAGACATTCCAAGTTACTGCAACTGCAACTGTATTCGGTCAGATCTGGGCTAGGTTGGATCAAATCATCATGCTGAAGAGAACAAATATCGGTGGACACTGTCCCATAGGTTTATATGCCAAAATGCTAGGTCAGCATGGATAAGGAAGATGTGGAAACCATTCTCCACTTCTTCTGTCTAGCCCTATCCAAAAGAAAACTACTTCATCTTGGAGCCCTACTCTTTGCTAACTTTGGCGATCTGAGAAACACAGACGTCTCCTGGTGTTGGTCACTCAGTAGAAGGTAGTATGTTTGCTTGTGATTTGGCCGGCGTAAGTTCAAAGTTCACAACAGAGAAGCTAATAAAATCTGAGTTTCTCCGACTATCACACCAAAGAAGGAGTTTCTGGCTGGTAGTTCAATGGATCGTATAGACGCTGAGTGCTTCTGAAATTTGGTTGCTCCTTTTTTATAAAAAAAAAGAAGATTGGTTCTCCTTTTATTTATTTATTTTCTGCTAGATCCAGTGATATCACAATGGACTTCTTTCTATCTATGTGTGTCTGTATCTTGATACAGAAAGCCACCTAATCTTCTTAATTGAGCAAAATTCACCAGCCACCCTGTATTAACTTTTTTTTATGCATTTTATGTAAAAATTAATCCTTTCGTCGCCTAAATGCAATTTCTTGCTTGATTTTGCCATCGTGGTACATCAATAAATCACTAAAAATAAATAAAAAGAAAAAACTACGAGAAGCTTCTTAATTTTAAGTAAAATTATTTCTATAATATGTTCCTGGATTCCATAATAGAAAATACTAACCATACATGAACCTACATTGGCTAGATTAAACAGCGGAGTATATTTTTGTTTTTGTGTTTAATGACAATGCCTACAATATAAAATTTAACAATTTTCCTTAGAATTAGATTAAAGAAATTATTTTAATAACCTTACTTACGTACGTAAGCAAAACGTTGGCAGCCTTAATCAATTTTCCAAGCAGCTTATTATTTTTTTATTTTTTTGTTTATTTAATACTAGTGTGGTATCCAAACATTCCAGTACAAATTAAAATTTATCTCAAAGGCTTTTGTAAAGTATTTCTTATATCTCAACGTGATTTGCTTAAGTTAAAATTAAATATGCTTACGTATAAAATATAAAATGTGCAGTAACTATTGTGATAAGTAATTTTTTTTAAGTTTTTTTTTTCTGTGATATGAACGAAGTTCCAGTCAGTGAAATAATAATTTTAATAGATTCAAATGAATTTATATTTAATTATCTATAAGACTAAACAATGATTCACTGTATTTGATTTAACCTGGTCCCATAGTGTATACAAAAGAAAAAAAACTCAGCAAAACTGGAGATACATATTACAAAAACAAAAAGAAATTATTTTAAATTATTTATTAAATTCTACACTGCATTGTTTAGCAGTATTTTTTCCTAAATTCACATCTATAATCATTTTGCAATACTTTGAAGTGAAAACTTATTAATTAAATAACTTTTCATTTAATAATAACTTTATTAATAGTTTGCTTAGTTTTAGCGAATACTTTTGATTTTTTGTTTTTTATATACGAAAACTTTTTCCTAAATTTATGTAAAGATACATTTAGTAAATGTAGAGTTTGGATTCATTTTGAAGATTTATTGAACGTTACAGTCATCACCAGCCGCGTTATTTATTTGCTGTTTTGTTTTTCTGGATGCCCTTCGAATTAGAGATCTGTAATGAAATTAAATTCAGTGTCATATTGAGTGTATTCTTATAAGAAAGTGTGGAAAGGTTTACGAATTATAAAATATTTAATGGCCCAATACAAGAGCATCAGGGGAAGTATTCAATTGTAGAATAACTGAGTTCGGTTTTTCTAAAATCTGTATCTACTTACTAGAGCTTTTGGTAATCGTTTAAAGACAGTGGATGGTTCTATAAAAATTTTGATTATGAATCGTGGTTACGTCAAGAAAGGCTTCATCTTGAAACGGCGCTATTGGGTAACAGATTGAAGGGCTTCTGATGAGCCCTCAATATCAAATCACAGAATTATTACGTTCAACATTGAAGAGCTCAGTCATGAAAGTATGTACTACAAAAATAAATTTTCACAACATTGACTAGAGGACGTTCGGGCTAGGCGAATTAAGATCCAATATGCGAAGGACCTTTAACAAACACAAGTAAGATGGAGGCTGGCAAAAAAAACTAAAAAGCTAACGAAGGATAATAGAGAAATTAGAAAAGCCAATATAAATAGGTTCAGGAAATTCTATGAAAACATCGCATCTACCCCTAATACAGCCGGGATACCGGCCCTATCAATGGCAGCTACATTGAGAATGAAGAGCTTTTATGTAACTTGAAACACACTCTGCTGAGTAGCATAGTATCCAATAAAACAGATGTAACGGAAGTGTTTATACCGATGATGTTGGAGTTCATTTACAACTAGGCTCCACATTAGTGGTGAGAGAATCCCTCCTTGTGGGCAGCCTCTAGTTGTGCTTGTTGTGATAGTTTTTTTTCTTGTCCTTGTTCTTCTCCTTAACATCTTACTCATGCAGTTAGGTGTTGTTGAATTTATTTCATTTCTTTTAAGAGCTCCCCTTGCTGCCTTATGAGTTCCTTCCATGTACAGACAATCGAAGATGACCATTTCTCCGCAGTCTATAGCCTCCTAAACTAGGTTTGTTAGCTAGTATAGGTAGTATGACGCGGTGGATTTCTTGGTCCAATGGCGTCTAGCCCCGGTGCTTTCAACGGCTTGGTGAAGTTTAGTGTTTATTCATGTCGCTGTTCTGTACTGATGTTTGCTATTTTTGTCCAGCCTTCTCAGCTAGAACGCATGCAACCTAGAGAAGACCCACAACAACAAGTCAGTTATATAGCCATAGCACCTAGATACAGGCTAACGTGCGTTTTCATAACCATGAGAACCTTTCCGCAGCAGCAGCACTGGAAGTGATAGTGGGACCTACCCCTCTGCACTTAGTGCTAGAAATAATTTCCAAAGAAACCATACTAAGAGTAATCAGAGAGAACTAATCGCCTACACAAATCAGTCCTGCTTATGGATTGGCCAGGGTTGAAATGATCAAGAGATATACTGCTTCGAGAGAAAAATAAATTGGAAGCTAAGCAGCAAAAGAAAATGGATCTGTGAAGTCGAAATGTACCAACTCAAACGAAACACCGCAAAATATAACACAGATGGATTCAAAATATCCCCAGGAACTGGAGCAGGTATACAGGTGCTCAGAACCAAGCACTGGAAACTCATGGGAATATACTCTAGTATTTTCCAAGCAGAGGTTTACGTGACCAAAAGAGGTGCCGGATTTAACCTCGAATGGAACTATCGAACTAAGCCATCATCAAGGCGTTAAGCTCTCCTGAAATCAGGTCTACACTGATGTGGGACTGCAATGCCAAGATAAATTAACTGAGTCATCTCTAGTGGTTATATAGTTACAACAGATGGAAGCGAAGCGAAGAAAAGGCTCAGAGAGCATTTTGCCGGTGCTGAATCATTTTATGGCTTGAGACCACATACATGCTGGGCACTTACAGGGCGACTTAGAGGCTTCCTAGAGAGTCACTGTAGAATTAAAGAACATCTGAGGAAACTGGGTACAAACTAACGCAGAGATCTTATTTTTTTGCGGAGCTGCTGTAGAAACACCATGACCTCTTCACCTTCTTCCGAAATGTGGGGATCTAATCCTAGATGCCTTTCAACTATTGCAAGGAGATCTATCATCGTTGGATCCACTCCACATAATCCGGTTCATCAAGAAAATTGGACAGGAGGAGGCGATTTAAGTCGAGTATCTCATCGACTAGAGATCCAGGTCGGGGGAGCACAATAGATCTTCTAGGTCGCACTGAGCATATGACCCTAAAATTACTTTCAACAGCCCGGTGTTAAGTCGTCTCAGAGAAGTTGTAGAAATCGGCAACCTCAGTCATATGTCACTACTACGTGAAATATTACTCCATTAAATCTTAAATTTTAAATGTTGACAGCCAGCACCAACGTAATCCTCTTAAACAATAAAGCCAAAGGGACATCACCCT
Organism: Blera fallax; assembly: GCA_946965025.1. NCBI lineage: Eukaryota > Metazoa > Arthropoda > Insecta > Diptera > Syrphidae > Blera > Blera fallax. Next base: position 33,815,325 of record OX337247.1, read on the forward strand.
TATTACTAAACCCTGGGTTCCAGAAGGCTAAATTATGGGTTACATAGTTGTTGATCACTTAACAGACCTTTCCCATCATATTCATCAAACCAATGCATGCTCACAATAAGATCTGACACCGGTTCTACAGCAGGTTCGTGACACCCGGTTTCACTTTCTACCAGACTTTTTTCGGCATTTTGTAAATAGGGCGTTGAGTACATATATGAGTTTATGTTCCTACTTAAACAAGGAGGCAAATCACCATCTTTTTTAATAGGAAAGGCCCGTTCTTGCGAGATGGACTATCAGGCTATCCTCACAACCCCATACCCTTTCAAAAACCCTTAACAGAAATGAAATAGCATCATTAAATCTTGTCTAAAAGTTTTATTTTATTTTAAGACAACATTGTAAAGTTTCTACCTCTCTGCGCAATTCAATTACAATTCATTCGAGAGTTCGACATAAAAAAACCTCTTTTCCAATCTGTTTAAGAACTCTTGTTGAAAAGTACTTTCAAATGTTAGCATACTCAACGCCCCTGCAATCAGTTGCAAACTCAAGACAATAACATGACAAGAAATCTAAGTTCTAAGGGTTTCCTTAAGTTATAGCCTTTTCCAATCCCCACTTCTATCCCGTCCCAAAGATGGGACAGATAAATTTTACGACAGTCTGAGTTGCGTGAAGCATAAAAGGTTTTAGCCTAATTCCTAAAAATAAACGAAATATTCTACGTAAGTTGCATTATTTCGCGTTTTATAGTTGCCATTGCCAACAAAAAAAAACACTTCCCTTTCCAGAAATTTATTTTTTATTAAATTTCGATGTCGGACTTTAATTAAACGAAATAAAATGTTTTTTTATATGGCATTAAAAAAAGAAGAATGGAAAAAGAAAAATTGTAGAAAATCATCAGAAGCCTTGCAAAGTTTTTACCGCCACGCGCCGATTGTTAGGGGAAAAGGGTCGCCTCATCATCATGGACTCCACCCTAAGAAATTATTCATTGCCAAGCCGTAGCCCCATAATGGAATTAATCTGAAACCCTTTATCGTGAAATTAATGACTATGTTGACAAAATGTGTGTGGGATTATTGTTTCTTTATGAGTATTAAACTTGTTTTGTTGTACTCGTATATTAAATAGCCTAGAAGAGGTTTTGAGCACACATTAAGTAGTTTAAGGATTACGGAGCAATAGGCTTGGAAAGACTTGGGAACATTGATGATGTCGTGAATGTAAAAGAAACATAATTTGGCAATCGTTTGGGGTTTGATAATTGAAAAGTTGCCTCGAGGCACTCGACACCTACCAGAGATAAACATTGACATTTGAAGAGGTTTTAAAAAATAATAAAATTTAATGTTTCTTAGTATTTAACTGGTTAGCTTAAGTAGTCCACATGTAGTGTGTGCTGAGGCACAATTGGCCAGTCAAACAATTGCTTTTTATAGCCTTGAAAGGGTGGAATGATCAGTTCTTGATTTTCAAATGGTTGGCTTCCAAACTCAAACCAAAGTCATTGAATCAATAATTTACTAGAAAAGATTGGAGTCAGCTTTTCTAAATAATTTCAGAAGGGCCCTCAGCAAAACAGAGCTCGGGAAGAGTGTCGTAAGCCAAACGGTTACGAGAGTATCCAGCAGAATCAAATGTACAGCTTATAAAGGTTTTGTAGGTCTTTCAACTCTCAGTGTGCAAACAAAAGGTGCGCTTAGTGTGCTGGACTCTTGAAACCAATAAATGTAGCCTAGCAGTCAACCTCCAGAAAATGGAGTTGGTACTCTTTACAAACAAAAGGAAGGTACAACGCGCTATTCATCTTAGATAATCAAGCACATGTAAGTAAAGCTCTTGTGGATATGGATGTGTATTTCAAAGATAGACCAATTGAACAACAGACTATGGGGCAAACAGAATGGATAGGGCAGAAGCGGAACGGATAGTAGTGCCAGAAGCGGTCAGTGCGACGATAGCAACGTTTACCCCTTAAAAGACCGCAAGACCGGATGGTATTTTTCCCGGTTTCATGCAATGGGTTGGACCATATGGAGCGAAGAGGACATATATACCGGAGGCATTGCAATGACCACAATAATGGACATTAAAGGTGCCTTCGATAAAATATGCTTCGGAAGTCTGAGAGTAGCCTTAGAAGAACGAGGGGTTAACCCATTGGTGGTGAGATGGGTGGAGAATATGCTGAAAAATAGGGCAGTAAATATTCAGACGGAAACTTGAAGACTAAAAGGAAGGGTTAGCAGAGGTTGCCCTCAGGGAGGAGTCTTATCACCTATACTGTGGAATGTAACTGTGCACTCTCTCCTGAGAAGACTTGAAGAGACTGGCATTCACATTGTCGGATATGCCGATGACATAGCAATAATGGCAAGAGGTAAATTCATGAACGTCACAGCAGATACCATGAGGAAAGCACTCCGAGTGGTGCAGCGGTGGTGTCCAATGAATGAAATGAACTGGAACAAGGGCTCTCCATTAATACGGAAAAGAGATCTGGAATTTGTGTCCTTGACACTTTTTGAATTGGAACTAAAGGAGACCAGAAAGGTTAAGTATCTGCGGGTATACCTAGATGCTGGACTAACTTGAAACCTTCACGTAGAATAGAAGATCCGGAAGGCGAAAAGGGCGCTTCATTAGTGCAAACGGATATGTGGACAAAGGTGGGAAATTTCGCCGAGGTCAGCATACTGGACGTACATGATGACAGATAGACCGATTATCACATACATATGCGTCAGTTGTATGATAGCAAAAAGCCTCTAAATGCATGTTTAGGGATCTTCGGAACAATACTAACGACGCCAGCATGCGCAATGGAAGTAATCATAGGCACTTCGCCTTTGGACTTATTTTCTAGAAAACGACTATATTACTATAGCACTGGACAATCAACAATATACATAAATACATCCCTGGCAATGGGATGTGTTCATAAAAACTCAATGAGTGCTCATCTCATGACGCTCTTCTGGCCGAGAGGGCAAGTAGGGACTGAGGGTAATGAAAAGGCGGACTATCTAATAAAGCAAGTGTCAACCTCGGAGTTCCCTGTTCCGGAACTATTTGCTGCTATTAACAAAGGAATGGTACAGCAGCTGATTAATAACTGGGCCGCGGCGGAACACCAGAGAAGCTGGTGAACCGTGGAAGGTTGTAGGCATGCTAAAATTGCTACTAAAATGCCGACTGGCACCACTCATAGGGAAGTTCTAAGCTTGGAACAAAAAGTATTGAAATGGGTGGTGACGTTATCTACAAGGTCATGGAAATTTCGGGTATCGCCTAAAGAAGATGGGTCGAGACGGCACATATACTGAGTAGAAACCCAGAAGATGAACCTGATTTCTGTTAAACTGATGCTAGCGTTGACACGAGGATTCCAAACCAGAGAAGAACTGTGGAAAAATCCGGAGAGTCTCTCAGGCTAAGATGGATCGTGGAAGAGAGACGAAAAGGGAGTCACCACTGTGGTCTGATTCGAAATGTCTCGAAATAACACCTAGTTAAGATTCGTCGCAGACAGACTCTTGTGAACAGACTCTGGTGAAACATATTTGGTCAACACTTCTTCCTCGGAGGACTACATTTATGCTCTATAAAACACTAATCCTGCTAGTTCTGCTTTACGGTGTCGAGTCCTGGATGATAAGTAGGATACTAGGGCAAATAATGTGTACATTTGAGCGAACAAACTTTTGATCGAATTTCTAGTTCTGTGTGCGAGGAGGGCGGATGGAGGGGGAGATATTACCGCGAACTCTACAAGTTGTACCAATAAATGAATATAGTCTGAAAGACTAAGTTATGCTAAGATACATTGGCTCGATATTTACTGTTGTGTCGAGATATTCTACTTGGTTCTTGAAAATTTATGGTGAGGTCACGCCAACTTCTCATCGATATCGATAACAATGCTACAATCAGTTCAGGAAGACTGAACTTTCGCCTTAAAGACCAAGCTATCATGGATGACAGAGCATTTAGTTTAATCGACTTAAACCAGAGTTCCAGGAATCGAAGACATTGGAACGATACTCTGTCTCAATAGGTCAAGGTTCGGGAGACAGTTAAGTAAGTATTCGTCTCTCAATGACATTCTTCATTTTAAAGTATTCTACACGTATAGCCTTAAAATACCGTTGTGTGCAGGGTTCAGGTCAACAATAAGTGTGGTACATGTTCCGAAATGGTTCCATTTATAAATTATAATGACTCACCTGGATCTTGGCTTCAGCTTTGATTCTCCACTAGTCGCAGGATCAACAGCTTCAACGATTGTGGACTGGCTCGGTTTCTTGTCGCTAGAAACAGATGGACTGGCATTGCGGTTCTTATCTGCAATTAAAAATAGAAACTAGGTAAACACTTGTATCCAACTGGTACTATATATTCGCAGAAAATTTAACCCCATCCCCTAAACCATACAATTAGCTCCACAGTATACATATGTGTGTATGTTACACCAACGTAACACACTCGTTTATTATTTTGCACTGCGATAAGAAATTTAACTAAACTTGTAGTTGACAAAATCGGATAACCTTTTAAATTATCATATTCAAGTGTGTAGCTGTTCTGTGAAGGGATGTGTTGTTGACACGCTTCAGAAGTTTTGATGTGTGCTGAATGTGCCACCAAACGTAAAGGAATGCAAGGGAGTAAATTTTCACACCAGCTGGAGCGTATAATGTTTACAAAGTACAAACTTACAAGTAAACGGATGAAGCAATTTCTATGGCACGGCAGTCAGAGGTGTAGTACCTTCAACTTTAAGAATAAAATAATTGCGTTTGCTAGCCATTTTAATTAAATACGTAAGCTAAGATAACCACTGTGTAAGTTAATAGCTGTGTGTAGTCAATAAATGATTATCAGGGGTAGGGGCAGAGATTTTCGAAATTGATTACAATTGCATGTTGTCAGTGCGAGATGTTTGACGACACGTTCATACGTCCATATGTATGTATGTATCCAAAGGGTGATGCAATTTGAGCCTCCATTTTTTTAAACACATGCAAATTTATGTATTTCATTATTGATGAAAAATAACATTCATTAAATGGCGCCCGCTCTGGACCTCATTTGTAGTCGATCCTTTCCATGTAATATTCAATTACTTTTCGGCTATAATTTGGCTGATAATGGTTTTTAGTTGTCCCAACGTTCATGTTGTCTGGAATCTTCTAGTAGACTCACTACTGAGTAGACGAGAGGGGTTAGCCTACTAGAGGGTTTATCGACGACGCGAAACCCTCTCGCCACCGTCAGTGAACTACCGGCTCTTGGTTTTCGCATGCACTAGGCCCTCAACATTGTCGGCACTAGGTTCTGTCAATCTAGCCTAGACTGAGATGATGCTGTTCAATATAGGAGGGAGCTACCTCCCCTAAGATGGTAATCCTCTTAGGCACCCAGCTGCAACTTTCAAATATAGTTAAATACTTGGGAGTTATCCTAAGCTGGCTTTCAAAGAACACCTTGAGACCAAGATCTAGGGCTCATTGAATCTCGTCTGGGTCCCAGGACACAACGGGATAACAGGGAATGAGATCTCCTACGAGCTTGCAAGACAAGGTTCAGAAGAGGCTTTCTCAGGACCTGAACCGACGTTGGGTTTGCCAGCGTCCTTGGTCAGGGCTTCCACTGACGATTGGGTTTTTAATGAGCACAATCGAAGGTCGCATAGCTCTCCAGGATGTAAGCAGACTAAACGAATGGCCCCTGACGTCTCTAGGAAATCGGCGGTCTTCTTGCTATCCCTTAGCAGGAAGGACTTGAGACAACTTACAGGCGTTCTTACGGGCCACTACGCCTTTGTCAACACCTTAGTGCGCTAGGTTTAAGCGATACCCCTATCTGCGACGCCTGTGGAGAAGGCGACGACATGGCGGAACATTTCCTATGTGATTGTCCTGCCTTTGTTCCTCATCACTGATGCTTCTTCTCGACTTTCTACGAAAGACGAAAAAACTATAAATTAAAATGGGGTTCTCTACCTGCTAGTACAATGGACCAATTTTTGAGTCTGAGTGCTCCAGTAGGGTGTGCCCGCCACGACGAAAAAAAAATCAAGGTGATCTTTGTCAAAGAGCGGAGAGGATTGAAAGCTGAAGAGCTTCTTAGCTCTATTCGTTGCTCTTTCCGGAACATTTGGAATTGAGAAATGGCAGACGGGCTGGACTTGAACCAGCTAGTGCTGCCTTCTATACAGAGGTCTGCATAAATGAGCTCAGGTATCTATTAGGAGGAAGCGAGTGCGAATAAAGCTATATGAACAAGTATAAGGGCCTTTCATGCTGAAGTATATGCTGTACATAGGTTCTCAGTGGATTTCGGAGACAATCGCCCAACCACCCAAGTAAGATGAGAAACTCGTATACTACCTCAATTTTACTGAACTGAACCTCCACAGATAATAATGAAAAGTCCCGTAACAGTAGCTTCTGGTGATGAAGTTGATTTGGTAAATAATGAAAAGAGGCATTGCAGCCTTGTATTGAGTCCTGCTACTTAGGAACTAATAACTTTTCTTAAGATCCTATCCTATCCTAAGCACTCCACTGAAGCACTAAGAAACAAATAGTGCATTATACTACCAGGAAGCAAAATCCTGTTTTACTAGTTTTACTGGAATTTCGTCGAGTTTCGTAGGAAGCTCCTAAATAGCTTCGGGCGTTTTACATTGTTTGGCTAGATGTCCAAGCTGTAGGTACTAAAGCCCTACTCCGTTCGCGAGTGTGACAGAAAACCCAGCCATTTAAACTCCGCTTGCTTCAACAGCTTTTGCGTTTTCTCCTCGACTCCTATTATTTAAGCTGGTTCTGGATACCGCTTTTCGAATTACTTCCAGTTTGGTGCCTGATTTTTCATTGCGAATTACCTATGCATAGGCCAGTTCCCTCTTGATTGTCATCAGGTCTCGTAAGGCTCTTAAATGATGAAGAGCTTACGATATTAACATTCAGCATATCAGCGTCAAAAATTGTAAGCGCTGTTTGACTATCGCTACAGACACAGATATTGGGACCAAACCGAACTATCAGCGGTTCGCTAGGGTGATTTTTTGTCGAAAAATGCCGTTCATGGACTTAACATTTACTCTGAGGTAGATGAACTCATTAACTACGTCGAAGTTGTAGTTGCTGATAGTGGCGTTTTGTCCTAGGCGGTGGACAGATGTTTCTCTATTTAGCGAAAGCAAATACTTGGTCTTGTTTTGTATTTACTTTACCAGGTCCTGACTCTAGAAACACACGATCCACAAGGGTTTGAAAAAGAATAAAATTTGTTTTGGTCGAATTTTTATATTTCTAATGCAAATCATCCATCTTACTTCAGATGCTCCCATTGGGATTGAATACGTGTTTTCCAATCTTAAAGCCTTCACGAGAATATATCCCATCAAAACAGCTTTATAAGTGGAATCCTTAAATGATAATTTACGATTAGAATGAAGTAAATAATGCTCTTAGTCTTAATGAGTTCAAAAAGTCCCTCAGGTACGCATTAGTTTTAATTTTATTTAGAATATACACATATGTACATCCAGATGACCCCTAACCCCTTTCACTTGCAACTACATTTCTCTATGACGAGTATGTTCACGAAGCATATACGAGATGCGTGAAGAATCCTTTTGGGATTCTGTATACCAATTACTGTCATTCCTTTTTTCGCTATGAAAATCCTTAAGTTATCAAAGATTTATGGGGCTCATATCACCAGTCGGTTGTATAACGAATTTTGTGACAAATTTTCGAAATCAATATCGTGAAGCCGGAGTGTGTAGCAAGTATTTTGTAAAAAAAAAAAAACAACTCACATATTGACTTAAAAGGATTTTTATTTGACATACGAGCATGTGTGTGTCGTTGGCAGTGGTGAGGATAGTAATTGCTCAGTCATGGAATGGACTCTCTTAATGAAGTGGTTTATGGGCAATAAAATCGGAGAGTGTCCGTTTGTTGCAAAAAAATGTTGCTAAGATCTATAAAGGATAATATATGACTTTTGCCAGTCCCTCTCGGAAGAGTGCTCTGATAAAGTGCTGATGATTGAGGAAGGAATTTGCTTGGCGTGGTTTACTGACCCATTTGTACGGTCTACGGCCAATGAGTAATGGCGTCGGCTGATGGTTTATTTTTAGCTTACTGGTATCGATTTGAGTCAAAAGATATTTCTAAATATACATGGCTGTGGGCAGCCTCTTTTGTTTTTTTAAAAAAGGTTCATTTCCATCACTTTTTCCCTTGAACGAAGAAAGTGTCTAGGATTTATTGCTGTCTGTCATGGTTTTCTTTGGGTTTCTACTGTTATTGACTTCAAAAATTATGTAATGTGGACAATAGGTGAGTTTAGGTTGGAGTGGCCACCAGTTAACCCCAACACACTTAGACCGAGCACAAGTCCTTGGCGATAACGCATGGACCAGGGATAGCATTTGCCCTGCCTATTTTTAAACCAATTTAAGCTTCTGGTGAAGCCTATGAGCCTCCTAATATATTTATTTAAGCCCAAGACATATTGCTTAAAAAAAAATTTATGGCAGCTGAGCAGCAGAATAGAACTAAGCAGTGACGTACTAAATCAAACAAAATACCATAAAGTGGTGTGCGGGTGGCTCCAAAACACTCACTGGTGAATATGGGCTGTTAACCAAGTGCTCGGAAATAATGGAAGCATACCTCAATATTTTAAAATCATTGTATGTACGTGACCTAAAGATGAACCTAATTTAACCTCGTTAGGAAGTGCTACAGACAAGACATCGCAATACTGTCGGGTAGACAGGCATCAAGGCATTAAGCTCTCATGAAATCAGATCTACACTGGTGTTGAAGATAACCAAGATAAATCGTCTGCGCCAGAATAACAGATTCACCTTTACTGAATACGAAGTCACGTGGGAGCAGAAGAAAATGAAGCAGTAGATGAAGTAGTAAGAAAATGCTCATGGACTACTTTAATCGATCTGGAACCATTCCGCGGGCTGGGACCACTTACGAAGCATGAAGGTATAAGGAAGTTGGAAGACTGCACAGTAACCAGAGGAAATCTCTAAGCCAAGGAGCTTCCCTTATATTATAACCGAAAAAGAAGCAAGGTCTGTATAAACACTCTAGGCATCTAATGGGCTTCCTAAAGGATCAGTGTGGACCTAAGAAACACCTCAAGAAACTGGGTATAGAGCAATGCGGAGATTGCTGATTCCGCGGTGATGTCGGGTGAACTCCAGGGCACCTTCTAACAGAATGTGCAGCTCAAACCCACAAAAGAAGGAAACATCTCGAATGTCGACCGGGATCACCTTCTGGGGTGGCAATAGTGTAGTGGTAGCGTCATCGTTTGTCGAGCTGATGGTTCACGGTTGAATCCCTGATGTCAGTAAGCATTATATGATATGAGGCAGTCCGATCAATTGCGAAAGCTTATGACAACACTACTGCGAAGGCATAACACTGGTAGTAGATTTGTCATATGGCTGGAGAAATTGTTCGCTCTGTTGATGATTGATATGCTTATGACTTCAGGTGGACTGCGAAAAAAATACTGTGAATCAAAAGCGAAGACAAAAAAAATTATGACAACAAATCTCCGCAGTTATCTGGACACCACCCCTGGAGGTTATGTGAAACCTAACACATCTGAGTTTCAAACCACTACACCAATCTCTCTCTCTCTCTCTATCTATCTACATTTCCGACGCCCGCACCGTGTACAAAACATGTAAAAGGGTAGTCATAACCCCTTGAGTGCGTGCAAATTATAAAAAAAAAAAAAAAAAAATAGCCAACTTTAGAGCTTAATGAGAAGAAAATTCGATCTGCCTTAAAGAGAAAATTTAACATCGAGCACTTACATAAGCAGTCCAGGATAAACCAGAGCCTACATCTAGCGATTGAACCAGAGACCCTCCAACATGCTATTACCTGTTAGAAACCAATGGCTCCATTAGCGCACCATCATCAATAAGACTATAGGGTTTAAAGCAACTTGAAAAAAAAATTCGTGAAATTATGATGATTTCATGCGTCGGAAAAGGTGACAGAAGAGGCATGTCAGCAGGTGTTGCAGCAGAAAACAAGAGCGGAAGGACTATTAAGCCCAAAGCCTGGAAGAAAAAAAAACCCTACGTAGAAAGAAGAGGGCTAACGCGGCCTCCCAACTCAAAGATATCGAGGAATCTTCACAATTTTTACAGGAAAGTCAAGTAACTGGCTGTACGCACAAGCTCTCCAAAAGAAGACCAAGTTATCGACGCGCATGGAATTGTAAACGCCTTTCAGCAACTACTAAGTGGACATCAAACAGAAAGATTGACAATTACAACCAGTTCTTCCTCCCAGTTTGGAGGAGGATGGCATAGCTGAAGTTGCCAACCCCGATAGTTTACTGTCCGAACTTTGCAAACATAGAGGCGATGTTCCATTCATCAGATCATTCATGCCTGATAACTGGAGTGTCAGGGCTATATGCCCCTATCAAGGGATATCGTTTGATGACGTGCGCAAATGAAGGTTGACCTCAATGAATTCGGCGTACGCAACTGGCTGCAGAGCCTTGTTGGTAACGTCATCATAAGCATGGTTTGAAAAATAACAATCTAGGTTGCAAATGGTAGTTTTGAAGAAACAAAGGAGGTCCCAATTAAACTGCAGATTTGTGCGGTTTCATGTCTCAGTGATCAGTGGTTAGTTGTTAGTCATCAAGCCCATTATTTTCGCATTTCAATATCTTTCCAATTTTGGACAAATATGCGAGGGTAACTGCCGTGAGTAATTTTTGAGGAGCTTCTCAATCTTGTCTATAACTGCTCGTGTCTTCCACCCGCGCATAAATACAAATCACCGCCAGCAGTCCGGGCCTATGCTCATTGTGGGCTTTTTGCGTTAAATATTTGAAGGAAGCTTCCACAAGATTGCTAGTAAACGTGCGTCTTTGTGCCTTCTTTCATTAAAACACCATTAAAAGTAATCGACTTAAGTAACGCAAACAGAAGAACCAATTTCAATTTGACTGCATTAAATCCTACACATCTCATCCTTCCGATAAAATTTCAAAGAAATTTTCAAAACATGTTTACTAATGAGCCCAACATACCACGAAACTTGTTGATGGTTTTATATTACCGCCCCCAACTGGTAAACAGCACGCATTACACGCCACGTAAAAAAAAACGGAAACACAGCAACCTCATGCCGCGGAGATATGGCTTCAGGAAGAAAACCTTACAACATTTATCACAAATTAAAAATTCAAAATTCTCTTATCCATGTGCATCAATTTTATTCATATCCATGTACAGCATGCATGATTAATTTGAACGTAAACGGAGCCATCAACTTCCCCCTGCTAACCATGAAACCTTTGAAACACAAACACACGACAAGTACAAGAAAATCACATGATGGACTTGTAATTTCATTGCTTTGTAATTTGCAATGTAAATGTTATTTCTTTCCCTTAGACGGCACCCCATTCCGCGATAAATTTGCAAACGTACTTTTCAATTAAACCCCAGCTCTGATTAGCCCTTGCTTCTGCCAGCTCCTACCAGCTCCAGCTACAGCCACACCGATCCGCCTCGCGCATCCAAATACAAATTCATTTAATATTTAATTAAAAAAGAGAGTTCCACTCCAATAATGAATTATTAATTAATTAGCTGAAGCCTTAGTAAAATAGATTCAATTAGAGCGTATTTCGAAATACGAGTACCCAAGATGAGGATGAAAATTGCAGAGTCTTGTGTTTGCTTTGTAAACGGAGCCACGTCGAGCCAATTATCCTGGAATTCTTCAATATGGAATGCTAGAAATCGGCTACCTTTTTCACCATGATTTTCTATTCTTATCCAGATTTGTTTCTCTCTTTTTTTCACTTCTTTCCTTTCATCTTCTGAATGGCTGATAATCTAAGGACGCACGTGCAGATCGGTGGCTATTAATTAAATGTGGATTGGAAAAGATTTTGAATTGTTTTTTTCCTGGCAGGTATAGACACAAGTCAAAATCGAATTCGGGTTCGCAATTGAAATATTTTGGAGATGTATTCTAAAAAGAATTCGTTTGATTATTTGTAATTCTAATTTCAAGGACAAATTAGCAAGTGGAAAAGTTCACCAAAAGCAATACGAGTTGAACGTTGGGTGGTAGCTGGGACTGGGACTGGGGATGAAGGAATCAACTTTTTTCAAATTTTACTGCAAACTAAGAATAAAATTTACTGAAATGGATACAATAGCACTTAAATAAGCTTATACACAAGCTAAGTCCCTCGTGCGGCGTTATGAGGGTGGTATGCTGTTAAAAATTAATTCTAAATACAAAGTTTAAATTTTGAAGACATTGTTCCCCTCGATGGGAGTTAAAAATGTCTAACTACCCATAGCTATGTAAATTATGGAATATGGCCAACCGACCATGGAATATATGGTCCACCCCACATTAGAAAAGTGTGGGAGATGGTAGTTTAAACTACGTTATGCAACACGTATTTGGGTTTGGGGTTGGTAAAAGTTGCACTCAAATGCAACTGGTTCATTAGCTCTGCTTTCCTATTTTAATGGAATTCACTTGTCCTTCGAGTAGGCACTTCAGTAAAGGACAGCTTATGGTATCAACACTGACTACAACAGCATAGAAAATATGCCACCTGATACGAGCAAAGGTGGGACAATTGCAAAGAAAATGATACGGAATATCATCGTCAATGATGAGCTCACACTTCCGAAACTGTTTCAATGACGCAGTTGCACCCACGACGAGTGGAATTACTCGAGTTGGGATAAAATGACAACTTAGTTGGACAGAATACTTTCCACCTTCCTGCAAAAAGGGATAGAACTCGACACCAACAAGAAAACCCTAGTTAGCATCTTCAGGAGATGTATGTATATGTCTCGGATACAAGATGACACAATGACAGGAGGTAAGGGTGGTATTTCTAACCAAAACCTGGAAAAGATTTATCAACATCGAAGAGTTATAGACCCATTAGCCTAATTTATTTTCTACTAAAATCTTTAGAGAGGATCTGTGATGACACAGATCACAAATCCCTGGCTGTGTCCTAATCAACATGCATATCTCCAGAGAAAATCAGTTGAGATGGCGCTGCACGAGGTTGTATTCCCAACTGAAGATGAGTTTGAGATCAAGGAATCAGTCGTAGGCGTTCTTTTAGGTATCGAAGGGGCATTTAACAGTATAAAAACTCGAAAACACTTTCGATATACAGTTAGAACCAAACAGCTTCACTGGAAGACGAAACAATAAGAGGAACAGTTCGCACTGGAACACCACAGAGGGGATAATCTCCTCTTCTATGGGTGCTCGTAATGGACAATCTCTTAAAAACACTTAATAGAACCTGCACAACAGGTGTGGCATATAATGAAAGAAAAGCACATGAAAATCATAGAACAGTTTGTGCAAAACACGCAGCGAATTATAAGGGAATTGGCAAAGGAAAGTGGATTAGAAAATCCAAATAAAACCGAACGTGTCCTTTTCACGAAGAAAATCAAAATCAGTGACTTTCAGATACCACAACTAGGAGAAGCAACGCTGTGGCAGTGTAGGTACCTGTGAATTTGATTTTATCGGGTAAGGAAACACTCAACCGGAGCACTTATACGCAACTGGTCCATTGTACTGCAGGAAGCAAGACGCAGTCTTACCTATTCTACTGGAATTTTTGGACTTTCGGAGAGAGGCGTAAAGGAACTTCAGTAATGCAGAGCTTACAGGATCATCAGCACCGAAGATCTACCACCTGATCCGGGTAGGACAATAACAAAGAAATTGATCCCAAGTATCGTCGCCCTCTCCACAAGCGTCACACACAGTGATGTCTTTTAAACCTAGCACGCTAAGATGCTTAGCAAAAGGAAAATAAGTTGTCCATTTTTCTTACTGTCTCTCAGCCGCTGATTTCTTACAAACGCCGTTCGGAAGCAATGGCTTAGTGTACCTATATACGTACTGGAAAGCCCTGTCACGCACAATGATGTTCGTGAAACCTTCAATGAAAGGCCTGTCCGAGGACTCGGGAAGTCCCAACGCGGGTTCAGGTCTTGAGAAAACGTCCTCTAAGCCTAGCTTAGCCATCTCATCGGAGATTTCATTCCCCGCTATCCCAGTATGTTCAGTCTTGCGCCCAAATTCAAAGAGCTCTCGAACTATTTTAGATCTTTTTAATGGGTTGAACAAGCCCTTAAGCGCAGCATGACTGTCACTACAGAAGCAGATACTTCGACCCTATTTTTAACAACATAATCGGCAGCCATTAGGATAGCATTTTCTTTTCATAGGTTTGTGGCCACTCCCAAACGGCGTATAGGCACTGCGACCAGAGAGATCTATTGTGCCAAAGGCCCTTTTTTATGACAGTAGTACATCTACTTTCCTTATGAAAGCAATAATTACGGCTGCGGAGGAGTTCCTTAAGTCTATTGGAGATATAATCTCCTTAAGAAAGAAGCTTCTCCTAATTCTGCACAGAGCTACATATTCACGTAGCATGTGTTCTGCGGTTTCGTCCTCTTCTAATCAGAGGCGACAGGTGGTATCCTCCGTAGTTCTAATTTTATTAAGGTGTTAAAGTAATTGACTGCTGGAAATCGTGCTGAGTATATTTAGCTCGGAGAAATCAGTTAGTAGATCCATGAGATCCATATGATCCTATGTACTATTAACACCCGACTTTCGAAGACTAACTGCACTGCACTTGTTTTATAAGTATGTGAAGCGGAGAGAGACCGATTGTAGCCTCTAGGGCTGTGGTGGGACAAGTATGCATAGTACCTGTGATTCCGAGGCAAGCCAGGCTTTGAAGTTTACTGAGTTTATTGATGATTGTGACCTCCTTGGTTTTTGTAAACCAGAGAATGGACGCGTATGTATGGATGGGTCTTACCACCATTTGGGGTTAGACCCCAAGTTTTGCCACACATACGGCGACAGGCCCACATGGGAGTTGGCGCCTTGGCAATTTCATGCTTAACATGGGAGTCCCAGTTGAATTTCCTGTCCAGGACAACTCCCAGATATTTAACCTCATCGGAAAAAAAAAGTTGTGCCATTTAGGGTCATTGAACTAATGTTCAGTATTCCTCTTCTTGTGAATGGTACAACGACTGCCTTGCCGGGGATGATCGATAGGCCCTTCCCAGTACACCAGTCCGAGACTACAATGAATGCGTTTTGCATGAGTAGCATGAGAAGACACTATTGTCTTCATGTTTGCCTTACAACTTATAGTTGTGAAACCTATGCTATGTATTAAGTCTATTCAATAAGTCATCCAACACCAGCGACCATAAGAGAGGCGGGGGACGCATCCCTGGGCCAGCCTTTGGCCGCGGAGACCGTCACAGAGACCCTTCCGGACGAAGCTGTTTTTATGCGGCTATCGAGCATGGTCCTAATCCATCTGGTAGTAGATTCTTCGAATCCTCTGCGTCTCATGGTACTAGTGATGAATTCATAACCAGTGTTATCAAAAGCACCTTCTATGCAAAGGAAAGGGCGATTTCTTCGGAGCGGTAGGTTTATTTGATCTTTGTGACCAGATACGGAAGGGTGCCTTCCGTAGTCCGACCTTTTCTGTATGCGATGTGATAGGATAGCATAGACCTCTGCTTGAAAAACAGTGGCATGCTTACCTAATGAGGCGTGAAGTCAAGTGTTGTCCGTCTTCAGGAAGACAACGGCGCCAGAACCATGACTCATTTTAGAGCCATCCGTGAAGATTCGACTACAATCCAGTCCAGGCTTAGACTTTAGCCGAAGCCAGTTCTGAGCTCAAGGAAAGTCGACTCTAATTTTGCACAGCAGCCGAATTTCCGGTGTCATTGCATCAGACGGCATATCGATGGAATCAGGACCGTAGGATAAGTGTTGTTCAAGCTCATTGAAACTCCAGTGCGAAGGATACCAAAAGCAATCTCGTCTGAGACGGTAGTTTGATTTGAAGATTGCCACCAGAAGGTGGCAGTCACATACATACTTACACGAGTGTCCCCTCTACCAAACATAAGCTATCCGTGCATTATACTGGACAGAACACTGGAATCAGGAAGAAAGAGTCACCAAGGCCAAAAAATCATACTGGATATGCAAGAGGGTCATCAGAAAGTCATGCGGTGTTAAACTGAAACAGGTCTACTGTAATATGATATGAACGCGTCTTAAGACCCATCATACTTTACGGTGCAGTTGTATGGTGAACAGTGACGGACAATGAGAATGCAAGAGACTTTCTAAGAAATGTGCAACGTACGCTTGAGAATCGCAGGAGTTCAATTATCATCACCAACAGCGGCCATGGAAGCGATCTTAAGCAACCACCAATGCATCTAGAAGCGAAGAAAATTGCCGGATGCAGGACATCGAAAAGTTACCAAAATAGTAAAAAAAAGTTACACTATTTATGGTCCAAGAGGTGTTGTTGAAAAATGTATACTATCATCGAAAGAATTGGTGAGAAACTTGGACGAACGAAATGGGTTCAGAGTACATATATACATATACCTGTGTATATATGTAAATATGACTCTAACATATCAGGAGAATCAGAGGCTGGTATCTTTTGCGCTAACCCGTTGATTGAACTTACTATTCATCTAGAACTATTCGCTACGCTGTTCCAAGTAAAAGTGAAAACCAGATATACGACATACGTTTACGGAGGTAGCAGAGGCGCATCGACACTTGGGCAGACAACAAAGCAGTAATAAGCACTACCACAAGCCCTATTTCGAACTCGAGAGTAGTTGTATTCTTGGTAGCGGATTCCTAGGGATAGTGCGAGTATTTTGAGAACGTCAAACCCTGCTGTGGGCGTTGTTCCCATTGCACTGGCTGTACCTATGCATATCTACATATTTTTGTCACCGCCTACAGATTGGTTGCTTTGTCCGTGGCTTGCCACCAGAATATGTTGCCATATGTGAGTAAAGGATTATTTTTTTTGACTTTCTACTTTCATTTTGTACTAAACAGTCTAGTATGACACTCAATTACGTTGCGTAACAGTACGAGGTCAATCTGAGCCTCAGCCTGGTCTATAACTAACTAGCTCCAGTTGCAACCTACAAATAAGTTGAGGTCGCCATCTACTTGTGCGCGCCACCCTAGGCGAGCGCGTCTTCTATTGCATTATGCCTCTGGGTTAGTTTCAAAGGCTTTATGTGCTGGATCATTGGTGTCCATTCGCTCTACGTGCCTAAGCCATCTGAGGTGACTGATGCCCAATTTTTTGACTAGGTCGATGTCGCTATAAAGCTCGTGATGCTCGTTATGTTCGTCGTGGAACCCTCTTCTCCAAAGCCCGTCAACGCAAACAGGACCAAATATTTTACGTAGAATTCATAGAGGAAACTTTGAGTTTTGCAAAGTTCTGTAAAAGGAGACGCAGCAGTACTCGTAACACTTGAGACCCAAAGAAAACGCCAATCGAGTAGAGAATATGTTTGAGCTCTTTACCTCTATTTCAATAGCCAATGACCAAAATTTAGCCCATGGAAATACTAGGCTGTCGTGTAGTGTATTGACTTGAATATTTTGAAACATTTCTTAACGTTCTACAACTTCCACTTACTTCTACTTGATGACGCACTAACATAAGCTGATGATCTCCGTTTAAGTCCAGTCGCACTCTCATTATTACCCACTGGCAGAAATCTCGATAACGATAACAACGTTTTGAATAATTCCGTAGTATTATAGTCGTCCTTCGCCGAACATTCCAAGACCTTGGCCCTGTAATTAATCAAAAAATAAAAATCATTAAATCATTAAACTCACATTAGAAATGATTAAAATAAATTTAAGGGTTGGTCGCGTAGCTCCTTCAAAACAATCAGCAAAAGATTCTATCTTTCGCTTGAAGGAACTGACGTGCCGTGCCTCTAAAGCTACGAAAAAAAAGGTGGAGAAATCTCCTCAAATCAGATTAAATTACTTTCTGCAAAAAAAAGAAAAATATTTAACCACTGAGCCACGTCGCACACTTATGTAAGTATATTCCAGGATGGATAAGAATTGCTTTAAAGTGAGCATTCGTTTGGGGCTCATATTTATGGATGCGCCTCCTGACTGAGGTAACAACTCTTCTCGGCGTTCAATGGATCTGACTTGAAGTAGGTAATGTATTTGTTGTTTTTTCTTAAAATAGATTTTAATTATTTTTAATTATTCTTATAAATTCCTTTCTTTTCTTGTTTACATGGGATGAACATTTCTTCAGATCTACTCGTTACCAAACCCAAGGTTTTGTAATGTAATGGAAACGATAAATATGGACAGACTTTCGCTGTATATGTATGTGTACTGGGTCCGTAAGCTGTTTGTATGAAATCTTATTTGTTTGAGGAAAATAATTTTGTGTATAAAAATCGGTTTAAATAGTCCGACGAACCCTTTCTATGGGGTTTAAACAAACGGGCTTAATGATACTTGGCGCAAGAGAAATTTCACTCTACGAGTTCTATTCTGTTGCACAAATATTGGCTCATGGGGATAGGAATTGGTTCATATCCCTATCCATCAGAATTTACATTGAATCGCAGGCTTTCTATGTCTATCTGACGAGCTTTTAGCAGAACCACGTATGTGATGTTAACATGGGCGGTCTGTATTTGGTAATGAAACGAGGTTTTCGTAATTAGCATTAAGATAATCAATAACATAACGCTGTTATATTAAATTCCGCGTAGTGTACTAACTTTATTAATAGTTCGGGCGAAAGAGGGCATTTGGCCATCCACGCTCTGCAATAAAAAGAAAGGGACACACAGGGGAGGGGCAAACCTCATACAAGGTGACTTTTTTTAGTAAATAAAGACACTTGATTCTGTTTGCTGATTATGTTTGTTTAGGCCTTTAAGTTACATATATTCCTATCAGTCGTCATCAGCTCTAATCCGTTCTAGAATTATGCTAGCTAGTTTCTCGGTGCAGGTGTTTTCTCCGATAAGCTTCACCTCAAGCTTTCCTTCCGTCTTCCTAATCACTGTAGCGTGTTCCAGGCGGAAATAATGGCGATAAAAGAAGCCCTATCTTGGCTTAAGAAAAACGTGATATCTGCCAGAGATATCCGCATCTTTTCTGATAGCCAGGCAGCAATCAAATCCCTGGAATCGACCTCTATAAACTCTTTAGTAGCCCTAGACTGCCGTTCGTCTCTTGTGGAGATGGCTGAGCAGTTCAATATTCACCTGTGTTGGGTGCCGGGGCATAGAGACATTCCAGGGAATTGTGAGGCCGATGAACTCGCCAAAGAAGGAACAAATTTACCCATCTTGCCGGATAATGGCACCTTAGGTATTCCAATCGCTACTAGCAAACTTAAACTTAAGCTGGATGCTATCGAGAGTGCAAATCGTAGGTGGACAAGTGGATCAACATGTCTAGCGACAAAACAGATTTGGCCAAAGCTGGATCTAAAACGCTCTAAGAATTTGATTTCTCTCAACAGATTGCATATCGGCACCACAATAGGTGTCATCACTGGACACTGTCTAATAGGCAAGCACGCTACAAGGCAGGGCCTCTTCGCGAACGATTTCTGTAGAAGCTGCATGGATGAAGAAGAGGAGGAAACTATTGCTCACCTTCTTTGTTTCTGCCCAGCTCTCTCCCGTAGAAGGAAATTCCACTTAGGAGCTCCCTATTATAATGATATAGGCGACCTGATGAATATTGACATCAAGAGCCTCCTACGCTTCATAAGAAGCTCTAATTGGTTTTAATACGAGTAGGTGGAGGGAGGATTCTCCCATGATCCACGTGGTATCACAACGGACCTCATTGGTCTAAGTGTGCTGGCGAATCCTAGCTGGCAGCCACTTCAACCTAACCTGACATATTATCTTGGCCAGGGCTAGAAGAATGCATATTCCTCTCCAACTCCCGCATAACATCAAATTGCCCTCTTTTGGCAGCTTAATGATCATCCCTTATTTAGCACTGACGCGAAATGATCCCGTCATCGGTTCAGCTGATCCTCATCCGACATCAGTAGGGTACCATCTAAACCTTTCACTGGATGTTGTTTAGAACTCCGACCACCAGCAAGTTCTTTGTAGACGGCTCTGCTGTCATACTTCCTAGCTGCTTCTTAAGCCTTCGATGCCAGTGCATTAATGGGTGAACGCTTGACATATCTGGCACTACGCTGCACTTCGTTCTGCTTCACATGATACTGGGCTTTTAGCACGGGTGTCTCTATTGCTGAGGCCGCTGCAATGCGAGCCCTAAGTAAGATAAGCTCATCGATCCATCCCCAGGTGACTCCTGATAGCCACGAGCCGTGACCTTTTTGCCTTTAACCGATGTAAGCAACTGCCGCAGCAAGGCCATCCAGAGCCCACCCGTGTCTTCTTGCGTTGAGCTGTTGATTAATTCTACTTTTGTGGCAAGATGGTCCTTGAGTTGCTGCTGCACTAGGGGATCCCGAAGACTGTCGATATTGTACCTGGTAACTCGAAGCAAATTTGAGCGGCTGCTGTTGACGGATACAGTACGAAGGCGTATAGCGACTAACCTAAGATAATGCTCGTGCGACATTCCGATATCGGCTACCCGGCTGTTTTGGACGTATATGACTTCATTTTTGAAACGTTTGGTTTGACCCTCGCTTCCTGTCAGATGGGACCCAACTAATCTTTTAGCAGGATTTGTGTTCGGACAGAGTGCGTCCAATGACTTTGCTGTTGGTATTGCAGAAATCTACAAACTGTTCCCCATTATCATAGCGGTTTTCGAGACCGTGAACTCCCATGACATGTTGGACTGCTGTGTTGTCGTTGCCTACCTGAGCGTTGAAATCTCCCATTGCGAATACGATGTCCCCGTTAGGCGTTAAGTTCCACGGATCAAAAATGGACACTGGCGTAGGGTCAGTCATCTTCTCCGAATCGCTGGGAATATCGAAATCAATACGCCTCCCAGACCACAGCAGCGTTTTCCCACCGGAGGTCCTGGCAGTGACAACAGCCGCCCGTGAGTCTGCAGTAAGGGCAATACCACAAGAGGGTATCACCTTCTTTATTGACAGCCAGGCAGCTATAAAAGCAATAACTGCCACAGAAATTAAATCTAAACTTGTGAAGTGCTGTAGAGAAGAGCTTAAGGTTCTTGGAACACAGCACAAGGTATCGCTCTGCTGGGTCCCTGGACATGAGGGTATACCAGGCAACGAGAAAGCTGACGAACTAGCAAGAGAGGGTTCTGCAGCCGTTTCAAGACAAACAGAACCACTCGTGAACATCCTGCTTTGCGCACTTAAGCTCGAAGTAGGGAAAATCGCCACACAGGAGGCAAACAACAGATGGACCTCCTTGGATTCCTGTGTAATCACAAGGAAACTATGGCAGTACTTCCATAAAGGCAGAACCGAGAGACTTATACGGGAAGACATTAAATCCCTTTCCAACCTCGTTGGGGTTATCACGGGGCATAACTCTCTACGGTATCATTTGAAAAAACTACGTCTAACGGAAGAAGAACTCTGCAGAGGTTGCGGGGACGAGGGAGCTTTTGAGGACACAACCCACTTCCTATGTCACTGCCCTGGCCTCCAACACAGCAGGAACAGGCTCCTAGGGAGCTACTTCTTCCAAGACCTAGATGAACTCGCCAGCACGCCATCAGACAAGATAATGAAATTTATCAGGTCCTCAGGATGGTTTGTATGCAAAGACTCGCATCAATAACTATCGGAGCATATTAGAATCGGTACCGGGTTTCAATGGGCAAGGGACATCCTTTCCCCCAAAGGGCATCACAATTGACCTCAGTATTGACCGGGGAGTCTCTCTCCCCGCCAACCCACTTACCTAACCTAACCTAGGCGTTAAGTTGTGGGCGGCGCCTGCAAAACTGTCCATTTTGGCCTTTGTAGCGTCTGCTGCCAGAGCATAGTGCTGGATGATAGTAATTTTTCTTACCATACTCTGAAATCTGGCCATCAGTATCTGGCCACTATAAAGTTTTCAAGACATGAGGCTGCTGCTTGCTGTTGTTGTCAGCAACAGTCCTCCGCCGAACTCAATCGAAAGATTCGAAATGTAGAATGTTCTGCTTCCTGATTTCTATCTTTTTCAAAATGATATAAATGTATCTCACACATTTGGAAATTTTATTGGAAAATCACTGTAAGAAAATCACTTACAAAGCAACCATTACCGTGACTTGAATGAGAGGCTGGGGAATACTGTGATTTATTAAAATTGCATCACAAAAAACAGTTGAGATAATCCTAGGGAATTCGAAGGGATGTTATGCGTTAATATATTGCAAGAGCCTTAACAAATAAAATCAAAGAGGGGAATTATTTATTACACTCCAAAGCGCGATGGTGATGAAATATGCCTTTCAATTCTACGTTTTTTACGCCTAAAATGTAACTGAAAAAAATCGTATAAAGCATTCCCTACAGCATGAATCACTGAGGTATAGATTTCATATCATTTAATATCCTTTAGAAATGTGAATAGCTGGGCCTGTGAGTGAGAATACAGGATGCAAGTGCGAGAACAAATTACCCTCCCTTAAATCTGTTATTAATTTCATTAATTAATTATAACCTACCATTGCATTTAAGCCATGAATACATCTAATTTTTGCGTCAAATTTGTTACTTAAACTGACCCACATCTTATCCTGACTCAAACTGAACTAAAAGTACATAAAATCCGCTTTGTATCTATTAAAGAGATAGAGAATCTTTAGCTTGTAATTGCCGTTCCACAAATAAGGCAAGAAATAGAAAAGCATGGTTGTAACGTAGAAAGAAGAATTTAACCCTAGCAAACCATTTTCAAAGAGGACAGTAATTTTCAGTCAGCTCAGCGAAGAGTAATTGCACTCAGACACGAAGAAAATAAATTGTTCGCCTTTTCGTGCAGAAAAGGAAACACGATTTTACGCGCATTCGAGGATGGCAGGATGGCCTAGCTATCGATTTTCTCGATTTTCTATGAGTTAAGTGACCCAACAGTTAAAGTAAAAAACAATTTAAGCAAAGTAATTGTGAAACAGTTGTGAATTTATCTTTTTGTGAGAACTATCGAATTTGAGGACAGTTGTGGAATATGTTGTGCATGTCTAAATATCGACACAGCACTCCCAATGATAGAGAAACCTAGCATCTCCTAGTTGGGAACCAAAAGGTGATGCATCTTCGGTTTTTTTTTGAAAATGCTATCAAACCCAAATCGTGTAATATTTTCATTTGATAGTTTTTTTATTAAAGAGAGTATATCTTCCGACAATTTATAAAAAATAGTTGCATTGAAATGGCTTCTGCGGTTGCCTTGGCTGTAGCCATAGGTTGCCAACCTACCTATATTGGGCGATTGTTTGTGGTTCTATTTGACTAATATCTTGATGGATAATTTAGTCAACTATTTGAGAATCTTTGGAGTAACAATGGTAATTAACATTTGCACACCAATTAAATTAAATTCCATCCGCCCGGTGTACAAGACACATCTTTCAAACGGCTTATAATATAGTTACCACATTTATTGCGTAAGAAATCGATTGTTGTGGCTGGAGTGGCACATTGCGCCACCCTACTAAGTCCACTCAGGTCCATCATCATACCATTGTTGCCGGCTTAATTTTTTAAAGAAGTAGGTATCAATAATGTCATCACTCCAAAGCCCACACTAACAGTCACTCGTTGTGATGTATTTGTTTATCGACAACTTGGAGATCCCAAGTCCTCCAGTTCAGCTTGCCGAGATGAAAATTAGCTTCATCCAAAAAGACGATTTTACGACCAAAGTTTCTGCCTATGTTAAGGGTCATTCGATATTTAAGAAATTGTGTTCGTGTAAACTGCGTAGGGGTCTGCCAAGGCTGCGGTTTATTACCTCTCTATGGTAATCGTGAACAAATCCGATGTGACGATAGTTTCCAGAACGTCCTTCTAATGCGATCGGCGTCTATGTGGGAACTTAAAAATCTCTGTGTCCTAAGTATTCTCGAGTAATGAAGGAAACACTGGTGAGGTATCCTGTGTGGTAATCATTGCGGATCAATTTTAAGACTGCTTGGTTGATCTGCTATAAAGAAGGGCGTACGAAAAAAAAAAACTATGAGAAGCATGCGACCGAGGAAATAGACAGAAGTTGTTGAAGAAATGTTGCTTAGAAGTTTTACTGAGGACTAAAAGGAACACACCAAAGATATAAAGCCCAAACAGAAACCTGCAGGAACAAGCAAAAAAACGTGGTAGTAGAACCGCTGTCCATGTCAGTATATGGGACTCTTTCGTACACTGTTTAACGGCAACGCTGTCAGACAGAATAAACCATTGAATCCATCCGATGATAACCAACATTTCCGCGCTCACAAGCTGGGCGAAATTAAGATATCAATATACAAACCTAAGTCCAAGGAAGTTGCAGGAGCTGACGGATTACCTCACGATTTGCTTAAAGCTACAGGGGATGATTTGGCAAGGAGCGTGCAACTAATTTTCAGAATATAATCAAATAAAAGTATATCCAGTGCATTAGCATTGTTTACCCAATTTTTAACACCAGGGGCACAAACTTCCTAAAGGACACACAATAACTTTCATAAGTCGACGATATTGATATTGTTGAACCAGCAAGAGTAAAAAAATAGACAACCGTCGCTTATGACAAATCAAGAAAAACTATATTTCATGCAATAGATAGAATAGATTATGATGTATATAGAAGTTTAAGTATATAAGAAAACAATAGGGTGTTGCTTAGGATATTTGGCATTTTTAGAACATTAGAAAAATATAACTTCAACAGATATAATTGGAAGAATGTGTGGCGGGAGCGGCGAAGATGGAATAAGGACGAACGAGGGCAAAACAGGGTACATGGTAGCGACAAAAAGGAAAGGAAACACCGAGGTCTCAGACAGAACATCATCTTTACAAGGTACCATATTAAGGTGGTTAAAAGCTGTGTGAAATAAGTACATAAATAGGTACCGCTGTTACCTCAGAAAATAACACAAAAGCTGAGGTCAAACGAAGAATAACTTTTGCCAATCGCTGTTTCTTCGGACTAAGAAGATCATTGAGTAGCAAAGCCATCTCTCGGAGAACTAAGGCAGTTATGAGGCGCACATGAATAAACAATGTCAAGAATGAATGAGATTGCCCTCGATTTTTTGTTTTTAGAGAATCGGTCCTGTTTAGACGGTGAGTGGAGAAGAAATACAACCGCGGAGTGTCGTTGTTGAGAGCGGCACTAATCGGGTTAACAGAGTCTGAATTGGACGACAAAGACCACTGTTGCCGTTTTGATTGCCTTCTAGTCGGATTTGACTGGATTAATATGAATTAAGCTGGAACATTTTTTAATAACTGTAACTGATGTTTCAAGAAAATAACAGCGCTTTTACATGCTGAATCTACTGACATAATAAACAAGTTTTTGTTGATTTTTATTAATTTTTTGATTCATACATAGAAAGAAACTCGTTTATTCGGGTTTTTCGATTTTCCGTGATGAACTCGGTCCCGACTATTCCGGTTAATCGGCTCTTCACTGTAGAAGAAAACCTCTTGCGTGAACCGAGCGTGTTCAGAGCGCTCTGATTTGTTTTTGAAACTCAGTTGACTCTTAATTTAAGGATCACACCTTTGCTCCATTTAAACCCTAAAATAAAGTTTACACATAAGCAGAATATCTATTACTAGTTATTTTTTGTATTATATTACCTTCTACGCCAGAACAACAAACCTCGTTCGGCATTTTAATTGTTTTGGATTTTTTTTTTTGTTTTCCCTCCTGTCACAAAAAAATGGCCGTGCTCAACTTTTTGCTCTGAATGCTCGGTCAATTTATTCTGAGTTCATAGAGTGCGCTCTGAGCATGCTCTGAACTAAAAAACAAACACGATTTTTTTTTGACAACTCAGGCTCTGCTCTGAACTAAAAAAGAAAAACGTCACATATTGTTAATTTTTTTATTCCTGTCACTGTAGTCTTTGCTCCTTACATTCCACAAAGCAGGGCCCTGTAACACAACGTGACAAGTACTTGTAGGACAAGTAAAATCTGACTACTCAAAAAAAATTCTGTAACACAAACAAGACTTGTCGTTAATACTATGACAAGTGTCACAATGAAATATGACAAGTGGGTAATTGTTTAATTTCCCTCGTTCTGTAACAGAACGCGACAAGTGTCAAGAACCACTAGTCAAACTACTACTGCTTTTGGACAGACGTTTTTAATATTGTCGTAAAGTGATTAGTGTACTTTATCTAAGTTAAATTATAGTGAAAATATAACAACTTAACAAAAAATGTAATTTTTTGATTCCGATTTTGACAGTGATGATGAAAGAGATTATTATGAATCTCGGCACAAATTAAAAGTCTATAAGCAAAAAATTAGTTTTGAAATTGATGATCATTGACATGCACGGTGTTAGCAAAATGACGGTTTGTCGTTGCGTTAGAGAGATTACTCAGGCAGTAATTGTAGTAGAATTCAGCAAACAAGTATGTTGGCCCGAAAATGTGCAAAGTGTTATACAGGGATTCTATGAAAAAGGTGGGATGCCGGAAGTTTGTGGCGCAGTTGATGGCATATTAATTAATATTGATGCAACTCCTTCTAATGAACTAGCGTTTGTTGATCGTCATGGCACACACTCATTAAATTGTATGGCAGTATGCGGGCCGGACCTACAATTTTACTACTTAAGCCAAACAGAATACTTCCTTCCATTTACAACATTTATCTTCTTTTGTTAAGACTTCGCTAAATCCACCGAAAGAATATGTTTTTCTTCCCTAATTTTTGTTCGAATAGCAATCTTTTTGTCTTCAGAAATTTTTGCCATCTTTTTGCCACTCATTGATCACTTGTCAAACAATGTGGACAAGTCGAGGGAAATTTATTATTCTGACAAGTACAACAGTTTGCGTTGTGTTACAGAATACACTTGTCCTTGTCGGACAAGTATAGTTTGATAAGTGATTAAGACTTGTCGACTTGTCACGTTGTGTTACAGGCCCCAGGCAGCATTTCATGAACTCCGATGCACTCCAAAATAAATTTTCTGTTATACACTTTTGTTTTTACACGGCACTTGAAAAACAATTGAACAAAATATTGTGCATTATTAGCCACAGACGATACAATTTTTCTATATTGTACATATCATATCATCACAATATATTGCACAATCTGCAACATTGTCTACATACAAATTCATACTATGTACAAAAATGTGAAAGAAAAATTGATTCTATGTTATTTTTATTTCCAATAAAATATCCGTTTTTATATTAGTTGAATTTTTAGCTGGATTTGTGTTTACAATTCATTGACTTTTTTTGTGACTGGATTTCAGTTTTTTGACTGATTTTTTTTTCAGTCAAATCTGATTGGAAGCACAATTTTAAAATGGCAACTATGTCAAAGATGCCTGGGATATGTGGATTGAATGAACACATGCACACCCTGATTTAGATTTATTGGAGAGGCGGAAGGATTAAGATATGTTTAGTTCTATTGAAAAGACGCCCGCTCCTACTCCACAGTCCATTTAAGAACCATCTTTGAATATAGATACTTCGAACTCTTTCGTAATAGTGTCTAAATATTTCCCATTGCAATCTGGATGGGAATCCTACAGAAAAACAGTTTTGGAAGTTAAGCTTGGGTGTCTTTACTCTATGATGCCGTTAACATTTTTTCATATACTCCTTTTCTAATTGGAAATCTATATACATACATAGTGGTTAAGATTCACCACATGTGTTGGCAATTTTCGTTTTGATTTTAATTTTTATCAGGAGGTGCGAAGCCTTAAAGGTATTCCAAGTCAAGGTACTTATGTACATCTCTTGATTCAGTTCTTGGATTCCTGGGTACTGGAACCTTATCGAAATATCTATCCTGGGAGTGGGGCGGTAGTTTTGCGGCAGGCACTTGCTTATTTTCTTGACAATCTTTTGGATGCGGACGGTAATTTTTTATCAAAATGAAAGATTCAGAGGCTAATCTAAGCATGCTAATGCTGTTGCCCGAAGTGTGCATGCAACCTAAGAACCTCGATTCGTCACTAAGCTCATCAACTCAACATCAACGTCGCTCTTCTCAGACGAGAATATTATATTAAGATCTCGGAGTTTAACCAAAGTGACCATCTGCTTCGTTATTGCTTCTCTGTGTAAGCGTAAAATAAGTTGAAAATGACGTAAATTTCTGTCCGCAAAATCGTATTTTTGGACGAAGCTAATTTTCTTCGCGGAGCCAATGTTAACAAGCAATTTGGGATTCGAAATGTACGATTCGGGATTCCGAAAATCTACTTATTCACGTTAACGTAGAGAAGCCAATACCTCTTCAAAACCGACTATTTGCTGTGAGTTTTGGATTGGCAGCGTCATTGGTCCCTACTATTTTGACCATTAAGTTGGCAACAACGGGATGTGATATGTGATTTTTTGTGGCCGATTTGAACTTTTGGACGAACTTTGGTTCCAGCAGGATGGCGCTAAGTACGACACCAACTGTAAAACAATCAATCATTTGCGCACTCGCATTTTTGGAGACGTGCCTTGGTCACTGCGCAGCTGCAATTTGACGCCGTGTGACATATTTTTTTATGAGAACCTATTAAGGATCGTTGTTACCCCAAATATTACCAAACAATTGAAGAACTTAAGGGAAACATCCATTGAGCTGTTCGTGAAAGTCGACAATGTACTGCGAAATTAGGTTGAAAGAAGGAGGCTACTGCCAAGCCAGCCGATGTCTTACTCAATAAAATTAATTTCTCATACATTGATCGGATTAAATACACTTTTTAAAAAAAATGGCAACTTTTAAGAATCACTGAATATTATAGGTTTAATAATAATTTCAAAAAGAAACCGACAGATGGTCAACACGTGCATTTACGCAGACTATGCCAGCAAATCAATTTTAATAAATAAAACTCGATGTAAATACATTTTCCGTAAGCGCTCAAAGCACTTAAATTTTATAAATAATTTTCTTAAATTCGATATTGGTGGTCTGCCCACGTCAAAAATAGTCACACAGCTTCTTATTTTAAACTCAAGAATGTAATACTGGCGTGTGGGATAGAAATTCCACATTAAAACGGAATCTCAGCCAATAAGAGCCTTCAGCGCTTGGTTATTGTGTGCGGAATGTGGAAAACTCTTCAGGCGATACAAAACCACCATACTATGAAAATACAGAATAAAAGAGATAATTGATAAAACCAACAAAGGATGGATTAAAATGTTTCCAAAGAAACCATCCTGCATAAGTATTTATGGACAAGGTTAGTGCTGGTTGGACGCCGAACATGTTTCACTTTTACAATCACCTCAAGCTTATAGAGGATGTGCACTAGCAATTCAGTCTAATACAAATACCTTCAAGCTAAGAACACACAACCCTGTAAAAACATGGGGGAGTTTCCATCGATAAGATCCTTGAAAACTGGTGGATATCGATAGATAGGTAAATGAAATTGGTTGCAGATGCAAAGACAACTATTATTTTACATAGAGGAAATAGCGTTGTTCCTTTCAAACGGCTGGTGGCGGTAGTAAGCCGTTAGTTTATTATTCCTCTTCTCCAGTAGTCGAAACCTCCAATCAATGCCCAACTATAGGGAGGTTGTCAAATATGCATGCACACACATTTGAATGAGCGCTCGTTGTTTTATACGACATTTTGAATTCTACATTCAACTGCAAGTTCACGCAAAAGGTATCAGCATAAGTAGGAGGTATTTGCGGTGAATTTTGGTGAAAGACTTGAAGACGCAATCGTACAGTCTGCAGACCGCCAATCGCCTGTAAACTACAGCTAAGCTTTCCTTAAACTTGGCCGCGATGAGGATGATTTCTAACTTAAAACCATCATGGGCGGCGAGGTGCTTTCCATCTTTGCGGAAAGTGAAAAGTGAAAAAGCAAAATTAACGATTCTGGGGCATTTAAAATCCATGAAGAGTCATAACGTCATCTCAAAGTCGCTGTTTGGTGCAGCGTTTCATGGAGAAAGGTGATTGGCCGTTATTTTTTCGAGGAAGGTATTGGTAACACTGTTACTGTGACTGGTGAGTGCCACAGAACCTATTATCAACAACTTCTTGCTTCTGCAAATTGGCGAATTGGGTTTGGAGGCAATGTGGTTTCAGCAGGGCAGTGTAATCGCATATAGCTCTGGACCAACAGTAGACATTCTGCAGCAAACGTTTCCGGCCCGCTAAATCTGTTGTTTTGGCACTTTGCACTTGCCCTCAAGATCGCCCGATTTGACCGTTTTTTAAAGGCACCAGTCCATGCGAACAAGCCACAGACCTTGACGGCCGTAAAGGAAGACATCCGACAAGAAGTGGAGATTTTTTCGCCAGAAGCTTTGAGAAAAGTCATGAAAATACTGTTAAACAATCTCAAATGTGCTTCAACTCTGATGGCGGCCACTAGACAGATATTGTCTTTGCGACTTGTTGAACAAAAAAAATTAAACGTCTCAGTGAACATAACCAACAAACAGAGGCAATTCTTTTTATTTACAAACAAAGTTACTGCCTTAGAAAAACAAGGCCTTTTGCGCCACCTTGTACATAATACATACAATATGTATGTATGCATCAAATTAAGGATAAACATTCTTAGCAACTCGAGCTGATAAGTTATACATAAATTCCATATTCAGTAACTGTACCAGCGGCATTAACATAAAAACGAGTACGTAACGTACATTGAAGGGGATTCTTTCAAAATATGTTAGTCCTACGAGATATAGATTTTCATGTGGGCAAGGCCTTCGGATAAAATGACATCAACCAAAACTTTTACGAGGTAGTAATCACACCCACAGATTTGGATTTTTTTTATTGGTCGTGCTACGTTTGACTAAGCTATGTACGGTGGATGAATCATAATCTGGAATTTATATTCCATCAAAAAATTAATAAAAATGTATTTCTCGTGATATGGTTTTGGAACTTTTGAAAGGAGGGACATCTTGGTAAGTCATACCTATTCAATCAATTGAGTGGAATATTGAAAAACTGACGTCCGCTTTACAAAGCTGGCCAGCTGGACTACCAGATCCTTAAAGCAACTAGAGTCTATCAGGTTCATTATGACAGGCAACAATCTTCTTATTGAATCAGGTAGGTAAACAAGGATTTCATTCGCTCCTCTTAGTGGTGGTGCTTGGTGCTTGTGATTGCTGTTACCTGGCGGGGTTCGAACTTACACCGGCATGTTCACAAGCAAGCACATTTCCTACTAAGTCCACCACATTTAGGCAGAGGCCACAGGAATTTTAATGAAAGAAATCTTCAGAAGCACGAATAGTTTCATCTACAGTTTCTGTCGGGCAGGACTACTGAGTGCACACCTTATAGGACTAACTCGATCTATTTGGAATAAGACAGAACCAGGCATATGAAACAGATGTCTCATGTCTTCGAAGTCTGTTAATGGTATTGGTTTTATCCGGCCGTTGCCATAGGATTATTAAAAAAGGAACTGATGCCTTAGGATGGAATTTACCTTAGAGGTAAGATATACAGGAAAAATAAATTTAGTAAGTACTACAGCTGCCACAAACGTTAGTCGTGAATTGACATATGTACATATGTGCACAATCCCCATAGTGAGGAGTTTTACGCCTTCGGTGAAAATCATCTTTGGTGTGACACTTACTATAGACGCCTGAAAAGACTGTAA